>CANTUZ010000001.1:0-600000 GCA_947846985.1 Fratercula arctica
ACAGCCTTTGTCACCAGGCACAGGGCCATGTCCTGCAGAGCCTCGTAGGCTGTGGGGCTGCGCAGTGCAGGTGCCTGGCTCTCTGCCTCCCCCGCAGCCAAGGCAGATTTGCTCTCCTGTGGCGCTGCAAGTGGTGTTGCTGATATTGCTTCAGCCTTGCTTTTTGCCACTTTTTCCTGGTTCATAAGGACAGAATTGATGAGAGCCTCTCCCACGATGCTCAGGGTTGTGTCCTGAAGAGCTTCATCCTTGTAGTCTGGGGGGGTGTATGGGGCAGGTGCCTGCCCCTCTGCCTCTGACGCAGCCAAGGCATCCTCAGAGTCCTCTGCTGCTGCAGTTGGTGATGCTGCAGTTGCCGCATCCATAGTTTGTGCCACCTTGCGCTGGTTAACAAAGACAGAATTGATGAGAGCCTCTCCCACAATGCTCAGGGTTGTGTCCTGAAGAGCCTCGAACTCGTAGTCTGGGGGGGTGTATGCGGCAGGTGCCTGCCCCTCTGCCTCTTCTGTAGCCAAGGCGGACTCAGTGTCCTCTGGCGCTGCAGGTGGTGATGCTGCTGTTGCCGCATCCATACTTTGTGCCACCTTGCGCTGGTTAACAAAGACAGAATTGATGAGAGCCTCTCCCACAATGCTCAGGATTGTGTCCTGAAGAGCCTCATCCTTGTAGGCTGGGGGGGTGTATGGGGCAGGTGCCTGCCTCTCTGCCTCTTCTGTAGCCAAGGCGGACTCAGAGTCCTCTGCCGCTGCAGTTGGTGATGCTGCTGTTGCCGCATCCATACTTTGTGCCACCTTGCGCTGGTTAACAAAGACAGAATTGATGAGAGCCTCTCCCACGATGCTCAGGATTGTGTCCTGAAGAGCTTCATCCTTGTAGGCTGGGGGGGTGTATGGGGCAGGTGCCTGCCTCTCTGCCTCTGCTGCAGGGAAGGCAGATTTCCTGTCCTGTGGTGCTGCAGGTGGCTGGTTAACAAAGACAGAATTGATGAGAGCCTCTCCCACGATGCTCAGGATTGTGTCCTGAAGAGCTTCATCCTTGTAGTCTGGGGGGGTGTATGGGGCAGGTGCCTGCCTCTCTGCCTCTGCTGCAGGGAAGGCAGATTTCCTGTCCTGTGGTGCTGCAGGTGGTGTTGCTGGTGTCGCTGCAGCCTTGCTTTTTGCCACTTTTTCCTGGCACAAAAGGACAGAATTGATGAGAGCCTCTCCCACGATGCTCAGGATTGTGTCCTGAAGAGCCTCGTCCTTGTAGTCTGGGGGGGCGTATGGGGCAGGTGACTGCCCCTCTGCCTCTGCTGCAGCCAAGGTAGACTCAATGTCCTCTGGCGCTGCAGGTGGTGATGCTGCTGTAGCCGCATCCGTATTTTGTGCCACCTTGCGCTGGTTAACGAAGACAGAATTGATGAGAGCCTCTCCCACAATGCTCAGGGTTGTGTCCTGAAGAGCCTCGTCCTTGTAGTCTGGGGGGGTGTATGGGGCAGGTGACTGCCTCTCTGCCTCTGCTGCAGGGGCCTGCTCGCTGAGGACGGGAGAAGCAGGTGGATCTTGCTGTGCCGCTGGTCCTTGGTGTCCTGGCCCCACGGCCCTGCCCAGGGAAGCTGGTGCAGGGGCCCTGCTGGCAGTACCCGTGGTCCCCCGTGCCCTCGTCAGTGTGGGCCAAGCTGCGGGGGCCTTGCTGCTGTCGGCTGCCAACACCTTGTCTGTTGTTCCAGTCATGGCCGCAGCCCTGCGATGTGCACGGTCCCACGGTGCTGCTGGCTGCTGGCTGGGTCCGTGGCTTGCAGTGAAAACTTTGCACAGGACCTCGTTTGTGATGTCCCGGGCGGCGTCCTTCACTGCTGCGCTGTAGGCTGGAGGGAGCTGCCGGGCAGGCCTGTAGCTCCTCACCCTCGCAGGTCTCCCCCGCTCACCGTTGATGCCACGAGGAGGTGGGACCGGCTGTAGGCACCTGCTGGCTTCAGTGCTGCTGGCTGTTTCCCAGCCCACGGCAGGAGATGCCGAGGGTGCTGGTGGCAGAGGCGGCAGCTTGCAGCAGGTGCTGGCGGGTTCTGATGGCCAAGCGGCGGGTGCGTGCCCAGCTGTCGCTGCCTGCCTGGCCTGAGGGTCCTCCTGCAGCACCACCCTGTTGCAGGGCAGTGCCTTGCTGTGCACCACGCTGTCCGACTGCAAGAGAAGCCGAGGAGAGAGGCTGCATGACCGTGGCCCTGGTCCCCACGTCCCGGCTGGAAGAGCTTCTGCGGCCGGGCTCCCCCGCCAGACCCCCAGGCAGCGCTCATCCCCGCAGGCGGCTGCTGCCCGTCCCAGAGCCAGCTGGGAGAGGGCTGCTCCCCTCACTGCCCCCGGTGACTCCCGGGAGCACCCCTGGCATGCCCAGGCAGTCTGCTGGGCATGGCACGGGGGCCCAGCTTGCGAAGGGGGTCGAGCTCGCCTGTCCCCTCCTGCATGTCCCGTCTGCCCAGCGGCAGCTCCCGGGGTTGGGAAGACGTTTGGCCCCGTCTCCCGCAGGCTCCCTACCGGTGTGTGGCGGCTCCCAGTGGCCTGTGAACTCTCCGGGCAGGGGAGCCGTGGCAGCCTGTCCCCATGGAGGGACGAGGCCGGGCTCTGCCTGCCCTGCGGCGCTACCTCTGGTTGCCTGTGGGCCACCTGTGGGCAGGAGGAGGAGAAGGGGTGGGGTGGAGGTGGCTGCCTTGGCACAGCGGCCCCCACAGAATCACAGAATGATAGGGGCTGGAAGGGACCTCTGGAGACCACCCAGTCCAAGCCCCTGCCAGAGCAGGGTCACCCAGAGCACGCTGCACAGGAACGCGTCCAGGTGGGTTTGGAATGTCTCCAGAGACGGAGACTCCACCGCCTCTCTGGGCAGCCTGTGCCAGCGCTCTGCCACCCTCAAAGTAAAGAAGTTCCTCCTCAGGTTTAGATGGAACTTCCTATCTTCAACTTGCTGCCTGTTTGTGCCCGGTTCTGTCACTGGGCGCCACTGAAGAGAGCCTGGCCCCGTCCTCCTGACACCCACCCTTTCAGTAGTTCTAAGCATTGATAAGGTCCCCCCTCAGTCTTCTTTTTTCCTGACTGAAAAGACCCAAGTCCCTCAACCTTTCTTCCTCAGGGAGCTCTTCCAGTCCCCTCATCATCTCGGTAGCCCTTTGCTGTCCCTTCTCCAGCAGTTCCCTCTCCTTCTGGAACCGCGGAGCCCAGAACTGGACACAGTGCTCCAGCTGTGGCCTCCCCAGGGCCACAGAGTAGAGGGGGAGGAGCACCTCCCTCCACCTGCTTGCCACGCTCTTCTTGGTGCACCCCAGGATGCCATTGACCTTCTTGGCCACAAAGGCACATTGGCCGGCTCACGGTCATCCTGTTGCCCACCGGGACTCCCAGGTCTCTCGCTGCAGAATTGCTCTCCAGCAGGTCAGCCCCCAACCTGGACTGGTGCCAGGGGTTATTCCTCCCCAGGTGCAGCACCCTACACTTGCCCGTATTGAATTTCATAAGGTTTCTCTCTGCCCAACTCTCCAGCCTCTCTAGGTCTCGCTCTACAGAGGCACAGCCTTCTGGTGTGTCAGCCACCCCTCCCCGTTTTGTAGGGTCAGCAAACCTGCTGAGGGTGCAAGTCCCTTCATCCAGGACATTGATGAATATATCGAACAGGACTGGACCCAGTGCTGACCCCTGGGGAACACCACTTCTCACTGACCTCCAACTAGACTCTGTGCCCCTGATCACGGCCCTCTGAGCTCTACCTTTCAACCAGTTTGCAATCCCTCCCACTCTCCATTCTTCTAAGCCACACTTCCTAAGCTTCCAAGGTAGACAACATCCACTGCCCTCCCCTCATCTCTCCATCCAGTCACGCCATCCTAGAAGCCAGTCATGCCGTCATGCCAGCAAGCCCAGCCCCAGCAGCAAGGCTGCTCCGTGCGGCCCCGTCCCACCACCGGTCTCTCCCTCCTGCCCCGTCCCTCACCTGGCGCCTCTTCTGCAGGCTCAGCAGCCCCTTGTCGGGCTGGGAGTAGGCGTTCGCCTCCTCTTCCATTGGCATCTTCGGCGTCCTCAGCCGTTGATCTGCCATGGTCACCCAGGGGAGATGCTACCTCCTGAGGGAGCTGCTCTCCTGGGAGTGGGTACCCCTGGGCTCTCGCTCCTTAAATAGCCCCACGGTCACCGGCATCACAATGGCCTCGGTATGATGCGGCGACGCCATCACAGAGCCCTGGTGGTTGCCATGGAGATGCCCACGCCTGGGACCGGCTGGGACCACCTGTGCCGTGGCTCTGAACCAGCTGGGACCAGCCAGGACTGGCCGTGCCTGGTGCGGGGCAGCCCCCGGTCTCCCCTGGCGGGGGCCCTGCCAGGCCCAAGCCAACACCTCCCACACAGCCCGGTGGCAGCGGGCTCTGCAGAGCTCCGTCCTGGTGGTGCTCAGCAGCTCGGGGTGCCCCCGCCCTGGGCCTTGTCCCCAGGCATTGCTCCTGTCTGGCTCCTCCAGGTGTGCCAGGGTTCCTGTGGGACACGGAGGTGTCCCCAGGTGCTGCGGTGGCCGCTCTGTCCCTGCCCTTCTCCAGCGGTGCTCCTCAAGGAGCCCAAGCGCAAGGCCTTCACCACGACACCTGGTGCCAGCTCTCGTCGCACCCGTCTCGCCGTCCTTGGCAAAGTCAGCCTGCGCGGACACCAGGCGGGGGGGGGTTCTCTCCTGCTGTTGGGGGCTGCTGGCTGAAGCAAAGAGGCCTTGGTGTCCTCTGCAGGCAGCTGCCTTCCCACACAGTGACGCTCCAGTGCCGGCATCAGTTGTGGCTCCGCTGCCTGCAGTTCTGCCTGCTCTGGGCTGGCCCCTCTGGGAAGGGGAAGCATCCGTGACTTTAGGAATGGGGACGTCTTCAAGAAGCAGCCCTGTGGTTTTTGAAACCTTCTGAGAGCTGGGGGCTGAGCAATGCTCGGTGCTTGGATCTTGATGGGACCTGGGCAGCTGCTCTGACTGAGACTGCCCTCCCCGCAGGGCCTCTGCTCTCTGGCCATCACCATGGGCTCTTTGGTCCAGGGAGGCAACGGGGGGTGTGGACGGGGAAAAGGCTGTGGACGTTGTCTAGCTAGACTTTACTAAAGCCTTTGGCACGGTTTCCCACAGCATTCTCCTGGAGAAACCATCTGCTCGCGGCTTGGATGGCCGTACGCTTCGCTGTATGAAGTGTCCAGGCACAAAGAGCGGTGGCGAAAGGAGTGCAATCCAGTTGGCAGCCGGTCACAAGGCGTGTTCCGCAAGGCTTGGTGTCAGGTCCAATTCTGTTTCAGGTCTTTATCAATGACCTGGAGGAGGGGAATCGAGTGCACCCTCAGTCAGTTTGCAGAGGACACCAAGTTGGGCGAGAGTGTCGATCTGCTGGTGGGTTGAAGGCTCTACAGAGGGATCTGGACAGGCTGGAGGGATGGGCCGAGGGCAACAGTATGAGGTTCAGCAAGGCCAAGTGCCGGGTGAGAGGACTTGGGGGTGCTGGTGGACGAGAAGCTCAACATGAGCAGGCAATGCGCACCTGCAGCCCAGAAAGCCAACCGCATCCTGGGCTGCATCAAAAGAAGCGTGGCCAACAGGCCGAGAGAGGTGATTCTGCCCCTCAACTCTGCTCTGCTGAGACCCCACCTGGCCTGATCAGAGGGCTGGAGCACCTCTGCTATGAGGACAGGCTGAGAGAGTTGGGGTTCTTCAGCCTGGAGAAGAGAAGGCTCCAAGGAGACCTTATAGCGGCCTTCCAGTCCCTCAGGGGGGCCTACAGGAAGGATGGGGAGGGACTCTTTATCAGGGAGTGTCATGATAGGACACGGGGTAACGGCTTCAAACTGAAGGAGGGTAGATTTAGATTGGCTATCAGGAAGAAATTCTTTACTGTGAGGGTGGCGAGGCACTGGAACAGGTTGCCCAGGGAAGCTGTGGATGCCCCGTCCCTGGAAGTGTTCAAGGCCAGGCTGGATGAGGCTTTGAGCAGCCTGGTCTAGTGGGAGGTGTCCCTGCCGAGAGCCTGGGTGCTTTGTGCCGGGTTGTGCTGGATGACAACCATAGCACTCAGCACAGCCTCTGTCGCCATGCACAGGGCCATGTCCCGCAGAGCCTCGTAGGCTGTGGTCCTGCAACTGTGTCGCAACAACCCCGTGCAGCGCTACAGGCCTGGGGAAGAGTGGCTGGAGAGCTGCCTGGTGGAAAAGGACCTGGGGGTGTTGGTCAGTAGCCATCTTTCTCCTGCGACGGACCAGGTACAGACGAGCACTGGGGTAAAATCGTCATCTTTTATTGGCCTCAGAAAACATCCACAGCCGAGCGGAGGCTGGCAGCACGCTGTCCTCAGGGCAGCTGAATGCCTGGGCTGCCGTCCATGCAGCCATCCCTCGTGTGCCTGCCCGTGCTGCTCCCTCTGGATGCTGCGCAGGCGTAACTTTAGGAATAGGGACATTTTCAAGAAGCAGCCCTGTTGTTTTTGAAACTTGATTCTCATGCATTTCTGGGGAGACAATGGCTGTGCTGGCCCCTTCGTCATCATCTGCAGACACGGGAGAAGCCAGCTTTTCTTCATGCTCACGTTCCACCGGGACGAGAGGGGCTGTGCTGGCCTCTCCCCAGTGCTCTCCAGCCAAGGCAGACTTGCTGTCCTGAGGCGCTGCAGGTGGTGTTGCTGTTGTCGCCGCATCCATGCTTTGTGCCAGGTCTTGCTGGATCACAAGCACAGCCTTGCCCACAACCTCTGCCATGATGTCCAGGGCTGCGCCTTGCAGAACCTCATTCTCATAGTCTGGGGGGCTCTATGGGGCAGATGCCTGGCTTTCTGCCTGTGCTGCAGGGGCCTGCTTGCTGAGGATGGGAGCAGTGGGTGTGAGACAGATATAGCTTCTGTGATTTCTCTTGATGCTTTCCCTGTGATGAATTTGTCCAGTCTCTTCTTGAACCCAAGCAAAGACATGCCCACCGCGGCTGGATTTAAATTCAGGGGAAGCTAAAGTTTGTTCTTTGGCAGCAGGGAACTATGAGGCTCCGAGTCATCTAGTGGTGGTGATACTTTGTCAAAGCTGAGTTATTCCTCTAATCCTGAAGAAAAACCCTCATTTTTCTGAAACATTGTCACTGACGCTGCCTTGACTCTCTCTGCTTTGCTGGAGGGTTTCTCTCCAGGTAGCGATTGACGACCTCGTTTGTGTCTTAATCTCACGCTTGGCAACACTGCGAACCTCTCCCGGGCACAAGGCACTTGGACCGGGACGTAACATTTTAATTGGCGTCACGAAACAGGATTCCTTGACGTGACAGTGCCGCAGCTGCTGTCCGCTTTTGTGTGTATGAGTGTGCCTCTTGGGGACGGAAGGGGCTGGGAATCTGTGTGAACTGATTACTAAGGTGCGGCCTCTCCGAGATGACTACCCCCATTTTTTTGTCAAAGTGTTGCATTTTTTGCCCATTTTACTTTTGGTCTGTTCCAGGTGCATACCCCTCAGGAACGTTTGGGGTGGGACTTTGTATAGAATTGCTACTTGTGTGCTATCTCCCTGAGGCAACCTCCCCCGCCTCCCCTGGCTCTTGTGAAAATGAGCGAGGATTACAGTGTCCCTGCGGGCAGGGATGCGCTCTATAACCTTTTAGAGAAACACAATGCACGCCCCTCTGTACCAGGTAACGACTGGGCACGAGAAAATTGGCATAATCTGCAGAGTGTTACCGACCGAATCAGCGCCTTGCAAAAGGGCACTGAACTCCGGCCCAGAAGAGGGAAATCAATAACACGCGCCGCCTTAGGCTCCAGTCTGGTAGCGGCTGTAGAAGCCCGAGACCAGCAACATAGTGCTGAATCCCCAATTATACAATCTTTACAAGCCCTTGTCCAGTCCCTGCAAGGACAAGTGAAGGATCTAAAGGGACAATTAGATCAGGAGAGAGCTCAGGCAGACTATCTACAATCTGCCCTTAAAGAACAGCTCCTCGTGAGCGAGAGTCGTGACAGCCATCTGCCCCTGCCCAAGACAGAAACATTATACCCCTTTGAAGAGCCAGAAGAAGCAAGATTGAGATCAGACAAATTAGAAATACCTCCTCGCTTGCTCCGACCTTTGATCAAAATGGAACATGCATATGACGATGACCAAGACGACTCCCCCCAAATTATTACTAAGGAAGTGCCATACACCGCTACGGAATTAGCCAAGCTGAAGAAGGAATTTGGCCGTACTCCGAGGGAGTCAGAAACGGAATACGTGCGGAGGGTGTTGTTGTCGGGTGGGGACCAGACGCTACTAAGTGAAAAGGAAGCTGAAGGGTACTGGGGGCCCGGGGTGCTTTTAACTACCGGCGATCGCCATGCCCCTTGGTCCCTAACTCAGAGGGCAGCCTATTGGGCTGGAGGTCTCAATCCCTTGGAACGGGGAGACCCTCTCACTATTGCGGGATCGGTCGATCAATTGGTAGAAAATGTGCAAAAAGCGGCATGCTTACAAATGGTGCACGACCGGGAGCTTAGGCCCCAACAATGCTAATGCCGGTTGCCCCTGAACGGATGACTCCCTTAATAAGGGGCCTCCCTGAATCTTTAAAGCCTATTGGCATACAATGACAGAGTACAATCAAAGCTATGCCTCAAGGCGAAAGATTAACAGCAGCACTAGAAGGATTAGTAACCCCCCCAATCGCAAACCGCAAAATTTGAAAGTGTGGACCTGGGGAGAAGTTGCCCAGGAATTAATCAATTATGGGCGGAAATATGGTCCTGTTAGTGTCCCCTCTGCTAAACAAGACCCGAAAAGGTTAAGACGAGCGGAACTGAAAACCACGCACACACACCCCCCCGCACCCTAACCACAAGAGGAGGGCACCCCTCGCTAAACCACCAGGCGGGAGGGATACACCAAATAAGCGGAGCGCACTATGGACCATGGAATGGGGTGGAGAAAAGGAATCTCCCGAGATCGTATGGATGGGCTACAAACAGACAAGCTAGAAAAGTTAATTAGGGGATGGCCGAAGAAACCGGTGATCCCTTGAGATTTAATTTTAGGGAAGTCAAAAGAACCTTGGGATAGTGACGTTTTCTCTAATGCTCCCCTCGTGCCCCTCATAGATTTAAGTGATGGGAAAGCACCAGTGCCGGTGGGAAACTAAGCCCTTCGCTCCCCTACGGTGGGCGGGGGAGCGGAGGATGGGCACATGTTAGACAGCTCACTATTAATCAGCGAGGCAACCTCGTGATTACTTGTTTTGTAGGACCTAAACAAATCCCAGTAACATTTGTAGCAGATACCAGTGCCGAAATTTCAGCTATTAACATAAAAGATGCAGAACGCAGCGGCATATCATTGTGCAAGCGACATTTGTTTGCATCAGAGGCATTCAGTAACGTTCAAGCACAAGCATTGGCTACGGTCAGTTTACGGCTACCAGGGGAAGAGGCAGCAGCTTCGGTGAAAATGGTCGTGGGACCGTTTCCATTTAATCTCTTAGGACTTAGCATCCTGAAAGGCAAAGTGTGGATAGATGATAAGGGAGGAAGCTGGGCTTTTGGCGCCCCACTGATAGAGATGAGGCTCTTACAAACTGCACCGTTACTTCTCCCCTATCTGTTACCCTTAGAGGCATGGGGGGCAATAGCCCCAGTGCTAGAAGACTTCAAAGAACAAGGAATTGTGGTTCCTACTCACTGAGAGTAAACCTGGTTCCCGAGCTGAACCGAGGGCAGTTTTCCTTTTTTCTTGTCTCCCCAGGAACAGCCCACCGGAGACTCCATCGCAGACTATACTGAAGAGACATGTGGATATCAATATTTTGCATTGTATTGGTAACTATTGCTGTGCTTGTGTGGTTAGGATGTATTGTATATCACCACAGAAACTGTTTTGGGCGACCGTTCTCTTTGCCCTTAATCCCCGGGGAAGCTTCAGTTCCTGAAGTGCTAACCTCAAATGGGAAAAGGACTTTGTAACCTTAGGGAAATCCGTAGCCCGTACCTTTAACCTTACTAATTGCTGGGTGTGTGGAGGACCATTTGGCCTGGAAAGCTGGCCATGGACCTCTGTTCCCGTCTCTCCTAAATGGCTAGTAAGCAATTACAGCAAAGTCAAAAATGATACCTATTGGGAAGAAAGTACACCATCACCCTGGCCAATACGATAGCTGGCTCAAGGTCAATATTGCCCAAATCAAACTCAAAAAGGTGGTGTCTTTGTGGGAAGCGGTAAGTGCAGTTGGACCTAACACGCTGCCTCGCTGATGACTGTCAGCCTGTTAATTGCTCACAAGCCAATAGTAAGTACCTTACAATATCCGTATTAGATGTAACTGAAAAATTAATGGTGCTGTCTGGTCTTGTGAAGTCATAGACCTAACCCGAGATCAAATTAGAGATTTGTACCAGCCTCTGGGAGTAGACAATACGACTTACTTCCAGTCCCCACGGACATCCACTGGTCTATTTCAAAGTGGTGCCCGAGCCTTAAAGGGCCACTACTGGGTGCGCGGTCAGCATGCGTACAAACTGTTACCAGCAAATTGGACCGGAGTGTGTTATGTTGGAGTAATTCGCCCCTTGTTTTTCTTTCTTCACCAGCTTTGTTGCCCTCCTCTGCACTCGCTCCAGCACCTCAATCTCTCTCTCATATTGAGGTGCCCACAACCGGACACAATACTCAAGGTGTGGCCTCACCAGTGCTGAGTACAGGGGGACAATCACCTTCCTACTTCTGCTGGTCCCACTATTTCTAATACAAGCCAGGATGCCATTGGCTTTCTTGGCCACCCGGGCACACTGCTGGCTCACATTCAGACGCTTGTCAATTAGAACCCCCAGGTCCCTTTCTGCCAGGCAGCTCTCCAGCCACACTTCCCCAAGCCTGTAGCGATGCATGGGATTCTTGTGGCCCAAGTGCAGGACCCGGCACTTGGCCTTGTTGAAGCACATTCCATTACCATTGGCCCACCGGTCCAATCTATCCAAGTCTCTCTGCAGAGCCTCCCTATCCTCATGTAGATCAACACTCCCGCTTAGCTTCGTGTCATCTGCAAACTTGCTGATGAGACACTCTATGTCCTTATCAAGGTCATCAATAAAGATGTTAAACAGAAACGGTCCCAACACTGAGCCCTGAGGGACACCACTTGTCACCGGCCGCCAGCTGGACTTAACTCCATTGACCACCACTCTTTGGGACCGCCCATCCAGCCAGTGCTTGATCCAGCAGATCGTCTGCTCATCCAGGCCATGAGCCGCCAGTTTTTCCATGAGAATTCTATGGGGGACAGTGCCAAATGCTTTTCAAAAGTCTAGGTAGACAACGTCCACAGCCTTTCCCTCATCCAGTAACCGGGTCATCTTGTCATAGAAGGAGATCAGGTTCGTCAGGCAGGACCTGCCTTTTGTAAACCCATGCTGACTAGGCCTGATCCCCTGCTTGTCCATTATATGACTTGTCATGGCACTCAAGATGACCTGCTCCATGACCTTCCCTGCTACCGAGGTCAGACTGACAGGTCTAGAGTTTCCCAGCTACTCCTTTCTGCCTTTTTTGTAGATGGGTGCTACATTTGCTACCCTCCAGTCCATTGGGACCTCCCCAGTTAGCCATGACTTCAGGTAGATAACGGAAAGTGGCTTGGCAAGCACGTCTGCCAACTCTTTCAGCACTCTTGGATGTAACCCAGCCGGTCCCATAGACTTGTGCGCATCCAAGCGGTGTAGCAGGTCACTGATCACTTCCTCTTCAACTGCGATGACCTCGTTCAGCTTCCCCTCCCTGTCTCCTAGCTCATGAGGCTGGGTGCCCAGGGAACAGCTAGTTCCACTGCTGAAGACTGAGGCAAAGTAGGCATTGAGCACCTCAGCCTTTTCCTCATCCTGTGTGACTATGTTTCCCTCTGCATCCAATAAGGGAGGGAGATTTTCCCTAATCCTCCTTTTGTTGTTAGGGAATTTATAGAAACAGTTTTTGTTATCCTTAACGGCTGTAGCTAGGTTGAGCTCTAGCTGCGCTTTGGCTCTCCTAATTTTCTCCCTGCATAGCTTTGCTGTATCCTTATAGTCTTCACGAGAGACCTGCCCCCTCTTCCAAAGGTCATAGCCTCTCCTTTTGTTCTTGAGGTCCAGCCAAAGGTCCCTATTTAGCCAGGCCTGTCTCCTTCCCCGCCTACTTGTTTTTCGGCACACGGGGACAGCCTCCTCCTGTGCCTTTAAGACTTCTCTCTTGAAGTACGTCCAGCCTTCCTGGGCTCCTATATCCTTCAGGGCAGCCTCCCAAGGGATTTTGTCCAGCAGTCTTCTGAACAGGTCAAAGTGTGCCCTCCGCAAGTCTAAGGTGGCAGTTTTACTAACCCCTCTCCTTGTTTCTCCAAGAATCAAAAACTCAATCATCTCGTGATCACTGTGCCCTAGATGGCCACCAACCTTTACTTCCCCCACAAGTTCTTCCCTGTTCACAAGAAGCAGGTCCAGGAGGGCACCTTCCCTCGTCGGCTCACTTACCAGCTGCGTGAGGAAGTTATCTTCCACACATTCCAGGAACCTCCTGGATTGTTCCCTCTCTGCTGTGTTGTATTCCCAGCAGATATCCGGGAGGTTAAAGTCCCCCACAAGAACAACGGCAAGTGACCGCGAGATTTCCCCCAGCTGCTTATAGAAAGCTTCATCCGCCTCACTGCTTTGGTTGGGAGGTCTATAGCAGACTCCCACAGCACTATCAGCTTTATCGGCCCCTAACCAAATCCAAACACTCTCCACCCCATCATCAGTATGCTTGATTTCTGAACTCTCATAGCATTCTCTAACATACAGGGCCACTCCACCGCCTCTCCTTTCCTGTCTGTCCCTCCTGAAGAGCTCGTAGCCATCGATAGTGGCACTCCAGTCGTGTGAGGCATCCCACCACGTTTCTGTGGTAGCCACTATGCCGTAGTTTTCCTGGTGCATCATGGCTTCAAGCTCCCCCTGTTTGTTGCTTATACTGCGTGCATTGGCATAGATGCACTTCAGATGTGCTAACGATTCCAACACCTTTTTGTGAGTGTGGGCCCCACTTCCTACCAGACCCCTCTCAGGTGCTTCCATGATTTCTACATGTCTGTCCCTTCTCTCAAATGAAATGGCAGAGCGAGAGTCCTCACTAGTCCACCATCCTTCAAGCCCTGGCATGCCTCCCTTGGCTTTATTCCTGACAGGCCCAGTTTTCTCCCCTTCCCCCCTCATATCTAGTTTAAAGCCCTGTCAATGAGCCTTGCTAACTCCTGCCCCAAAATTCTTTTCCCCTTCTGGGACAGGTGCATCCCACCTGCCACCAGCAGGTCAGGTGACTCACATAGCAGCCTATGATCAAAAAACCCAAAGGCCTGCCAATAACACCAGTCCCAGAGCCACGAGTTCACCTGATGCCTCTTCCTGTTAATTTCCTCATTCATGATTGCCACTGAAGGGATAGAGGAGAATACAACTTGCATTCCTGATCCCTTAAGCCACCGCCCCAAGGCTCTAAAATCTCTTTTAATCCATTTTGGGCTCCTTCTACCCACTTCATCACTACCCACCTGAAATACTAAGAGGGGGTAATACTCAGAGGAGTTCACTAGGGCCGGAAGTTTGTCCAACACATCCCTGACCCGTGCCCCAGGAAGGCAGCAGACTTCCCTGTGAAGTGGGTCAGGACGGCATATTGGCCCCTCCGCCCCGCTCAGCAGAGTCACCGACAACAGTGACCCGTCTGCTTTTCCGTTTGGAGCCACTTGTGATGCTGGCTCCATGGCAACTTTGGTTTTCTAACATTTCTGGCCTGGGTGTTTCATCCTCCTCTCCAACAGCCAGTTCCTCCTGCAGGACTTCATATCTGTTCTGCAAGGGTAACTGGGAAGGTGGGAGGGGCCGGGAGGGGATTCCCCTGCTTCCCCAAGGAGGGACCTGTTTCCATTCCCCCTCTTCCCTGCGATCCCCTCCTACTGCCTGGTGACAAGAGGGGAGGGGGTCCTCTGATTTGTGTGGGGCCTCAACCTGTTCCCTTTCTCTCAGGGAGTGGGTCCACCAGTCAATCTCCCTCTCCCATCCTCTGATACTCCTCAACCTCTCCACTTCTTCCTTCAGCTCAGCCACCAGAATGAGCAGATCATTTACCTGTTCACATCTGACACAGGTGTTGTCTCCGCTGCCCTCCATCGCAAGTGCCAGGCTCCGGCACTCTCTGCAGCCAGAGGCCTGGACGCCCATATGTTTGCGTGGGGCCTCTGTCTGGGTGCCCACAGTGTTTTTCACAGCAGCCTTCAACCGGGTAGCAACCATGGCTGGATCTCTACACGCAAGGGACACCTTGTGACACGACACTCAGTTGGGGTGAGCACTGGTTGCTCACTCTGTGCACAGGGAGCAGCCCCTGCCCTCCCGGAGGCTTCTTATAACCTGGTGGCTTGATCAACTGGGGGAGGTGCTGGCTCCGCCCCCAGCCTCACTCAGCAGCCCGCCCACCAGCTGACAGCCCTCAGCACAGGCCCAGGGCCTTTGCCAGCTTCCAAAAGCCCCCCAAAGAGCTTTTCATCGGCCCTTTTCGCTGCAGATCCCTTCCCCAGCGCAGTCTTACCTGCCCTGAAGCTGGTCTCCGCGGCAAATGATCCTTCTCAGTGGAGCGCCGATGTCTACAAGCAGATGCTTTTCTTTAAACCCTGATGTCTGGTGATACTGGTCCCCAAGTTGTCCCTTACAGTGGTGGGAAGCTTGTAGGCACTCAGATTCCTGAGCATAGACCTGTGCATTTTCAGGGCAACCAGTCACTTCAGATGAAATTCACCACTGGGTTCATCAGTTGCTTAGGTCTGGGACAACTTGAAGAAACTCTTCATCGGAACTGTGGACTGGCTTTCCTTATCCTTTTCTTCTTGGTGTTCGAGGCTTCTCAGTTTGTCCCCTGCCCTGCCTGGGGTTTGCTTTGTGCTTCTCAGGAACCCTCCCCAAGGGTTCCTACTTGCCATCGAGGGGAAGGCAAGTGCCAGCTACTGAAAAGTAGAGATTTTTAATCTCCAAGGCAGTTTTCTCTGTTCTGAGATGTCCCCGTCTCTTGCGTTTCCTGTGATTAGCATTGTCATATGCTAGTGCTTCCTGTGGAACCATTGTCTCCTTTACTGTCTACTCTGTATTTCTGTGGTGGCATTTTTTTGGAGGCATCTTTCTAGTCTCCGACCTCTCCCCATGGTCCATATGCCTCTGAGACCACTGTCATCCCACGGGACAATCGCCCTGGGATCCCTCCTGCCGTGTGTAAGCCCTCTGTTTCCACAGCTGTGTTTTGCACATGCTGCAAACATGTGAGCATCCTCCAGTCCTCCTTGTTCTCCGCTGCCCACGTTTCTCCCGTCAGACCAGCCTCTTCTCCACACACTCCCTCCCTCCTCACAGGTCTTCTCCGTCCCTGAGAGCGCACCAGCCCCACCACGATGGTCAAGTGCTGCTGGCTGGGTCACTAGGGTCCGTACCTTCCTATAACACGGGCAGAGGCAGCTTAGGTTTTCCTTCTCCCCACCCTTGTCCCGCCATAGGCCCTAACAGGACAGTCTCTTCCCCTTGGCTGTGGGTATGGGCACCTCTTCCCACGTGTGCTGAAGGACTTTCTGGTGCCTTGGCCGTGTAGCTACTGGAACTATGACTAGGAACACAACACTTTTCTTCAGAAGAATTGAGCTGCATGTGAATTGGTCCCACCAAGTGTCCTGTTTGCTTTTCCCTTGGAAAGGTCGGTACACCTGCTCTGCACCCTGGCATTCATTCTGGTTTTAATTTCTCCCAGTGGCTGCTGGCGTACAGGGAGAAGGGGGTCTCTATGCCCTGCTCTGCAAGGGAGATGTGAACATCTCCCCGGCTTAAGCCATAAATTTCTACTTGAACAGATAAGAAGAACGCATTTTTTGTAAATTGCAAGCAGTGTTTTAAATACATTGTAGCTCTCCTATCTTGTGTTGTTCTTGTTTCAGCAAACTGGGAAAGGGGAAGAAAATAGTAGTCTACCTAAATCATGCTGGAGACATTTTCTTAATCGTGAGCCTCATGCAGCTCAGCGTTTTTGCTAAATGAAGCCATCGCTGGTGAATTGTGACAGGGAAACGTCCTGTGCGGTATTGGGTTATGATATGATAACCTCACTTGTTAGACAGTTACTTTGGGGCGTTTATGTGCTATTGCTGTCCTGTGCGTACATTGGGCACCGTCTCTCAGAATTTATTAATAATTACACCCAGTCTATGGGGGAAACAGGGGGGGACACTTTCCCCAGCTCTTTTGCCTCCCTTTTCTCCTTCGGGTCAGGCAGGACAGCTTTTGAGAATTTTGAATATCCTTGGGATGCTCAAACCAGCATGGTCCTACTGTTATGTCTGCTGCATATGTTCCAGGTCTTCTTTAGGGTTAAACGACTATTGAAGACTACCACCCAGAGATCTGCTCCGAGGCTGGAGAGTCAGGGGTGGCATGGCATGTGGGAGAACACGGGCAGGTACCTAGAGAACTTCTCGCCTCCAATGGGCTGGGACTTCACCCCTGAACAATTACCGGACCCTGATAGAGTAGTAGAATATCTGAAGGGAAGATGCTGTGGCTATTCTAGAGAGGCACAACTCACCGCACTGTGCTGGGCCCTGGCCAGTATCTACCAGGCACTGCTCAGTGTTACGCAGCACCCTCAGGGGGAAGAGACGGAGACCAGACCGACAGACACTGCGGCTACTGCAGCCCCTGCGACAGGCACTGCGGCTACTGCAACCCCTGTCACAGGCACTGCAGCTACTCCAACCACAGTGGCAGCCACTGCAGCTACTCCAGCCGCGGTGGCAGCCACTGCAGCTACTCCAACCACAGTGGCAGCCACTGCAGCTACTCCAGCCGCGGTGGCAGCCACTGCAGCTACTCCAACCACAGTGGCAGCCACTGCAGCTACTCCAGCTGCAGTGGCAGCCACTGCCGCTGAACAAGGGAACCAACCCGTGCCAGTATCAGTTCCCCCATACAGAAGAAGTACACAAAGAAATCAGTTCACTTAGTAAGAGGTGATGATGAACCAGGGCCATCACGAGGACAGGAGGAAGAGGCAGAACCAGCGATAATTACCCGATCCCTGTCCTTGAGTGAGCTGCGGGATATGCGAAAAGATTTTAGCCGACTTTCAGGTGAGCACATTGTCACCTGGTTGCTTTGGTGTTGGGAGAACGGGGCCAGTAGCCTGGAAATAGGGGGTAGGGAAGCCAGGCAGCTGGGATCCCTGTCTAGGGAAGGTGGCATTCACAAGGCAATTGGAAAGAAGACCCAAGCCCTCAGCCTGTGGAAACAACTCCTGTCAGGGGTGAGGGAGAGGTACCCCTTCAGTGAAGATGTTGTATGTCAACCAAGCAAGTGGACCACCATGAAAAGAGGTATCCAGTACCTTAAGGAATTAGCCATGCCAGAGATGATTTATTATGACTTGGACAATGCAGACTTACCCACAGACCCTGATGAGGTGCAGTGCACAAGGCCCATGTGGCGGAAGTTTGTACGGAGCGCACCATCGTCGTATGCCAACTCACTGGCAGTAATGGAATGGAAAGGCGAAGAGGGACCAACGATGGATGAGGTGGCTGGCCGGCTCCAGCAATATGAAGAAAGCCTCTCTTCCCCCCTTGTCTCAGCTGTGGAGAAACTGTCCCGGAAGGTCCAGCAACTTGAAGAGAATATATCCTACTCCCCACCTGTGCGGGCCAGCATCTCAGCTATTAGGAGCAGGCATTTCCCCACTCAAGAGAGAGAGTACAGATGGTACACACCACGAGGCACCCTGTGGTTCTACCTGCGAGACCATGGAGAGGACATGAGGAAGTGGGATGGACAACCTACTTCGATCCTGCGGACACGGGTACAGGAGTTGCAAGGAAGGACAACCACAAAAGGGGATTCCTCCAGGAAAAGTGCCGCCCCAGTTTCCAGTGGGCAGTTCCCCAGACAGAGCAGAAGGCCTGATCTTGCTTCTGATCCTCTTGAAGGAACCTCCAAGTCATTTCTGCAAGAAGTGAGTACCGCATACCATGACCGGTATTAGAGGGGCAGTATTCCTCCAGCCAGGTGGAGGAAAGGGACAGCCGGGTTTATTGGACAGTGTGGATTCGATGGCCTGGCACATCAGACCCACCGGAGTATAAGGCTCTAGTGGAGACAGGAGCACAGTGCACTCTAATACCATCAAGCTATAGAGGGGCAGAACCCATTTGTATTTCTGGGGTCACAGGGGGATCCCAAGAGTTGACTGTATTGGAGGCTGAAGTGAGCCTAACTGGGAATGAGTGGCAAAAGCATCCCATTGTGACTGGCCCAGAGGCTCCATGCATCCTTGGTATAGATTACCTCAGGAGAGGGTATTTTAAGGACCCAAAAGGGTATCGGTGGGCCTTTGGCATAGCTGCCTTGGAGACGGAGGAAGTTAAACAGTTGTCTACCTTGCCTGGTCTCTCGGAGGACTCTTCTGTTGTGGGGTTCTTGAGCGTCGAAGAACAGCAGGTGCCGATTGCTACCACAACGGTGCATCGGCGGCAATATCGCACTAACCGAGACTCTCTGCTTCCCATCCATAAGCTGATTCGTCAACTAGAGGTTCAAGGAGTGATCAGCAAGACTCGCTCACCCTTTAACAGTCCCATATGGCCGGTGCAAAAATCTAATGGAGAGTGGAGGCTAACTGTAGACTATCGTGGCCTGAATGAAGTCACGCCACCACTGAGCGCTGCCGTGCTGGACATGCTAGAACTCCAGTATGAACTGGAGTCCAAGGCAGCCAAGTGGTATGCCACGATTGACATAGCAAATGCATTCTTCTCAATCCCTTTGGCAGCAGAGTGCAGGCCACAGTTTGCTTTCACTTGGAGGGGCATCCAGTACACCTGGAATCGACTGCCCCGGGGGTGGAAACACAGCCCCCCTCATTTGCCATGGACTGATCCAGACTGCACTGGAACAGGGTGAAGCTCCGGAACATCTGCCATACATTGATGATATCATCGTATGGGGAAACACAGCAGAAGAATTTTTTGAGAAAGGGAATAAAATAGTCCGAATCCTTCTGAAAGCTGGTTTTGCCACAAAACGAAGTAAGGTCAAGGGACCTGCGCAGGAGATCCAGTTCTTAGGACTAAAATGGCATGATGGACGCCGTCAGATCCCAACGGATGTGATCAACAAAATAGCAGCTATGTCTCCACCAACTAGCAAAAAGGAAACACAAGCTTTCTTAGGCATTGTGGGTTTTTGGAGAATGCATATCCCAGATTACAGTCTAATTGTAAGCCCTCTGTATCAAGTAACCCGGAAGAAGAACGATTTTAAATGGGGTCCTGAGCAACGACAAGCTTTTGAACAAATCAAACAGGAAATAGTCCATGCAGTGGCCCTGGGGCCAGTCCGGGCAGGACAAGATGTTAAAAACATGCTCTACACCACAGCCGGGGAGAATGGCCCTACCTGGAGCCTCTGGCAGAAAGCACCAGGGGAGACCCGAGGTCGACCCCTAGGGTTTTGGAGTCGGGGATACAGAGGATCTGAAGCCTGCTACACTCCAACAGAAAAAGAGATATTGGCAGCATATGAAGGGGTTCGAGCTGCTTCGGCAGTGGTTGGTACAGAAGCGCAGCTCCTCTTAGCACCTCGACTGCCGGTTCTGGGTTGGATGTTCAAAGAAAGGGTCCCCACCACACATCATGCAACTGAAGCTACATGGAGTAAGTGGATTGCACTGACCACACAGAGAAGTCGAAGGGGAAACCCCAGTCGCCCAGGAATTCTGGAAGTGATCATGGACTGGCCAGAAGGCAAGGATTTTGGAATGTCACCAGAGGAGGAGGTGACGCATGCGGAAGAGGCCCCACTATATAATAAACTGCCAGAAAATGAGAAGAAATATGCCCTGTTCACTGATGGGTCCTGCCGGATTCTGGGAAAGCATCGAAAGCGGAAGGCTGCTGTGTGGAGTGCTACACGACAAGTTGCAGAAGCCAGTGAAGGACAAGGTGAATCGAGGCAGTCTGCAGAGGTGAAAGCCATTCAGCTGGCTTTGGACATCGCCAAGCGAGAAAAATGGCCAGTACTTTATCTCTACGCTGACTCACGGATGGTGGCCAACGCTCCGTGGGGGTGGTTACAGCAGTGGAAGCAGGGCAACTGGCAGCGCAGAGGCAAACCCATCTGGGCTGCTGAACTATGGCAAGCTATTGCCGCCCGGATAGAGAATCTGGTTGTGAAAGTACGCCACGCAGATGCCCATGTACCGAAGAATCGGGCCACGGCGGAACATCAGAACAACCAGCAGGTGCATCGGGCTGCTAGGATTGAGGTGGCTCAGGTGGATCTGGACTGGCAACATAAGGGTGAACTATTCATAGCTCAGTGGGCCCATGACACCTCAGGCCATCAAGGAAGAGATGCGACATATAGATGGGCTCGTGACCGAGGGGTGGACTTGGCCATGGACACTACCGCACAGGTTATCCCTGAATGTGAGACATGCGCTGCAATCAAGCAAGCCAAGCGTTTGAAGCCTCTTTGGTGTGAAGGAGGATGGTTGAAATAGAAATATGGGGAGGCCTGGCAGATTGGTTATATCACACTGCCACAAACCCGTCAAGGCAAGCGCTATGTGCTCACAATGGTGGAAGCAACCACTGGATGGCTGGAAACATACCCTGTGTCCCATGCCACTGCCCGGAACACTATCCTGGGCCTTGAAAAGCAAGTCCTGTGGCGACATGGTACCCCAGAGAGAACTGAGTCGGACAACGGGACTCATTTCCAAAACAGCCTCATAGACACCTGGGCCAAAGAGCATGGCACTGAGTGGGTATATCACATCCCCTATCCCGCACCAGCCTCTGGGAAGATAGAACGATACAATGGACTGTTAAAAACGACACTGAGAGCAATGGGTGGTGGGACCTTAAAACATTGGGATGCACATTTAGCAAAGGCCACCTGGCTGGTTAACACCAGGGGATCTACCAATCGGGCTGGCCCTGCCCAATCAGAACTTCCACGTACCGTAGAAGGGGATAAAGTCCCCGGAGTGCACACGAAGAATACGTCAGGGAAGACAGTCTGGGTTAGTCCTGCCTCAGGCAAAGGCAAACCCATCCGTGGGATTGCCTTTGCCCAGGGACCTGGGTGCACTTGGTGGGTAATGCGGAAGGATGGGGAAGTCTGATGTGTACCTCACGGGGATCTGATTTTGGGTGAGAACAGCCAATGAATCAAATTCTGTGTTGTTGATTGCTAAGTAACACTGTCACTGTATGTCCTCGTTACTATAATTGCTATCAGCTGTATTACAGTAAGAATCACCCAAATTAAGGACAGGTGGACTTTGATGAAAAATTAAGCACAGCGGTGATGGGATCAG
Organism: Fratercula arctica; assembly: GCA_947846985.1. Taxonomy (NCBI): domain Eukaryota; kingdom Metazoa; phylum Chordata; class Aves; order Charadriiformes; family Alcidae; genus Fratercula; species Fratercula arctica. The sequence continues at coordinate 21,375 of CANTUZ010000001.1, forward strand.
AAATTACCTCAGCAGCTGGCGCCCAGCAACTTCCTCAAGATCTACATCTTCAGCCCATGGACTGCATGCATGAGCCACGCCGGGTACACCAGTCACAAGCTCCGAAAATACAGCATGCAACAGTCCAGCACCACACATCATCTCACCTGCCCTGAGAGACTGCTCTAACAGCGGGAGCCCAAAGCCGTGGATTGAATGAACTCACCAGACACTTTGGAGGGATGGCCCGTAAACTAAGGGCATTATAGCTGCATGAATATATATATATGTGCATATATATATATGCATATATATATATATATGAATGACAGGGGAAAGTGGTGGCAATTCATTGGAACCTGTAAGGTCTGGGCATGGCAGAAATGGTATGGAATAAGGGGTGGATAATGTCCTGGTTCCGGCGGGGATAGGGTTAATTCTCCCCAAGAGACGGGTATTCCATGCCATGTGAGCCATGCCCACCCTGAGCTGCCGGGGGAGGGGGCAGGAAGTCGCCGCTTGGAGCGGGCTGGGGCATCCCGGGTCCGGTCGGAGAGCAGCAGGGAGCGGTGGTTCCGTAATCGTGTTTCTATATTCCACTATCCGTGTTATTGTTGCTGTTTTTCTTGTTCCCTCTGCTGTCCTGTTAAACTGCCTGTGTCTCAACCCAAGAGTTTTGCCTTTTTCTTCTGATTCTTCCTGTATTGGGAAGACCCGAGCGAGCGGCACGTGGTTCTTTGTTGCCGTCTGAGGCCAAACCACGACAATTTTGGAGGCTAGAAATGCAAAAAAAGGCAGCATCCTCCTTTAAAGAAGGGATAAAGGGTTGACGGATTGGTGTGGAGCAGCTGCAGATCTATGAAGCATTGGGGGAGGACGCTACTGTTGAACCCCCTCCCCATGCCCTGCACCCATAGCTGGTTCACAATGTTTAGCAAAAAACAGGAGGTGGAGAGCGTGTGAGTTGAGCGGTGGTGTGCACCATGGGGTCCTCAGCCTGTCCATTGGTGTCCAGGTGAGGGACTTGCCTGGGACAAGCTGTGGTTCCCTGATCACGGCTTTTAATGGCTCTTTGCAAGTCCCAGCTGGACCTGAACCACTGACAGCGAGGGCAGGCCCTTGATTTCGGTGGGCTTTTCTCCATCTTTGGTTGGCTGTATTAATCTGCTGGCTGGTTGTTCCGTCTTCCACGTGACGCCACGCAGTGTGGACCAGACGGCTTTGAGCAGAGGTGGCACCTGCCAGCACAGAGGAGGCTGAAGCCATGTTGTGTTTGGGGGGGAAGGAGGGGAAGGAGCCTGGGGTGCCTTTCTAAACTCCAGGCTTCAAAGGAGGACATGAGGACATTGCCCGGGTGTGTGGCAACACGACGGGTGAGAATTGTCCACCAAGACCTGGTGCTGGTGTCACTAACACTGAGTGGAGCTCAGTAGGTGTGGGAGACCTCTCTTGGTCACTCGCCGAGACAAACAGCTGCGGTGCTGACACGTCGGCAGCGGAGCCGGGCGATGGTGGCGAAAAGGGGCTTTTCCCGAGTTTTTCTGAGGCCGGGGCAGGGACCCGGCGGGAGCCCGCAGCTCAGCGAGAGCGGCTGACGAGGCAGGGGTGAAGCCTGCAGCAGCAGCAGCCAGCTCCCATCCCCTTAGAAGGCGGCCCTAGGGAGCACGGCGCAGCAGTTTGCGCAGGAAGGGCGCGGAAAGCTCGGGAGGGAAGCTCAGCCATGGTGTCTACCCAAAAGATGCAGCCTCCTGCAGCCTCCTGCACTTGCCAAAGCAGACGTGGCCATATAAACTGAGCTGCCCTGGAAGCACACAGCCACCCAGGTCGACCATGAAATGGTAGAATTCAAGATCGTTGGGGCAGTGAGGAGAGCATGCAGCAAGCTCACTACCCTGGACTTCAAGAGAGCAGACTTTGGCCTCTTGAGGGCCCTGCTTGGCAGGGTAACATGGGAAAAAGTACTGGAGGGAAGAGGGGCCCAAGAGAGCTGGTTACTGTTCAAGGATCACCTGCTCCAAGCTCAGCTCAGGAACGGTGCATCCCAAGAATGAGGAAGTCAGGCAAAAATGCCAGGAAGCCTGCGTGGATTAACAAAGAGCTCCTGGACAAGCTCAAAAGCAAAAAGGAGGCCTAGAGAGGGTGGAAGCAAGGACGGGTTGACTGGGTGGAATACAGAGAAACTGTCCGAGTGACCAGGAACCAGATTAGGCAAGCTAAAGCCCCGATAGAATTAAAGCTGGCTAGGGGCACCAAGGATAACAAGGAAAACTTCAAGAAGTACGTCAGAGGTAAAGGCAAGACTAGGCAAGACGTGGGCCCTCTCAGGAAGGAGACAGGAGCCTTGGTCACCCAGGATCTGGAGAAGGCTGAGGTGCCGAATGACTTTTTCGCCTCGGCCTTCACCAGCAAGGGCTCCAACCACACCACCCCAGTTGCAGAATGCAAAGGCAGGGTCTATGAAAATGAAAAACCGCCCGCTGTAGGAGAAGATCAGGTTCGGGACCATCTGAGGAACCTGAAGGTGCATAAGTCCATGGGACCGGATGAAATCCATCCACGGGTCCTGAGGGAGCTGGCAGATGAAGGCGCCAAGCTGCTTTCCATTATATTTGAAAAGTCGTGGCAGTCTGGTGAAGTTCCCGCTGATTGGAAAAGGGGAAACATAACCCCCATTTTCAAAAAGGGAAAAAAGCATGAGCCAGCGAACGACAGACCGGTCAGTCTCACCTCTGTGCCCAGCAAGGTCATGGAGCAGATCCTCCTGGAATCTCTGCTAAGGCACATGGAAAATAAGGAGGTGATTGGTGAGAGCCAACATGGCTTCACCAAAGGCAGATCGTGCCTCACAAATTTGGTGGCCTTCTAGGATGTTGCCACAGCATTGGTAGATACGTCATCTACCTGGACTTATGCAAAGCGTTTGACACTGCCCCGCACAACATCCTGGTCTCTAAATTGGAAACACATGGATTTGATGGATGGACCACTCGGCGGATAAGGAACTGGCTAGATGGCCACACTCAAAGGCTGCGGTCAATGGCTCAATGTCCACATGGAAACCAGTGACCAGTGGCGTTCCTCAGGGGTCAGTACTGGGACCAGTGCCGTTTAACATCTTTGTCAGTGACACGGACAGTGGGATTGAGTGCACCCTCAGCAAGTTTGCTGACGACACCAAGCTGTGTGGCACGGTCGAAACACTGGAGGGAAGGGATACCATCCAGAAGGACCTGAACAGGCTTGAGAGGTGGGCCTCTGTGAACCTCATGAAGTTCAACCAGGCCAAGGGCAAGGGCCTGCACCTGGGTTGGGGCAATCCCAGGCACAAATACAGGTTGGGCAGAGAATGGCTTGACAGCAGCCCTGAGGAGAAGGGCTTGGGGGTGCTGGTGGACGAGAAGCTCAACATGAGCAGGCAGTGCACACTTGCAGCCCAGAAAGCCAACCGCATCCTGGGCTGCATCAAAAGAAGCGTGGCCAGCAGGTGGAGGGAGGTGATTCTGCCCCTCAACTCTGCTCTGCTGAGACCCCACCTGGAGTACTGCCTCCAGCTCTGGAGTTCTCAGCACAAGGAGGAACTGGACTTGTTGGAACAGGTCCAGCGGAGGGCCACAAAGATGATCAGAGGGCTGGAGCACCTCTGCTATGAGGACAGGCTGAGAGAGTTGGGGTTCTTCAGCCTGGAGAAGAGAAGGCTCCAAGGAGACCTTATAGCGGCCTTCCAGTCCCTCAAGGGGGCCTACAGGAAGGATGGGGAGGGACTCTTTATCAGGGAGTGTCATGATAGGACACGGGGTAACGGCTTCAAACTGAAGGAGGGTAGATTTAGATTGGCTATCAGGAAGAAATTCTTTACTGTGAGGGTGGCGAGGCACTGGAACAGGTTGCCCAGGGAAGCTGTGGATGCCCCGTCCCTGGAAGTGTTCAAGGCCAGGCTGGATGAGGCTTTGAGCAGCCTGGTCTAGTGGGAGGTGTCCCTGCCGAGAGCCTGGGTGCTTTGTGCCGGGTTGTGCTGGATGACAACCATAGCACTCAGCACAGCCTCTGTCGCCATGCACAGGGCCATGTCCCGCAGAGCCTCGTAGGCTGTGGTCCTGCAACTGTGTCGCAACAACCCCGTGCAGCGCTACAGGCCTGGGGAAGAGTGGCTGGAGAGCTGCCTGGTGGAAAAGGACCTGGGAGTGTTGGTCAGTAGCCATCTTTCTCCTGCGACGGACCAGGTACAGACGAGCACTGGGGTAAAATCGTCATCTTTTATTGGCCTCAGAAAACATCCACAGCCGAGCGGAGGCTGGCAGCACGCTGTCCTCAGGGCAGCTGAATGCCTGGGCTGCCGTCCATGCAGCCACCCCTCGTGTGCCTGCCCGTGCTGCTCCCTCTGGATGCTGCGCAGGCGTAACTTTAGGAATAGGGACATTTTCAAGAAGCAGCCCTGTTGTTTTTGAAACTTGATTCCCATGCATTTCTGGGGAGACAATGGCTGTGCTGGCCCCTTCGTCATCATCTGCAGACACGGGAGAAGCCAGCTTTTCTTCATGCTCACGTTCCACTGGGACGAGAGGGGCTGTGCTGGCCTCTCCCCAGTGCTCTCCAGCCAAGGCAGACTTGCTGTCCTGAGGCGCTGCAGGTGGTGTTGCTGTTGTCGCCGCATCCATGCTTTGTGCCAGGTCTTGCTGGATCACAAGCACAGCCTTGCCCACAACCTCTGCCATGATGTCCAGGGCTGCGCCTTGCAGAACCTCATTCTCATAGTCTGGGGGGCTCTATGGGGCAGATGCCTGGCTTTCTGCCTGTGCTGCAGGGGCCTGCTTGCTGAGGATGGGAGCAGTGGGTGTGAGACAGATATAGCTTCTGTGATTTCTCTTGATGCTTTCCCTTTGATGAATTTGTCCAGTCTCTTCTTGAACCCAAGCAAAGACATGCCCACCGCGGCTGGATTTAAATTCAGGGGAAGCTAAAGTTTGTTCTTTGGCAGCAGGGAACTATGAGGCTCCGAGTCATCTAGTGGTGGTGATACTTTGTCAAAGCTGAGTTATTCCTCTAATCCTGAAGAAAAACCCTCATTTTTCTGAAACATTGTCACTGACGCTGCCTTGACTCTCTCTGCTTTGCTGGAGGGTTTCTCTCCAGGTAGCGATTGACGACCTCGTTTGTGTCTTAATCTCACGCTTGGCAACACTGCGAACCTCTCCCGGGCACAAGGCACTCGGACCGGGACGTAACATTTTAATTGGCGTCACGAAACAGGATTCCTTGACGTGACAGTGCCGCAGCTGCTGTCCGCTTTTGTGTGTATGAGTGTGCCTCTTGGGGACGGAAGGGGCTGGGAATCTGTGTGAACTGATTACTAAGGTGCGGCCTCTCCGAGATGACTACCCCCATTTTTTTGTCAAAGTGTTGCATTTTTTGCCCATTTTACTTTTGGTCTGTTCCAGGTGCATACCCCTCAGGAACGTTTGGGGTGGGACTTTGTATAGAATTGCTACTTGTGTGCTATCTCCCTGAGGCAACCTCCCCCGCCTCCCCTGGCTCTTGTGAAAATGAGCGAGGATTACAGTGTCCCTGCGGGCAGGGATGCGCTCTATAACCTTTTAGAGAAACACAATGCACGCCCCTCTGTACCAGGTAACGACTGGGCACGAGAAAATTGGCATAATCTGCAGAGTGTTACCGACCGAATCAGCGCCTTGCAAAAGGGCACTGAACTCCGGCCCAGAAGAGGGAAATCAATAACACGCGCCGCCTTAGGCTCCAGTCTGGTAGCGGCTGTAGAAGCCCGAGACCAGCAACATAGTGCTGAATCCCCAATTATACAATCTTTACAAGCCCTTGTCCAGTCCCTGCAAGGACAAGTGAAGGATCTAAAGGGACAATTAGATCAGGAGAGAGCTCAGGCAGACTATCTACAATCTGCCCTTAAAGAACAGCTCCTCGTGAGCGAGAGTCGTGACAGCCATCTGCCCCTGCCCAAGACAGAAACATTATACCCCTTTGAAGAGCCAGAAGAAGCAAGATTGAGATCAGACAAATTAGAAATACCTCCTCGCTTGCTCCGACCTTTGATCAAAATGGAACATGCATATGACGATGACCAAGACGACTCCCCCCAAATTATTACTAAGGAAGTGCCATACACCGCTACGGAATTAGCCAAGCTGAAGAAGGAATTTGGCCGTACTCCGAGGGAGTCAGAAACGGAATACGTGCGGAGGGTGTTGTTGTCGGGTGGGGACCAGACGCTACTAAGTGAAAAGGAAGCTGAAGGGTACTGGGGGCCCGGGGTGCTTTTAACTACCGGCGATCGCCATGCCCCTTGGTCCCTAACTCAGAGGGCAGCCTATTGGGCTGGAGGTCTCAATCCCTTGGAACGGGGAGACCCTCTCACTATTGCGGGATCGGTCGATCAATTGGTAGAAAATGTGCAAAAAGCGGCATGCTTACAAATGGTGCACGACCGGGAGCTTAGGCCCCAACAATGCTAATGCCGGTTGCCCCTGAACGGATGACTCCCTTAATAAGGGGCCTCCCTGAATCTTTAAAGCCTATTGGCATACAATGACAGAGTACAATCAAAGCTATGCCTCAAGGCGAAAGATTAACAGCAGCACTAGAAGGATTAGTAACCCCCCCAATCGCAAACCGCAAAATTTGAAAGTGTGGACCTGGGGAGAAGTTGCCCAGGAATTAATCAATTATGGGCGGAAATATGGTCCTGTTAGTGTCCCCTCTGCTAAACAAGACCCGAAAAGGTTAAGACGAGCGGAACTGAAAACCACGCACACACACCCCCCCCGCACCCTAACCACAAGAGGAGGGCACCCCTCGCTAAACCACCAGGCGGGAGGGATACACCAAATAAGCGGAGCGCACTATGGACCATGGAATGGGGTGGAGAAAAGGAATCTCCCGAGATCGTATGGATGGGCTACAAACAGACAAGCTAGAAAAGTTAATTAGGGGATGGCCGAAGAAACCGGTGATCCCTTGAGATTTAATTTTAGGGAAGTCAAAAGAACCTTGGGATAGTGACGTTTTCTCTAATGCTCCCCTCGTGCCCCTCATAGATTTAAGTGATGGGAAAGCGCCAGTGCCAGTGGGAAACTAAGCCCTTCGCTCCCCTACGGTGGGCGGGGGAGCGGAGGATGGGCACATGTTAGACAGCTCACTATTAATCAGCGAGGCAACCTCGTGATTACTTGTTTTGTAGGACCTAAACAAATCCCAGTAACATTTGTAGCAGATACCAGTGCCGAAATTTCAGCTATTAACATAAAAGATGCAGAACGCAGCGGCATATCATTGTGCAAGCGACATTTGTTTGCATCAGAGGCATTCAGTAACGTTCAAGCACAAGCATTGGCTACGGTCAGTTTACGGCTACCAGGGGAAGAGGCAGCAGCTTCGGTGAAAATGGTCGTGGGACCGTTTCCATTTAATCTCTTAGGACTTAGCATCCTGAAAGGCAAAGTGTGGATAGATGATAAGGGAGGAAGCTGGGCTTTTGGCGCCCCACTGATAGAGATGAGGCTCTTACAAACTGCACCGTTACTTCTCCCCTATCTGTTACCCTTAGAGGCATGGGGGGCAATAGCCCCAGTGCTAGAAGACTTCAAAGAACAAGGAATTGTGGTTCCTACTCACTGAGAGTAAACCTGGTTCCCGAGCTGAACCGAGGGCAGTTTTCCTTTTTTCTTGTCTCCCCAGGAACAGCCCACCGGAGACTCCATCGCAGACTATACTGAAGAGACATGTGGATATCAATATTTTGCATTGTATTGGTAACTATTGCTGTGCTTGTGTGGTTAGGATGTATTGTATATCACCACAGAAACTGTTTTGGGCGACCGTTCTCTTTGCCCTTAATCCCCGGGGAAGCTTCAGTTCCTGAAGTGCTAACCTCAAATGGGAAAAGGACTTTGTAACCTTAGGGAAATCCGTAGCCCGTACCTTTAACCTTACTAATTGCTGGGTGTGTGGAGGACCATTTGGCCTGGAAAGCTGGCCATGGACCTCTGTTCCCGTCTCTCCTAAATGGCTAGTAAGCAATTACAGCAAAGTCAAAAATGATACCTATTGGGAAGAAAGTACACCATCACCCTGGCCAATACGATAGCTGGCTCAAGGTCAATATTGCCCAAATCAAACTCAAAAAGGTGGTGTCTTTGTGGGAAGCGGTAAGTGCAGTTGGACCTAACACGCTGCCTCGCTGATGACTGTCAGCCTGTTAATTGCTCACAAGCCAATAGTAAGTACCTTACAATATCCGTATTAGATGTAACTGAAAAATTAATGGTGGTGTCTGGTCTTGTGAAGTCATAGACCTAACCCGAGATCAAATTAGAGATTTGTACCAGCCTCTGGGAGTAGACAATACGACTTACTTCCAGTCCCCACGGACATCCACTGGTCTATTTCAAAGTGGTGCCCGAGCCTTAAAGGGCCACTACCGGGTGCGCGGTCAGCATGCGTACAAACTGTTACCAGCAAATTGGACCGGAGTGTGTTATGTTGGAGTAATTCGCCCCTTGTTTTTCTTTCTTCACCAGCTTTGTTGCCCTCCTCTGCACTCGCTCCAGCACCTCAATCTCTCTCTCATATTGAGGTGCCCACAACCGGACACAATACTCAAGGTGTGGCCTCACCAGTGCTGAGTACAGGGGGACAATCACCTTCCTACTTCTGCTGGTCCCACTATTTCTAATACAAGCCAGGATGCCATTGGCTTTCTTGGCCACCCGGGCACACTGCTGGCTCACATTCAGACGCTTGTCAATTAGAACCCCCAGGTCCCTTTCTGCCAGGCAGCTCTCCAGCCACACTTCCCCAAGCCTGTAGCGATGCATGGGATTCTTGTGGCCCAAGTGCAGGACCCGGCACTTGGCCTTGTTGAAGCACATTCCATTACCATTGGCCCACCGGTCCAATCTATCCAAGTCTCTCTGCAGAGCCTCCCTATCCTCATGTAGATCAACACTCCCGCTTAGCTTCGTGTCATCTGCAAACTTGCTGATGAGACACTCTATGTCCTTATCAAGGTCATCAATAAAGATGTTAAACAGAAACGGTCCCAACACTGAGCCCTGAGGGACACCACTTGTCACCGGCCGCCAGCTGGACTTAACTCCATTGACCACCACTCTTTGGGACCGCCCATCCAGCCAGTGCTTGATCCAGCAGATCGTCTGCTCATCCAGGCCATGAGCCGCCAGTTTTTCCATGAGAATTCTATGGGGGACAGTGCCAAATGCTTTTCAAAAGTCTAGGTAGACAACGTCCACAGCCTTTCCCTCATCCAGTAACCGGGTCATCTTGTCATAGAAGGAGATCAGGTTCGTCAGGCAGGACCTGCCTTTTGTAAACCCATGCTGACTAGGCCTGATCCCCTGCTTGTCCATTATATGACTTGTCATGGCACTCAAGATGACCTGCTCCATGACCTTCCCTGCTACCGAGGTCAGACTGACAGGTCTAGAGTTTCCCAGCTACTCCTTTCTGCCTTTTTTGTAGATGGGTGCTACATTTGCTACCCTCCAGTCCATTGGGACCTCCCCAGTTAGCCATGACTTCAGGTAGATAACGGAAAGTGGCTTGGCAAGCACGTCTGCCAACTCTTTCAGCACTCTTGGATGTAACCCAGCCGGTCCCATAGACTTGTGCGCATCCAAGCGGTGTAGCAGGTCACTGATCACTTCCTCTTCAACTGCGATGACCTCGTTCAGCTTCCCCTCCCTGTCTCCTAGCTCATGAGGCTGGGTGCCCAGGGAACAGCTAGTTCCACTGCTGAAGACTGAGGCAAAGTAGGCATTGAGCACCTCAGCCTTTTCCTCATCCTGTGTGACTATGTTTCCCTCTGCATCCAATAAGGGAGGGAGATTTTCCCTAATCCTCCTTTTGTTGTTAGGGAATTTATAGAAACAGTTTTTGTTATCCTTAACGGCTGTAGCTAGGTTGAGCTCTAGCTGCGCTTTGGCTCTCCTAATTTTCTCCCTGCATAGCTTTGCTGTATCCTTATAGTCTTCACGAGAGACCTGCCCCCTCTTCCAAAGGTCATAGCCTCTCCTTTTGTTCTTGAGGTCCAGCCAAAGGTCCCTATTTAGCCAGGCCTGTCTCCTTCCCCGCCTACTTGTTTTTCGGCACACGGGGACAGCCTCCTCCTGTGCCTTTAAGACTTCTCTCTTGAAGTACGTCCAGCCTTCCTGGGCTCCTATATCCTTCAGGGCAGCCTCCCAAGGGATTTTGTCCAGCAGTCTTCTGAACAGGTCAAAGTGTGCCCTCCGCAAGTCTAAGGTGGCAGTTTTACTAACCCCTCTCCTTGTTTCTCCAAGAATCAAAAAAACTCAATCATCTCGTGATCACTGTGCCCTAGATGGCCACCAACCTTTACTTCCCCCACAAGTTCTTCCCTGTTCACAAGAAGCAGGTCCAGGAGGGCACCTTCCCTCGTCGGCTCACTTACCAGCTGCGTGAGGAAGTTATCTTCCACACATTCCAGGAACCTCCTGGATTGTTCCCTCTCTGCTGTGTTGTATTCCCAGCAGATATCCGGGAGGTTAAAGTCCCCCACAAGAACAACGGCAAGTGACCGCGAGATTTCCCCCAGCTGCTTATAGAAAGCTTCATCCGCCTCACTGCTTTGGTTGGGAGGTCTATAGCAGACTCCCACAGCACTATCAGCTTTATCGGCCCCTAACCAAATCCAAACACTCTCCACCCCATCATCAGTGTGCTTGATTTCTGAGCTCTCATAGCATTCTCTAACATACAGGGCCACTCCACCGCCTCTCCTTTCCTGTCTGTCCCTCCTGAAGAGCTCGTAGCCATCGATAGTGGCACTCCAGTCGTGTGAGGCATCCCACCACGTTTCTGTGGTAGCCACTATGCCGTAGTTTTCCTGGTGCATCATGGCTTCAAGCTCCCCCTGTTTGTTGCTTATACTGCGTGCATTGGCATAGATGCACTTCAGATGTGCTAACGATTCCAACACCTTTTTGTGAGTGTGGGCCCCACTTCCTACCAGACCCCTCTCAGGTGCTTCCATGATTTCTACATGTCTGTCCCTTCTCTCAAATGAAATGGCAGAGCGAGAGTCCTCACTAGTCCACCATCCTTCAAGCCCTGGCATGCCTCCCTTGGCTTTATTCCTGACAGGCCCAGTTTTCTCCCCTTCCCCCCTCATATCTAGTTTAAAGCCCTGTCAATGAGCCTTGCTAACTCCTGCCCCAAAATTCTTTTCCCCTTCTGGGACAGGTGCATCCCACCTGCCACCAGCAGGTCAGGTGACTCATATAGCAGCCTATGATCAAAAAACCCAAAGGCCTGCCAATAACACCAGTCCCAGAGCCACGAGTTCACCTGATGCCTCTTCCTGTTAATTTCCTCATTCATGATTGCCACTGAAGGGATAGAGGAGAATACAACTTGCATTCCTGATCCCTTAAGCCACCGCCCCAAGGCTCTAAAATCTCTTTTAATCCATTTTGGGCTCCTTCTACCCACTTCATCACTACCCACCTGAAATACTAAGAGGGGGTAATACTCAGAGGAGTTCACTAGGGCCGGAAGTTTGTCCAACACATCCCTGACCCGTGCCCCAGGAAGGCAGCAGACTTCCCTGTGAAGTGGGTCAGGACGGCATATTGGCCCCTCCGCCCCGCTCAGCAGAGTCACCGACAACAGTGACCCGTCTGCTTTTCCGTTTGGAGCCACTTGTGATGCTGGCTCCATGGCAACTTTGGTTTTCTAACATTTCTGGCCTGGGTGTTTCATCCTCCTCTCCAACAGCCAGTTCCTCCTGCAGGACTTCATATCTGTTCTGCAAGGGTAACTGGGAAGGTGGGAGGGGCCGGGAGGGGATTCCCCTGCTTCCCCAAGGAGGGACCTGTTTCCATTCCCCCTCTTCCCTGCGATCCCCTCCTACTGCCTGGTGACAAGAGGGGAGGGGGTCCTCTGATTTGTGTGGGGCCTCAACCTGTTCCCTTTCTCTCAGGGAGTGGGTCCACCAGTCAATCTCCCTCTCCCATCCTCTGATACTCCTCAACCTCTCCACTTCTTCCTTCAGCTCAGCCACCAGAATGAGCAGATCATTTACCTGTTCACATCTGACACAGGTGTTGTCTCCGCTGCCCTCCATCGCAAGTGCCAGGCTCCAGCACTCTCTGCAGCCAGAGGCCTGGACGCCCATATGTTTGCGTGGGGCCTCTGTCTGGGTGCCCACAGTGTTTTTCACAGCAGCCTTCAACCGGGTAGCAACCATGGCTGGATCTCTACACGCAAGGGACACCTTGTGACACGACACTCAGTTGGGGTGAGCACTGGTTGCTCACTCTGTGCACAGGGAACAGCCCCTGCCCTCCCGGAGGCTTCTTATAACCTGGTGGCTTGATCAACTGGGGGAGGTGCTGGCTCCGCCCCCAGCCTCACTCAGCAGCCCGCCCACCAGCTGACAGCCCTCAGCACAGGCCCAGGGCCTTTGCCAGCTTCCAAAAGCCCCCCAAAGAGCTTTTCATCGGCCCTTTTCGCTGCAGATCCCTTCCCCAGCGCAGTCTTACCTGCCCTGAAGCTGGTCTCCGCGGCAAATGATCCTTCTCAGTGGAGCGCCGATGTCTACAAGCAGATGCTTTTCTTTAAACCCTGATGTCTGGTGATACTGGTCCCCAAGTTGTCCCTTACAGTGGTGGGAAGCTTGTAGGCACTCAGATTCCTGAGCATAGACCTGTGCATTTTCAGGGCAACCAGTCACTTCAGATGAAATTCACCACTGGGTTCATCAGTTGCTTAGGTCTGGGACAACTTGAAGAAACTCTTCATCGGAACTGTGGACTGGCTTTCCTTATCCTTTTCTTCTTGGTGTTCGAGGCTTCTCAGTTTGTCCCCTGCCCTGCCTGGGGTTTGCTTTGTGCTTCTCAGGAACCCTCCCCAAGGGTTCCTACTTGCCATCGAGGGGAAGGCAAGTGCCAGCTACTGAAAAGTAGAGATTTTTAATCTCCAAGGCAGTTTTCTCTGTTCTGAGATGTCCCCGTCTCTTGCGTTTCCTGTGATTAGCATTGTCATATGCTAGTGCTTCCTGTGGAACCATTGTCTCCTTTACTGTCTACTCTGTATTTCTGTGGTGGCATTTTTTTGGAGGCATCTTTCTAGTCTCCGACCTCTCCCCATGGTCCATATGCCTCTGAGACCACTGTCATCCCACGGGACAATCGCCCTGGGATCCCTCCTGCCGTGTGTAAGCCCTCTGTTTCCACAGCTGTGTTTTGCACATGCTGCAAACATGTGAGCATCCTCCAGTCCTCCTTGTTCTCCGCTGCCCACGTTTCTCCCGTCAGACCAGCCTCTTCTCCACACACTCCCTCCCTCCTCACAGGTCTTCTCCGTCCCTGAGAGCGCACCAGCCCCACCACGATGGTCAAGTGCTGCTGGCTGGGTCACTAGGGTCCGTACCTTCCTATAACACGGGCAGAGGCAGCTTAGGTTTTCCTTCTCCCCACCCTTGTCCCGCCATAGGCCCTAACAGGACAGTCTCTTCCCCTTGGCTGTGGGTATGGGCACCTCTTCCCACGTGTGCTGAAGGACTTTCTGGTGCCTTGGCCGTGTAGCTACTGGAACTATGACTAGGAACACAACACTTTTCTTCAGAAGAATTGAGCTGCATGTGAATTGGTCCCACCAAGTGTCCTGTTTGCTTTTCCCTTGGAAAGGTCGGTACACCTGCTCTGCACCCTGGCATTCATTCTGGTTTTAATTTCTCCCAGTGGCTGCTGGCGTACAGGGAGAAGGGGGTCTCTATGCCCTGCTCTGCAAGGGAGATGTGAACATCTCCCCGGCTTAAGCCATAAATTTCTACTTGAACAGATAAGAAGAACGCATTTTTTGTAAATTGCAAGCAGTGTTTTAAATACATTGTAGCTCTCCTATCTTGTGTTGTTCTTGTTTCAGCAAACTGGGAAAGGGGAAGAAAATAGTAGTCTACCTAAATCATGCTGGAGACATTTTCTTAATCGTGAGCCTCATGCAGCTCAGCGTTTTTGCTAAATGAAGCCATCGCTGGTGAATTGTGACAGGGAAACGTCCTGTGCGGTATTGGGTTATGATATGATAACCTCACTTGTTAGACAGTTACTTTGGGGCGTTTATGTGCTATTGCTGTCCTGTGCGTACATTGGGCACCGTCTCTCAGAATTTATTAATAATTACACCCAGTCTATGGGGGAAACAGGGGGGGACACTTTCCCCAGCTCTTTTGCCTCCCTTTTCTCCTTCGGGTCAGGCAGGACAGCTTTTGAGAATTTTGAATATCCTTGGGATGCTCAAACCAGCATGGTCCTACTGTTATGTCTGCTGCATATGTTCCAGGTCTTCTTTAGGGTTAAACGACTATTGAAGACTACCACCCAGAGATCTGCTCCGAGGCTGGAGAGTCAGGGGTGGCATGGCATGTGGGAGAACACGGGCAGGTACCTAGAGAACTTCTCGCCTCCAATGGGCTGGGACTTCACCCCTGAACAATTACCGGACCCTGATAGAGTAGTAGAATATCTGAAGGGAAGATGCTGTGGCTATTCTAGAGAGGCACAACTCACCGCACTGTGCTGGGCCCTGGCCAGTATCTACCAGGCACTGCTCAGTGTTACGCAGCACCCTCAGGGGGAAGAGACGGAGACCAGACCGACAGACACTGCGGCTACTGCAGCCCCTGCGACAGGCACTGCGGCTACTGCAACCCCTGTCACAGGCACTGCAGCTACTCCAACCACAGTGGCAGCCACTGCAGCTACTCCAGCCGCGGTGGCAGCCACTGCAGCTACTCCAACCACAGTGGCAGCCACTGCAGCTACTCCAGCCGCGGTGGCAGCCACTGCAGCTACTCCAACCACAGTGGCAGCCACTGCAGCTACTCCAGCTGCAGTGGCAGCCACTGCCGCTGAACAAGGGAACCAACCCGTGCCAGTATCAGTTCCCCCATACAGAAGAAGTACACAAAGAAATCAGTTCACTTAGTAAGAGGTGATGATGAACCAGGGCCATCACGAGGACAGGAGGAAGAGGCAGAACCAGCGATAATTACCCGATCCCTGTCCTTGAGTGAGCTGCGGGATATGCGAAAAGATTTTAGCCGACTTTCAGGTGAGCACATTGTCACCTGGTTGCTTTGGTGTTGGGAGAACGGGGCCAGTAGCCTGGAAATAGGGGGTAGGGAAGCCAGGCAGCTGGGATCCCTGTCTAGGGAAGGTGGCATTCACAAGGCAATTGGAAAGAAGACCCAAGCCCTCAGCCTGTGGAAACAACTCCTGTCAGGGGTGAGGGAGAGGTACCCCTTCAGTGAAGATGTTGTATGTCAACCAAGCAAGTGGACCACCATGAAAAGAGGTATCCAGTACCTTAAGGAATTAGCCATGCCAGAGATGATTTATTATGACTTGGACAATGCAGACTTACCCACAGACCCTGATGAGGTGCAGTGCACAAGGCCCATGTGGCGGAAGTTTGTACGGAGCGCACCATCGTCGTATGCCAACTCACTGGCAGTAATGGAATGGAAAGGCGAAGAGGGACCAACGATGGATGAGGTGGCTGGCCGGCTCCAGCAATATGAAGAAAGCCTCTCTTCCCCCCTTGTCTCAGCTGTGGAGAAACTGTCCCGGAAGGTCCAGCAACTTGAAGAGAATATATCCTACTCCCCACCTGTGCGGGCCAGCATCTCAGCTATTAGGAGCAGGCATTTCCCCACTCAAGAGAGAGAGTACAGATGGTACACACCACGAGGCACCCTGTGGTTCTACCTGCGAGACCATGGAGAGGACATGAGGAAGTGGGATGGACAACCTACTTCGATCCTGCGGACACGGGTACAGGAGTTGCAAGGAAGGACAACCACAAAAGGGGATTCCTCCAGGAAAAGTGCCGCCCCAGTTTCCAGTGGGCAGTTCCCCAGACAGAGCAGAAGGCCTGATCTTGCTTCTGATCCTCTTGAAGGAACCTCCAAGTCATTTCTGCAAGAAGTGAGTACCGCATACCATGACCGGTATTAGAGGGGCAGTATTCCTCCAGCCAGGTGGAGGAAAGGGACAGCCGGGTTTATTGGACAGTGTGGATTCGATGGCCTGGCACATCAGACCCACCGGAGTATAAGGCTCTAGTGGAGACAGGAGCACAGTGCACTCTAATACCATCAAGCTATAGAGGGGCAGAACCCATTTGTATTTCTGGGGTCACAGGGGGATCCCAAGAGTTGACTGTATTGGAGGCTGAAGTGAGCCTAACTGGGAATGAGTGGCAAAAGCATCCCATTGTGACTGGCCCAGAGGCTCCATGCATCCTTGGTATAGATTACCTCAGGAGAGGGTATTTTAAGGACCCAAAAGGGTATCGGTGGGCCTTTGGCATAGCTGCCTTGGAGACGGAGGAAGTTAAACAGTTGTCTACCTTGCCTGGTCTCTCGGAGGACTCTTCTGTTGTGGGGTTCTTGAGCGTCGAAGAACAGCAGGTGCCGATTGCTACCACAACGGTGCATCGGCGGCAATATCGCACTAACCGAGACTCTCTGCTTCCCATCCATAAGCTGATTCGTCAACTAGAGGTTCAAGGAGTGATCAGCAAGACTCGCTCACCCTTTAACAGTCCCATATGGCCGGTGCAAAAATCTAATGGAGAGTGGAGGCTAACTGTAGACTATCGTGGCCTGAATGAAGTCACGCCACCACTGAGCGCTGCCGTGCTGGACATGCTAGAACTCCAGTATGAACTGGAGTCCAAGGCAGCCAAGTGGTATGCCACGATTGACATAGCAAATGCATTCTTCTCAATCCCTTTGGCAGCAGAGTGCAGGCCACAGTTTGCTTTCACTTGGAGGGGCATCCAGTACACCTGGAATCGACTGCCCCGGGGGTGGAAACACAGCCCCCCTCATTTGCCATGGACTGATCCAGACTGCACTGGAACAGGGTGAAGCTCCGGAACATCTGCCATACATTGATGATATCATCGTATGGGGAAACACAGCAGAAGAATTTTTTGAGAAAGGGAATAAAATAGTCCGAATCCTTCTGAAAGCTGGTTTTGCCACAAAACGAAGTAAGGTCAAGGGACCTGCGCAGGAGATCCAGTTCTTAGGACTAAAATGGCATGATGGACGCCGTCAGATCCCAACGGATGTGATCAACAAAATAGCAGCTATGTCTCCACCAACTAGCAAAAAGGAAACACAAGCTTTCTTAGGCATTGTGGGTTTTTGGAGAATGCATATCCCAGATTACAGTCTAATTGTAAGCCCTCTGTATCAAGTAACCCGGAAGAAGAACGATTTTAAATGGGGTCCTGAGCAACGACAAGCTTTTGAACAAATCAAACAGGAAATAGTCCATGCAGTGGCCCTGGGGCCAGTCCGGGCAGGACAAGATGTTAAAAACATGCTCTACACCACAGCCGGGGAGAATGGCCCTACCTGGAGCCTCTGGCAGAAAGCACCAGGGGAGACCCGAGGTCGACCCCTAGGGTTTTGGAGTCGGGGATACAGAGGATCTGAAGCCTGCTACACTCCAACAGAAAAAGAGATATTGGCAGCATGTGAAGGGGTTCGAGCTGCTTCGGCAGTGGTTGGTACAGAAGCGCAGCTCCTCTTAGCACCTCGACTGCCGGTTCTGGGTTGGATGTTCAAAGAAAGGGTCCCCACCACACATCATGCAACTGAAGCTACATGGAGTAAGTGGATTGCACTGACCACACAGAGAAGTCGAAGGGGAAACCCCAGTCGCCCAGGAATTCTGGAAGTGATCATGGACTGGCCAGAAGGCAAGGATTTTGGAATGTCACCAGAGGAGGAGGTGACGCATGCGGAAGAGGCCCCACTATATAATAAACTGCCAGAAAATGAGAAGAAATATGCCCTGTTCACTGATGGGTCCTGCCGGATTCTGGGAAAGCATCGAAAGCGGAAGGCTGCTGTGTGGAGTGCTACACGACAAGTTGCAGAAGCCAGTGAAGGACAAGGTGAATCGAGGCAGTCTGCAGAGGTGAAAGCCATTCAGCTGGCTTTGGACATCGCCAAGCGAGAAAAATGGCCAGTACTTTATCTCTACGCTGACTCACGGATGGTGGCCAATGCTCCGTGGGGGTGGTTACAGCAGTGGAAGCAGGGCAACTGGCAGCGCAGAGGCAAACCCATCTGGGCTGCTGGACTATGGCAAGCTATTGCCGCCCGGATAGAGAATCTGGTTGTG
Organism: Fratercula arctica; assembly: GCA_947846985.1. Lineage (NCBI taxonomy): Eukaryota > Metazoa > Chordata > Aves > Charadriiformes > Alcidae > Fratercula > Fratercula arctica. Next base: position 39,566 of record CANTUZ010000001.1, read on the forward strand.
AAAGTACGCCACGCAGATGCCCATGTACCGAAGAATCGGGCCACGGCGGAACATCAGAACAACCAGCAGGTGCATCGGGCTGCTAGGATTGAGGTGGCTCAGGTGGATCTGGACTGGCAACATAAGGGTGAACTATTCATAGCTCAGTGGGCCCATGACACCTCAGGCCATCAAGGAAGAGATGCGACATATAGATGGGCTCGTGACCGAGGGGTGGACTTGGCCATGGACACTACCGCACAGGTTATCCCTGAATGTGAGACATGCGCTGCAATCAAGCAAGCCAAGCGTTTGAAGCCTCTTTGGTGTGAAGGAGGATGGTTGAAATAGAAATATGGGGAGGCCTGGCAGATTGGTTATATCACACTGCCACAAACCCGTCAAGGCAAGCGCTATGTGCTCACAATGGTGTGTCCCATGCCACTGCCCGGAACACTATCCTGGGCCTTGAAAAGCAAGTCCTGTGGCGACATGGTACCCCAGAGAGAACTGAGTCGGACAACGGGACTCATTTCCAAAACAGCCTCATAGACACCTGGGCCAAAGAGCATGGCACTGAGTGGGTATATCACATCCCCTATCCCGCACCAGCCTCTGGGAAGATAGAACGATACAATGGACTGTTAAAAACGACACTGAGAGCAATGGGTGGTGGGACCTTAAAACATTGGGATGCACATTTAGCAAAGGCCACCTGGCTGGTTAACACCAGGGGATCTACCAATCGGGCTGGCCCTGCCCAATCAGAACTTCCACGTACCGTAGAAGGGGATAAAGTCCCCGGAGTGCACACGAAGAATACGTCAGGGAAGACAGTCTGGGTTAGTCCTGCCTCAGGCAAAGGCAAACCCATCCGTGGGATTGCCTTTGCCCAGGGACCTGGGTGCACTTGGTGGGTAATGCGGAAGGATGGGGAAGTCTGATGTGTACCTCACGGGGATCTGATTTTGGGTGAGAACAGCCAATGAATCAAATTCTGTGTTGTTGATTGCTAAGTAACACTGTCACTGTATGTCCTCGTTACTATAATTGCTATCAGCTGTATTACAGTAAGAATCACCCAAATTAAGGACAGGTGGACTTTGATGAAAAATTAAGCACAGCGGTGATGGGATCAGAAATTACCTCAGCAGCTGGCGCCCAGCAACTTCCTCAAGATCTACATCTTCAGCCCATGGACTGCATGCATGAGCCACGCCGGGTACACCAGTCACAAGCTCCGAAAATACAGCATGCAACAGTCCAGCACCACACATCATCTCACCTGCCCTGAGAGACTGCTCTAACAGCGGGAGCCCAAAGCCGTGGATTGAATGAACTCACCAGACACTTTGGAGGGATGGCCCGTAAACTAAGGGCATTATAGCTGCATGAATATATATATATGTGCATATATATATATGCATATATATATATATGAATGACAGGGGAAAGTGGTGGCAATTCATTGGAACCTGTAAGGTCTGGGCATGGCAGAAATGGTATGGAATAAGGGGTGGATAATGTCCTGGTTCCGGCGGGGATAGGGTTAATTCTCCCCAAGAGACGGGTATTCCATGCCATGTGAGCCATGCCCACCCTGAGCTGCCGGGGGAGGGGGCAGGAAGTCGCCGCTTGGAGCGGGCTGGGGCATCCCGGGTCCGGTCGGAGAGCAGCAGGGAGCGGTGGTTCCGTAATCGTGTTTCTATATTCCACTATCCGTGTTATTGTTGCTGTTTTTCTTGTTCCCTCTGCTGTCCTGTTAAACTGCCTGTGTCTCAACCCAAGAGTTTTGCCTTTTTCTTCTGATTCTTCCTGTATTGGGAAGACCCGAGCGAGCGGCACGTGGTTCTTTGTTGCCGTCTGAGGCCAAACCACGACAATTTTGGAGGCTAGAAATGCAAAAAAAGGCAGCATCCTCCTTTAAAGAAGGGATAAAGGGTTGACGGATTGGTGTGGAGCAGCTGCAGATCTATGAAGCATTGGGGGAGGACGCTACTGTTGAACCCCCTCCCCATGCCCTGCACCCATAGCTGGTTCACAATGTTTAGCAAAAAACAGGAGGTGGAGAGCGTGTGAGTTGAGCGGTGGTGTGCACCATGGGGTCCTCAGCCTGTCCATTGGTGTCCAGGTGAGGGACTTGCCTGGGACAAGCTGTGGTTCCCTGATCACGGCTTTTAATGGCTCTTTGCAAGTCCCAGCTGGACCTGAACCACTGACAGCGAGGGCAGGCCCTTGATTTCGGTGGGCTTTTCTCCATCTTTGGTTGGCTGTATTAATCTGCTGGCTGGTTGTTCCGTCTTCCACGTGACGCCACGCAGTGTGGACCAGACGGCTTTGAGCAGAGGTGGCACCTGCCAGCACAGAGGAGGCTGAAGCCATGTTGTGTTTGGGGGGGAAGGAGGGGAAGGAGCCTGGGGTGCCTTTCTAAACTCCAGGCTTCAAAGGAGGACATGAGGACATTGCCCGGGTGTGTGGCAACACGACGGGTGAGAATTGTCCACCAAGACCTGGTGCTGGTGTCACTAACACTGAGTGGAGCTCAGTAGGTGTGGGAGACCTCTCTTGGTCACTCGCCGAGACAAACAGCTGCGGTGCTGACACGTCGGCAGCGGAGCCGGGCGATGGTGGCGAAAAGGGGCTTTTCCCGAGTTTTTCTGAGGCCGGGGCAGGGACCCGGCGGGAGCCCGCAGCTCAGCGAGAGCGGCTGACGAGGCAGGGGTGAAGCCTGCAGCAGCAGCAGCCAGCTCCCATCCCCTTAGAAGGCGGCCCTAGGGAGCACGGCGCAGCAGTTTGCGCAGGAAGGGCGCGGAAAGCTCGGGAGGGAAGCTCAGCCATGGTGTCTACCCAAAAGATGCAGCCTCCTGCAGCCTCCTGCACTTGCCAAAGCAGACGTGGCCATATAAACTGAGCTGCCCTGGAAGCACACAGCCACCCAGGTCGACCATGAAATGGTAGAATTCAAGATCGTTGGGGCAGTGAGGAGAGCATGCAGCAAGCTCACTACCCTGGACTTCAAGAGAGCAGACTTTGGCCTCTTGAGGGCCCTGCTTGGCAGGGTAACATGGGAAAAAGTACTGGAGGGAAGAGGGGCCCAAGAGAGCTGGTTACTGTTCAAGGATCACCTGCTCCAAGCTCAGCTCAGGAACGGTGCATCCCAAGAATGAGGAAGTCAGGCAAAAATGCCAGGAAGCCTGCGTGGATTAACAAAGAGCTCCTGGACAAGCTCAAAAGCAAAAAGGAGGCCTAGAGAGGGTGGAAGCAAGGACGGGTTGACTGGGTGGAATACAGAGAAACTGTCCGAGTGACCAGGAACCAGATTAGGCAAGCTAAAGCCCCGATAGAATTAAAGCTGGCTAGGGGCACCAAGGATAACAAGGAAAACTTCAAGAAGTACGTCAGAGGTAAAGGCAAGACTAGGCAAGACGTGGGCCCTCTCAGGAAGGAGACAGGAGCCTTGGTCACCCAGGATCTGGAGAAGGCTGAGGTGCCGAATGACTTTTTCGCCTCGGCCTTCACCAGCAAGGGCTCCAACCACACCACCCCAGTTGCAGAATGCAAAGGCAGGGTCTATGAAAATGAAAAACCGCCCGCTGTAGGAGAAGATCAGGTTCGGGACCATCTGAGGAACCTGAAGGTGCATAAGTCCATGGGACCGGATGAAATCCATCCACGGGTCCTGAGGGAGCTGGCAGATGAAGGCGCCAAGCTGCTTTCCATTATATTTGAAAAGTCGTGGCAGTCTGGTGAAGTTCCCGCTGATTGGAAAAGGGGAAACATAACCCCCATTTTCAAAAAGGGAAAAAAGCATGAGCCAGCGAACGACAGACCGGTCAGTCTCACCTCTGTGCCCAGCAAGGTCATGGAGCAGATCCTCCTGGAATCTCTGCTAAGGCACATGGAAAATAAGGAGGTGATTGGTGAGAGCCAACATGGCTTCACCAAAGGCAGATCGTGCCTCACAAATTTGGTGGCCTTCTAGGATGTTGCCACAGCATTGGTAGATACGTCATCTACCTGGACTTATGCAAAGCGTTTGACACTGCCCCGCACAACATCCTGGTCTCTAAATTGGAAACACATGGATTTGATGGATGGACCACTCGGCAGATAAGGAACTGGCTAGATGGCCACACTCAAAGGCTGCGGTCAATGGCTCAATGTCCACATGGAAACCAGTGACCAGTGGCATTCCTCAGGGGTCAGTACTGGGACCAGTGCCGTTTAACATCTTTGTCAGTGACACGGACAGTGGGATTGAGTGCACCCTCAGCAAGTTTGCTGACGACACCAAGCTGTGTGGCACGGTCGAAACACTGGAGGGAAGGGATACCATCCAGAAGGACCTGAACAGGCTTGAGAGGTGGGCCTCTGTGAACCTCATGAAGTTCAACCAGGCCAAGGGCAAGGGCCTGCACCTGGGTTGGGGCAATCCCAGGCACAAATACAGGTTGGGCAGAGAATGGCTTGACAGCAGCCCTGAGGAGAAGGGCTTGGGGGTGCTGGTGGACGAGAAGCTCAACATGAGCAGGCAGTGCACACTTGCAGCCCAGAAAGCCAACCGCATCCTGGGCTGCATCAAAAGAAGCGTGGCCAGCAGGTGGAGGGAGCTGATTCTGCCCCTCAACTCTGCTCTGCTGAGACCCCACCTGGAGTACTGCCTCCAGCTCTGGAGTTCTCAGCACAAGGAGGAACTGGACTTGTTGGAACAGGTCCAGCGGAGGGCCACAAAGATGATCAGAGGGCTGGAGCACCTCTGCTATGAGGACAGGCTGAGAGAGTTGGGGTTCTTCAGCCTGGAGAAGAGAAGGCTCCAAGGAGACCTTATAGCGGCCTTCCAGTCCCTCAAGGGGGCCTACAGGAAGGATGGGGAGGGACTCTTTATCAGGGAGTGTCATGATAGGACACGGGGTAACGGCTTCAAACTGAAGGAGGGTAGATTTAGATTGGCTATCAGGAAGAAATTCTTTACTGTGAGGGTGGCGAGGCACTGGAACAGGTTGCCCAGGGAAGCTGTGGATGCCCCGTCCCTGGAAGTGTTCAAGGCCAGGCTGGATGAGGCTTTGAGCAGCCTGGTCTAGTGGGAGGTGTCCCTGCCGAGAGCCTGGGTGCTTTGTGCCGGGTTGTGCTGGATGACAACCATAGCACTCAGCACAGCCTCTGTCGCCATGCACAGGGCCATGTCCCGCAGAGCCTCGTAGGCTGTGGTCCTGCAACTGTGTCGCAACAACCCCGTGCAGCGCTACAGGCCTGGGGAAGAGTGGCTGGAGAGCTGCCTGGTGGAAAAGGACCTGGGAGTGTTGGTCAGTAGCCATCTTTCTCCTGCGACGGACCAGGTACAGACGAGCACTGGGGTAAAATCGTCATCTTTTATTGGCCTCAGAAAACATCCACAGCCGAGCGGAGGCTGGCAGCACGCTGTCCTCAGGGCAGCTGAATGCCTGGGCTGCCGTCCATGCAGCCATCCCTCGTGTGCCTGCCCGTGCTGCTCCCTCTGGATGCTGCGCAGGGTCAGGGCCAGGCTCCATGTCCGGGGACCCGCCTGGCACCGGCAGCAGGGCGCTACTGCTCCTTCTGTCCCGTGATGCAGGAGCAGCAGAAGGCCCGGTGCAGAGCCTTGGGCGCCCTCCTGAAGAAGGAGGGCCGTTGTCGAGCCGGGGCATGCTGGAGGGTGGCAATGCCTGTGGGGGAAGGAGAGCTGTAGGCAAGGGACTGGGCGGGCAAGGGGCAAGCTCCTGCCAGCCCCTCGCCACCGAGGGCTGTTGGGGTGAGAGGGGATGTGTTGCCCTCTCCCTGAGGCTCTCCAGCCAAGGCAGACTCGGTGTCCCAAGGTTCTGCAGGTGTTGCTGCTGCCGTGGGGTCCATGCTTTGTGCGCACTCTTGCTGGGTGACAAGCACAGCCTTGCCCACGACCTCCATCACAATGTACAGGGCTGTGTCGTGCAGAGCCTCCTCGGAGGCTGTGGGGCCCTGTGGGGCAGGTGCCTGGCTCTCGGTGTCCTCAGCTGCTGCTGGTGGTGTTGCTGCAGCTTTGCTTTGTGCCAGGTTGTGCTGGACGACAACCATAGCACTGGCCACAGCCTTTGTCACCAGGCACAGGGCCATGTCCTGCAGAGCCTCGTAGGCTGTGGGGCTGCGCAGTGCAGGTGCCTGGCTCTCTGCCTCCCCTGCAGCCAAGGCAGATTTGCTCTCCTGTGGCGCTGCAAGTGGTGTTGCTGATATTGCTTCAGCCTTGCTTTTTGCCACTTTTTCCTGGTTCATAAGGACAGAATTGATGAGAGCCTCTCCCACGATGCTCAGGGTTGTGTCCTGAAGAGCCTCGTCCTTGTAGTCTGGGGGGGTGTATGGGGCAGGTGCCTGCCCCTCTGCCTCTGCTGTAGCCAAGGCAGACTCACTGTCCTCTGGCGCTGCAGGTGGTGATGCAGCTCTTGCCGCATCCATACTTTGGGCCACCTTGCGCTGGTTCACAAAGACAGAATTGATCAGAGCCTCTCCCACGATGCTCAGGATTGTGTCCTGAAGAGCCTCGTCCTTGTAGTCTGGGGGGGCGTATGGGGCAGGTGCCTGCCCCTCTGCCTCTGCTGCAGCCAAGGTAGACTCAATGTCCTCTGGCGCTGCAGGTGGTGACGCTGCTGTGGGCGCATCCATACTTTGGGCCACCTTGCGCTGGTTCACAAAGGCAGAATTGATGAGAGCCTCTCCCACAACGCTCAGGATTGTGTCCTGAAGAGCCTCGTCCTTGTAGTCTGGGGGGGCGTATGGGGCAGGTGCCTGCCCCTCTGCCTCTGCTGCAGCCAAGGTAGACTCAATGGCCTCTGGTGCTGCAGGTGGTGATGCTCCTCTTGCCGCGTCCATACTTTGGGCCACCTTGCGCTGGTTCACAAAGGCAGAATTGATGAGAGCCTCTCCCACAACGCTCAGGATTGTGTCCTGAAGAGCCTCGTCCTTGTAGTCTGGGGGGGCGTATGGGGCAGGTGCCTGCCCCTCTGCCTCTGCTGCAGCCAAGGCAGACTCAATGTCCTCTGGTGCTGCAGGTGGTGATGCAGCTCTTGCCGCATCCATACTTTGGGCCACCTTGCGCTGGTTCACAAAGACAGAATTGATCAGAGCCTCTCTCACGATGCTCAGGATTGTGTCCTGAAGAGCCTCGTCCTTGTAGTCTAGGGGGGCGCATGGGGCAGGTGACTGCCTCTCTGCCTCTGCTGTAGCCAATGCAGATTCGGTGTCCTCTGGTGCTGCAGGTGGTGATGCTGCTGTTGCCGCATCCATACTTTGGGCCACCTTGCGCTGGTTCACAAAGGCAGAATTGATGAGAGCCTCTCCCACAACGCTCAGGATTGTGTCCTGAAGAGCCTCGTCCTTGTAGTCTGGGGGGGTGTATGGGGCAGGTGCCTGCCCCTCTGCCTCTGCTGCAGCCAAGGTAGACTCAATGGCCTCTGGTGCTGCAGGTGGTGATGCTCCTCTTGCCGAATCCATACTTTGGGCCACCTTGCGCTGGTTCACAAAGACAGAATTGATCAGAGCCTCTCTCACGATGCTCAGGATTGTGTCCTGAAGAGCCTCGTCCTTGTAGTCTGGGGGGGCGCATGGGGCAGGTGACTGCCTCTCTGCCTCTGCTGTAGCCAATGCAGACTCAGGGTCCTCTGGCGCTGCAGGTGGTGAAGCTCCTGTTGCCGCATCCATAATTTGGGACACCTTGCGCTGGTTCACAAAGACAGAATTGATCAGAGCCTCTCCCACAACACTCCGGATTGTGTCCTGAAGAGCCTCATCCTCGTAGTCTGGGGGGGTGTATGGGGCAGGTGACTGCCTCTCTGCCTCTGCTGTAGCCAATGCAGACTCAGGGTCCTCTGGCGCTGCAGGTGGTGATGCTGCTGTTGCCGCATCCATACTTTGTGCCACCTTGCGCTGGTTCACAAAGACAGAATTGATGAGAGCCTCTCCCACAATGCTCAGGATTGTGTCCTGAAGAGCCTCATCCTTGTAGTCTGGGGGGGCGTATGGGGCAGGTGCCTGCCTCTCTGCCTCTGCTGCAGGCAAGGCTGATTTCCTGTCCTGTGGTGCTGCAGGTGGTGATGCTGCTGTTGCCGCAGTCTTGCTTTTTGCCAGCTTTTCCTGACTCACAAGGACAGAATTGATCAGAGCCTCTCTCACGATGCTCAGGATTGTGTCCTGAAGAGCCTCGTCCTTGTAGGCTGGGGGGGCGTATGGGGCAGGTGCCTGCCTCTCTGCCTCTTCTGTAGCCAAGGCAGACTCGGTGTCCTGTGGCGCTGCAGGTGGTGATGCTGCTGTTGCCGCATCCATACTTTGTGCCACCTTGCGCTGGTTAACAAAGACAGAATTGATGAGAGCCTCTCCCACAATGCTCAGGGTTGTGTCCTGAAGAGCCTCATCCTCGTAGTCTGGGGGGGTGTATGGGGCAGGTGACTGCCTCTCTGCCTCTGCTGCAGGGGCCTGCTCGCTGAGGACGGGAGAAGCAGGTGGATCTTGCTGTGCCGCTGGTCCTTGGTGTCCTGTCCCCACGGCCCTGCCCAGGGAAGCTGGTGCAGGGGCCCTGCTGGCAGTACCCGTGGTCCCCCGTGCCCTCGTCAGTGTGGGCCAAGCTGCGGGGGCCTTGCTGCTGTCGGCTGCCAACACCTTGTCTGTTGTTCCAGTCATGGCCGCAGCCCTGCGATGTGCACGGTCCCACGGTGCTGCTGGCTGCTGGCTGGGTCCGTGGCTTGCAGTGAAAACTTTGCCCAGGACCTCGTTTGTGATGTCCCGGGCGGCGTCCTTCACTGCTGCGCTGTAGGCTGGAGGGAGCTGCCGGGCAGGCCTGTAGCTCCTCACCCTCGCAGGTCTCCCCCGCTCACCGTTGATGCCACGAGGAGGTGGGACCGGCTGTAGGCACCTGCTGGCTTCAGTGCTGCTGGCTGTTTCCCAGCCCACGGCAGGAGATGCCGAGGGTGCTGGTGGCAGAGGCGGCAGCTTGCAGCAGGTGCTGGCGGGTTCTGATGGCCAAGCGGCGGGTGCGTGCCCAGCTGTCGCTGCCTGCCTGGCCTGAGGGTCCTCCTGCAGCACCACCCTGTTGCAGGGCAGTGCCTTGCTGTGCACCACGCTGTCCGACTGCAAGAGAAGCCGAGGAGAGAGGCTGCATGACCGTGGCCCTGGTCCCCACGTCCCGGCTGGAAGAGCTTCTGCGGCCGGGCTCCCCCGCCAGACCCCCAGGCAGCGCTCATCCCCGCAGGCGGCTGCTGCCCGTCCCAGAGCCAGCTGGGAGAGGGCTGCTCCCCTCACTGCCCCCGGTGACTCCCGGGAGCACCCCTGGCATGCCCAGGCAGTCTGCTGGGCATGGCACGGGGGCCCAGCTTGCGAAGGGGGTCGAGCTCGCCTGTCCCCTCCTGCATGTCCCGTCTGCCCAGCGGCAGCTCCCGGGGTTGGGAAGACGTTTGGCCCCGTCTCCCGCAGGCTCCCTACCGGTGTGTGGCGGCTCCCAGTGGCCTGTGAACTCTCCGGGCAGGGGAGCCGTGGCAGCCTGTCCCCATGGAGGGACGAGGCCGGGCTCTGCCTGCCCTGCGGCGCTACCTCTGGTTGCCTGTGGGCCACCTGTGGGCAGGAGGAGGAGAAGGGGTGGGGTGGAGGTGGCTGCCTTGGCACAGCGGCCCCCACAGAATCACAGAATGATAGGGGCTGGAAGGGACCTCTGGAGACCACCCAGTCCAAGCCCCTGCCAGAGCAGGGTCACCCAGAGCACGCTGCACAGGAACGCGTCCAGGTGGGTTTGGAATGTCTCCAGAGACGGAGACTCCACCGCCTCTCTGGGCAGCCTGTGCCAGCGCTCTGCCACCCTCAAAGTAAAGAAGTTCCTCCTCAGGTTTAGATGGAACTTCCTATCTTCAACTTGCTGCCTGTTTGTGCCCGGTTCTGTCACTGGGCGCCACTGAAGAGAGCCTGGCCCCGTCCTCCTGACACCCACCCTTTCAGTAGTTCTAAGCATTGATAAGGTCCCCCCTCAGTCTTCTTTTTTCCTGACTGAAAAGACCCAAGTCCCTCAACCTTTCTTCCTCAGGGAGCTCTTCCAGTCCCCTCATCATCTCGGTAGCCCTTTGCTGTCCCTTCTCCAGCAGTTCCCTCTCCTTCTGGAACCGCGGAGCCCAGAACTGGACACAGTGCTCCAGCTGTGGCCTCCCCAGGGCCACAGAGTAGAGGGGGAGGAGCACCTCCCTCCACCTGCTTGCCACGCTCTTCTTGGTGCACCCCAGGATGCCATTGACCTTCTTGGCCACAAAGGCACATTGGCCGGCTCACGGTCATCCTGTTGCCCACCGGGACTCCCAGGTCTCTCGCTGCAGAACTGCTCTCCAGCAGGTCAGCCCCCAACCTGGACTGGTGCCAGGGGTTATTCCTCCCCAGGTGCAGCACCCTACACTTGCCCGTATTGAATTTCATAAGGTTTCTCTCTGCCCAACTCTCCAGCCTCTCTAGGTCTCGCTCTACGGCGGCACAGCCTTCTGGTGTGTCAGCCACCCCTCCCCGTTTTGTAGGGTCAGCAAACCTGCTGAGGGTGCAAGTCCCTTCATCCAGGACATTGATGAATATATCGAACAGGACTGGACCCAGTGCTGACCCCTGGGGAACACCACTTCTCACTGACCTCCAACTAGACTCTGTGCCCCTGATCACGGCCCTCTGAGCTCTACCTTTCAACCAGTTTGCAATCCCTCCCACTCTCCATTCTTCTAAGCCACACTTCCTAAGCTTCCAAGGTAGACAACATCCACTGCCCTCCCCTCATCTCTCCATCCAGTCATGCCATCCTAGAAGTCAGTCATGCCGGTCATGCCAGCAAGCCCAGCCCCAGCAGCAAGGCTGCTCCGTGCGGCCCCGTCCCACCACCGGTCTCTCCCTCCTGCCCCGTCCCTCACCTGGCGCCTCTTCTGCAGGCTCAGCAGCCCCTTGTCGGGCTGGGAGTAGGCGTTCGCCTCCTCTTCCATTGGCATCTTCGGCGTCCTCAGCCGTTGATCTGCCATGGTCACCCAGGGGAGATGCTACCTCCTGAGGGAGCTGCTCTCCTGGGAGTGGGTACCCCTGGGCTCTCGCTCCTTAAATAGCCCCACGGTCACCGGCATCACAATGGCCTCGGTATGATGCGGCGACGCCATCACAGAGCCCTGGTGGTTGCCATGGAGATGCCCACGCCTGGCACCGGCTGGGACCACCTGTGCCGTGGCTCTGAACCAGCTGGGACCAGCCAGGACTGGCCGTGCCTGGTGCGGGGCAGCCCCCGGTCTCCCCTGGCGGGGGCCCTGCCAGGCCCAAGCCAACACCTCCCACACAGCCCGGTGGCAGCGGGCTCTGCAGAGCTCCGTCCTGGTGGTGCTCAGCAGCTCGGGGGGCCCCCGCCCTGGGCCTTGTCCCCAGGCATTGCTCCTGTCTGGCTCCTCCAGGTGTGCCAGGGTTCCTGTGGGACACGGAGGTGTCCCCAGGTGCTGCGGTGGCCGCTCTGTCCCTGCCCTTCTCCAGCGGTGCTCCTCAAGGAGCCCAAGCGCAAGGCCTTCACCACGACACCTGGTGCCAGCTCTTGTCGCACCCGTCTCGCCGTCCTTGGCAAAGTCAGCCTGCGCGGACACCAGGCGGGGGGGGGTTCTCTCCTGCTGTTGGGGGCTGCTGGCTGAAGCAAAGAGGCCTTGGTGTCCTCTGCAGGCAGCTGCCTTCCCACACAGTGACGCTCCAGTGCCGGCATCAGTTGTGGCTCCGCTGCCTGCAGTTCTGCCTGCTCTGGGCTGGCCCCTCTGGGAAGGGGAAGCATCCGTGACTTTAGGAATGGGGACGTCTTCAAGAAGCAGCCCTGTGGTTTTTGAAACCTTCTGAGAGCTGGGGGCTGAGCAATGCTCGGTGCTTGGATCTTGATGGGACCTGGGCAGCTGCTCTGACTGAGACTGCCCTCCCCGCAGGGCCTCTGCTCTCTGGCCATCACCATGGGCTCTTTGGTCCAGGGAGGCAACGGGGGGTGTGGACGGGGAAAAGGCTGTGGACGTTGTCTAGCTAGACTTTACTAAAGCCTTTGGCACGGTTTCCCACAGCATTCTCCTGGAGAAACCATCTGCTCACGGCTTGGATGGCCGTACGCTTCGCTGTATGAAGTGTCCAGGCACAAAGAGTGGTGGCGAAAGGAGTGCAATCCAGTTGGCAGCCGGTCACAAGGCGTGTTCCGCAAGGCTCGGTGTCAGGGCCAATTCTGTTTCATGTCTTTATCAATGACCTGGAGGAGGGGAATCGAGTGCACCCTCAGTCAGTTTGCAGAGGACACCAAGTTGGGCGAGAGTGTCGATCTGCTGGTGGGTTGAAGGCTCTACAGAGGGATCTGGACAGGCTGGAGGGATGGGCCGAGGGCAACGGTATGAGGTTCAGCAAGGCCAAGTGCCGGGTGAGAGGACTTGGGGGTGCTGGTGGACGAGAAGCTCAACATGAGCAGGCAACGCGCACCTGCAGCCCAGAAAGCCAACCGCATCCTGGGCTGCATCAAAAGAAGCGTGGCCAGCAGGCCGAGAGAGGTGATTCTGCCCCTCAACTCTGCTCTGCTGAGACCCCACCTGGCCTGATCAGAGGGCTGGAGCACCTCTGCTATGAGGACAGGCTGAGAGAGTTGGGGTTCTTCAGCCTGGACAGAGAATCACGTCGGGCACAGCTTTGTCCCGGGGCTGTGGGGCCGTGCGGGGCGGGTGCCTGCCCCTCTGCCTCTGCTGCGGCGTCAGTCGTGTGCGCCAGCTTGTGCCAGAGGGTTTTCAAGCACTGAAGCTGCCACTTCTTCCTCAGACACTGTTGGGGAGACAATGGCTGTGCTGACCCCTTTGTCATCATCTTCAGACGTGGCAGAAGCCAGGTTTTCTGCGTGCGCTGATCCTGAAGGCAAGCTGAGGTCCTCGCTCCCTTTCCCGCCCAGGACCTTCATTGGATCACGCGACGCGAACTACATCTCCCGTCAGGCCCCGCGCTGGCGCCCCGCTCCGTTTGCCAGCTGGGCGCGCCTTGCACCACGGCAGTTGTAGTCTTCTGGCACCTGCCCACTCCCGGCGCCCGCGCTCCGGAAGTCACTCGGCGTCCCCGGGCTGTTCATTTCCGGGAGGCGGCGCTGCTAGCGGCTCTGGAGCAGCGCAGAGTCTGTGGTCGTTCGGCGGTCGCCGCCGTGTTCGGCTGCCTGGTGGCGGGCAGGCTGGTGAGCGCTGCCCGGGCCGCGAGCGGGGCCCTCGACCCACTCGAGGCCCGGGTGAGCTGCCGCAGGGCCGCCCCGCGGGGCTCGCCCTTCCCCCGGCCCCGCAGGCCCGCCCGGCGCCTCGTCTGGTTCCTGCCCCTCATCCCCAGAGGCAGCGGCGTTGTAGAGCCGGGAACGGGGACACCGCCCGCCCCCACCGCCCCACCTGCCGTCTGCTCTTCTTTTGACGCAGCCCCGGCCTTTACAGGCTCCCAGCTGAGGCCCTGCCGAGGCCCGGGGTCTCCCCGGTCCCCTCCAGATCCAACACCGGCCATTCTCAGCTGCAGGAGGCGGCAGCTCGGTCTGCCAGCCCGCCAGGCACGGTCCAGGCTCAGCAGGGGCTCTCAAACGCACTTTGCTTTGTGTGCCCCTTTCACAGCCAGCAGAGGCCATGAAGAGCCACCGAGGCTATTCCACCTGCTCCTTAATTTCCTATATTCATAGACACCTCACTGAAGAATTCAGAAGGCAATCTGATTTTTGGATGCCTGCAGGTATGATCCCAATCATCAGTCTCAACAAATTTTGGTACTCCTTTAGAGACTTCCCTTTCTCATTTTCTAGTTTATACACCAGGGAGTCTCTGTCTAGCAGTTTTCCACGGGGCTTTCCCCAAAACAAAAACCTCCCTGAGCTAAGGTGGTCATTTGGTATAAAATACATACAGACAGAAGCGTATGTCTCGTCTTAAGAACATTATCCTAGTTTGAACATTGTGCTCAAACACTGTTCCAAGCACAGTCTCCTCACCATGGTACCTTCCCAAGCATAGAAGAGTTCAAATGTCAGCAATGAGGCTGAGTTGTGGTTTCACGTAGCTTCCCGTGACTTCTTTTCCTCAGTCTTCACTGGCAAGCGCTCCAGCCACACTCCCAGAGTCACAGAAGACAATGGCAGGGGTTGGACAGAACTGCCCATTGTAAGTGAAGATCAGGTTCGTGACCATCTGATGAACCTGGAAGTGAACAAGTCCATGGGACCCGATGGGATACACCCACGGGTACTGAAGGAACTGGCAGATGAGGTTGCTAAACCGCTCTCTGTTGTATTCCCAAAGTCATGGCGGTCTGGCGAGGTCCCCACTGACTGGAACAGGGGAAACATAATCCCCATTTTCAAAAAGGGAAAGAAGGAGGAACCAGGGAAGTACAGGCCAGTCAGCCTCACCTCCATGCCTGGTAAGATTATGGAGCAGATACTCCTGGAGGCACTGCTGAGGCAGAAGAATAACAAAGAGGTGCTTGGGTACAATCAACACGCCTTCCCCAAGGGCAAATCGTGCCTGACAAACCTGGTGGCCTTCTATGAGAAGGTCACAACATCAATAGGCAAGGGGAGAGCAATGGACATCATTTGCCTGCACCTGAGCAAAGCCTTCGACGCTGTCCCGCATGACATCCTGGTTTCCAAGCTGATAAAATGTGGGTTTGATGGACTGACAATTCAGTGGATAAAGAACTGGCTTGATGGCCGCACCCAAAGAGCGGCTGTCAATGGGTCCATGTCCAAGTGGAGGCCAGTGACAAGTGGAGTCCCTCAAGGATCAGTAGTGGGACCGGTCTTGTTTAACATCTTCGTCAGCGACATGGATAATGGCATAGAGTGCACCCTCAGCAAGTTTGCCGACGACACAAGCTGTGTGGGGTGGCTGACACGCTGGAGGGAAGGGATGCCATCCAGAGGGACCTCGACAGGCTGGAGACCTGGGCCCACACCAACCTCATGACGTTCAACAAGACCAAGTGCAAGGTCCTCCATCTGGGTCAGGGCAATCCCAAGCACCGGTATGGGCTGGGCAGCGACTGGCTTGAGAGCAGCCCTGAAGAAAAGGACTTGGGGGTGCTGGTGGATGAGAAGCTCAACACGAGCCGTCAGTGTGCACTAGCAGCCCAGAAAGCCAATCGTATCCTCGGCTGCATCAGAAGAAGCGTGGCCAGCAGGTCAAGGGAGGTGATTCTCCCCCTCTACTCCACTCTCGTGAGACCCCAGCTGGAGTACTGCATCCAATTCTGGAGCCCCTACTACACGAAAGATACGGACATGCTGGAATGTGTCCAGAGAAGGGGCATGAGGATGATCAGAGGGCTGGAGCACCTCTCCTATGAGGACAGACTGAGGGAGTTGGGGTTGTTCAGTCTGGAGAAAAGAAGGCTCTGAGGAGACCTTACAGTGGCCTACCAGTATCTTAAGGGGGCCTACAAGAAAGCTGGTGAGGGACTTTTTAGGATGTCGGGTAATGGTAGGACTAGAGGGAATGGATTAAAACTAGAGATGGGTTGATTCAGACTGGACATTAGGAAGAAGTTCTTCACCATGAGGGTGGTGAGACACTGGAACAGGTTGCCCACAGAGGTGGTGGAAGCCCCATCCCTGGAAGTTTTTAAGGCCAGGCTGGATGGGGCTCTGAGCAACCTGATCTAGTGGGAGGTGTCCCTGCCCATGGCAGGGGGATTGGAACTAGATGATCTTTAAGGTCCCTTCCAACCCTAACAATTCTGATTCTACATAATAAAACTGTGAAATGCAAAACCTCATTAAAATGACGCATGTTTTAGCTTAAGAATTGTGCACTCAGCATTTTGGTACTGCCACTCACCTCATTGAAGTTTTTGGCCACTTTTTGTTGCACAAGGCCCAACCGCACTGCTGTCTTCAGGCGATGTGCATCAATATAATGGTTCAATGATAAATGCAATAAACTGAATTGTCTGTGTTCTAAAGTAAAACATTTTTGAGGAGAAATAACAGGAAAAGAAGAAATTATGAACAATGCCACCGTGCTCCCCCAGCACACAGCATCAAGGTGAACCTTTATAAAGATAGGGGAAACTGTTATAAAACAGTGATTTAAAAAGATTCAATGCTTTGGCTCATTCACAGCTGGAGTTGTTGCTTTCTATTAACCTTCTAAAGCTACAATTATTATTTGCATGGTTTTCAATCAAGAGCACACGAACAGAGGACACGACCACCAGCAGCACTCAAGGGGCTGGCTATTGAGTGGAAAGCACTACGAGAGCGTGCAAAGTACTGGCTTTCACAATAATCTCCCCATAACAAATGCTTAAAGCAAGGAACGAAGCAGGTACGATTTAATCCCTTCATGCATACATCTGCTTAAATTCCCGAGTGCTTCAGGGCCTTCTGAATAAAAAGTTGCATCTGAATCATTGGGCAACCCTAATGATTCCGTGATTCCCTCCTGCCCCTCTTTGGTATGCGATTACCCTCTGAGGAAACAAGCAAGGGCCACAGCTTGCAGGGTCTGAGCTGCTGGCAACAAGAATCAGAGAAGCATGAGAATCATACCTAGATTAGACATGACCTTTTGAAACATTCAAGTATGACCTATGATACACTTCCTTTCACTTATTTAATTATGCTTGACTGAACATTTCCAATGGCTTTTTGACTCCGTGACTTCACTGCACCTCCAAGTCAGCACTGTGCAAAGTCATGTCCCTTTTGAACATGCACTGTTCTTTATTTCACCTCCAAGGACTACTGCTATCAGCAGAGCTACTTTTGAGATACTTTATTTACAGCAACACAGAGAGCAGTACAAAAAAGACAGATGAGGTATGCAACCTGTCATCATAACTGTCCCTCCTAATCCCATCTTTACAAAAGCCTTCTGGACACAAAACCTTTGTGGAAACATTTTGCTGCTCTTCGACCTACAAGCGAATAGATGTCTCACCACAGATTCAGTCCAGTTTGGTCCCAGTCAGTGGCTGGCCAGGATATTGCTGAGGCTCAACAAGACAGGCTCTGGGTTCAGGTGCGTCCCAAAGGAGAAGCAGTTCCCACCACCACCAATAAGCAACAACTCCTTCTCATTTGGCAGAAAGACGCTACTATGATTATGTAGCATTAATGGCCACTCCAGATGCTCCTAAAAAAGGAAAAGCGATTTTGAACATACAGGACTTTGACACGTGTACCTCATACAATGCTGTAGAGGTATTTCATATGGTATCTTCATTAGAAAGTTAAGAACAGCTGCACTGGATCCCATCTAGGGCCATTTAGTCCACTATACCACCCACAGATGTGGGCAAAAATAGCTAGAGAACACAAGAACAAGGAAACTACGATATACTCCTCTAGTATACTCCACCCATCCAACAACTTGCAGTTCGTTGGTTTTTAATGAGAAAGAATGTCTTTGCGCTCCCTGAACCTTAATGTTATTTCTTCTAAGAATATAGCCAGTCGCTTTTTGAATCCATGGAAACCTTTGGCATTCATGTCCTGTGGCAAGGAGTGCCAGAGCTTACCTATGTTTCATATGAAGCAGTCTTTTGAAGCATATTGCCTGCCAGCTTCTTTTGATGTCTCCTAGTTCTTATATAAGAAGCAATGAACATTCATGCCCTCTTCACCATAAAGGGGACAGCTGTCCTGGTATATAGTTATGCATCTGAGGTCCAAGAAGTATCTGATTCATAACCTGTATATCTGATGATCGTAAGAGAAGCTCTTTTATGATGACCCCCAATATTCAAAAGCTCAGGAAAGTGAACCTTGGAGACACACATGTTGCAGATAACAGACTGCAGCAGTAACGAAACTGTTGTGTTGGCAACTCAGTTATTGTTGGGGCCACTGGAATCTGAAGAGGACAGGTTGTAGAAGCTTCCCTTGTAAAATGCTCACAACAGAAGGCAACTTTTATGGGGTACCCTCATCTATATTCTTGGAGAAAGGTTAAAGGATAGCGATTAAGAGAGAGAGATCTGCCCATGGTAACTCTTCCACAGCTTTTTCAAGCAGAGAGAAAGCTGCCAGCCAATGGTTTTGGTGCTATCATTCTCCAATGTACTTATCAAAGCACTAACAGTATCCAGTACTGCACAGAAAATCACCGACAATTCCAGTCTTTCAGAATGTGGGCCCAATCCACACACACTGTACAGTACTACCAATACTTTAGCACAGTTCTAGTAGGTTCAAAAGCCTACAGAGTTTTGCCTAAGTCAAAGCAAACAGCTCATAAGCAAAGGCCGCTAACAATCCATCTGCATCCACTTATTCAATGTAAACAAAGAAGTTTTATTCTTTTAGATACAACTTTATTATCACTGTACCCATCCTCACAGCTATCCAAAAAGATTATCCTGTTTTATGCAAAGAATACTATGTCACTTATAATTTCTGCTATAGAGAATAAGAAAAAATGAAACTACGTTTAAGCATACTTCATGCTTTATGCCCTCAGGAAAATGCTGCAGAGGCACCCATACCGCCTATCATAAAAACAGACGAGTCACAAATTCCAGTTTCACCAAGGACAGAATCCATACGTACGGGTATCTAAAGAAATTTGTTTCTTTATGTAAAAGATAAATAAAAACTTGTCAAGCAACAGAAGTTTTCTCATAGAATCATAGAGTGGTTTGGGTTGGAAGGGACCTTTAAAGGCCATCTAGTCCACCCGCCCTGCAGTAAGCAGGGACATCTTCACCTAGATGAGGTTTCTCAGAGCCCCATCCAACCTGACCTGGAATGTTTTCAGGGATGGGGCATCGACCACCTGTCTGGGCAGTGTTTCACCGCCCTCAGTCTATAACATTTCTTCCTTATATCTAGTCTGAATCTTCCCTCTTTTAGTTTAAAGCCATTACCCCTTGTCCTATCACAACAGGCCCTGCTAAAAACTTTGTTCTCATCTTTCTTATAAGTCCCCTTTAAGTACTGAAAGGCTGCAATAAGGTCTCCCCGGAGCCTTCTCTTCTCCAGGCTGAACAACCCCAGCTCTCTCAGCCTGTCCTCACAAGAGGTGCCCAGCAACAGGACAAGAGGCAATGGGCACAAACTTGAGCAGAGGAAGTTCCACCTAAACATGAGGAGGAACTTCTTTACTTTGAGGGTGGCAGAGCCCTGGCACAGGCTGCCCAGAGAGGCGGTGGAGTCTCCGTCTCTGGAGACATTCCAAACCCGCCTGGACACGTTCCTGTGCAACCTGCTCTGGGTGACCCTGCTCTGGCAGGGGGTTGGACGGGATGATCTCCAGAGGTCCCTTCCAACCCTGCCATTCTGTGATTCTGTGAGAGCTGTTCCAAGCCTTTGATCATTTTTGTGGCTGCCTCTGACCCTGCTCCAACAGATCCATGTCTTGTACTCCAGGCAGTATTATCACAGACAAGGGCTACTTACAGATTTAGACTAAGTTTTGCCCAGAGTATGCCAAAATCTGGCTGTGTGACATCACCTGTATGATTACTCTTCACCAAATCACAGAACAGAATCACAGAATAGTTGAGGCTGGAAGGGACCTCCGAGTATCATTTAGTCCAACCACCCCTGTTCAAAGCAGGCTCAACTACAGCAGGTTGCTCAGTACCTTGCCCAGTCAGGTTTTGAATATCTCCAGTGACGGAGACACCGCAGCCCCTCTGAGCAACCTGTTCAGTGTTCAATCACCCTTACAGTAAAACGTTTGCTTATGTTTAAGTGGAGTTTCCAGTATTTCCATGCCATTTTCTCCTCGTACTTCAGGCAGCAGCTATAGCACAAAGCAATTTCCACCATGAAGTTTTTAATGAAATTATACCACAGACCTCCATAAAGACTAACTGAGGCTCTGGTTTGATCTGTTCTCTTCTTCCATAGACATCCTGAAATTACCATGCTTGTGCCCATCTCAGTTCTGCTCCCATCTGGAATAGAGCAGCTCCGTGCTCTACAGTCTTCTGCACACTCAGACTCTCCCTCTCCTAACACTATTATGTTCTCTAGGCTGGCAAAAGCACTTCAAAATTAGATTCTACTTCAAAGAGGGAATGTTTATTCCACTCAGAAATTTGCCTACTTTGCATTCCCTACTCCATTTCAGGAAATAGCCCTAAAGTTACCATGTTCCTTCACAACAACACTGAAAGAAAAATTGCAGTACTTACCACATTAATCGTATAGTCCAAGCACAGGCCAGTTATTAAGTCAATGACAGTGACGCCTGGCACAGAGGGTGAGTGAAACCACACCCCACCAACAAGCAGAAGTTTTCCGTCATGCACATGCGCAGTATGTGAATACCTGTGAGTTCAAAACGAGATTGAACTCCATTAGTAAGAGGCTGGTAGAGACAGGCCAAAGATTCACTGCTGAACACCTTCGACTTACCTTGGGCTCAGAGGAGGATGTGTCTCTACTGTCTGCCACTGAAAGCCATGCTCAAGCTCCCTCAGAAAGAAAACTGAACCTAAGGGCTGCTCAGCTGCTCCCAGACCTCCTGCAATTAGTACTCCTCCTTTCCAGCTACAGGCACTGTGAGAGTGACGGCTTTCCGGTACTGGACCGTCAACAGGAATCTAGGAAAACATAAGTCCAAGGCTGAAGTTTGCCAAGCTAAGTGTCTTGTTCATGTCCAGACTCTTAAATGATCTCTTCCTGTTGCATGCCCTGCAGGATGTAACATTCTTTCTTGTTATACGACAGGAACCGTTGCTGGAGGGGAACAGAGTAAGCATGATAGGGAACAATCAAAAAAACCCTGACCTACACACATTCCCCTAGGGATGGCTAAGTAGGAGTGTTTCCATTTACGCTATCTCCAATATTTCTCTAGCCCTCAGTACATTTAATACCGTTCCCATCTGCACATTGATTAGAGGTAACTTTATTTGCGTTCTTGCGTGCTGCTTTCTGTTCAAGACATGCACCTGAGAACCACAAGTTTACAAACACGTGGACTAATGCAGTGACCAGCAAAGCAGGTGATCAGTGGCTCAAACCACAGAACAAGATAAAATGACTAACTGCAGCACTACTATGGAGAAATAAAACCTTTAGTGCAAGCCCTAAAGGAAAAAAACGTAAGAGGTTTAAAGGAGTATCATAGTAAACAAGCTGCGGAGAAAACTTCAGAGGCCAGCTGGTCCATCCCTTTCTCCTAAAGCAAACTCAACTATATCTATTATCACCTGGAGAGATGGTTATTTAATAGTTTCTGAAAGTCTGCAGTGACAATAATTTCTCACCTCTTTAGGCAGTCTATTTCAGCACTTTACTATCTTCAAAATCAATAGCTTTTCTTAGTGTCCAATTGAAGTTGCCCTTTCTGTAGATTCCTTGTACTACTCAAAGTAAAAATGGAGAACAATTTGTTTACCCTGTCTGCAGCTATATTTTACATGTTTGGAGATTTATTTCTATCTTGAACCTCCTCCAGACTCAATAGCTACAAGCCCTTCAAAATCTTGCCCTGTAAGGTATGTGGTCTGGTCATTCTCACTGCACACCTCTACAGAGCTTTAGTGCATCCTGTCCGCTGCAGAGACAAGCATTAGTGAAAATGGAGCCGCCAACAGAGTCAGCACCGGGGGGAAGCATTCCTGGGCCTTTTGTGCTAGCCACTGGAGCAAGTGAGGGTCTCAGCTGGAGGGGACACAGGTTTTGGGAACATCTTCATGGCTCTCGAAGACTTTGTGTCCAGAGTATCAGCTACTGGGGAGGGGGGCAGTGTGAGTGAATTTGGGACAATGAACTGGAGTTAGACGGGGGATGTAAGCACCCCTGGGCCCGTGGCACAAGTGGAAATCTTAGTGCCAGACAACTGGGACAAGACCACCACAGGTGACAGGACCTACGCATGTCCCAGATGCAAGTACTTCGGTGACCAGGGCAACTGAATCAAGTGAGAATCTCGTAACGGCAGCTGGAATAAGACCATGCGTGCCTGGATACCTGGAGCTGCTGGAGGGGGAACCAGTGCATTTGTATTTTCCCTGAACCTTGCGTGTATGTGAGTGTGAAACTCCAAGTCTTGCTCTCAAGACCTTTCACCACCTTGGTCGCCCTCAAGAAGAGAATCATAGACTCATAGAATCAGAGAATATCTTGAGTTGGAAGAGACCTGTAAGGATACTTGAGTCCAACTCCCTGCTCCTCACAGGACTACCAAAACTAAACCATACGACTAAGAACATTGTCCAGACACTCTTTGAACTCTGACAGGCGTGGTGCCATGACCAGTTTCCCTGGGGAGCCTGTTCCACTGACCAACCACCCGTTCAGTGAAGAACCTTTTCCTAACATCCAATCTGAACTCTCCCTGATGCAGCTTTATTCCATTTCCTCACGTCCTGTTGCTGTCATCAGAGAGGAGATCAGCACTTTCCCCTCCGCTGCCCCCCTTGGACTGCTCCAACAGCTCCGTGTCTCTCCTGTCTCCTGTGCTGAGACCCCAGAGCTGGAGGCAGCGCTGCAGGGGGGTCTCCCCAGAGCGGAGCAGAGGGGCAGAATCCTCCCCCTCGCCCTGCTGCCCACACTGCTGGGTATGCAGCCCAGGCTGCGGGGGGTTTCTGGGCTGCCAGTGCACAGTGCCGGCTCATGGCCTGCTTTCCCCCCCAAGCACCCCCAAGCCCTTCTCTCAGGGCTGCTCTCCATCCCCAGCCTGGGCTGGGACCGGGGGCTGCCCTGACCCAGGTGCAGGACCCTGCACTGGGCCTTATATTTGGAGATAATCAAAACTCAACTGGACAATATCCTGAGCAACCTGTTCTAGTTAGACATGCTTTAAGCAAGGGTGCTGGAATAGATGATCTCCAGATGTCCCTTCCAACCTCAAGTATTCAGTGAAGACTGTAGTCCACTAAATAGCAAGCTGTTTAGAAGTTAGCTCGAACTCTCATCACTGTGCAGTGTGACAGTACTGTCAGTGCCATCCGCTTTAATATGGTAATACCTCTGTGGCTTAGTTGGGCTTCCAATACAGCAGCATGCATCTATGTGGTGAAGGCGATTTCTACTCCCCAGGGCCTTCCTAAGTTCTTACCACAATGCAGGAAAGTTCTTGAGTGTGCAGGAAACACCAATCCCCTAGCACAGGCTCTATAGCAGAGCGGCCACCATACAGGAACAGGTACTTCTCACCTACGGAAAAGGACAGATGGAAAGAGAAGTTAGAATTTGGTACGTCACAAAACCAGAAATTTCTGTTTGCACGGAAGGGAAGCTGACCAAAGACAGAAATTAATGCAGTCAGGCAGAAGTTTTATACGCTCTTTATATTAAGACATCCTACAGACTGATGAACATTTCCAGACTTCAGCAATAAAGGCAATAAATTGTTTCATAGATAAAGGAATTACTCCTGTATCTAGATCTTTTGTAAGACACATGGAGGACTGAATATTTTTACCAAGAAGTTGTATTCTTCATGTTTGCAGTCATTCTGAAGACCCCCGTCATCCACTTGTATTATGTAGTTTCTGAATGTTTAGGGTCTAAATGGAAATTACACACTGTAGTCTCAAAACCAAAAGAAGAAAATGTTTTGGGTTTTTTTTAAATACCTAACAGACTTAAGGAATGAAAATTTAAGCAATAGAAAAATTATACTTGTAGAACTAATAAAATTAGAAAACCCTAAATACATAAATCGTAACAACACAATGACATCTATTTATCCCATGAAAACAGATAAATCCTCGTAAAACAACAAGAATGTGTATTTGGTCATACAAAAGGGACATAATGCTAATTTAAGTCTGTAGGAGTTAATCTGGAGAAGCCTCAAAAAGGAGGTACAAAAGATGCAGAAGTACTTTGGGTAGATGTGAAGGATGTGCACTAACTGCACTATGCCCTGTCAGCTCACTGCTTCATAATGGACTGTGCAAATAACACACGTGTTGGTCACTTACTTCAGCTGCAAAGCAAAATTAAGGCAAGAATAAGATGATACGATACAGTCTGACAAAGACAAAACCTGATGTATTATTTATAACATTTTATTTATCCATTTAGCATTTGCTTCTTTGATAGAAAATTTTGACTGGAAGGCTGAACTCTAAACTACATTACGGTGTTAATTAAACACCGCTCTACAAATTCAAAGTATGCACCAGACTAGACTAACAACTGCTTAACAATTCCCCTGGTGTTTCCCTTCAGTAGCTCCCTGCCAGCCAGTGGAGAATGAAATAGCTTAAGAAAGGACAGCTTTTGCCTCCTGCATTCCACTCAGTCCACCACTGACTTGCTAACAACTGCTGAAGGTTTTGCCCCTTACAGTCAATATCTTTCGCTAGACAAACCTTCAGCATGCCATCGCAGAGCTTGATTCTAGCCCTATTCAGAGCTACCGAACATCTGCGAATTGCTACTAGAAGAGTAACATTTCTCCTGAGGTGCTTCTCCTGGATAAAGAGCTAGGGATCCTGCTCCATAATGCTCCAGAATTAAAATATTATCCTTCAGAGAGGAAGTTCTGAAACTTTTTCCTGGTGTGATCAAGCGTGAATAACTTTAGCCATAAATTATCTCAAAGAGTCAACCTTCCAGAACAGATTATGTCCCTAGGTTTCAATTCTAGTTACCACTGGGGATTATGTGGTATATGAAAAAGGAAATTACCATATTTCAAGCATCAAGAAGAGATCTCAAAGCCTCTTTTAATTTATTTTCTACTGGCAGGCTTGAGAAGTGGGCCAATGTGAACCTCGTGAAGTTCAACAAGGCCAAGTGCAAGGTCCTGCACCTGCGTTGGGGCAATCCCCAGTATCGATACAGACTGGAGGATGAATGGATTGAGAACAGCCCTGCCGAGAAGGACTTGGGGATACTGGTAGATGAAAAGTTAGATATCAGCTGGCAATGTGCACCTGCAGCCCAGAAAGCCTATCGTATTCTGGGCTACATAAAAAGAAGTGTGGCCAGCGGGTCAAGGGAGGTGGGACCCCATGTGGAGTAATGCACCCAGCTCTGGGGTCTCCAGCACAAGACAGACAAGGATGTGTTAGAGCAGGTCCAGAGGAAGTCCACAAAAATGATCAGAGGGCTGGATCACCTCTGCTATGAGGAAAGTCTGAAAGAGTTGGAATTGTTTAGCCTGGAGAAGAGAAAGCTTTAGGGAGACCTTACTGTGGCCTTTCAATACTTAGAGGGGGCTCATAAGAAAGACTAAGAGAGACTTTTTACGAGGGCCTGTAGTGACAGGTCGAGGGCTAATGGCTTTAAACTGAGAGAGGGGAGATTGAGCTGAGATTTCAGGCAGAAATTCTTGGCTGTGAGGGGGGTGAGCCCCTGGCGCAGGTTGCCCAGAGAAGCTGTGGTTGCCCCATCCCTGGAGGGGTTCAAGGCCAGGTTGGACGGGGCTTGGAGCAAGCTGGGCTGGTGGGGGGTGTCCCTGCCCAGGGCAGGGGGTGGCATTGGGTGGGCTTCAAGGTCCCTTCCAACCCAAACCGTTCTACAATTCTATGATTTACATAGCGGCAGAACAGTATTCTCCATTCCGTTTTTTGTTCCTTAACTAGTAATCCATAACGCTAAGAGTTTTTAACATTTGCTTTGCTTTTCTTTTAAACATTTGTTTATCATTACAAAGCCTCACGCACTAGCACTGCTAGGTTACATGCTAAAAAGCTCACCTGCACACCCAGAGGAGCACAGAGGCAAAACAAAGTGGGGGAACCCAAATAACATCCTGACTCAGCCACTTCCACACCCATCCCAGGAGAGCAAGCAAGCCATAAAAGTCTAATTTCCTCATGCACAGAGAGGCAGTGACAGATGTGCAGGCAAGAGAACCCCAATTACACGCTTACAGAATCAGACAATCTGTCCCGGCTCCTCCCAGGGCTGCCCCAGGAGAACTATCAGCCCCGTTGTCCAGCTGCGAAACCCATCAAAATGAGTGAACGGGAGCAACTCTCTGTAGCACCTTTGAGGGGGTACTGCCTATGCGTATGGGGGACATTATAAGATGCAGGGGAAAAGCATTTGGGGTTTGCATAAGACTTACTACAGGATGCTCAGGAGAGGAACCAGAGGCAGGAAAAGGGATGGATTTAGGTGATTTGGGGAGGGACAAACACAGGAAGACAGAGGGATAGAAGGATCAAAAGGACTAGTCACATGTAAACGGGTTGCTGGTCCTTATGCCTGCCCGGCCACATCCTGCACCTTAAACAGGAACAGCTGAAAATGAGCCTTTTCCTATGTAGGTAGGTGTGTTTGTGAGAGGGGAACCAACCAAATTGCAGTTGCAAGTATATATTGTAGCACTTTCAAAAATGCATTATGAGCTTTTTTAAGCACTATACAAACACATATATTTTTTTGATTCCTGCCCTGCATTTAGAAAACTAACAAGATTGGAGCTCATCTATAATAAAAGTCACTATCCCGTGGTACCTGATTTATAGGTTCTGTAACAAATCAACCATGTATTAATGGCATAGATAATTAAAATCCTGCTCAAGTGTTGGATAAATCAATTCACTTGCTCAGTTCAGGAAACTCAGCTGACATTGCTCAGTCTTTCCCTTTTGTCAGATTTAGTAAAGCCTCTCACAAGTACTTTTGGACTTGACAAACAAAAAAGGCGCAAGAACTGGGTAGATACAATAAGAAGAATACATTCAAATGAAGTTTAAGCTTTAAGTCTTTAAGCCCAGGAAAAAAAAAATCACCATTGGCACAAAATCTTAATGAAAGGTAATTGGATTCTCTAAAGTGGTGATTAGTCTATTTATATAATATTACTTCCAAAATGTTCAGCAAAAAGCTATTGTTTCAGACAAAGGAATACAACACACCAACATTAACTGTATAGCCTGTACTACATAAAAAGTAAGACTACATCATGACAATTTGCCTTTTAGATGTCACTGTCTGGACAGGACTGCCCCATATATTCTGGAATTTGTACACCTCCACATACCTACAGCCATTTTCACTCTTTCCAGGCTTTTTACCTTTGAATATTACTTCAGTTGTACTGTGTCTCCAACGCGAGGCAGCTGGTTCAGCAGCAGGCTGCAGACTTACAAGCTCCACTGTAATGTCATCTGGCTCTGAGGCATTACAGGTTTCAGGAAACTTTAGCCACAACATTCCCAAGCCTGCACTTGATGGGGATGTTCGTCCTCCTACCACCAGGGCCAGACTGTTTGATAGACATGACACAGTATGGTACAACCGCTCATCTGTAGAGATACAAAACATCATGGTTCACATCAGTCTTTCTCACATGACATTTATACAATCAGATTCATTTAGGTTGGAAAAGACCCTTAAGATCATCTAGTCAAACCATAAACCTAACACTGCCAAGCCCACCACTAACCCATGTCCCTCAGCACCACGTCTGCCCGGCTTTTAAATCCCTCCAGGGATCACGACTCCACCACTGCCCTGGGCAGCCTCTTCCAATGCTTCACAACCCTTTCAGGGAAGACATTTTTCCTCATATCCACCCTAAACCTCCCCTGGTGCAGCTTGAGGCCATTTCCTCTTGTCCCATGGCCTGTTCTTTGGGAGAAGAGACCGACCCCCCTTGGCTACACCCTCCTTTCAGGCAGTTGTAGAGAGCGAGAAGGTCTCCCCTCAGCCTCCTTTTCTCCAGGATGAACACCCCCAGCTCCCTCAGCCGCTCCTCACAAGACTTGTGCTCCAGACCCCTCACCAGCTCCGTTGCCCTTCTCTGGACACGCTCCAGCACCTCAAGGTCTTTCCTGGAGTGAGGGGCCCAAAACTGGACACAGCACTTGAGGTGGGGCCTCACCAGTGCCCAGTACAGGGGGATGGTCACTGCCCCAGTCCTGCTGGTCACGCTGTTCCTGATACAGGCCAGGATGCTCTTAGCCTTCTTGGCCACCTGGGCACACTGCTGGCTCATATTCAGCTGCCTGTCAACCAACACCCCCAGCTCCTTTTTGGCCAGACAGCTCTCCAGCCACTCTTCCCCAAGCCTGTAGCATTCATGGGGTTGATATGACCCGAGTGCAGGACGCAGCACGGAGCATTCAGAACCTTCAGATCTCTCTGACTGCCAGCATAATTGCATTGTGACACCACTTTTCCATGAGATGTTATTTTGTTGTTAGCTCAAAAACACCTTCCTGAAACTTGACGTTGGTATGGGAACTCACCCCATCTTACATCAGGATTTTCCTTTTTCACGTAGCCAGCTTTCCAGTAGCCTGCATGCTTAATTAGCACATGAAAATTTCTCATACGGCAGTGATGTCCATCCTCCTCCCCAAAGCCTCCAGTGGTGAGAATCACATTGGGTTTTATAAGAACAGAGCGGTGACCGTAACGTCTCAGGCCAGAAACTTCAGAGTGCATTGGACACGCTGCCGCGGTGATACTCCCAGCCGTCCTGACGGGACCATCACGATGAGGAACTGTGAGCCAAAGAGAACCAAAGAACTTAAGCACAAACGAGAACCAAGAACTACATTTTAAATGAGAGATTAAGCAGGTCTGTTCAGCTTTTCAAGAAGAAAAAATTGTGAAGCAAGTTGACAGAGCACACAGACAATCTGACATGCCCTAGAAATCAAGCTGTAATGATTTAAATGACCACTGTGCCAACTTTCAGCTTCTGCTTACTGCTCCCCAACTCCTGACACAGTCCTGAGACTGCTTTAATGGGGTGGAGGTAAGAGTGGCTAATAGACTGCAGCGTCTTAAACTGCTGTAGCAAGATAGGAATCGCTGCAATACCTTCAAAAGGGGCACCTTTCTGATGAAGGCAATATTTGGCCACTTAAATAGCAAAGAACAACAGAAAAAGGACAAACACCTGGAAGTTGGATTTCAAAGTTTCTTTCTAGATTTTGAACCTACTTTCACAAAAGCACTGAAATAAAGTTCCAAAGCATGATGAATAACCTCTGTTAATTACAATGGTCCTATTATAAGAGAATATTTTCAGTTATCTAAATATCTTCTCTCTAAGTACTATAACCCTTAGTATGAAACAAGATTTCAGCACAGGACTCTAGCTCACCTACGCATTGTACAAATTGTTTTCTTTCAATCAGTTTTGAATTTGTGTTGTCTTTGTTTTAATCAAGTGCCTTATTCTTGTGTGATAAGAGATGATGAGGTGGAGGAGAAGCAGCTCTCAGTCTATTTTTTTGTATGCCATATCCAGAAAAATTGCCTGTACTGAAGGTTGCTTAGTACGAGATCCTACTTTCTATTGTTTGATGAAGTAAAAAATTTCACCTACTTAGGCTTAAATGTCTTTTTATGGATGGATCTTTTTAAGAACGATGTTTTTTTTTTTTTTCATTACAGAAAATTACATTAGCATTACCATGCTCTGTTTGGAAGACTTAGTACTTGCACTCTCTTGAACAGGGACCCAAATCTATTTGAGAGGATATATGGGGGCATGTACTGGTATTTGAGACATACCTTTTGTCATTCCCAGTAAAAAAGATCTAAGCATGGATAATTTACCAGACTTTGAAGGCTCTTCCTAGCAGTTTTTAATACAAAAGACCCTATTTCTGTCTCTAATGAGGTGTCTTCACTGTATTACTGTCAGTTAAGCAAATCTCAGATTTTATTTTTTTTTTTTAACTTAAGGATAGATCCTACGCGTTTAGGAGCCTTTAAGGTTTTAACATAAGGACCAGTGACAATTGCATAGTATATTTAATCACAAACACATTCATTCAGCTTCAATTTCATTACATGTTTTCAGATCTAATCAAAGACACGACACAATGGATTCGGTGGCCTTGTTGGCTTAGGGAATGCCATCCTGCCTCATCCTTTTCCAGCTGCTTTTTCTGCTCCCTGGAACACAGATTTCGACTTTCAGTTGCAGAGCTACCTGTAGTGCTATACTGCGAACAAGATTAGTGACGTGAAACAGGTTAAAAATAGCCTTCTGCTTTCCACACTGAAAAAGGAAGCAAGCAGCCAAAAGCAGGAATTTCTTGGACTTCTACTGCTGCCAAGTCCTTTTCATCATGGAAACATAGTCTTGGCCTTGGCTTTTCCCCAGCTGTACCACTTTTCTCCCATCTAAAAAAAGCAGCATACAGATTTAAAAGCACTTCAGAAACAGAAATACTACACGTAGAATTCCACACACGGGACAACAAAACAAAGCACAAACTTCGTGACACGCTCCCAAATGCTCTGCTGAACGATACTTTGATACTGCAGTAAGTAAAACACAGCAACCTCTTGGGAGCTGGAAGGATACAATGGCCTAGAGAGCCATGGATGGAGGCAAGCGGAAATAAATTGAAAAGGGAGAGTCTGTGAGATCACAAAAATAGGAGGAGGAGCAGGGTGGACTGGCATTGCAGCCATGCACAGGAGGGCCTCATGCCCCATGTGTAACCAGAAGGAAGAGCTGTTCAGGCTGGAAGGTTCAATAAACTGAAAGAATGCAACTGATCAGAACCACCAGAGTCAGGACATGGCCCCGGCCGCACTATGGACAGCAGAACCATTGTTGGATAGAGAAAGCTACTCAGATGGCAGCATCCCACCTGCTCCTTCCAGGGTTTTACTGTCTCTTCAAATCTCTCAGAGAAGCCTGCATAAGATTAAAGAATATTATGAAAACTAGTCAGTATGTACCTGTCATGTGGGATAACAATGGAGTCCAGGAAGGTTCCATCCCCTTTGATGCAGTCAAGACAAAGTAATGAGAACATTTCAGATGCCATTCCTGTAGCAAGGCCAAAGAAAAAACCAAAAACAAACAATGTCCCTCAAAATCTTAGAGCAAGAGGTAGTAAGGATCTCAGAATGGCCAAAGTGATCAAATCAAAGACCAATCTAGCCTAGCGCTGTTTCCAACAGTGGCCAAAATCAGAAGACTAAAGTTGAATCTGAGAAAGAGCAAGTGTGTAAATATCTTCTTCACCCCAATTTTCAAAAATTTACAGCTCAGGGATTTTCTAAGCAAGAACCTCTGTCTTTGTATTGAACAATCCTTGATGGATTTCTCATCCATAAACCTATTCAGTTGCTCTTTGAACTCACATAAACTTTTATTGTCTGTAACATGTTGTGACAAGGAGTTCCATAGCTTATTTTTAAGTTGCATGAGGAACTTTTTTTTCTTTTTTTTAAATCAGCTTCCCTTTATGCTTCCCAGTTCTGATCACAGAAAAGAATGAGGGCTGTATACCAGATGGATGAAGGTTTCTTAAACGTCACGGAATATAAGTGGTCCCAAAGAAATCACAAACGTTCAAAGGAGCCACTTGGTCTCTGCTGGCCAATAATACATAAATGTCATTTCCAGTCTGGCCTTGGACTCACTCAGAGGCAGAAGCACAAGCAAGAGGACCGTAAAGGAACTCAGTAGCAATACTAGAGTCCACTCTGGTTTTTACAGACATTAGGGAATTGGGTATGTTCATTGCCATAGGGTGGGATATATTCAGCCAACTACATGACTAGAGGGCACAAACATGAATTTAAAAGGCACAAGAAACCACAATATTAGCATTACTGTCCCAACTTCTACCAGAAGTAAAAAGCATCTTTTGAAAGGTGATATCAAAAAATTAATGTAACTAGTGAAAATGGAAGAATCCACTATTTGTGGATCAAGCTTGTTTCTAGTAAGACCTGTAGCTTAATTTATCTCAAAGGCTAATTGTAGAGCTATCTGTTATCACATCCTACTCCAATGCACCTTTTTCAGCTTGGACTTGAGTACACGTTAACCTCCTCTACGAGGAAAATGATAAAAAGTCTTTACTTTCTCATTGTATGAGCAATTGCCCTGATCTACAATAACTCTTGCAGACATTTCTACACCACTTTGCAAATCTGCCAGCATCTTTCGGTTATCGCTTTTGCATTCATGTAGCAGAGCAGATCCTGCGTGTCGGCAAAATAACTCCAAGCACATTAAATTGTTTTCGTACTGCAGACTGTTAGATTTCTAGAGAGAATTATAAACAGAGAACTACAAAACCAAAAGGGAAACCTCTAGTAAGTATCCTACAGGACATTTATCTCAAAATTACTCAGTATCTTTGAATGCCCTTCTAGACCTCAAATAGTTGTAAACTTTGCTAGCAATTAACATAAAAATAGCAAAGAATAGTGTCATAGTTAAATTTCAATCGTTAATATAGGAATGGCTGTACAAAGTCAGACCAAAAAAGATCTGAAACTAGTAACCTGTTTCCAACAATGACAAACAGTAATAGCCTATGGAAATGCAAGAGAGCAGGACAAGTGCATCTACTCCCTCCAGGAATGCTCCCAACCATTTGCAGTCAGGAATCTCACATCAGGTATATTTTTATGTGTTCAGTAATCCTCAATAGATTTCTCTTTCATCAAAATAATTGCCCCTTGAACCCATGCAAACTTTTAGCATCTACAACATCTTTTATACCACCAGCTAGTTTGCTATGCTGACTGTCTCCCTGAGAGAACTCTCACTGAGGAACAAGAAGCTTTTTTAACACCAGAGTCTTCTTCCAATGATACTTCACATGGAGCTTCCTGTGGGCTCTGCATTAATGAAGTGTGATTCAAGATCCTTTCCGCCTACATGAGCACCTATGCCTCAGCAGCTCTTGTTCAGAACTGTGACCACAAGAAACTGCAGACACCTTATCATACCAAAGCCAGGTCACTGGTGTTCAGAATAAAGGAGGGTTACCTCATACTCGTCAAAAGGCTCCAGAGCCTGCATTCTTTGCTGCTCATCTTCTGGAGTACAACAGGTGAAAAACTCATTCATATCCACGACACGGCACTCAGTCCAGCCCTAAAACAGAAATCCCTCAAAATGATTACCTCTAGAAGGACAGAGACTCACTTCCCACAAGAAAAAAAAAACACCCTAATTTAAACACCTGCATGAGCCTTTAAGACCATCTAGCTGAAACAACAGCAGCCCAGAATCTGGTGAGGATAGGTCTCTTGTCTGTAAAGCTCTTAAGAACTTAATTTATTAGATCAAAGGTCTCAGAGGAACACATCTTGCCTTAATCCCATACTAGAAAGTACGCTGCAAGTTGGTTGCAAGGACCTTCAAATGACCAGTCATGCTACTGGAGAAGGCAGTGTCTCAGCCTTGGCCCTGTTTGCTTCAACCCATAACTGACACAGCTGATGCTGTCCAAAATTACTTAATGTTACCATCTTTCCTGAGTAAATTATGCTTCATGTGTGCCCTAGAGTTGCAGGCACTTACCTTTTCAAAAAAGCGCATCTGCTGTGCCTCGCAATCAGGGTACCATGCCAAAGAATTAAGTGCAGAGTTCATCTGGCTAAAATGCTGCTGCATGACACGTCCAAAGGGGTCCTCTGGGTGCATCTGCTCATACAGCAGAAAGCATGCCTGAGAGAAATGCTCTGCTGCCCACTGAATCAAGGCATCTGACCTGTCAGACAGATTATGCATCAGAAATTAAATAACTGAGAGCCCACCTATCATATGGAGGAGGCAATATATCTTCCTGCAGCACCATAAAGCATGCCACTAAGACATCCTGACAGAGGTAATACACAAAAGAGAATCACAAAATCACAGAATGGCAGGGGTTGGAAGGGACCTCTGGAGATCATCCCATCCAACCCCCTGCCAGAGCAGGGTCACCCAGAGCAGGTTGCACAGGAACGTGTCCAGGGGGGTTTGGAATGTCTCCAGAGACGGAGACTCCACTGCCTCTCTGGGCAGCCTATTCTGTACTGGGGACTTATGAACATCTCGTCCCCCATCTGTGCAGAGAATTCAGGGGATGAGAAGAGCAAAAAACTCAAAAATCATTCGTTTTGGGTTTTTCTTCTTATTATTTTCCTCCCTTTTAGGATGTCACGTGACATCAATTACCCTATCACAATTATGATGTAAGGAGCTCTTTGGGACTTCTGTGGAGTTCCTGAGGCTTTAGTTATAAGACAGCAGGTGTCTCAGCCCCAGGTGACGTACATACAAAGAAGCTCCTTCTTTTCCATTTTACCAGCTAGCTAACAGAGAATAAGTCAACTGACCTCCTATTTTCCATGTAGGTGAGGACCACCTCTGCTATGAAGAGGGTGGGGATTTCATTGTCCAGTCCTGCTTCCTCCAGGGCTCTCTCCAGTTCAGATAGCTCTGATAAGTCCACTCCCAATAACTTATAATCCTCTCCAGAAAAGGTAATGACTCCTGGGAGACAAAAATGATACAATCTCACTAGAGTGCTGATGCAATCATAGAATCGTTAGGGTTGGAAAACACCTTTAAGATCATCAAGTCCAACCATTAACCCAGCACTGCCAAGTTACCACTAAACCTTGTCCCTCAACACCATGTCTACACTCAATCACCTCCCTGGGCGGCCTGGTCCAATGCTTGACGACCCTTTCAGGGAAGACATTTTTCCTCATATCCACCCTAAACCTCCCCTGGTGCAACTTGAGGCCGTTTCCTCTTGTCCCATGGCCTGTTCTTTGGGAGAAGAGACCGACCCCCCCAGCTACACCCTCCTTTCAGGCAGTTGTAGAGAGCGAGAAGGTCTCCCCTCAGCCTCCTTTTCTCCAGGCTGAACACCCCCAGCTCCCTCAGCCGCTCCTCACAGACTTGTGCTCCAGACCCCTCACCAGCTCCGTTGCCCTTCTCTGGACACGCTCCAGCCCCTCAATGTCTTTCCTGTGGTGAGGGGCCCAAAACTGGACACAGCACTCGAGGTGGGGCCTCACCAGTGCCCAGTACAGGGGGATGGTCACTGCCCCAGTCCTGCTGGCCACACTGTTCCTGATACAGGCCAGGATGTTGCTGGCCTTCTTGGTCACCTGTGACCAAAATACTGGCAATACTGAGACCAAAAGGGACAAACTGGAAAATCAAGCCCACAGGTAATCGCTCACACGACTGTGCCCATCAACTCAATTTTTCTGAAGAAAAATTCAGGAGAAATCCCCATTACTAAATGGAACCATAAATCAAATCTTAATGGCTCTCCATTATAGACTTTTCAGTTTAGGCTAAGAAAGCACCATTGCTTTGATAGAATTTGAATGCTTTGCCTCACAACCATAAAACCATTCTCAAATTTTTAGGGGCCGGTTGGTTTGTTTGTTTGTTTTTCAAATAGATTTCTGTAAAATGGCATTGAATCCTGAACCAGCACATGCTATCTCTCTGCAAACACCAGGACTAGTCTCACAGATCACTGTTCCCAGAAATCAGTTCCAATTTATGATTTGTAAGCATTATCATGGCATAGCTCTTTACTCCATACGAATATCATAAGCTATAGCATGTTGACCTGTTTCAACCACAACCAAATCATAAACAAACTGTAAAGTACCTTTAGAAATCATCTAGTCTATATCTCTGTACCAGTGCAATCCAACAATTATACCTGTCCTGAGAACTGTTAATCTACACTGTTCTCAAAGGCATCCATTACTGGAGACAAAAATGACAGTGTTCTCTGTTAATTTCTTCTAACAACTAACTTGTCTATCCATCGCTTCCTGACCTCTGGACACAGAGAATAGGGTATTCCCAACTCTTTTCCTGCCATGTGAGTAGTTAAAAACGGGAACAGGTTGCTCAGAAAGCTGGTGGAACCTCCAGCCTTGGTGATGGTTAGAGCTTGACTGGACAAACCCTTGAGCAACCCGACACGGGTAACTCTGCTGTGAGCAAGGAGTTGGACTAGATGACCTTCAAAGGCCCCTTCCAACCTAAATTATACTGTGATTTATGGGCATCATGGGTAGGAGAGAAGGTATGACTCTTAGGTGTCTTGACTAATAAAACATTAGTCATTATGTTACCTGACTTTTTTTCCCCCCCTCTCCAAGACAGGAAAAAAATGAGCCTTATGAAACTACTGTACAATCTAAGTGGAGCTGGAAGGATTATTGTACCAGCTAAGTACTAAGGGGCAGTTCAGTGGAAAAATCATAGAATCACAGAATGGTTTGGGTTGGAAGGGACTGGACATGCAGCAGTTTGCCACTGTCTTTGTACTAGTGAGCCCAGAGCTGGACACAGTACTTCAGAAACTGTAGAGAAAGAGACTGAACTTTCATATAATCTTCTCCTGACAAATCCGTTCTGGCAGCTCTATATCTTGTTATCTCCCAATGCTTACAGTGATTTATTTGTTCCAAAATTTTTCAGAAAACAAGTACGCTTTTCAACTACAACTTCATAGTTCCTCTACCATCATACATCACTTTTTAAAGGCTGAAGTTATGTTTGCTTCTTCTAAACGTTTAGTATTTAGAATACCTTCCCTAAATATCATACCTAATCCTTCCCCTCCAGTATCTCCCACCAGTGCTGACAACTCTTTTGTTCTTTTGATCAGAGTAGCTTTTTGGCATGCCACATTTGGGAAATCCACCTCATATACCACAGTGTGATGCAGAAGACCTATGTCCTTCAAACGGAAGTATAAGGAATCAAAGCCAGCACCTAAGGACACGATCTGCAGAGAAAGTATCAGAAAAAGTTATACTCAACTCTAGAAGCATCCCGAGCATCTAGGTATGAAAAATATTCAATAACATCATTGTAGAGTGACAAAATCAGGCAATCTTCTGTAAGAGGTAGAAGAATTTTGTGTAGTTATTGCCCCCTCCCAGATATTTCTGTCAAAGTGACAAACGGACAGTCACAGTAGTGCCAGTCAAATTCTCTGTGCTCTTCTGGGAAAGGATCACAACAGATGCACTAATAAGCTACCGCAATGCCAAGATGCCAAAACGACTTTTCACACACAAGGTGGAAACAGCCAGTACAGCCAGCCAAAGAAAATGCACCTGTGTCCTAGCGTGGCTTTGGGTCTTCAGCAGGAAGTCTTGAACACAGTGACCTACAGCACGGGCACGGATGTAATAACCCCTGTGGAATGAAATACAGTTGTAATCACTGTTCAGAAGCCCCATTTCTCCAGCACTGGCATCCTCAATTTCAAAAAACTGATTTTTTTCTCTCTCAGCTTCTACCCACGTTTATAGACCTGCACTGGGAGACGTCTGATGATTTTGTCGTATCTACAGCTTGTTACTAAATACAGATCTCCTGTATTCAGTAAGCGTATTAACCAACAAGACTGTGGATAACCCAGAGAAACTGTGTAGATATCCTAGCTGAACCTGTCCCACTTCACATAAATAAATACTCACTGGATGAAAAAGTACAAATCCAGACAGTTAGGATGATCCCCTATAACGTGAGTGGCTAACACCAGAGTTCCTGCCCCAGATCAGATGCCATAACAATATGAAATTACTTACAAGGCGCTATTAGGTATAACAAAATGAATGTCAGCGTGTGCAAATGCAGTGAGAGGGGAACAAAAGAGGTAAAAGAAGCAAGGTCAGGAAAGGAATTTCATTCTGTTTTTTGACTGGATGGAACTAAGTAAGTCTAACTCCTGGGAAGTGTTTACCATTTGCCTGGTCTGTCAGGGACTGGTGCCTCTTCTTCCTTGGCTTTCTCTTTGTTAGTTTCAGCGTGCCCCCACCAGAATTACCAGTTCCTATCACCCCCTTTAACAAGCATGTTGTCACTGTCACCCCCATGCCTCACAGGGACTGAAGACTTCACCAGATACTCTAAGACATCCCAAAATTCAGGACGACAGGGTTGACAGCTGCCAATACATAACTCTTTCTGTGAATTTAAGTTTGGCACGCCAATGCCATGTGACAAGTCAGCACAGGCTCAGCTTCCTGACCTGGTGAGCAACACTCATCTTCACAGGCCAGCAAGCTTCTGCTTGAATACCGCTTGGGGTTTTTTTCCTGAATGAAACTCCTTTGGCAATTCACAGTGATTATGACTGCATTAAACTATTAGCCTCATATTGCGCAAACTCCATTACTGTCCCAGCACAGAACCCTCTACGCACACACATTAAAACATTATGCTTGTGTCCTGCAAAGCTCCAGAGAAGACCCGCTGGTCAGACACCACTGATTCAAAAGATAGTATTGTTTCCCTGAGCCACCAAATACCTTACTGAAATTGTAACGTCCTCGAGAATTCATGAGAAAACCATTTTTAGTACCCTAGTTTTCAAATCTTATCGAATACCAGAGTTAGGAACCAGTCCAGTGACGTATTTTACTCAGCACAAAGCTTTCACTTTTTGCTCATAAGCCCTGTAAAATCATACTAACGCTCTAAAAAGCTGACGTTAGTGACAGACAGCGCTCTGCCAGGTGCTGCTCAGTCACTACGCCTACCTTCCTTAAAACGCATTTCGAACAGCCGTGCCTTAAGCAGCGGCGACAACGCAGGGGCCCGGGGAACGGCTCGGGCCCCGCTGCAGCCACCGGGCCCCGCGCAGCTCCCGCTCCTCACCGGTGGACGAGGGGGGCTCGCCGCCGCCGCCGCTCCACCAGGAGCTGCAGGAACCGGTCCTGGATGTAGCCCCGCGCCGCCGCCGAGCACTTGCTAACGGCGCTGCTGCCGCCGGTGCCCTGGACCTGCCGGGACAAGGACACGGCGCTGCCGTAGGGCCCCGCTGTTCCCGACAAGCGCCCGAGCCTACCGGGGCGGGACAGCGGGGCCCGGCAGCGCCGAGGGGGACCCGAGGAGAGGGAAGGGCAGCTCCCGCCGGCGCCGCCGAACCCCGTTCGCGTCCCAGCCTTCCCCCCCCCCTCCCGCCTTCGCCTCCCCTCGTCCCCCGAAGCCTGGCCAGGACCCGCTACACGGTCCGGGGCCCCGCCTGAGCGGAGACACCCGGCGGGTCACCGCGCGGAGGGGCGGCGGCGCCGGGTGGAGGGGTCACTCACGGCGGCGGGGCGCGGGCCGCCCGGCCGGCGGTCACTCAAGGCGGCGGAGTGCGGGCCGCCCGGCCGCCCGCGGCCCATCCTGCGCGCTCCGAGCCGCCGCAGCGCCCGCACGGGCGGGCACACCACAGGGCGCAGGCGGTGACGTCTCAGGGGCGGGGAGGTGCCAGTGGAGGGCGCCCCCTGGCGGGCTCGCCACGCCCGCCCTCCAGTGCCGGTCCCGCCCCCGGGCGACGGGCCCGGATCGGCCGCCCCCGACGTGGGAGCCCGGCCCCGGGGTCCCGGCCGGGCCGCCCCGCTGCCAGCGCTGCCGCCGCCGCACCCAGCGAAGCCGCGAGCGCAGTCCCGAACCGGGGCCCGCTAGCGAGGGAGGGCCGGGAGCACGTCGCCATGGCAACGGGCAGCCTCTGCGCGGTAAACGGAGGGGCGGGGGGAGAAGGGCCGCGTCAGGAGCGGGGACGCGGGGCTGCCCGGGACGCGGTCCCCAGCTCCCGGGACAGGGTGCAGAGCTGCCTGGGCAGGGTGGACATCTCTGCGGCATGAGACCCCCGTGCAGTGCTGCCTCCAGCTCTGGGGCCTCAGCACAGGAGAGACACGGAGCTGTTGGAGCGGGGCCAGAGGAGGCCCCGGAGATGCTGGGAGGGCTGGAGCCCCTCTGCTGTGAGGACAGGCTGAGAGAGTTGGGGGGGTTCAGCCTGGAGAAGAGAAGGCTCCGGGGAGAACTTGGAGCCCCTTCCAGTCCCTCAAGGGGGTCCAGCAAAGCTGGGGAGAGACTCTGGATGAGGGAGGGGAGCCATGGAACGAGGGTTTTCCACTGCAAGAGGGGAGATTGAGCTGAGATCTGAGGCAGAAATTCTTGGCTGTGAGGGGGGTGAGCCCCTGGCGCAGGTTGCCCAGAGAAGCTGTGGCTGCCCCATGCCTGGAGGGGTTCAAGGCCAGGTTGGACGGGGCTTGGAGCAAGCTGGTCTGGTGGGAGGTGTCCCTGCCCAGGGCAGGGGGTGGCACTGGGTGGGCTTTAAGGTCCCTTCCCACCCAAACCATTCTGTGATTCTGTCTACCAAGACAGGATGCCCATCTCCCAGGCAGGGTGCGGAGCTGCCTTGGGGAATGGTGCAGTTCCCTGCTGGGGTGCGGAGCCCGGTGGCGGTGAGCAGGACCCATGGTGGTTCTGCCCATGCCCTGGTTCTGCTGCAGCAGTTGAGAGTAGAGCTGGCACTGGTGGCTTCATGCATTTTGGGAAAAGCTGGCAGTGTTGAGGACAAACAGGCAGAGCCATGGGAGTGTCTGTGGTAGAGGTGAGTGTTTCATGTTGTTTCTCTTTAGGATTTGTACTAGGGATTGTAGAGGAGCCGTGGTAGCCTGAGCTATGTAAGAGGTCACGAGTACTACGCTTACTGTCCTATTTAGTGTCTCTACACATCTTGCACTCCACAAATTAGTATATTGTGCATTAAATAAGTTACAATCTCAAAATGTCACTTTTATAGAGAATGCTCAATATGCATATTTCTAACTGGGACCCATAAAGCTCAATCCTCAGCCCAGTGCTAGCATTTTATCAAAAACAACATGAAAATTTTTCTCTGAGGTGTATTTTATTAGTGTTGCCTTTTAGGTGACCCCTGGCATGCCTGAAGTAGCAAGTCCTAGCTGCTGCAGTTATAGCGCAGGATACAGTACATTATGGTAGCTCCTGTATTTCTATTTGTGTTCTAGATGTGTGCACAATTTCTGTGGAGATCAAGGCTTCCTCTTCCTCCAGGCTCCCTTTTCCTAGCTGTTCATCAATTTGTTGATCTTGTCACATCTCTTGGGCCTGGAAATGATGTTTTGATTTAGTTACAGGTTAAGACTTACAGGGAATGCCAGCCCATCCTGCTGGCACTTCAGATCCTGCAGGATTTCCAATTATGCTAGCAGCCTGACAATTATGATGGAACAAAACACGTGTCAGCAAGTTGGGGAGTGGCCACTGAACTCACTGCATCCAGCCATCCCAGGAAGTCTCTTCCAGTCCTACGTTTCTATATCCGTAACAATCTTCTGTGCAAACTCTGTGAGCTGACTCTGAAACATGATCTGGGCATCTTGGGTTTAACACAAGAACACAGACCCAAATAGCTGGTGTTTTTGGAGGAGTCAGAGAGCTGCGAGGTTAGTTTCCTGTCCTCAGTGCAAGGCACCACATGTGTGCTCTGGGAAGGGAGTCTCTCTATCAGATTTCCTTGGTGAAGGATGAGAAGGTGGTGTGCAGCCATCCTTGGGTCTGTGTGTCCAGTCCCTTGCTGTCACAGATAGAAAATCCTGTAATCACTCATAATTTTATCAGGCTCTAGCTTAGAAGCAGATGGGAATTTTGCTTCTATATCCTTCCTAGTTTGGAAGGATGTTTTGGAGCCTGATTGCTGTAGTACCTAGAAATCTCCTCCAGATTTCATGTCGCCTGTATTAATGGCCAATTTGTATCCATTTATTCTTGATTCACAGTTAGTCTTAATCTGAAATTGTTCCTTTACTTTTCTGGCACTGACTCCAAGTGTACAAGCAGACAGATTTATCACCCCTTGGTCTGTGTTTTGCCAGACTAAGGCTGGCTAAGCAAGTTCTGCTAGTGGGAAGTAGAAAGCTTTTAAATATGTTTCTGAGGGGGGGTGGATGCTGTGTGTGGAGAGTGTGCTGTCATAAACCTGGCACTTCCCCCTGGTTTGGACATCTTCAGGCTGACAAAGGGAGGACGTGCCTCTTCCCTGGGGTGATGGCCAAGCTTCCCCTGCCCGCTCTCTCCTCCCACTCCTCTGAGGGTTCCCCTGGGGCTCTGCACCACATTCAAAGCTTGTGAGGAATGCACAACTCACCCCAAATAACAGAAAACACATAGCAGAACAGCACAGGCATCTAGGGGCCCCATGCTACTCCCACCCCCAGCCGGGCGGGCGGTCTGAGGAGAGGGGAGTACGTAATGAAAAGCATTTGCTGCAGCAGCTATCTATAGTCTTTTGTGTTTGGGAGTGGGCAAGGGACAGGCGTTTCCCTGTCTGCCTGACCTCACGGCTGACGTCAGAGAGCCCCAGATGAGGAACAGGGAGGGCTCCAGAGAGAGGAAAACAGCCAGGCTGCCAGCATGGAAGGTGAGGCACCAGCACCGTTAAATGAGAGAAGAGATAAAACGGGAGGGATTGTGCCCACAGAAGTACTCTGTATCCACAGTATTGAGACTCTGGCTCCAAACAAGGTGGGACGAAGAAGTTTGGGTCTTTCTATGGGCTGACTCAGCAACACAAAATCTGTGCTTCTGATCTATGACAAGCATTTTCCCTTACCTGTTCTGCTTTCTTAACCACTTGGGTGCGTGCTGGAGGTTATCAGCTGCAGCACGGTCTCTGTATCAGCACCTGTGAAACAGTTCTAGGAATGATAAGAAGGTTACAGATCTGTGTTGTGCTAAGCAGTAGGACTGTGCCTTAAAAATACTGCTACACAAAATATTTGGTTCTAACGCTACTGATATTGTCCTGTTGCTCCCAGTCATTGCAAGAGTGGAGGGCTAGTTTCATCTGCCAATCTAGGACAATGTGGTAAGAATTGGATCCAGGAGAACACATGGTATGAGTCTCAGATCTCCATCATTTTATTGTAATGTAGTACCACATAGA
This sequence comes from Fratercula arctica, assembly GCA_947846985.1. Taxonomy (NCBI): domain Eukaryota; kingdom Metazoa; phylum Chordata; class Aves; order Charadriiformes; family Alcidae; genus Fratercula; species Fratercula arctica. The sequence continues at coordinate 81,911 of CANTUZ010000001.1, forward strand.
GGCCTCAATGACAAGGCAAGGCCTTGTCAGGCTAAGGCCAGTGCAGCAAAATGTAGAACAGAACTTGTAAGTCTTATACGCACACGGAAGTCTTGAGCATACAACCTAAATACTTTAGAAAAATACATCTGTGCCATCAAAGAGGCTGTCATTAACAAAACAAGATGCAATCACAGCATCACAGAATGGTTTGAGTTGGAGGAGACCTTTAAAGATCATCTAGTCCACCATCCCTGCCATGACCATCTTTCACTGGATCAGGTTGCTTAAAGCCCCGTCTAAACACTTTAAACACAGTCACAGGAACCAACTTCCTAGTCATTGGCAAGAACGTAAACATCTCAAGAAAAAAAAAATATTATCCATCACTGTCAAGGAAGATATTGTGATATTCTTTGGTGTTCAGTGGAATCTTTTCTTCTTCAAAAAGAGTGATGGAAAGGAAGTTTAGAAGACATCCTTAGAGACTAATGGCAGTGACGTTGGAAGTAGAGTTAAGAAACAATCATCCTGTGTCTTATCACAGAAGCTAGGAAGTGCAAGAAACAGCTGTGAGGACTTACAAAAAATAAAAATAGTGTGATTTTTTATTGCCCTGTACAGACAGGGTAGTAGAGAAAGGGGAACTGAGGTAAGGACATGGCTAAAGTACTATACTGGAGGGATAACATTTGCACTGGTATTATAATGGACTTAGATTTGTGAATCAGCAAGGAGGGTGAAAAGAACCAACTGAGGAGATGTGAGGACAAAGAATGTTTTTCTTTTGTTTTTGTTTTGCAGAGATCTTGGACCAAAGGATCTTGGGGAATTACCAGTGCACTGATATTTATAGGATGAAAATGACTTGTCTTGTGAAACTGCTGGACACTTAATACAGTATCAGCCCTAAGCAAAATAGTGGAAGGGTTGACCGCACATTGTAAGAGGGAGTGATGATTGCTGTTAACTATGCAACCAATATACATTTCTGAGCAAGATAATTATATGTCTGTTTGGAATACCACCAGTGGAGATATGTTGATATCCTAGGAGGTTTGCTTCCCTGTTTTATTCCCACGTAATACTGTGGTCTTTTAAAATCTCCTTGTTAATAATTCACAACGTTAAATGATGTTGTCCATTCCATGTTAAAGGATGAGAGCTTGACCTTAGGCACTGCTGTGATCAACTCTTTCTGAAAAACTACCAGAGCCTTCCGAAAAATGACTTGAAGTCTTCTCCTTGCAGATGGATGCTCATACGCTTCACATCAAGTGATACCGACTCCCACTCTGCCTTTCATCTGCTTGGTGGGAGGCACTCTTCATCTCATACCCGCCACAGAGTTCCTGTACTACCTGCTGCTTTCTGCATTTTAAGTAACCCATTACCAAATGTATCTGTTGCATTTACATTCAGTGGTTCTCTACATTTTGTGAATAAACATGAATTGGGGTAAAGCACCGGTGATACTTCTGATAAACTCATATGGCACTTTATGCTGTATTGCACTTATGTTTGTGCTATTCAAAGACCTCATCATATCATCTCAATTTGCTTTTTCTCTCTGAACAGGTCAAACTCCAGTTTGAGTTACTGTCCAGTGCGGATTTTTTTCAAAGAGAAGTGAGCAAGATAGGAGCCTTTATCTTCCATTGAAGAAAGTTTCAAAAGTAACCTTTCTGCCTGTGTTTAGGGGCCTGATGTACGGGGGTGCTGCTCCTCTGGCTGATTTAATCAGCAGACTCCAGCCTCCCTCCTCAGACTTCCCTTTGTATTTTAGAGAAAAAGACCCTGCCTTGTTCTTCTATCCAAATGCAACAATTGTACACTGTCTGTTTCATAGCTTCTTTGGTGACTTGAAAGCCTTAAAAAACCTGGCTCTTATACTGTTTCCTCTTCAAATCTGTGTCTCAGTTCCCCGTCTGTAAAATGAGGATAAGACCAAATTTCATTCCTCCAAGAGGGCAAGCGTGAGGAAAAAAAAAAAAAAAAAGGAATTTTGGCACATCACAGATAGATAAGGGATCTGTGTAAGGCATTTGTCAGCAGTACATGAAGAGCTGATTAAACTGAGCAGCAGTTCCTCAACTTTTGACTTAAACTCAGTTGCTGTATTTTACAATAGATGATTGTCAGCCAGCAGGGTTGTTTCTAGGAGAACCACAGAGCAGTTCACGGTTACAGATTGGTGGCTGTGTCCTGGAGAGCAGGAATTAAAGGATTTATTGCATTAGATGACCAATAGAATATGAGTTCTCAGTTTGATGAAACAGCTAGACCAAAAGGTCTTTTGAAGAGTATATAAAAAGGACAATAGCATAGCATAGCATAGCATAGAACAGTTCAGTTGGAAGGGACCTACAACAAACATCTAGTCCAACTGAAAAGAAGGATTGGTATTATATACGTATATTTCATTAGTATAATGATTACTGGCATAATCTCAGTGTTCTGGGATCAGCATTTCAAGCCCATTCTGGTTAAAAGTTGAAAGAAGTTCTGGTTTGAGGTCTCTCCTATATTCAGAGATTGAAGGCACAGGGTCTCTTTAGTTTTAAAATGGTTGTAAAATTAACCGGTATGGAACTACAACAGGACTTTCAGAAAACAAAGTCCAATCTGTATTTGGACTGTGAGTAAATTTTGTCAGGGTCCCAGGTACATGATGCCTTCTGTGTTCCTCCGGCAGGTGACGTTATTTCTTACCAATTTTCATGACATTTCAAGGATCAGCAGCATTATAGTGCTGTGTTTGCCAGCAGACACAGTGCTGCTTTCCCCAAATTAGAATTCCCCATCTACATGATGTTAAAACCAGAGTCGCATTCACCAATTTCTTCCTAAAAGGCTCAGATGAACAGGACTAGCAAAGGGAAAGTCTCTCTCCGGTGTCCTAACCCCGAGTTCTGCAACTTCCCATTCTCTCAGCTTCATCTTGCTATTATCTCTGCTCCCAAGAACTCATAACCTAACACAGACATCTAACCAGTCTCCAGGAAGTCTCTGGTCCATGAATTTGGCCTTGTTCATAGCATCTGGGCCACGATGTCATCACTTTGGGGCCCCACACATAGATGGCAAGGGAGGAAACAGTATAAATTATGCTGGCCCCTGCTTTCTTGTGGTGAGATCTGTACTTGCCAGAAACTTCTAGCCTTTGTTTTGGGCTGGGGATGGGTTTCATAATGGAGAGGGAGGCACCTTCTATTCTGAGTGGAGAAATCAGTACCGAGGAAGGTTTTAATTATCTCCCATCAGTGCAGAGCAGCCAGGCTGCCTGCAGTTGCAGGAGACGATGCACAGTGCAGTCGTGGTCCAGTCTATTACAGCAAGAAGGGCTGCAGGAATGGAGCCTGTTATCACCCCATGGGAAAGGGGTTCTTGTTGGAGGATGAAACCAATTCTTAGTAAGATCCAGGATGAAGCTCTTCCCAAGAGGAGAGGACTCCCTCTGCCAGACTCGGAGCAACAGAGTAAAGCAAACACCAATTAGAAATGGAAGCACAACAGGCTTTTCTCACCTTTGTCCCATCTCTCAACTGTGCTTGAGGGGACATTGTACTATGGAGAATGGTACTCTGGGCTTGCCCTTCTAACCTGTCCCAAGGACTGACGTAGAGCTTGGGCTACTGCTGTTCATAACCTAGCAGGGAATGTTGCAAATGTGTGGAAGATGTTCCTGTCTTCATTTTTATGCCTTGCAACCATGCTCTTTTCCTCCAGGGTAGCTTGGTACAGTCCAGTGCTTTGGGGTCCTGCTATGAAAATTATCTGCTCAGCATTTTTCAAATGCTTTGAGGGAGGGTTCTTGTTTATATGCCATTCATACTTCTTTATTCCTCCTGTCTTGCTGATGCTAATTCTCCATCGTTACCCTTATCTGTTAGTGGTTCACATTACCTTTGCTAGATCATTTCTCTGCCTTGTTTTTGCTTTTCCCTTGTAAGTATAAATCTAAATCCTGCATCCCTATTGCAAGAGCTGCTACTTCCTTCCCTACCTCCTTAGTTTGATTAATATTTCCTTCCATCTTTTCTGCTTACTCACCAGCTCATGTTGCTGATTTTAACATCACCTTGCCTTCTCCTGCTGTTTCTGAAATGCCCTCTGTAAGAAATGCATCTGTCCCTGGCATCTTCATGGCCTCCCTGTCTATGTCCCAAGGCCTTCAGAGACTTTGGTGCCTTTATTTGACATTTCTCAAGGTCTAAACTCCTGATGGATCATGTTGCTTGAATTGGGTCAGGTTGTGGGGGAATGCTGCCTTTTCCCCTACCCTGCTTCCTTCCCTCTTTTCCTCTTCAGAGCAGTGCTGGGTTCAACTTTTTTTGTGCTGCTGTCACCAGGTCCACCTTGCCAGCTTTTCTCTCTTCTTTCATTTTCTTGCTCTTTCTCTTCTGCTCACAGTCATCGCTCACACTTCTCCACTGGCTAATTCTCTTCATGCTCTGCTGTCCCCAACCCTTGATTCATTTTCCCCTTCTCTTCCATTAGAAGCTCAACCCTGAAAGTCCTCAGCCCATGCACACTCCTGGGATCTCTTTCACCTCCTGCACGGGTATTAACAAACTCCCATAAACACTCTGAATTCTGCCACTTTACAGCTTTTCTTCCCACTATCATTTTGCCATCTTCCTAGTTTAAAATGAGAAGATTCAAAATTTTACTTACTCCCTTGTCCTCAATTTCAGGTCCCTTTAGCCTATCTTAGCTCATTCCTCAAACTCTTTTCTCCTCCTGATTTCAGTTCTTTCATTGTAAGAGCTCTTTGCTTCCTCCCACAGGAAAGGAAGAAGAAATAACCTTTCTCTTTACCTTGCTTTCATTCTTCTCCTCTTTCTTTTCCCCATCACAAATGCTGAAATTTCTTACCTACTTTATTCTGTTATTGTAATCCCAGGTAACACATTCTGAGGATTTCAAGTGCAATTTAGGTGACTCCTTCATTGTTTGCTTTAGAAGGGAAGATGAAGTTTGTAGATGGTATTTTTACAGCAAGTAGTGGGTTTGCAGCACAGTGGGCTCTGGAGTTCAGCCTCCAAGGCTACGGGGTACAATGTGAGTGAGACATAAAACCTGTGATGCACAAAATCACACAGGCACAAAGCAAGTGCTGTGAGATGTGTTAATTTTCTGTAAATGACACATACCTTATATTTTGCTTCTTTATTTACTTGAGAAATAAAGAATCAATGGTAAGCATAAAACAGAAGTCCTGTAGTTGTGTGTAATGTAGATGAGGGATTACAGAATTACAGGGCTCTAAAAGCTGCATGTTGTTCATTCTGTCCCATGGCTGTGGCAGAGGATGCTAAAGCCACTGCACGTCCCAATGTTTCTTAGGTGGGTGATGTTGGATTTGTTGTCTCTCTAAGTGCAAATCTGGGCACGGCATGGGACAGACCTGCAAAGTGCTAAGAAGAGTCTTTTGCCTTTGACAGTAATGAAACCAGAAAATTTTATTCTTATTCTCAATTAGAATAGAATAGTTCCACTTGGAAGCAACCTACAATGATCATTTAGTCCAACTGCCTGACCACTTCAGGGCTGACCAAAAGTTAAAGCATTAAGGCATTAAGGGCACTATCCAAATGCCTCTCTAGGAAGCCTGTTCCAGAGTTTGACCACCCTTTCTGTAAAGAAATACTTCCCAATGTCCAGTCTAAACCTCCCCTGATGCAGCTTTGAACCATTCCCATGTGTCCTGTCCCTGGATACCAGGGAGAAGAGCTCAGCACCTCCCTCTCCATGTCTCTCCTCAGGAAGCTGCAGAGAGCAATGAGGTTGCCCCTCGGTCTCTTTTTCTCCAGAGTAGATGAACCCAGAGCCCTCAGCTACTCCTCATCAGCTTTGATGCTCTCCTCTGGACGTGTTCAAGTACCTTAACATTCTTATTAAATTGTGGGGCCCAGAGCTGCACACAGTGAGGTGAGGCCGCACCATCACTGAATACAGCAGGATAATCACCTCTCTTGACCTTCTGGTTATACAGTGTTTAATGCCCCCCAGGACGCGGTTTGCCCTCTTGGTGCCAGGGCTCACCGCTGACTCACATTGAGCCTGCTGCCAACCAACACCCCAAGTCCCTTTCTGCAGGGCTGCTCTCCAGACACTCCTCTTGCATTGTATACTTGTGTCTGGCATTACTCCATCCCAGGGGCAGAACCCAGCTTTTGTTTTTGTTAAGTTTCATCCCACTGATGATTGCCCAATGCTCAGGTCTATCTAGATCCCTCTGCAAGGCCTCACATCTCTCTCGAGAGTCAACAGCACCTCCTGGTTTAGTATCATCAGCAAACTTGCTAATGATGCATTCAACTCCTGCATCCAGATCGTTGATAAAAATATTGAACAGCACTGGCCCTAGGACTGAGCCCTGAGGAACACCACTGGTGACCAGCTGCCAGCCAGATGTAGCCCCATTCACTGCAGGCCTCTGAGCCCGGCCGTCCAGCCAGTTCTTCACCCAGCGCACCGTGTCCTTGCTCATCTCACAGCTGGACAGCTTGACCAGAAGGATACTGTGAAGGACAGTAACAAAAGCCTTACTAAAATCCAAAGTCATCTTGTCCAAGTCCCATGCTCATGCAGGATCAGCAAGCTATAGATCTTCTCAGTGAGCTTCTTTAGACTCATAGGTGCAAATCAATTTGGCCTGTTGATTTAAAAAACATTTATTATTGCTAGCCTACTGTCTATTATCTTCTGATGTTTTCATGTTGTCTCTCACACAAACAAAAGAGAATTTTGACCAACTATTTACTATCTCCAGGTGACAGACTGCCCTATTCTGGATTTCTTTACTTCAAAAACAAAAGCATACCATTTTTATTAACTTTAGTGCTGTCAGGGGTTCATTCTTTCTTTTTCCCCTGGCTTCAGTTTTACATGACCTAGGAATTATGTCATCTAGAAATTATCTATTTCCCCTCACCAATTGCCTCCTTTTCTATTTGCAGGATACATAATTGACATGCCAAAAGCAGACACATTCCCATAATTAAAGCTTTTTTTTTTTTGCAATCCATGGTAACGTAACAGTGAATATTCTTATCCTTGAAAATCTCCAATCCCTGAATCTTGTTGACCCTTTTGTTTAATTATGTCTTGCAATTATAAGATCTACAGTCTAATTTCATATGTAATCATGGATTTTATCTCCAGAACAGTAGGATTCAAATTAATCTGGGATACAGTTACTAGCATTCATAAATCGTAAAACCACCAAAAGAGTACTGCGAATCAGTCTGTCATCTTGTAAAACACATGTTGTACAACTTCCTGGATTTATATTTTCCTTGACTTATTACTAAACATTTGGGGAAAAAAAACACCAACTCCCCCCCTCCAAAAAAAAAAACCAAAACAAAGCAAAACCACACACAAACACTTTTTGATTCAGGAGTTACCAATGGCCAGAAATTCACAACATCATTAATTAAATTGTTCATACTGTTAATTACTTGGGCTTGGGCTGTTAAAAGTTTGTATCCTGCTTTTGAGCTGAATTGGTCTGTTCTATAAGATTCTACCCCAAACAGTTTTGCATTCCGTTACAATCAAGCTAACAGACCTGTAATTGTTCAAAATACTTTTTAAGAAATCTCTTAGTAAATAGAGGTACTGCATTAGATATTTACCAGATGTTTCACCTCTAATATGGTAGAATTGGTTAAAAATTGCTTCCATTATCAATTGCTGCAGTTATTTATGCCATTCTTTCCATTCTGGGATGCAGAGGCAATGTAAGAACCAAATTAAAATTAAATTGTAATTGTTTCCAGCTGAGAAATAAGGATTTCCATACCTTTATACTACTCGCACCTGTGCTTTTGATATCGTGCTTCTCAGGTGTAGGAATCAGCCTCTTTTCCATTTTCGTAACTTCTAAGTTTATTATCTTTTTCGAGGGGTTATTCATACAGGGCAGTCTGGTGCCTTAGCCTCAGGTCAACAGCAACAGCGATGACAACAAACCAACCACCAAAAAACCTGGCTGAAATGGTGGACTGTTAAAACATGGAATGGAAGTCAGAGTGCCGAAGTACCGTAATGCTGTGTTAGAGAGTGCTGTAGCTTCGAAGGGAACACCAAGAGACGCCTTCGCCAATGTGCTAGAATCCACCCACAGTGAGAAAACTCGCAGTGTTTGAGAGGGCAGTGCTGGCTGTAAGGTGGTGGTTTGTAAGGGCTGTGGTGATATTTCAGTGATTCTGTACGCAAGATGAGGAGAAAGCTGGAAATCAAGAACACATCGCGTAAATAATTGGGATAATGGGATTTATGTGGGATGATCGTGTCTATTACCTGTCCTGTTGCTGCTGATATACCTGCAGTAGTCTCCCTTGTTGCACTTCACATCTCTTGCCAGATTTGACTCCAGGTGGGCTTTGGTTTTCTCTACTCCGTATCTGCTTGCTTGGATAACATCTCTATATTCCTCATGGATTATCTGTCCCTTCTTCCATCTCACAGCGCCTCACAGTGGCCTGAGTTATTTGTAGATATTTAAGAATCATTAAGTTGACTCAAAAACCAAACTTACTTTCTTCCTTCTGCTAGCTTCATTATGGCGCTTCAGGGTTATGTAAAGCAGAATCAACAAAGCGGTTGTTTATAGCCTGATTCTGCTGTCGGAAGAGCCATGCAGCTGTGATTTACCCTGGAGGTCTGAGTAACTTTTTGAGGTGTGTGGTAGGTTTATATGTGCATTTTTAACCTATGGGATGTTTTTGGTTTGTGACTTGGATTAGAGCATTTGATGTAAGCTAACGGTAACATCTTTGAGTCAGCAATGTGCCCTTGTGGCCAAGAAGGCCAATGGCATCCTGGGGGGCATCAAGAAGAGCGTGGCCAGCAGGTCAAGGGAGGTCCTCCTCCCCCTCTACTCTGCCCTGGGGAGGCCACAGCTGGAGCACTGGCTCCAGTTCTGGGCTCCCCGGTTCCAGAAGGAGAGGGAACTGCTGGAAAGGGTGCAGCAGAGGGCTACCAAGATGATTAGGGGACTGGAACACCTCTCTTATGAGGAAAGGCTGAGGGATTTGGGTCTCTTCAGTCTGGAAAAAAGATGGCTGAGGGGGGATCTCATCAACACTTATAAATACTTAAAGGGTGGGTGTCAGGAGGATGGGACCAGGCTCTTTTCAGTAGTGCCCGGGGACAGGACAAGAGGCAATGGGCACAAACTTGAGCATAAGAAGTTCCACCTAAACATGAGGAAGAACTTCTTTCCTGTGAGGGTGGCAGAGCCCTGGCACAGGCTGCCCAGAGAGGCGGTGGAGCCTCCAGCTCTGGAGACATTCAAAACCCGCCTGGACGTGTTCCTGTGTAACCTGCTCTGGGTGACCCTGCTCTGGCAGGGGGATTGGACTGGATGATCTCCAGAGGTCCCTTCCAACCCTATGGTTCTATGGTTCTATGGTTTGTCAAGTTATGTGCATCATAGCAGCTTAAACTGCAAGTTAATTATTTTTTTTTTCGGTTTTTAAAAATAATTTAAAGATGATAAGTTTAGCACACGTACTGGTCTGTGTCGGGAACTCATAAGCAATGCTACAACACAAATAAATGACCAAGATTCATGAGACTGAGGTCGTGTAACACATAAAGTTCCACCAGATGGAGCCGTGTCCCACCAGTTCGCTCCGTCCTTCCCGTGGCGGGGGGGGAGAGAGCGGGGGCATCTGTGTGTTTGTGAGTCGTCCTCTATAGTTTAAGAGCCGCAGCTTCCTGCGTCTATTTGTAGCAGGTATATTTTAGTGCCGTCCAGATCTGACATGTGCATGCAGCATATTTAGCACGGGCTGTTTGGTCAAGGTGCGCATTCTTGCCAGTTTGCCTCCTGGCACGTACAGGAGTGTCGAGTATTTGTGGGATATCTTGGTGCATCGCTTGTGGATGATAAACCTAATTTGTCAAAGGCAAAAAGAAGGTCAGCCTGTCTGCATTTTTCTTTTTCCTGTGAGGGAGGTGAGCCCCTGGCCCAGGTTGCCCAGAGAAGCTGTGGCTGCCCCATCCCTGGAGGGGTTCAAGGCCAGGTTGGACGGGGCTTGGAGCAAGCTGGGCTGGTGGGGGATGTCCCTGCCCAGGGCAGGGGGTGGCACTGGATGAGCTTTAACGTCCCTTCCAGCCCAAACCATTCCATGATTCTTTGATTCTGCGATCTCACTTCAGAACCTGCCCCTCTGTAACAGACAGAGCTTGACCCCCAGCTCTTGAGTGAGGAGAACTCAGGTACAGATGGGTGACTCCTGGACGGTCACATCGCCCCTGCAAACTCCTCCCAGCTCCCTGCTGCTGGGCAGAAGAGTCCAGTGGAGTCGACAGCATGTGGGTGAGACTTGACTCTGCTGATCTCAGAGCCTTTCCTTCCTGAACAAACATTTTCCATTCTGAAATAATCACCTCACTATATATAGAAAGCTCCTCCAAAGCAAAAGCCATGTTCTCTGGGAAGGAATATTCCTCAAATTGTTTTCTTCCTTTTACAAAACACCAGCAGGTCCTTTGCAATCAGGCTTGTATCTGTCTGTGAACACCATTGAGCAAAGGCACGTGTTCACTTCACACGAAAATAATCTGGATTCTCCCTGCAGCTCCTGTGCTCCCCACCCCCACCCCATGGGTATGAGACGATGTCTGTAATCACAATCCACGGTTATTTCGGAAACCACCTCCCCATCTCACTTCCTCCCAGCTGATTTTCAGGGGAACAGAAGGAGACTTGTTTGCTACCAGGGAGGAAGTCCAGGCCTTGGTGAGCAGCTTTCTAAGAGGCACCTATGAGAACGGTGCGCTTTAGTCGGCGTGTGCTTGCGGAGACCGCTGCCAAATGAGGTCACCCTCTGCAGAGACGTGGATGAAGAGACTCCAGAAGAGGAGGGTGGAAGAAGCCAGGACAGGAAGTAGAGCAGTCGGTAGCACAGGGCTCAGCCCAGTCAACTCCCCTCTCTGGAAATGTTGATTTCAGTTTTGTCTTGGCTCACAGATTAAAATGTATTAGACGGTTTCCTTCTCATCATTCTCTCATTCCCTTTTCTCATCATAAAAATCATTCCTTGGTTTGACAAAGCTCAGACATCTCTTTGGGAAGAGTTTACTGGGGCAAGCAGCACGCAGATTCAGAGGGCAGTTCAGGCACTGGGACGGGGTGACACGGTCTGTGACTTCTGGGAATCACAGAACCTCAGGGAGAGACTCCTCTTTCAAATGCTGTAGCCTTTGCTGAGCCAACACATCTCTTGAGAAAGATCATAGAATCACAGAATCCCAGGTTGGAAGAGATCTCAAGAATCATCTGGTCCAGCCTTCCTTGGCAAAAGCGTGGTCTAGACGCGGTGGCCCAGCACCCTGCCCAGCTGAAGATGGACAACCTTGACTGCTAGGAATCTTGTTACGCCTTTTTCTTAGTTATTCTAGTGATTAATTCCTCCTTCCATTGAACTGTTGCTCTTTGCTTTTAGTTTGTATAACTGCAGTTCCACCCCATTGCTCCTGTTCTGCCTTCATTTACTAGATTGAAACACACACAATTAAAAATTGTCTTTCTTACAGATCCTTAGAAATCACTTATTTTTTTTAACCTTTCTGAAGCTCTCCATGTGGAAACTTGGTCTACGGATCTTGACTCATTCTTACAACTCTTCTTTGACCACTTTGAGTTTTCTACAGTCTTCATAAATATTGAACATTAAATTTACATCACTGAAGCTGCAGTAATATGGTTTCCCTATTGTTCTGTGTGCTTCTGTTTATTCAGTCCATACTTCCTTGCAGATTATTAGTCAAGATACTAAACAACATTGATAGAAATATTAAAATTATTATTATTCCTTGGCAGGAGGAGTATCCGCTTGGTAGGAATAATAGGCTGTATAGACAGAGACTGAGAAGCAACAGCCTATACAGTAGTTCTCCATGTTTACTTTATATTGACTTGTAGGCTGAATCTGAATCAGCTGAGGGCATGTTGTTGCAAAAACAAAATAACATCATCTGAGATGGTATAAACAGGAATATGACTTGTAGGATGCATGAAGTAACATTTCTGGCTCTGCCTTGCTGTGATAAGGCCCTTAGCCACAGTACTATGTCCTTTCGTAGTGCACTTCAGAGAATGTAGACAAATCTGAGAAAGCCCAGAGTTGATGATTAGAGGTTGAGAAAATACAATATGGAAAGATTAAATGCTCTGGGATAGTTTAGCTTAAAGAAGAGTGAGAAGATATGATAACCACCTTGATTAGTAAAAGATAGTTGCAAAGAGAACAATCTATTTCCAGTGTCCGTGACAGTACAAGAAATAATGGGTTTAAATAATAGCAAAGGAAATTTATCACTGAATAGATTGACTGGTAGTTTATGATGTCTTCATTAGGGGAGGAGTTTCAGAACTAGTTAGGTGCACATCTCCTGAGTGTAACACTGACTTCTGGGTTCAACTGAACTTTCTTTGAGGTACGGGAATGAAGCTGTTGATAGCCCTAGATTTTTTTTCTACTGTTTAAAATCTGCCTATGCTATGCTGTTTAGAAAGTACCTGCAAAGAATATAACTGCTGTCTCACTTGTAGCCTTATCCTTCCACACTCTTTGTTATGTCTACCTACTTGTCTTCACTTTTGATTATTCTGTCTTCTGGGCATGAATTGTCTTATTGCTGCACTTGAAGTCTTAAGCTTTAGATGCTGCTATAACTTAAAATAATACCAAATGAGCTGTTTGAGAAGTCCCAAGATGAACTACAAGAGAGCTGCTAGTTGGGAATGCAAGGAACTGGCAACATAAAGAACAAGTCCAGGGCTGGGACAGATGAAACGATGGGCAGTGGGACTCCCAGCCTGCAAGGTGCATGGTATAATGTAAGTTCAAGACAAGGAGGTAGCAAGGAGCAACATTTTAAACCCAACTATTTCACAGGTTTTGCTGTGCTAGAGAATTTCTCTAAGAATTTCTCCTAAAAAAGGAGGCAAGGTTGACAATCAAATGTAAGGGCATTTAGGACTATGCTAGATAGAGCCCTGGGAAATAGAGTGTGGGAGTCCTTAGCAGGCTACCATGAGAAAGATGGGAAGCAAGGTGAGGTGATGGCTGGGCATCCTTACTTCAAGCATGATGTAGCGTGTGATGTTAAGACCACTGCTCAATCCATCTACTTCCAGCACTGTCAGAACTTCACCAGATTTCCAAGGCTGTAAACATTCTCATAAACAAATTAACAGAAGCCATGAACTCTTAACTGCTCTAAAACCATCCATCATATGCAGCCCAGGGAGAGGACCTTACCTTCAGGGCTCCAGGCTGCTCATGAACAAACCCTATGGCACAGAAACATCCTGTTGTAAGAACTTTATGTGACAGGAGCTTTGTGTCCGTCTAGACAAGCAGGAGATGCAGAAGAACTCTTACACTGTAAGGTTCAAAGCTCTCCAGTCAGCTTACGTCCAGCAGGAGTTCACTGGCACCGCTTCCTTTTGACCAGGCTGTGAATACAGAGCTGCAACACCGAGGTACCAGCTCTGTTTGCTGGGTGAAATGATCTTGCAACTCTTCCTTTGTATTTCATGGATTTCAAGGGCATTCTAAATGGCAGAGGCAAACTTGTGATCTCACCCAAAAAACTCACTTCCCTCCCCCCACCCCCGCCATGCGTATGCTCCTAGCAGGTGCCTGCCTTTCTTTATTTTTAACCTCCATTCTGAATGCAGGAAGCCTTTGCTTGCTGTGAACATCCGGGAATCAGAGCCCGAGCACATCCTAGAAGGATTTCCTGTTTGGGACTTTTGAGCCAGACTCCAGCCTCCAAGAGTGGAAGCTTCTGAGCGACTTCGACCTGCTGGGCTACCTGCCAGATTGCTCCTGTCCGGCTCAGAAGCAAGATGCCATCTACCAGGAAGGTGCTAAACTGCCAGGACACTTCCCACTGGCTATGGATGAGGGTGGGAACATGCAAAGTCCATTCTGGGTGGGGATGTGCACGACACCAGAATCAGGGTTGTTGAGGTGGCAGAATAGCAACGTGAAATAGCACAACATCCCGTTACGTTGCAGTATTTGCCTGTAGATCTGGGGAAACATAAATCATGCAGAAAGCACGATTTCTGTGCTGCCTTCCAGCTATGTATCGGTCACTACTGACTCCAGTTTGCCATATTTCACCAGCTCCTACGTTCTTTCAATTTCTGAAGTTCACCAAAGCACTGATTAATCCAAAGAACTCAGTCATCTTCAAATTTTACTCCCTTCTCCATACGCTGGTCTCCGTATCATTAAGAATTCTATCAAAGGGCATGACACAGCTGGGAGCTTTGCAGTCCTGTCCCAACCTTTACTAGTACCAGTAACCTGCCCTGAGTAGTTGAATAGCATATTTCTGCTCTTGTTTCTGTGTTGTAGTTGCTCTTACTTATAGCTTCACTTAAATTTTTCTACCAGTCCACGTACAGCTCCAAAGATACTTGCATGTCAGACTATGCAAGATCTCTCTGAATGTCCAAGCACATGGTATGGATCTGTTCTCCCCTCTCTCGACGAGGGGCTCCAAGAATATATAGTAAATTAGAATTTACTAGGAGACCAAAAGGAATCCACTAATTTCCATCTCTAAGTAGAGGCAGCATTTGTGTACAAATTGCAAGCCTGAGAGGAGGGTTGTTTAATGATCTGGGGTAATGCCATGGGGCTGAAGAATAACAAACATCACAGGTACCGAAGAAAGGAGGACTGAAGTGAATGACCTAGGACAATGCAGACTGCTTGCAGTAGTATAAAGGCTTCAAAGCAGATTTTGAAGGGAAACTATAATTTGAAAACATGACGATAAATGGCAAATGTGATCAAACACAGCAAGTTTGCAAAATCATGCTAGTCTAGCACATTAGACAACTTTCTTTGTAAGTGATTTTTTGAGGGCCAGGAAAAAAGGTTGATCAGACTATCTGAACTGCAGTGCTGCAGTAACACCTGAGAAGTTATTTATTCAAATGAAGGAGACAGAAATTAATATGAAAACTGTACAATGTGGAAGACTGGCAAAGAAAAGGATTACCAATAAATCAGATGCTTTATTCTTGAGGAAATGCACGGTCTTTTCAAGGATCAGTTTTGGAGCTCACCTATTTGGGTTTTTTTTTCAGTAAAAATCTCAGGGGGAAAAAAAAAAGTACACTGATAAGGTTGATCAGTGACACAAAGTAAAGAGGCATTGTGGCATTGTGAGTATAGACGGTGACCAGAACATCATAAAAGCAAAAAGCTATTATTAACGAGTAGCGTAACAGAAATGGAATGAAATTTGTATATTTATAGTGGACAGCTCTTCGTGGTTAAAAGGGGTGTCTAGAGATGTATAGTCCATCCTTTCATTAGAAGACCGACTGTCAACAATACTAGGTCAGATCAGCCTTGAAAACTTGCAAGGGGCCGAGATTCGCAGCCTCTCTGCGTAGCTTTTGTCTCGGCTGCACCAGGCTGAGTACCTCAGCCTTTTCCTCATCTGTTGTTACCAGTTTGCCAGTCGTGTTCATCAGGGGGGCTACACTTTCTTTGACCTTCCTTTTCTGGCTGACATACCTAGAGAAACCCTTCTTATTATTCTTTGCATCCCTTGCCAAGTTCAGCTGCAGCTGCACCTTGGTTTTCCTGACCCCATTCCTGCACAACCAGACAACGTCCCTGTATTCTTGCCAGGATACCTGTCCCTGCTTCCACGGCCTGTGCAGTTCCTTCTTGCCCTTTAGTTTGACCAGCACGTCTTTACTCAGCCATACCGGTCTCTTGCCTTCCTTTCCTGATTTCTTATACGCAGGGATTGAGAGCTCTTGCGATCTATGGGAAGCGTCATTAAAGACCTGCCAGCTCTTTTAGCTTATTTCCAGTCATCAAGGACCTCTCCAAAGGCGCAATTGCTTATATGTGATGGAGAGCAGCACTGTGATCACAGCTTCATCTTTCAGCACCATCAGTCCCATGTATTTGATTAATATATCAAAAACTAAAAGTAAATGCATTTGAACCAGTATCAATAAAGGCATTGCCACAAATACCAATATATTAGAAACCATGGAGGGTATATGCCTAAATCACATTGTGGATCTTGGTATTAGCAATATATTAGAAAATGTTTGGCCAGAAGCTGGAAATGACCTTAGAAACCACAGAAGAGGAAAAATACCTGTGTGTGAGTCACGTGTAAGAGAGTAAGATGATGCAACTAAGAAAAAGCAAATGTCATCCCTAAGTACATCAAGCAAGACGTTTCCAGTAGAGAAAGGAAGCCTATGCTTTTCTATAAGGTGCAGATGACATTTCTTCAGAACACAGTGGGAATTCTGATGTGCTATATTAAAAAGACATTAATTTAAACTAGAAGACATACATATGGAAGAGCAACTAGGATAACAGCAATGGATAGCTGATCACGGGATCAGCGTACGAGCACATGGTTTGTTTCATTTAGAAGAGGAGCTGCTGAATGATAAATTTACTGCTGTTTCTGCAAATATCTGGGAGGGAATAAGGTAATGTATGAAAAAACAATTTTACACAAAAATAAAGAGAAATAAAGACACAATAGCTAAATCAAGGCTGAAATACTGTTGTTAAAACTGGAGCAGACACAAGATCATAAGGACCATCTCATTGTGAGTCAGCTCAAGACTCCCTCTAGCCCAGGCTCGGGCTCCAACGGTGGCTACGAGCGGGTGCCCAGGAAGGTGTGGAAGAACAGAAGCATACACAATATTTCACCTAAGTACACCTCCAGACCCAACCTTTTGTGACTCACATGAGTCCGTGAGCTGGAGGTGGTTTCCTCTGTTCAGGAACCCTGAACGTCTACAGCATTTGACGGCAAGCAGTTCCCCAGGTCCACAGCCCCTCACATGAAGTACCGCCTTCTTTTATTTGTTTTGATCTTGGCTTCTGTTAGCCTCATCTCATGCCTGTTTTATGTTGGAAGATGCAGTGAATAAAATCAGCTCCACAGAGCTGAACAAAATCACTCTCCACAGACCACTCATGATTTCATTGTCCTCTTCCCCATTGCCCTCATTTCCCTCCTTTCCAGAATGGAGACTAAATTGTTCCGTGCACTGAAGCTGATCTGGACCTTTATCATCCTCATTCCCTGCTTCTGAACTTTTTGCCTGCCTTCCTGTGACCTTCTGAAGATAGATGTAGGAGGAAATAAACTGAATATATTAAAGCTTGGTGAATTTATAAGAATTGTAAGATGTGCTGTTCAGGGTCAAAAGGATTTGGTTTCCTCAAGGTACCTTTAGATCAGTAACAGCAATCCAGACTTATGTTTTATTCTTAAATACAGTTCAGCCTAAGTGGTATCCAGGAAGGGATGCAGAAACGCAAATCTTGAAGGGTTCCTTCTCTTTGAAATTAGTCTGGTGGTCCATATTCTCTATTTGAATTGATTGTCACCAATGGAAGAACCAAGACATTTTCCTAATGAAGCAGACTGAGCTGTGGCACGTGATCTTAGCAATGGACCATCACGGCCAGTAGTCAATGACAGTTTCATAAAAGAAGACGTAGTGGTTATTATTGTCCTGGAGGCTGAGTGGCCCCCAACGGACACCCCAACGCTGCTGTGACCTGGCCTGTCTGGAGCAGAGAAAGCCAGCCTGAGTGGCCAAGCTGAGCCAGGGAGGCAGCCACTGGTGGAGAAGCGTAGAGAGTCACTCACCAGAGTCTTGCCTTGTCTCTTGGTATAGACTGATGGAGCCCAAATCACTTGTGGGACAGGCGCTACAGATGGCTACAGAAGGCGCTACCTTCCAGCCTGGACACGAGAAGCCCTGATGTGAGTCAAGGTGTTGGCAGGTTACAGTACTTGGACTCTGGGGTCTGTGCTTAGGAAGGAACTGTGGTAGAGAGAGAGCATGGGCTGTGCCTCTGCCATCGTGTCCCCACACGCCCCCAGTGTCACCCACGGCCTCCCTCCATCTCCTGCCCAGCCCTCTCCTCCCCCCTGTCCCATCCCACCGCTCCTCTGCCTCTTGCTCCTGCGACCCCTTCCCACTTCCCCGGGCTGCCGGCGCCCATCGCTTCCTCTCCACCCCTCTTTACCCCCTCTCCTGCCCTCCCTGCCCCTCCGTGCCGGCCTTCTGCCCGACACCGCTCCCTGGCTCCTTCGTGCCCCGTCGCGCCGTCCCGTCGCCCCGGACCCCCGCCCGGGGCCGCGCTGCCGGCGCGCTGCGGTGGCGGGGCGGGGATGGGGGCGGCGGGGGGAGCGGGGGGCTGAGGGCGGCGCTGGGTCGGGTTTCAGCAGGAGCCTCCGCGCCGAGCCAGCGCCGACCCGCCGCCTGCCGCCGAGCGCTCCGCGGGGCGACCGCGGCACCGGGGCGGCCGCGGCACCGGGAGGCCGGCGCACCGCAACACCGGGCGGCCGCGGCGGAGGGGCGCACCGGAGCGCGGGGGGTACCGGGGCGGCCAGCGGTTCCGAAGCGACGGTGGCGCCGGAGCACCGGGGGACCGGAGCGGCTGCGGGACGCCTTGGCGGGGCCGGACCCTGCGGGATGTGAGCGCGGGACGCACGGTGTAAGTGCCAGCGCCGGGCACCGACCCGCTGCTGCCGCCCGCCGCCCTCGCCCGCTGCTCCGCACCGCCGCACGGCGGGCCGGGCCGGGCCGGGCCGGGCGGGACCGGGACCGGGACCGGGCGCTTTGTTCTGCCTCCGCTGCGCAGACAATAGGGCGGGGGGAGCGCGGGGGGGGGGGGGGGGGGCGCGCCCGCGGCGGCGCAGCACCGCGGATCTGCCGCCGGACCGGCCTCGCCCGCGGCGCGACGGTTCGGGGCCGGGGCTGGCAGCGGCGAGCGGGACGGGACGGGGCGGGCGCGGGACCGGGACCGGGACCGGGAGCCGCCGCGGGGACGGACCCGCCGCGGGGCGGGCGCTCAGCGGGGGCGGCGGAGCAGCCACGGAGGCGCCGGGCGGGGACTGCGGGCCCCGGCGGAGCGGGGACCGGGGGTGTCGGGGCTCCGGCGCGGGGAGCGCGCCCTGCGGGACGCCCGGCAGCGCCCGGGGGGTGCGCGGGGGCGGGGAGCACCCGCAGGCGCTGGGCCCGGCGGCCGGGGAGCCCCAGGAGCCGGGGGGGGCCGGGCTGCCCGGGAGCTCTCTGGGAGGGAGAGCCCTGACAGCCCGGGGACAGCCGCGGGGAGGGTCAGAGAAGGCCCTGCAGCACCCCTGCGAGGGGCACACAGTACGGCAGGGGCCAGGCGCAGGAGGGCTGGGATTGTGGGAAGTGGCTAATGCGTGAGGAAATTTTATTAGAGCTTCCTTTGTGGGCGAAGCGTTTTCAGAGACAGGACAGCCTGCAGGAAGCCCTGGAGTGGCACAGAAATGGGATGCACAGGGATGCAGTGGAGCTTGACTGCGTCCTGCTGAGAGGGTGGATGGCCACCAGCGCTGGTCACGGCGCAGAGCGTGTGTCAGAGGGAGGTGAGGCTGCCTGCCTGGCTGGGAGTGAGCAATAGGGTGCTGGTGTGAAGGGCCAGCTGGGAGGTGGTAGGAGCGCCAGGAGGCACGGAGATGCCTGTAGGCATTGGCAGACTCAGTAGAGGTTGAAAGTGGGTTGTTAGCCTAAGGCTGCGCTGCAGGCAAGCCTGGACTGTGTCTAGCTCTGAGGGCAGATAATCCAAAACTCTTGAGAAATCTGTGTAAATGTAGAGGAGAAAAGCATGTTCCAGGTCAGTGACTGGTGCTCAGCAAAGATAAGTGAGCTCCTGAATCCTTGCTCATCTGGACTGGAGTCTCAAAAACATGATTACATGAGTCATGGCCTCTCATGTGAGACTTTGGGTATGGCATCAGCAGCATCTGCAGCTTTGATGGAGCTTTTGCACAGCAAGCACTCTGACATCTGTTTGTGGCATGCACAGTGGGTGCCGTCTTTCCAGCTTCTCTGTTGGGATGCTGTGGGCCTGCTGCCCCTTCCTCGTGGCTGACATGAGATGCGAGGAGGTGCCACTGTCAGACAGGCAGCGATGCATGTGGTGGTCCCTCTGTAATTCCGTATCTTTTTTTACTAAGTGTAGGCTGGGCTTTCCTGGTGCCCTGGCCTGTCAGCCCTAAGCTTAGAGATGCTTACATGTATTGCAGCGCACTCCATTTTAGCTACCATTCCTGTAAACCTCCTTACTATGGCTCTGGACCTCCAGACGTGTCTCTGGACAGATTCTCATGCTGGCAGTTTTCTTCAGAGGCGTCTGCTGCCATTTCTTACTCAGGAACTTGGTACCCGATGGTAGGAGGGACAGAGGGAGCAGGGCAGCCTGGCTCACATTACACAGCCTGGGCCTGGACCAGTCGAGTCAGCCCCCAGCGCTGAGCTATCTGCTAATTGGAAGCAGCTGTTCAGATTTGGTGACTCTGCATCCACTGAGGTCACCACTGTCTTCCTCTGTGACCCAAGCCCAGAAACTTCACAGGAACAGGGGGCTGCTAGAACCATGGATGGCCTTCTGCCTATGGTGGACTGGTGCAGCCTGGCAGTTGCATCTCGTACCCAAGAGGTAGCTCAGCTATGAAACTGCCCGCTTGTATCCAGGGAGGATGGAAAGGGAGAAGTTTGCACAGACTTTCATCATCCGTTCCCCACCCCAAGGACCCTAATTTCTGTTCCCTAGTTGCCCCAGTGCTCTCAGCTGCTCTTCACACTCCCCAGATTCGCTTTTCAAGTTTCTCTCTTCCCCACCAGCTGCCCACAAAGCCTTGCTGCACTCCCTTCTGCTTCTCAAGAGCCACATCACTAATCAAACCAGGTGTTTTTTTCTCCATATTTGCTCCCTGATCTGTTCCAGGCACTACCCAAGCTCTTTCAGCTTCGTCCTGTCCTCAGCCGCTGAGGTTGCCCCAGGGAGCCTTGTCCCTCTGCCTGTTTTTCTCCTCTCCTTTTTATTTAGTTTTTGTCTAACCTACTTCCAGGGCTTTAAACCCTCTGCCCTGTACCTTCCCACGACCTGAGCGGCTGGATCACAGTTAGGTTGGTGCAGCTTCATCACAGAAGCAAACTTGGAGCCTGTTCCCACCACACTGCATGTTCTGGGTGTATGCAGTTACCCCTCCAGCTGGGGAACCGTAACTAGCCCCAACAGAGACGGATAGACCTGTCTAGGACCACTGAGCCAGGAGCCCACAGGGATAAAAGGAACTTCTTTTGACTTCTGCCCCTGAGAGATAATGAGGATTGCTCAGTGCAAGAAGACTGTATGGATTTACTTGCCATAGACCTCAGACACTGGATGCCCACTGAAGTAAACAAACACTTCTTTAAACACTTTTAATATTTTTCTTTCTGTCACTAACCCGGGATTTCCACAGGGAAAACCGATCTACACAGTTGACCCAATGTGGGAAAGAGGACCTGGGAATAATCGTCCTGCGTCCCCTGGAAAGGGTTAACACTGCTGTAAGGTTCTTTAGATGAAGGGCTGACATTCGTAGTCCCCAAAGTAGGCAGTGTCAGCCACCTCCATCGCCCAAGACAGGAGGTTCCTGCCGTCCTGTGTCTGACATGAGCGGCTCCTGAGTGTGGTTATGGGACCAGCAGCAAATGCTTTCAAGAGAGTCCAAGTGTGAGCTCATGCTGCCGCCATCCCTGCAGACCACTAAGCCTCGTTTACTGGGGGCTGAAAGCAGCACTGGGGCTGGTGTTCTTCACAACCTCCTTGACTGCTGAGTTTCACTGACTATTCACGAGGAGGGTGGGCAGAGCCCCGGGGGGCTGACAGCCTTTGGGCGCCGGGAGCGTGTCCAGCGTGTCCAGCAGTGGTGTTGCTGCAGGGAGCTGCTCCTCCCTGCTCGTCCCTCCCCCACTGCTGCAGTGAAATGAAGCTACGGCAGGGGGAAATGGAGTGAAGGAGCCAGAATGAGCAAGGAGCAGTGAGAAGGAGACAAAGGAGGAGAGCGAGCAGTGGAGGGTGTGGGACCGGGAAGGAGCCAGAGCAGCTGGCAGTTCAGAGGGAGTTGCTGCGTTCCTACTGTACTGCCACCACCCTCCATGGTACCAGCTTGGGGCATCCACAGATCTCTGTGCCAGGCCAAACAATGGGCCCTGTCTGATTTTATCCTGGGCCTTCCCAGCTGTGGGTACATCCTTTGCAATACAGCCGTTCTGATTTATTGTTCACTGGATGTGAGCCTACTCCAGTTCTGTTGCTCCCTCCCAGGGACACCAGATTTGCACTTCATGGGGTTTTTGGCACCTATATCCCTGTGGTCCCGAGAGGCACGCTGCTGGGGGCAGGGCATGGGGGGAACTCAACACCATCACTTGTTGAGCTCCCAATTTTAGACCAGCTTTTGTCAGGGTGGAGAGGTGCTAGGCTGCTGTTTGTTGAAAAATCTCCCTCTTCTTGCAGCCAGCCTTTCTCAGCCTCACAGGAAGCATTCGGCTGTTAAAGGCACAGGAACGCTCTGCTCGAGGGCAGCTGGCTCCAGGAGGGCGGCTGGTTAGCAAGAACGCTTGACTATGTAGGCAGCAGCCTGTGTGACAGGCTACTGTCTGCTGACCTGAGCGCGGTCAGGTGTGACCTGCTTGGCTAACTTCAGATGCTGTCCCAGGCCTTCATTCTGGCCACCCTCTGCTCTGACACATTTTCACCTTCACTCCTTGTGAGGGATGGGTGATACAGAGCAATTGGGCAGCAGGTACTTGGCAAGCCTTCCCTCTCCATGGTTTTTTTTTCTGTCTTTCTTTTGCTGTTCCCTCTTAACCAGCATCCTCTCTTCTGCATTCCATGCAGGATTAAAGCGCACACTGCAAAGGAGATCGAGCCGCCCTCTGCTCTGCAAGTCACTAGCAATGGAGCAGATGAAGGGGTCGGCCATGCTTCTGCTGGAGCTGCTAATTCTTGGGGGCCTGAGAGCAGGGAAGGGCTCTGCTGTCCTGGGCACCCTGGACCTACAAATAGATGAGGAGCAGCCAGCTGGCACCATCATCGGGGACATCAGTGCTGGCCTCCCCCCTGGAACTAGTGCCTACATGTATTTCATCTCAGCCCAGGAGGGCAGCGGTGTTACCACCGACTTGGGGATAGATGAGAACACTGGTATCATCAAAACAGCTCGTGTCCTGGACCGAGAGACTCGGGACCACTACAGCTTCATTGCTGTTACCCCAGAAGGCATCACAGTAGAAGTGAACATCCAAGTGAATGACATCAATGACCATGCTCCAGCCTTTCCCAAAAAACACAGCACCTTCCAGATCCCAGAGCACACACCCATCGGCAGCAGATTTCCCTTGGACCCAGCCTTTGATGCTGACAGTGGCCTACTCAATACTCAAGGCTATGTGATTAAGGGAGAGAACGTGGGGCAGGCCTTCCGCCTGGAAACACGTCGAGGACCCAATGGGGTCCTGTATTTGGACCTGGTGGTCAGCAACATCTTGGATCGGGAGAACCGTTCATCATACTCACTGCTGTTGGAAGCCTATGATGGTGGCTCTCCTCCCCGGAGTACCCAGATGACGCTGGATGTGTCCATCCAGGACATCAATGACAACGCTCCTAGTTTCAACCAGAGCCGCTATCACACTCTCATCTCAGAGAATTTGAAACCTGGCAGCAGCATCCTGCAGGTCTTTGCCTCTGACGCAGATGAAGGTGACAATGGGGATGTGATTTATGAGATCAACCGGCGGCAGAGCGATCCTGACCAGTACTTCACCATTGACTCCCGGACTGGAGTCATCAAGCTCAACAAGGGTCTGGACTATGAAGTAAGGAAGGTGCATGAGCTGGTGGTGCAGGCAAGGGATAAGGCTGTCCATCCTGAGGTCACCACAGCCTTTGTCACTATTCATGTGCGTGACTACAATGACAACCAGCCCACCATGACTATCATCTTCCTGAGTGAAGATGGCTCCCCTCAGATCTCTGAGGGAGCTCAGCCTGGCCAGTACGTGGCACGCATCTCTGTTTCTGACCCAGACTATGGCGAGTACTCCAATGTCAATGTCACACTGGAGGGAGGAGATGGCAAGTTTGCCCTCACTACCAAGGACAACATCATCTACCTGATCTGTGTGGACCAGCTT
This sequence comes from Fratercula arctica, assembly GCA_947846985.1. NCBI lineage: Eukaryota > Metazoa > Chordata > Aves > Charadriiformes > Alcidae > Fratercula > Fratercula arctica. Next base: position 105,951 of record CANTUZ010000001.1, read on the forward strand.
CTGGATAGGGAAGAAAGAGACTCCTACGATTTGCGAGTGACAGCTACTGACTCAGGAACACCCCCACTCCGGGCAGAATCAGCCTTTGTGCTGCAAGTGGTGGATATCAATGACAACCCTCCACTCTTCGACCAGCAGGAGTACAAACAAAGCATCCCTGAGGTTGTGTACCCAGGCAGCTTTGTCCTGCAGGTGACAGCTCGTGATAAGGACCAGGGTCCCAATGGGGAGGTGCGGTACAGTATCATGCATGGCCCTGACACCCACTCCAGCTGGTTTGCCATTGACCCTGCCACAGGTATCATCACCACCGCTGCCCCCCTGGATTATGAGAAGGATCCTCAGCCTCAGCTGACTGTGCTGGCCACAGACAGGGGCACCCCTCCCCTCTCCTCTTCAGCTGTGGTACATGTGTCCCTGCAGGATGTCAATGACAATGAGCCAGTGTTCAGGAGTAATTTCTACAATGTTTCCCTGAAGGAGAACACCCCTGTTGGGACCTGCTTCTTACAGGTAGGTACAACTGTCAGGAGCTGAGCTTGGGGAGGGCACGGCCAGGGCTATGAGAGGCTTTGGCTGGGAGACCTGGCACTGAAGGCTCTTTGGTGCAGTTGTCATGGCTTAGGTGGGCAACGGTTGCAGCAGGAATGCTAGAACAGAGATGCCCGTGCTCAGTGTGGGTTGTAAATGGGGCAGAGCACCGTTACAGCCTTTCTGCGTGCGAGTACTGGGTGGTACCGCTGATACCGTGGGCACACCTCAAGGATGTCCTTTGTGCAAAGCACAGTGCTGACCTCAGCTGAGATTGGGGCCCACTGTGCCGGTCCTTGCTTGCGCAAGCGTCAGATGCCTTGCAGGCCAGGACACTCAAAATGATGCTCAGGAACATGGGTCAGACCTCTAGGAAGCTGCTTGTAGCCAAGCTGCTAGCTTCTCTCTTACCCATTGAGGTCATTAGCCTAAGTTCATCAGTGTTTGTAAGGCTGGTTGTGAACATTAGCATTAATTATGCCCAACTGTTTACCGTGTGAACAGCACCTGTGGGATTTGAGCTGAGGCATGTGCTGTATCAGCCTTCGTGTAGTGAGAGGTCACAGGTGAGGCTGGGAGAGGTGCTGCCCTTCTGGCAGGTTCTGCGGACCCCGAGATGTGCCAGTGATGCCATTTGTGTTTTGTATGTTTTGTGTTCCCTGCATTTGCTGTTTTGATCACAGCTCAGGCCCTGGAGCCCTGGTTGCTGGAGACGGGCGATGCAGCCCTTCTGAGTCAGGATGGGGGGACGTGGGGCTTGGGGCTGACAGTGGGGACCTGCCGTGGTGGTGCCAACCAAGGCAGCGTCCAGATTGTCTGTGAAGCTTGGGGCACTTCTTTGCTGGAGTCGTGGGGCGCTGGGATGTCCATCTGGGGCTGTGAGGGGCTCTGGGGCCAGGTGGTGAGCAGTGCCCATGGGGCCAGCAGAAATTCTGGACCCATGAGAAGGTCCTGCCACCTGGCCAGGGAAAAAGGCCTCTAGGTGGGCCTGGAGGAGAAAGTTGAGCTGGTGAGAAAACCCAGTGTATGGCTGTGCTTTGTGTGCACTGCTGGGGCATGGGGGCTGTGAGCGTGTGGGATGGTGAGTGTGGGCCGTGTAGGGTGCGGGAACGAGGGGACTGAGGGTATGGGAGGGGAGCACTGGAGGGGGGCTTGTGGGGTGGGTGAGTGCAGGGGACGGGGGGCAGGAGCACGGGGGAGAGTGAGTGGGTGAGAGGAATTGGGTGGGAGCAAAGGCTGGGTATAGAATAGAGAAGGGACATGGGGCATGAGGATGGGGCAGACCTGGGGGGGGGTAGGGGATCATTCAGGTTGGGACTGGGACAGGGGGAAGTCTAGGCAGAAGAAGTGGGTGGGAGATGAGGAGGAACATTTGGGTGGGGGAGGATTTGGGTTTGATCTGTGCAGGGCAACTCTCCGCACTGTCCCAGGTGAGTGGGGATGGGGACAGGGACAGGACCAGGGCTGGGCACAGAGATGGGGAAGGGGTCAAGAGTGGGGTTCAGGGAGAGGGTGGGAGTGGAGGAGCCATGTGTCCCTGGGTGAGCATGGAGGCCCCAGGCGTGTGCAGGGATGTCTCGGCTTCAGCAGCCCCCGAAGGGAGGCCCCCCTCTCTCTCCTTCTCCGTGCCTTCCTGCTCAGTGCCGCTTGCCGTGTGGGAAGGCGTTCTGGAAATGCAATCGGAGATGGCGGCTGGGCTCCTGACTGCGAGTGCGGGGACAGGCAGGAGGGAGAACAGGATATGTGGAGTAGCTGGGGCGGTGCAGGGCCATGGGGATGGTGCAGAGAAGCTGGTCCAGCAATGACTGCCTGGGATGGTGAGGCCGGTGTAGCACAGGGGCCAGCCCAGCTCCGCGCTGCGCAGGGGAAGGTGCTGGCCCGGCGGCCGGCAGCGACTGAGGGTTTGGCCAGATTTCGATGGTCTTGGCTCGGCCCTCATGTTTCGTTTGGAAACGGCGCGTCTGGGCTGAGCACAGGTAACTCCCGCGTGGCCTCGGCACAAAGCAAACAGCTCACACATCTGCTGCTGCTTCCTCTGAGCCGGGAAACGTGAGAGGATGGGAAAGGAGGCTGGCCAGGCTGCCGGCTCGGCACCGGGCCGCAGCGGGAGCGAGCCAGGTCGGGGAGCCGGGTAGAGCCGGGGCAGGGAGCCCAGGTCCCAGAGCACAGCTGCCGGCATGGCCACCTCTCAGACACGGCACTCCTGTTGCCCCAAACAGGAGGGCTCAGAGGTGCTGTCAGGGTCCATGGTGGCCAGCAGCCATCACCGTGTCCCACGGGGTCACCCATGTCAGGTGTGTGTGCAGTCACTCCTACTTGACTCCATCTGTCCATGGCTTCTAGGCATCAGGGCTCATCCTGCCCTGGGAGGTTTAAGGGTCTCTGTCAAGGTCTGGATTTGGTCCAGACTCGCATAATGGTGAAGAGAGCTTAAGCCACGGGCAGGCCTTGCCAGCGTGATGTGCGGGACACAGGGCAGCCTCCAAGGTCAGCACAGAATGGAATGGGTTCAATTCTCCATCTGTCATGTTTCTAAGCAAGAAACCCTGGGAGGACCAGGTCTAATTTCAAATGGTAACATCTGCTCTCCATGGGCAGGACAGAACAATGGGGAAGGGGGAAATCCATGTGAGTGACCAGAAGAGACTTGAAGAACGGCAGCAGGTCTCCTGCTCCGTTGCACACACCGTCCTCTCCGCCAGGTCGGTCTTTGTGTTTGGTGTACGAACAGAGACAAGCAGAGCAGGTTGCTGGCCTGAGCTCCCAAGAAAGAAAAAGGATCTCATAACATCTTCTTCATGTATTACTCATGTTTATCATGGTCCAGGTCCCACAGCAGCAGACACTGCACGAGCACTAAGCAAAGGAAATAGCAAACTCACAGTTCAAGTCTGAGATGAGAGAAAAACGTCAGTGGAGAAGGAACCCAGGGAATCGGTGAACACAACACTAAGGGATAGTCACTGACCGGTTGTCTCTGTTGCTCTCTGTGGCCATGAGTTGATAATAAAGAAGCTTTAGGGCTCATCGGACTACATTCAAATGCTGTGGTTTCATGATGTGAAGCACTGTTTGGTATAAATTCACCCTGCTGTCTTAAATTTGTTTTAAACATTTGACTTTGTACCAGCAAGCTGCAAGTATGGTCAGATATTGTCTTTCTGGGCCTTTCTAACTTTTCATGCTAAATGAAGTATTGTCTGTCCTCTGGCAGCCAGCATAAAGCACAGAGAGCTGTGTAAACCCCATGTTGTGAGCACAGGCTGATTTGACAGAAATGTGAATGAAATGAGATGGTGGATTATTGATTCTTGCATGGATCCAACATTAATGGGTTTGGAATCAGGGTTTACATCTTTTCTTTGCATCCATACATACAATTGTTGGGGAACATCAGAAATCAAAAGCTGACCAGTAACACACCTAACGTACAGTCTCATCTTGCAGTTTTGAGGACAAGTCTGATGAGTTTTGCAGTTTGCGTACTGATTTGTGATTCGGTGGGACTGGCTATGGACAGCCTCTTGGGCTGTGCCCCAGCTAGAAAGACCTGCATGAGGTGCTGTAGGCTAGACCAGGCCACATCTACTGTATTTCTGAAAGAGAGTCTTGACGGATAATCCTGGTGCATCAGTTATGCTACTGAAGGGGGCTGCTGTGAGAGGACACGGGGAGTAGCCATGCGTGGGGACTGGAACAGCAAGAGGACTAATGCTCACTGACTTTGCTGCCAAAGAGAGTGGTGGGAGGTGGGGAGGACATTACTACATGCATTCGTTTTCTTGGGACAAGGGATTTAGCATTAACCTATTTTCAGACCTTTGCACGACATAAAACAGGCCTCCCCCTCCTCAGAAAGAAGAAGTCAAGCTTCCTGAGGCAAGATGGGGAGATGCCTGTGAGCTTGCAGTGAGGGGAGGGAGTGCATCATGCTCTGGGAGAGCGGGCGGTAATGTGGGAGCGTCTGGGGGTACACAAGGAGTGGGGACATGGGGGAGATGGTGGTACATGGGGAGGTTGTGGGGGAGGTGAGTGCTGTTGTTACCGCCAGAAGAGCTGCATTTGTTCCAAATTCCTGTGAAAGTTATTTCCTTGCGCTGCCAGCAGCCTCCTCCTGGGCTTGGCACAGCAGCCAGCGCCATGATTAATTCAAGTAGCATTTCCCCTGGAGCTGCAGCAGCTTTTCCACTGCAGCCGAGAGGCCCCAGCCCCTCGCGCTCCTCTCCCCCATGCTCTGCTCCTCCCCCAGCCCCTCGCACAGCTCCCTCCTTCCTCTCCGCCATCCCCAGCCCCTCACAGCTGCCCCTTTTCCCTCACCTCTGCTTCAGCCCCAGGCCCCTTGTAGCTCCTCTTCCTCCCACGGCCCTTGCTCATGCCCTCCCTCCTCCATGTCCACCCGCTGTCCCACACCTGCGCGCGCTGCCCTGCAGAGTGACAGTCCCTGTGCCTCCCTCCCGCAGCCCCAGCCTGCCAGCATCTCCCACCCCGTCCCTCTTGTTCTCTCCACACCCCTTGGCTGCTGCCAGCTGCTGTTGCCTGCTCCCCCCGGGGACCCCGCTGTTTTGTCCCCAGGGCAGCTCTCGCTGGCAGTGCTTGCCCTCACCTGCGTGGCCCTTGGGACATCCCTGCCTGGTCCCCCAGGGTCTCCCTGCATGGAATGCTCAATCTCGTGCTGCCCTGAGCCCCACTCTCACCTGCGTGTCTTGCCCGGCTGTGTCCCATCTCTCTGCGTGGACGTGCTCCGTGAGCACTCCCTGCCTGAGCTCTGCCCAGCCGAAACCCAGCCCAACACCCTGGTTTGGAGTCCTTCTTGGCACCAGTGTCCCCCAGGAAGCCATGGCCAGACCCTGTCACTTCCCACCCTGCGCTGCTGCTGCCCGGCTCGAGCCCCCCACCTTGAGCACTCTTGCTCTGCAGAGACCCAGCTCCCAAACTCCTGCATGTTCTGATGGGGCTCCCAGTGCCCTGCAGCTCCTGTTTCGCCTCCCCATTGCCCCACCAGAGAGGACACCTGGGTGCCCGTGTGCGAGGCTTGCTCCTCGTCTTTCTGTGCCTTACTCTGCCCCTCTGCTCAGAGAGGGCTCCCAGGAGGGCAGTGTTCACCCCCAGGCTCCTGCAGCCTGCTGCCCAGCCTCACCCTTCGTGGTCCTACCTCCCTGCCAGTGTCCGAGAATAAACTGCTTCCCCTCCTCCTCAAAACCGAGGGCTTTATCCCATCCCAGAGCAGTGCTGGAGGCCATCGTCTGCCCCTGTTCTCCCTACGTGGCGGTGTATGGCTGTGGCAGCCCTGTGCCTGTCTGTGCCCAGGCTGTGGCTGTGGGGCCACTAGCCAGAGCCCTCCCAGTGCCCTGTCGCTGCTGGCCTGCGGGGCGCCAGCGGTGGGAGCAGGCAGAGCCTCCAGCCGTGCAGAGGCTCCCCCCGGACATGGCGCTCCCGCAGCCTCGGGGTCTGACCCTCGCCTCGGCCACGTGTGCTGGACAATCGCTGGGGCCGAACCCTGACCCCGTCGACTCCCCCGAGGCCGGAGCGTGCTGGAGGCTGAGACGCGGCCCGAGAGCCAGAGACGGCTCCTGAAATAGCAGCCGTGGCCGCTCCCTGGCTGCTTTTAGCTGGTCAGCAGCTGTGCCAGGGCTGGGGAGGGCAGGACGCCTGGCACACACTCAGGCAAAGGGAGCCGTGCGTGGGATCGTTGACCACACTGGCGCCAGCCTCCCCTCCTCTCCCACCAAGAGCCGTCACTCTGAGGGGCGGGAGCCCAGAGCCAGATGTTTGCCAAAGCCACAGCGTAACATGTGCGTAGCAGAGATCCAGCCAGGGCAGGGCTCCAGATGAGCTCCCTGCCTGCTGACTGCGCTCGCTGGAGGTGGGGAGGACAGCCAGAGAATGGAGGCCCGAGCTGCTGAGGAGCACTCCATCCCTTTCCAGCACCGTGGACTGTGTACCGGGGTCGGTAGTAAGGCTGGGAGGGCAAGGGATGGCCGTGTTTGAAGGGCTCCGGTGTTGTGCTCCAGATGGGTCTGTGGGAAGGGGAAGCCTTGATTCCTACAGGTGATGCAGCTGAGGACCCCACTGTGGGGCTGTGCCTCTCCGTCCATCCCCAACTCTGGGGAACGTAAGAGCTTTGTGGTGCCTTGGCTCCACTCATTCCTCCTGTCTTGCTGGGGGACTAGGAGGAGGGCATGAAATAACAAGACCTCAATGTCCATCTTTGTCCTCCCAGTTCTCCATGCAGTGGGGAGAGGCATGCTTGCTCTGCACTTGCCCTCCTTCCCTGATGGCACTCATAGCCGCCTAAAACTGGTGTTCTGGTTTCTTTCTGCCTAACCCTGAGACATTTTGCTGCTCTTTGTCATCCACTTCTGCTCTACGTTGGCCACAGCACTCCCATGAGGTGCTCTTCAGCCCAGCTGCAGTAGCTGCAGGGTGCACCAGCGAAGTCTTCTCACCAAACCTGCAGGGAAGAAGGGGCAGGTAGCAGATGCTGCTGCACAGTGCTGTCAGGGCTGTGGTGCAGGGCTGGTGGAGCAGATCACCTCTCCAAAAGACTAATTGGAGCTAAATGGGGAACTGGGAGATTCAGGAGGGCCTTTGACTGGAGCTCACAGAACGGTCAAGTTTGGAAGGGATTTATTGAGATGATATAGTACAACCTCCCCTACTCAAGCAGGGCCATCCAGAGCTGGTTGTCCAGGACCATGTCCAGGTGACTTTTCAATGCCTCCAAGCATGGAGACTCCACCTCCTCCCTGGGCCAGAGCTTGGTCTCCCTCACAGTGAAAAAGTGCTTGCTGATGTTCAGAGGAAGCCTTCTGTGTTTCAGTTTGTGACCACAGCCTCTGGTCCTGGCACTGGGCACCACTGGGAAGAGCCTGACTCCATCCTTTTGGTGTCCTCTTTCATGTGTGGATATCTCCCCCCTGAGCCTTCTCTTCTGCAGGCTGACCAGTCCCAGCTCTCTCAGCCTTTCCTCATAGGAGAGATGCTCCAGTCCCTTCATCATCGTCGTGGCCCTTCACTGGACTCTCTCCAGTATGTCCATCTCTCTCCTGTACTGGGGAGCCCACCACTCCAGCTGTGGCCTCACCACTGCTGAGTAGAGGGGCGGGATCGTCTCCCTCCACCTGCTGGCAGCAGTCCTCCTGATGCAGCCCAGGATACCGTTCTCCTCCTTTGCAGCAGGGGCACGTTGCTGTCTCATCTTCAACTGGGCGTCCACCAGGACCCCCAGGTCCTTTTCTGCCAAGCTGCTTTCCAACTGGGTGGCCCCAGCATATATCCTTGCCCCAGGCTGTTCCTCCCTGGGTGCACTTCCCCTTGTTGAACTTCATGAAACTCCTCTCAGTCCATTTCTCCAGCCCCTCGAGGTCCCTCTGGATGGCAGCGTATCAGCCATTCCTTCCAATTTGGTTTCATCAGCAAACGTGCTGAGGGTATGCTCTGCCCCATCATCCAGACCATTAATGAAGATGTTAAACAGGACTGGACCCAGTATTGACCCCTGGATTACACTACTAGCTACTGGCCTCCAAGTGGACTTTGTGGCCCTCATCACCACTCTCTGGGCTGAGTGATTCATCCAGTTTTCAATCCACCTCACTGTTTGCTCATTCATCAACAGCTTGTCTATGAGGATCTTACAGGAGGCAGTGTCAAAGGCCCTACTGAAGTCCAAGTAGACAATATCCTCTACTTTTCCTTCATCTACCAGGCCAGTCATTTAATATATTGGTCAAGCATGACTTCCTCTCGGATGAAGCCCTGCTGCCTACTCCTGATCTTTTTCTTGTCCTTCATGTGAATGGAAATGGTTTCCAGAATTAGCTACTCCATCACCTTCCCAAGAATCACAGTGAGGTTGACTGGCCTGTAGTTGCGTGGGTCCTCCTGCTTGCCTTTCTTGAAGACAGGAGTGACATTTACATTCCTGCCGTCTTTAGGCACTTCTTCCAAATATTATGATTGAGAAAAGATTATTGAAAGTGGCCTCACAGTGACATCTGCCAGCTCCCTTGGTGCTCGTGGATGCATCCCATCAGGGCCCATGGACTTACGTATGTCCAGTTTGCTTAAGAATTCACTGACCTGATCCTCTTCAACAAACAGTACGTCTTTCTTGCTCCAGCCTTCACCCCAGTCTCTGGAACCTGGGATTCCTAAAGACCGGTCTTACTGGTAAAGACTGAGGGAAAGAAGGCATTAAGTACCCCTCATTGCAGAGGGCTTGGACTAGACGACCTTTAAAGGCCCCCTCCAACCCAAACCATTTTATGATTCGATGATTTTTAGTGCAAATACAACAGTAGCATATCCCGGCCTTATGCTGCCACTACACTGTGGAGTTCCTTTTGCATTTACTGTCACAGAATCACAGAATGGTAGGGTGGGAAGGGACCTCTGGAGACCGTCCCGTCCTGCCAACCCCCCTGCCAGAGCAGGGTCACCCAGAGCAGGTTGCACAGGAACGCATCCAGGTGGGTTTGGAATGTCTCCAGAGACGGAGACTCCACCACCTCTCTGGGCAGCCTGTGCCAGCGCTCTGCCACCCTCAAAGTAAAGAAGTTCCTCCTCAGGTTTAGATGGAACTTGCTATGCTTAAGTTTGTGCCCGTTACCTCTTCTCCTATCACTGGGCACCACTGAAAAGAGCCTGGCCCCGTCCTCCTGCCACCCACTCTTTCACTATTTCTAAGCATTGATAAGGTCCCCCCTCAGTCTTCTTTTTTCCTGACTGAAGAGACCCAAATCCCTCAGCCTTTCTTCCTCAGGGAGCTGTTCCAGTCCCCTCATCCTATCCCTTTTGCTCCTGCCTCTCATTCTTTAGGCTTTTCCCAGTGCTCCTCCCTGGCACACAGATGGTGATTGTGCCAAATTGTAGCTATTTTTATTTTATTTTATTTTATTTTATTTTATTTTATTTTATTTTATTTTATTTTAACATTTTGCATTTTTGTGTGGTTTTCAGTTTGCACATTTCTCCTGCTGGCATGCCTTTTACATACAAGCATTCGCATGACTGTCGTGATATTCCCAAGTTTGAGTTTACAGTATCTGTCTAATCACGTCTCTAAATATTCACTGTTTGTCATGCATATAGACTTGCGAACATGCTCAGCCTTTTTATAGTGGTCACAAACAACTTCTGTAGACATGGAGAAGCTGCCCAATGTATAAAACATCCTGCTGGGGTTGTCTGTGAGGGCTCACTGCCCACCCAGCAGCTGTCAGCATTTGAGTGCCTTTGTCCCCTCTCCTGGGGCATGGCTGCAGCACTGATTAACAACTGCCTATACTAAATATCTTGTCTCCCAAGTCTGCAGTGAAATGCAGCTTTTCCCCTAAGGATGCTGTTGGTTTCCGGCCCTGGAATCGATCTCCAGCCCCTGACCTCCAGCTGGATCTCCAGGTTGTCTGCTTCCTTCCTTTGGCAGCACCAGGATGCTGGCCTCTGGTTCAGGCTGTCCCCTCATATTTAAGTGGCTTATCCTCCCTGGCTTCCCCCGCCTCTCCCTCCTCTTGCTTCGCTTGTTGAGTAAGCAAAATCTTAATTCCCCTCCATCGGGTTTTCCTTTGCAGCCCAGCTCTTGGTTTGTGCTGCTGCACAGCACGTCACTTGTTCTCTCTTGTATTCTCTTCTTATTTCCCTTGTCTGGTGTAAGGAAGAAACAACAAAAACCAAGCATACAACCCATTTCCCAATAACCTTAAAATTGCCAGTCTATCTCGTTAGGACTCAAGTATGAACTAGGACTGAAACATTAACTCATGAAGGGCACAGGGTCCTGGTGACCACTGCTGTCTTTTGCCTTAGTGGAAACTTGTTCCAGGCCAAGTACGGTGGGTGTCTCATGGCCCTTGGGAAAGGGGTTGGCTCATGCTTCTTTCTCCCTTCCCCAGCGGGTATTTTCTCTCTTTGGCTACATAGCACCTGGGAACCCTCAGCCTCTGCCAGCATGAGGAGGCTTTACCCTTGCTCTTTCCAGGAGTGGAAAGAGTTGTATGAAAGATGGACCCTGGACATGCTAGAACTGTGAAAACACCTAAGGCAGAAGTTCAGGAGCTGCCAGAGATGGGCCCAGGCTTAGTACAGGGGGCCAGTGAAGCCAAGGTGGTGCAGCAGGGGATAAGCAGCCTGCAGGCAAGGTTAAGGGAACAGAGAATGAGCACATGAACATGTGTACACTCTGCTCTCTGACTCTGGTGAGCGGAGGCTTTGTAGGACATAATATGTGGAATCACTGCTCTTTGCAGCATCTGGGAGTGTCACTGCATGTTCATGTGTCTGGGAGATGTAGATTCTGTTGGAAAGACCTGGGAATCTGTATTGTTGTTGTTCCCCACTGGACGTCAGCGTGCTGTGACCCCTGCTGTGGGCTACGAACAGAGGTGGGGGCAGCTGCAGAGACACATGGTGGCATCTGCATGTGGAGGGCTGCTGGGCTGCTGCATGCCTTTGGCTTGGTGCAAGGCTCCTGCCCTCTTGTAGAGACATGGATATCTGAGGAAAACCCAACTAGTCCTGCAGCCTATAAGATTAACAGGGATTTGGGGACTGTGTGGCTGGAGCCCTCCCAAATGCCTTGCATTTGCCCAGCCCCATGGGCACAGAAAAGGAGGGCATGGGTTCAGAGGAAGAATTATGAACTACCTGTGTGTGACTGGGAGAAGAGGACGGGGAGCGTCTCTTGCTGGGACTGGCTGGATTTGCCGCAGCAAATCCAAGGCTGCTGCTGAGCGTGCAACGGTTGTGAGTCCTGAGATAGGGGTGCAGTCCAGCCCCCAAGCGTGCCAGCTGCTCCCCCTCCCCGGTTGGTACCTCATTTGTAACCTTAACGAGCGTGCACTGTGTGCCTGCGCTGGGTCATTGCTGAAGATGTTTAGCAGGAGAGGTCCCTGGGCTGATCCCTGTGGTGCTCCACTTGGCACCTGCCTCCAGGCAGAGCACAGCTCATGAACTGCCACCCTCTGAGTCCAACCCTCCAACATGGTTTTGACCCACCGGATTGTCCAGCCCTCCAAACCATAACATCCTGCCTTAGATATGAGGATTGTGGAAGAAGGTGTCAAAATCTCTTAAAGTCAAGATGATTGTCATCCACAGCTGTCATCCCTTCAACCTCAGATCCCATCATTGCATCGCAGAAAGAAAACAGGACAGTTGATCCATGCTGGCTGTTCCCCTCCCAAGCTCCTCCATGTGTCCAAAAACATGCTCCAAGAGGACTCACTCCATGATTCTCCCAGGGACCAGAGTGTGGCTGACAAGAGCATAGATCCTCAGCTCATCCTTTTGGCCTTTTTTGAAGGTGGAGTGCCATACTTGCTTTCCTCCACTTGTCAGGGATCTCCCCTGATCTCCACCACATTTGAAAGAGCAGCCCTGCTAGTCCATTTCTGTCAGCATCCATTGATGCAGACTGTTGGGTCCCGTGGATTTATATGGATCAAGTTCTACTGAAGGAATCCTGACTCAATCTTCATCCCTGTCTGGTAGCTCTCTGAACCCTTTCAAAAAGCATGGAAGCCTGGGAGACCTTGTTGGTGAAGACTGAGGTAAAGGAGGCATTGAGTGTCTCAGTCTTATCTGTGTCTGCTGTCACTACATCACCCGCTGCATTCAGAAATGGGCCCTTATTCAGCCTTTTACTACCAATGTAATGGTAGAGGCTCTTAGCACCCTCAATTTTCCTTGCAAGTCTCAACCCCACTTGAACTTTGATTTTCCTGACACCATCCCTACATGCCTGGGCAATGTTTATAAATTCCTCCTTCGTAGCTTGCCTCTGCATCCACCTCCCATATGCTGCCTTTTTGCACCCCTGCTTAGCCAAGGTCATCTGCTGATACATCTCCTTGTTTTCCTGAGTACTGGGATGGGCTGTTCTTGTGCTTGAAGTATGCTGTGCTGAAGGCCTTCCAGCTTTCCTGAGCTCCCTTGGCCTTCTGAGCTCTCTCCCATGGGATCCCTCCCACCTACCAGTTCCCTGTATAAGCTAAAGTCTTGCTGGAAGTACAGAGTCTGTACTCTGCCACTCGCCTTCCTCATTCCCTTTAGGATTCTGAACACTACTACCTCATGGTCGCTACAGCCAAGCTACCACTATTTACCACATCCTGAGTCGGTTCTCCCTTGCTAGTGAACAGCAGATCCAGCTGTGTGTCACCCCTGCTTGGCCTTGGAAATGGAAATTCTGCGTGAGACCCAGGGTCTATGATCCAGAGGCTTCCCTCAGGTACTGCTGCCTCCTTGGCAATTTCAGCTCAGGGATTTCCTGGCGCAGTGTTGATGCCCTTGTGTTTAGAGCCTGTAGCGGATTTTTCTCTGTAAATGTGGGTCGTTGCTTTCTGAATCCATACAATTCGACATCACTGTGCCCTGAAGCGAGGTGTTCCACATTTTTACATTTTTGTTGAGCCCTGCACTGCTGGAGAGCACGCAGCTCCGGCTGGAGCGGGGCACGGCCAGCAGACCCTCGCAGGTTGAGGCTGTGCTCGCCGCCCTGTGAGGGGAAGGGCAAGACATGAAGAGAGATCGAGGGCCTCAAGCCCAGGCTGTGCTCCCCAGCCCATGGCCTGGTGCTGGCTCCGCGCAGCCACAGCAGAACTGTGGGGCACCACTGCGTGGCCAGGGGGATAGCCTGGGCAGTGGGGGAAGCTGGCAATACAGGAGGTGATGGAGGTGTCATGGGGGTGACAAGAGAAAAGTGACAGTCCTAGTGCCTGTGTGAGCATCCGTATGGGGCCCAGGATGGGATGGAACTGTGTGGGGCACAAGAGGTGGGTGGGGATGGGGTGTGCTGTGGGACATGGGAGAGGTGTAGCCTGTTGCAGGCTGGACCTGGCCGTGGCTAGCACCGTGTGCAGTGCTGGGGGACACCAGTGCTGCCCTGGGCTGGGCGGGCTCCGTGTGAGGCTGTGTGAAGGCTGGGCTATCCCAGGAGCATGCTGTATGCGGAATGAGAGGACAAGGCAGGGAGGCAGAGTAATGCTCCATGTGCTGTGCACAGCTGCAGCACGTTCCAGAGAAATACCACGCTTGCAGCCAAGCACATCTTAACAAGACTGAAAGGCAGGCGGGAGCACTGGCCCTGTGCTGCTCAGAAACCCTGGCCACATTCTGGGCTCAAGCACGATGCTCTGCAGGACCCTGAGTCTCGGTCAAGACCAAGGAGCTGGTTGCTGTCAGAAACACATCCCATATGCAATAGCAGGATGCATTCATGCAGCCATTATCTCCTGATGGCAAAGGATTTGCCCTTGGAGAATAGGGTCCTACAGGGTAGAAGAGGAAACCTACTCTGACCATGCAGCTGGTTTATCCAGGAAGGGGATGGGTTGCCTGATCCACCCACCAATACCAATACCCAGATGGTTTCTGAGAACAACCACCCCTTAGTCTTACAAGGGCAGAATCAGACTCAGGGGCAGTAGCAGTGATTAGAAGTAGGTCTTCAACAGAGAACGTAATGAACCATAGAAACAATGCACCATGTCTTCTTTCTCACTGCTGATCTGGCTGTGTCTGTGACTGGGAACATCTGGACTCTTGAAGTCAGAGCTCCAGGGTCACCACAGACCCTGCCTCATGGGGCACTTCTGGAGTCCCAACATGGGGAGAGAGTACTGGGCTCTGGCATCACTGCTGTCCGACGACATGGCACAGAATGCTTTCACCCGATGTGGGGGGTCTCCCTGCACTTCTGCTTTGTGAACCCACAGAATCACAGAATGGTAGGGTTTGGAAGGGACCTCTGGAGACCATCCAGTCCCACCCCCTGCCAGAGCAGGGTCACCCAGAGCAGGTTGCACAGGAACGCGTCCAGGTGGGTTTGGAATGTCTCTAGAGATGGAGACTCCACCACCTCCCTGGGCAGCCTGTGCCAGCGCTCTGCCACCCTCAAAGTAAAGAAGTTCCTCCTCATGACCTCCCTCGACCTGCTTGCCGCACACTTCTTGATGCCCCCCAGGATGCCATTGGCCTTCTTGGCCACAAGGACACATTGCTGGCTCATGGTCATCCCATTGTCTGCCAGGACTCCCAGGTCTCTTTCCAGAGAGCTGCTCTCCAGCAGCTCCCCAACCTGTACTGGTGTGGGAGTTTATTCCTCCCCAGGTGCAGCACCCTACACTTGCCTGTATTGAATTTCATAAGGTTTCTCTCTGCCCAACTCTCCAGCCTCTCTAGGTCTCGCTCTACGGCGGCACAGCCTTCTGGTGTGTCAGCCACCCCTCTCAGTTTTGTAGGGTCAGCAAACCTGCTGAGGGTGCAAGTCCCTTCATCCAGGTCATTGATGAATATATTGAACAGGACTGGACCCAGTACTGACCCCTGGGGAACACCGCTTCTCACTGACCTCCAACTAGACTGTGCCCCTAACCCCTCTGTTCTTGGCATGTGGTGCTGCAGCTGCACCTACTGCAGTCTTGGGCAGAAACCCATCGTGCACTTTGCCTCTGCACATTGTGCCTGGTGTATCCGTGGTGATCCTGCGAGCTTCTGCAGATGTCCTGTGCAGATGAGGTGACCCCATAACTTTGTCCACATCTCATATCTGCATGCTGACCCTGCAGGCTCATGCAGGTGTATTGTTCCCAGCTGCAGCCTTCTCCTTCTCTTCTCTTTCTTCTCTCACATAGCTCCTCCTGGTTCCCAGGAGGGAACAGCCAGTCTTGGTCCTGAAGGATGTTCAAGGAAGTCAGAGGTGAAGGTTCTGTAGGGGCTCCATTCAGGCTCAGCACTGTGACTTCTGCTCCCACATATTCAAGCAACAGGTCTTGCCCAGCCCCGACTGGAGTGTTTCCTGGGCTGTCCCACAGACAGCTTGACCACATTTCCCGCTTTTTTCTCAGGCAAACATCAGGAGCCTCACAAGTAAGCTACAGTAGAACCAGCTGTTGATCCAAGAACTGGGGTGGGCGCTAAGTATGGAGCCTGGGGCTGCCCTGCATTAGCTTCTAGCAAAGTTCCTAGAAAAATATCCAGACTTGGTTTAAAAATTTCCAGGAGTGGTGAATTCACCACAGGCCTTGATGAGCGCTTTTGGTGGTTCATTATCCTCAGAGCTAAAAATGTGCCCCACATCCCAGACTGTGTGTGCTCTGCAGCCTGCAGCCATGGGTCCCAGCTACATGTATGATCTAGAGCGAGGTGTCTGCCATACCTAATGGCTGATCCAGCCCTGTGCTGCCTCTCAGAGGAGTCCCCAGGAGGTGTCAACCCAGCTGCAGATGGGATCTGCGCTGCCTTTGGGGCTGTGTCGGGCCCTGCTGAGCGTGGGGTGCGCGCAGGCGTGTAGCCACCATCCCACCGAACACACAACAGGGCGTCAGCGGTCCCCAGGCACTGCCTGCCTGCAGGCAGGAGGGCTCGGGCTCCCTCTCCGCAGCGTGGCAGAGACGCTGAGCAAACTGCCCAGCCCCACACTGAGCTGGCACAGTCAGCTGCTCCTTCAGGAGTGTCGTTGTTCCTGTGGCTTTTCTCTGGGCACTAGTTTAGCACCACCCCTCCAAGTGAGACTAGAACAGACACAAGTCTCCGGTCGTGGTTGCACCAGTGCTGGTGTGGCAGTGACATGAGCTCTCCTGGACCCTGTGTGGGCTTGGGCCGGCAGGGTTTGTGTTAGGCTGTTTCCACAGACAGTCCCACAGCAGGGTGGGGAGGTGGAGTGCCAGACACATGTGAATGGGGAATTTTTCTGAGGATGCCTTGCCCTGGCTCTGCAGCTGGGTTTGCCTCTGATACCAGACTGGTGGCTCCATGAGGCTCTTGCAGGGAGATGGCTCTGGGTACCAGGGAGCAGCCAGGGAGGTGGTGCTGTACTGCATAATAGTGAGAGCTTGTCTATTCTTCCCCCATTCCCAAAATTTGACCCAGCTCCTGTGGCCAAAAAGCTGGATTTCCAGAGAGTTTCCCCTGTCGGTATCTGTCTTAGGACGGTGACTGTCAGAGGGTGGTTATGGTGGGGAAGCGAGGCTGCTCTGGAAGCACCGCAGCCCTCGGCCCTGGCAGCCTAAGGAAAATACCTTACTCTGCTGCAGAGCTTGTTGCTCTACAGTGTGCAGCTGACATGCATTTTAGAGCACTTTCTGAGTGATAAGCAGTTCATTTTGAAGGAAAGAAGTTATCAATTTGCCACACAGTGCCCATTCCAGTCGCTGTGGCAGCTTACCAGTTTCAGGTGTGTTTCCATCGGCAGCGGTAGACGACGCTACCAGCTAAAAGCCAAGCAGGGCACACAAGTGTGTTGGTACAGGGCTATCACCCCAGTAGTACTATCCGTCACGGAGGCAGAACACAGGTAACCTGAGTACAGGTAGGTTTCAGCAGTGTCAGTGAGGTCAGATCGCTACTCTCAAATGAGCAGCTCCCCAGCAAAGGGAGCTGGGGCAGGCGGGAGGGGGGTTGTTGAGCTGGGGGGGAGGCAGGTGGGTCCGATTTCCCAAAGTGCTTTCTGTGGGGGCTGCTGTCATGGCACCTGTGGCTCTGAGTGCTCTGCAGCTGGAGCAGGGGAGGGGGATCCTGTTTCACAGCGCGTCTTCTGGCAGCTGCCGCAGGAGCAAACACTCTGTACGGGGAGCACGGTGCTCGCGGTAGAGGTGCTCTCAGCTTCTCCCCTCAGGCACCCCCTTTGACTGCAGGTAGCAGGGCGGGAGAGCTGAGGGAGTGCTGCAGACGCTGCCTGCCCTCCCTGGAGGCCATTGCATCGCTGGGCAGGAGAACGGGGGAGGGGCTCTCTCCGGTGCTGCCTCCCCCCCAGGGGTGCAGAGCACACAGTCTGCGGGGAGGGAGGTCCTACCTCTACCTGCTTTATCCTTTCTTCCCTGGCCCAGCCGTTCCCTGTGCTCTCCCTTGTTGCTCCTCCGCCTCTGGCGATGGGGTGAGTGGTTCAGGTTAGGGGCCCTGCCCAAAGGAAAGAGCTGTTTGCAGCCCCCAGCTGGGCCCTTTCCTTGGCGCGCGCGCAGCGTTCCTGCGCTCCTCGCTCACGGGAGCCGAGGCCCCAGCGCTGCTGCTGGGAGGAGCTGTGGCTGACGAGGCCTGAACTCCACTTCACCCGGGCCTGGCCCAGCTGCCTCCCTCCTGGCTCTGTCCTCCAGCTTTGTTCTCCGCGCGCAGCTCCCAGCTGGTGGATGGGCCATGGGCAGCGGCGCTGGGGTCAGGGGGAAGGAGCTGTTTTCTGCTGACCTGAGCTCTGCGAGGAGCCCGGGGAGGAACCGGGGCCGTGCAGGCAGGGAGCAGTTTTAATCCTCCTGCTGTGTCCGTAACTCCTAGTGCAATTCACGTGCCCGGACTCCGGTGGGCCCTGGCTGTCACAGGGCAATGCCGCCCTCAGGCTGCTGGGCACAGAGCTCTGAGAGCAGGACAGAGCCAGGGTCATGGTGGAAAGGGGGCTGTTTTTCTTCCTGTCTTGTCTTAAGCATCTTTGCAGAAAAGAAGGAGCAGAGGGGCAAGGCAGCTGCTGCGAAAGCACGAGTTGCCCCTGGCTGGCCAAGCAAGCTGGGTGCAATGGGGATGCTCGGCTGCCAGATCCCTGGCATCTGTGTGAGGCTTGGCCTTTCTGCAGCCCCTCCCTGTATGGCCTTTCCTTTGCTACGGCAAGTCTGTTGACCAGGGTCACGGATGTTGCCCCAGGGGTGCAGTGCAAGAGGGGAGATATCACCTGAAACAAGGCACCTCGGGCTGTAGGGACCCCTGGCAGCGCTGTAGATAGAAAGTGTGGTGCAGCTCTTGCGAGTCTGCAGTGCTGTGCTCCCCCAGCTCTCTGTCCCCTCATGGGGACTGGGCCAGCGTGGGCTGATCCTGGGGTCCCGCAAAGCTGCCTGCAGCACTGGCCAGGGCACTGTCTGCAGCCAGGGGGCCCTGGGAGGCCCTGTGCTCTTGCAGGGAGGGCTGCAGGGAAAGTGGTGGCTTGCCTGGGACAAAAATCGCAGGGCTGAGGTGGTAACTGTCTGCTTCACTGCAGCCAGCTTTGAGGACAGCATAGTGGTTGTGGGCCACGGGGCAGAGGGCAGCACTGGGTTGTGGTCGTGGTGGTGGGCTGGGTCTGCCTGGTGGTCTTTGTGATGCTGGCCCTGCTCATGTAGTGCCTTCCTTCTCCAGGTGACAGCCACAGATGCAGACAGTGGCACATTTGGCTCCCTTTCCTACTCCATTGGTTCTGGCATCGGCAGTGTTGTCCCCACGCAGTTCAGCATCGACAAGCACTCGGGGCAGCTGTGCACTGTGCAGCCTCTGGACCGTGATGAGGGCACGTCTGCCTATGATTTCACCATCACTGCTGTTGATGGGGTAAGTGCTGGGAGGCCGTGGGGATGCGATGCTGCTGATGCAGCACTGTGCAGGGGATACTGTTGTCCTTGCCCCTGCTCTTTGCACCATCTCTGATCTGATCCTTTCACAGGGTGGCCTGAACTCCATGGTGTATGTGAAGGTTTTTCTGGAGGACATAAATGACAACCGGCCAGTGTTTTACCCGCTGGAGTATGCTGCCAGCATCAGCACGCAGAGCATGCCAGGTACAGCTGTGCTGCGTGTTACTGCCCACGACAAGGACGAGGGGCTGAACGGGAGAGTGACCTACCGCATTGTCCTGGGAAACTCACCCCCTCTCTTCTCCCTCAACAAGGACACAGGTGAGCGAGAGCGCAGGGGGCAGCTGAGTGGGCACAGTCAGAGCAGTGGGATGCAGGCAGGTGTAAAAGCCAGCCTGAGGGTCGCTGCTTGGCCATCGCAGCAGAGCGATCTGCCACCAGAATATGTCTGTTCCTCTCCCTGCCATGTCTTCCCTGCCTGGGCTTCTCGAGCCTCTGTCAGCCCCTTCCCACTTATTTCTGCTCTCTGCTCTGTTCTTCATTTGTCCCGTCTTCCTACCTCTCCCTCGTTTCCCATCGCTGGCTCACTGCACCTTTCCCCCAACGTGCTGTTTGCTTTACCCCATCACGCTGTGTCCTGCTTAGTTTCTTGTCCCTGTCCAGTTCCCTCCCCCCTGCCCCCGGCTCAGTTTACTCTCCTCCACTGTAACTCTGTCCCACCTTTCTCATTAGCTGCATCTGCTCTGCCTTGCTTTGGCCACCAAAGCCAGAGCAGTTTCTTCTGGGGAGGTGAGTGCATGGGTGTGTGGTGCCAGGGGCTCTCAGCAGGACGGGAAGCTGTTCTGTGCTGAGCACAGGCATGTGGGTCTCTCCACACCGGTCCCCAAGTTCCCAGAATGTGACTGGGATGAGACATGCCTACCAGCCATCCTAATGCAGCAGCACCTCCTTTGTAGGGCCTACTGAGGATGGTCCTTCAGTTCTACGTCTCCTCCAAGAGCCTCCCCACAGCCTTGATCCCGCCTGCTGTGTCCCTCACCCTGTGCCCCACATTGGAAGCCCTATTCCCTCCTTTTCCTCTCCCAATACCTACGGTCTGGCTCATTATCCATGACCACTGCTTAGCTCGGGGGAGGCGGCGGGGGGGCTAAGGTTGAGAAAGGAGGATTTGGGGGGGCTTTCCCAGGCGGGTTCCTCTTCTTTACTCCAGTTCTTCCATGGTAAGCTCCCCCCTGCAACGCACATTGTTTGCTGCCCACTCAGATCTTTCTTTTCAAGCTTATGGTTTGGCCTGTTCCCTTGCTGCCAGATGACAGGCAGGGGTGCAGGCATAAAACCCTCTGAACTGCTTTCTTCCTTAGGTGTCATCTCCCTCTCATGGTCCCTGAGTGGTAAAGCCAACACCCTGGTGCAGCTGGTGATCTCTGCACAAGATGGTGGGGGCCTACAGGCACAGCCAAATGCTCGGGTGAACATCAGCATCGTGGAGGGAACAGTCTCACCCCCTGTCTTTGAGCAAGCTCAGTACTTCTTCACAGTGCCTGAGGACGTGCTGCAGGGTGCCAGCGTGGGGGCTGTCCGGGCCCAGAACCCTCCAGGTACAGGCTTGTCCCTTTTCTGTGTAGTCACTTTCCCTGTCCCTGTATCGTCTGGAAGGTCCAGTACCGCGCTTCCTCACAGAGCATCCCTGTTCTGGGAGCTCCACGCACGCACAGAGGCACGCGCATCAGAATGTGGACCCGGGCGGTTGTCACTCAACTCAGTGCATGCTCTCACAGGTGTACTTACACACACGTGTACACACACACTTGTGCACATGCATCTGTGCATACATGCACATGCACCAGTGCTACTGTCCACCTTCCGACCAGAGTCTGCCGCAGACAGCGCTGCCCAGCCCTGCTGCTGTCTGTAGGGGACTGAGGAGGTGAGCCGGGTACACAAATCATTGCTCCTGTCTTCATTTCCTTGTCCACAGGTCATGCGGATGACATCTTTTATTCCATCTCCTCGGGGGATCCTCATGGCTACTTTTCTATCGACTCTGCCTCCGGGCAGCTCCGCACCAGCCTGCCTCTCGATCATGAGTCCCAGGCAGTTCTCATTCTGGATGTCCAGGCCCGAAGTGGTTCACCTCCTGCCTACAGCAACACACGCGTGAAAATCTCTGTCTCAGATGTGAATGACAACGTTCCAGTGTTCCCAGCCCCCTCCGACTCCATTCTGCTGCCAGAGGCCACAGAACCTGGGACTACAGTGTACACTTTGCAGGCCGAGGACCGTGACAGCGGTGCCAATGGTCAGGTGAATTTTGAGCTGGCATCAGGAGGTGATGGCACCTTCAGTGTGGACCGCTCATCGGGGGCAGTGCGACTGATCGGAGCCCTGCAGTATGAAGCCAGCGCAGCCTACGGGCTGGCCATTGTGGCTCGAGACAGTGGCGTTCCCCAGCTCAGCTCCACATTCACACTGCTGGTGCATGTGCAAGCCGAGCACGACAATGGGCCCATCTTCGACACACTCACCTACCGCGTGGAGGTGCAGGAAGGTGTCCCTGTCTCCACCCGCTTCCTGCAGGTGCGGGCCCTGGCACGCGATGCAGAATCTATGACCCTTACCTACCACTTGCGTGCAGACGGGGATGCTGCCAGCTTTGGCATCATGCCTGAGAGTGGCTGGCTGTATGTGAAGAGCGCACTGGACCGGGAGACGCGGGACCTGTACGTGCTCACAGTGCTGGCCTCGGCAGGAGGCAGTGGTGCAGGGGGGGAAGCCCGGAAGACAGGCACCAGCACTGTACGGATCAGCATCACCGATGAGAATGACAACAGCCCCCGGCTGAGTGAGGAGCGTTACTTCTTCACTGTTCCCGAGAACCAGGCTCCTGGTAGCAGTGTGGGAAGGGTGATGGCGAGTGACCGGGATGCTGGGCAGAACAGCCGGCTCACCTACCGCCTGCTCCAGCATGATCCCAACTTCCTTATCCACACACAGACAGGTGAGAGACTTCCTTGCTTCCTAGGCTGGGGCTGGCTGGGGAGAAAGCCCAGGGCGGGTCAAAAGTGATGTGGGCCAGGCCAGTGCCACAACAGAATGTTCACCTGCCTGTCCCTGCAATGCTGGGCTCCCCAGCAACATTCCTGAGCACAGGTTCTTCTCTAAAAAGTGACTTTTGGGCTGAGCTGTGTCCTCACTTCTCCCTCACAGGGGAGCTCAGCACCAAGCATAGCCTGGACCGGGAGCAGCAGTCCAGCTACCAGCTCTTAGTGATCGTGCAGGATGGGGGAGCACCACCCCGCAGTGCCACAGGAACCATCTATGTGACTGTGCTGGACGAGAATGACAACGCTCCTGCTTTCCTCCATGTGGCCAGTGGTCAGGAGCTGCCTGTGCAGGTAGGGGCAGCAGGCTGGAGCCCTGGCGAGGCAGGGCTGTGGTAGCCACTGGGTGCAGGGGGAAAGGGAGTGGGCAAGGGCACCCAGGAGAATTTCAGGGTGGGAGATAAGCGGGCACAGGTTGCATCCATGCAGCAGCCAGGGCGGGCTGGTAAATCTGATTGATCTGGAAAGGTGGGCATGTCCTTGGCAATCTCTGTGCACGGAGCAGGTGAGGACTGCAGAGAGCTCTGAGGCCAGTAGGACTGACTAGCAGGCAGAAGCTCTTGGCTCACACATGCCTGCAAGGAGGGAAGGAGAAAGGGAGCCCTAAACCTGACCCAGAAGAGCCAGGGGTATAACACTTGGGAGCGGGGAGGCAGGGGCTGCCATTGACTTCTAGGTCTCAGGACTTTTGGTATAGCCACTCGGCTTTCTGGGAGGTCAAGAAAGCACTGCCCAGATGGACTTTGCACTCACGAGGCGTTTCTGAGAATCTGCTGTGGTCCCAGCCCAGCTTTCCCTCTCAGCACTGTGTGGTGTCAGCCATCACCCGGGTGCTCAGCGTGCTGGAGAGTGTCATGTCTGTGCTGCTCGACAGAGCGGGCGAGGAGCAGCCCTCCACCCCCAGCTGGCTGTGTCTGCTCTGCTGCGGCCCTGTGGGGTGGCACGTGTGGCCAGGGCTCGCTGGAGCCAGCCGAGCGGCACTGGATGGGCAGTCGAGGCCCTGTCTTCCTCTCCTGCAGCTGAAAGGATGTGGTTGCTCTGCACGTTGCTGCACTTCAGGCAGCGTGCTCAAAGCCACTTGCATTTTGCCATCGCGTCATGGTGATGTGATCACAACCTTTCTCTGCCACAAGTCCTGCCTGAGCCGCGCACCAGAGGCAGGTCAGAGCGGGCAGGACTGTATTGGCAGGTCACTGCTGCGCCTGGGTGGCTGTTGTGGTTTGTGCTGGACTGGCTGTCAGCACCGGACCCTGGGGACACTCTGCAACTCCAGTCAGACCTTCCCTGTTCATTACTTTTCCCCTTCCCATTCCAGGTCCTTTCCCAGACACCTTCCTGCATGCGCAGCTGGCACTCTCTGCTTGCAGAACTGTCTGGCAAGGTTTTGCCTGGGTGAAGGCATCTCTCAGGGCTTGGTGGAGGCAGAGGAAGGCAAAGTTAGTCCGAGCAGGGCTCTGGCCCTTGAGTCACTCCTGCAGGCCAGGGGCCAGCCGGCTGTGGCATTGTTGAGATCGCGGCTGGACAGGCTTTGCAAAACGGCATTGCTCCCTCTGTGTCCGCAGCCTGCTGAGCGTCCCATCTCCTCTCTCGGGACACCCGCAACACACTTGCACAGCAGGCTCTGCGGCTGATGCTGGTCTTTGGGGGCGTGAAATGCTGGGAGTGTCCTGCTGGAGCTCAGGAGGTTTCTTCTCATGCAAAGGTAGCACAAAAGCGTACGCATCCTTCAGAGCAAGGATGGGACAGATTTAGAGTCCTGAAGGCAGGTAAATGCTATGACAGTTTTGAATGAAATAAATATTTGGGCACTTTGGTTTGAAGCTCTCCTGCTAGAAATGCTGGTAGAGAAGGATGAAGCACAGGAAGAGGCCACTGTTAATCATGGTCTCGATGTAGAAGAAAAGCTTGGAGGGAAAAGCAAAAACTGAATGATAAATGCAAAGCTCAGTGATTTATTGCAGACTTGCAATAGGGAGAGGGAACAAAGGGAAGGAAGAAGTGGCCTGTTTTCACAGAGGAGGGATGTCATTGGTGGGTGCCTGGGACTGGTGCCGGTATCCGGGCTATTTAGCATATTCCTATATCCTCCAGAAGGGGTGATTGTTGATGTTACTCATATATTTATATAGTAATGAAGGTGAGGGCTCCCTGTGAAGACCTGTAGAAGGATCTTGGTTTACTCTTCAATTAGGAAAGAAGATGGGAGATGAAATTCACTGTTGCTAACTGGAAAGGATGCACGTGGCAAAAAGAAATATGAATTTCACTTACACAGTGGTGGGCTCTGGATCGGCTGCTTCAGTTTAGGGAGAAGATTGGGGCATCGCTGTGAATGCTTTGTGAAAATGTCAGCTCAGGGCTCCGCCGAAGTCAAAAAGGCAAATCAAATGCTAAGTGTTACTAGAAAAGGAACATCATTACCCTACATCTCAAATTCTGCACGCTCCCTGCCCTGCCTCCTTTCCACTAAATAAGCAGTAGTGCTAGAAAAGGTTCAGAAAAGGATGTTAATGTGATCTCCAGTAGATAATGGTTTCCATGCAGAAAGAAAATACTTGAATTTTTTTTGGCATGGAAGAAACTGCAGGAATATAACAGAGGTGTGCGGTGAGTGGCACAGAGGAAGTCAGGGGCAAATTAGAAGTTGCTTTTTTCACAATACAAGACTTAGTCAGCTTCATAAGAAATGACCGGGCAGCAGGTTTAAAATAAACAAAGGCAGTACTTTTTCATGCAGAACATAATTAAATTGTGAAATCATTGCCAAAAGTTGCATGGGTTCAAAATTAGATGAATTCATGGAAAGAAAAAAAAATCCATCAAAGGCTGTTGAATAAAAATATGATCTGTGGCTCAGGAAGTGACTTAGCCACAGACTGCTGGAAGCTGGGAGGGTTTCACAGGAGGATTATTCCATACGTACCCTATTTCTTGCATCTTCTCTATATATCCACTGCCAGCCACTGCCAGAGCTATGTCAGTGGCTGAGATGACTCTCTGATCTTTGGACCAAGCTGGTATTTGCAGCAGCCTTCTTGGAGGGTGGACATCTGACCGGGACAAGCCTGCCTAGTAGCAGTTTTACTAAAGCTGAGGTTTTTGCAGAGGCAAGGCCATTTCTGTTGCCGTTTATTCCTCTGTTTGTGCATCTGAAATGGCATTTGTACATGGAGCCTGTGTGGACGCTGCTCATTTAACTCCTCTGCTGAGTCACCGCTTGCCTCAGGTGGAGTTGGATTCCTTGTGGAAGAGGAGTGTGACCATGCATGCGAAGCAGGAGCCCTTTGTGTCCCAGTTGAGGGCAGATAGGGACAGCATGGGGGGCAGGCCCTGCCCCAGCCGTTACAGAGGAGAGGTTGGAAGGGGCTTCCTAAGCATGGCCCCACTCAGAGGTGTCCACGCAGACGCTCCTTTTCGTAAGCAGCCAAGCTATATTTAGAAGGTCTTCTGCCTCCATCACGGCTGTGAAATGCTGTTCCAGATTCCTTGATCTGGTAGTTAGAAACCATCTCTTAATTTCCAGCCTAAACTAATTTCTGACCACTTTATAGTCATTTGTTCTTGTGCCAATATTGTGTTTTTGCTTAAATAACTCTTCTCTTTCCTTGGAATTTCCCTCCCCTCTCCCCAGTGTTTACAGAGTGCAGTCACATCACTACTTGGCCTGGCTAAACAAGTCCAGCTCCTCTGGTCTCCCCTCCCCGAGCGCCACCAGCCTGGTGCCAGCAGCTTGTGCAACAGCATTAACACTTGCCTCCTCTCAGGAGCTTGCAGCCTCTTTCCTTGGATTCTTGCTCTGATTCCTCTTGCCTTTGTTCATGAATGCATTAAAGTGGTACCACACAGAGATCACCTGGCACAGCTGGACCTGTGGGGATGATTTGTGCTGTGGGATGTGCCGATAGGGTGCGAATTTGAGGTCTGTAACCTCAGGATGTGAATTTGAGGTCTTCTGGTGTGGCAGGCAGCGTGGAGTCTGTGCCAAGTGGGGCTCTACCAGTGAGGTGTGGGGAGGTGCAAGGAGCGTGTGTGGGAGGAGAGACAGCGCTGCCAGGAGGGATGGGTTGTTTGCTGAGGGTGCTCCCAAAGACTGACGGGTGTTGAGGGGCAGTGGTGGGGATGTGTCCAGTTCCATAACTATCCAGGAGAGGTGCTTGCGTGCAATGCTGCTCCCTGTGGTCTCTGTCAGGAAGCTGGTAGCTCACCTCAGAATGTGGGCTTAGTTGAGCACGTGCGTAATTACTGTCTCGATGGTACTGTGGTGCACTGGCATAAAATGGTGGTCTTAAGTACCTACAGACAGGCAGTCAGCGGTGCTAACTGGGAACAAAAAGAGAAGGGAAAAGCCCTAAAAGCCCAGGTGTCCAAGCCGGGGAAGAAGTGCCAGCTGCATTTCCAGGGATCGCAAACCTTCCTGGGCTGGCTGGTGGGAACTGAGGAAATCACTTTCCATTGCCAGGGTGACTGGCCACCGAGCCTGTCAGTGCTCACGCCTTTGCATTTGCAGCTGCAGGGGTCTGTTGGGGGCAGAGAGAACCAGGACTGTGTGGAGCCCTGGATTTTCCCAGCTGTGGAGGCTTTGGGTGTAACATGGGAGGATAGTGTCCTCCCATCACCCTGCAGCAGCATACCCCAGCGCTGCTAAGCTGGTTGTCAGACAGGGCAGAACGGAGGAGAGCTGCCGAGGCAGAAACTCCCTTTGCCAGCTTTGCTGTGGACTTGTCCATGTTGTCCAGCTTCAGACACAGCGTGTCAGTCTTGCTGGGGTGTCTGTGCCTTGGGTGGGGTGCAGGACTGGTGTAAAAAGGTGCAGATCTGTGCCAGGGGGTTGTGGGGTGGTCTGAAGGGTGCCCTGTGCCTCTCAGCTGCTCCCTGGGCTGTGCTGCAGGTGCTGGAAGAGAAGCCATCGGGACTTCTAGTTGCTTCCCTGCAAGCCAAGGACCCTGACGAGGGTGAGAATGGGACCATCATCTACTCGCTGATAGGTATGAGCTGCAGAACTGACTAATTGATGCTGCTCGCTGCCTCGCAGCCATCACCCTTGTGGGCAGATGGGTGCCCACTGCCCAAGCCCTGCCACACGACACTCCCTCCTCCATCCCATCCTGCCCCTGCCCTCCCTCCTGTCTGCCTCTCCCTCCAGCATTTCACCTTCTTTCCGCAGGAGCCTGGGCAGAGCGTTTCACGCTGCACATGGCTACTGGAGAGTTGCGGACTGCCACAGTTCTACGCCGGTCTGATCGCGCTGAGTACATCTTCACTGTGACAGCCAGTGACCGGGGTACGGTGCCTCGCAGTACCTCAGCCATCATTCGCATTCAGGTATCCAGCACCCCAACTCCAGTTGTCCCTGCACCATCTACCCCTCTGTCACCTCTTGGAGGACACTATGCAGCTATTAGGAAGCCTTATCACCCCACCTTATCACCCTCCACCACCTTCATCCCAGGGCACCTTCTGCCCTTGCTCAGCTGTTGATCCAGCCCTAAAATCTGTGTGGAGAACCTGGGATGGGAAGGGATGGGTGGGTCTATCTGCCACTGTGCATGTTCTCATTTGTAAAGTGGTCAACAGCATTAATAGTAAGCAGTTCTGTCTTTTCCGGACTTGGACAGACAACTATGTCCTAGATATGCTGTTGCAGAGAAGACCTTAAGAGGTCCCGGGCACAGAGACATTAATTCTTCCCAGCATCTACTGAAAACAGTGTTCCGGACATGCAGGGTGTTCTTCACGTCTGTGTAGCTTTGGCACTCACTGTCTGGTGTATTGGCCCAGGCAGCCAAGTCCTTTCTCTGTTGTTAGTAATGAGCTTCCTTTTACAGCAGAGACTCCGGTTTCTCCCCACTCAAGGCACTTTCACAGTACACCCTTTCACATCTTCCTGTCCCTATTCTTGCAGTTCCCAAGGCCATTTGACTCTCCTTGCTTGATGTTCTGCTGCTTCTCTGGGCTGGCAGTGCCCTCTAACATCGTCAGCAAGTTCATAACGTACTCAGCTTTCTTTTGCCCTTGCACCTCTCAAAAGTAAATGTCAGCACCAAGAGCCATCTCTGCAAAGACCTGTTAATCACTCTCCTTGAGCCAGTTGATCTTCTAGTCCTTTCCATCGCACAGCCTTACTTACACTATGCCTTTCCCCGGTTTAATGGGTGATCCCCCATGTGCTACTGCATCAGAGCCCAGCTAAAACCCAGGTGAGTTACGATACGCTGTGTTTCCTCTGTCCTTGAGGAGAGCAGCACTGTGTTAGCCTGGCACACCTGCCTTTAGCCATTCCACAATGTGTTTTATACCATTTCCTTTTTATGCTGTGCCTGTAACTGTTCTTGGCATTGAAGTCTTTCTACAGCCTTCAAAGTGGTGAGGCCAGGCTGGTTTGCATCCCTGTAATGTAATGTTTGCATCCCTTCACTTCCCTGAAGTGCTTGTTTGCATCCCTGTAATGTAGCTGTTTGCTTGACAGTCACTGATTTTGATGCCCCTCAGAGCTGACAGTTTTGCTGTATCCTTTTTCCCCAGCTCCTTGACACAAACGCAGCAAGTTCTTCAACATATCTTCCCTTCAGATAACACTATGGCTTTTCATGCATCCTCGCTCCCAGCCACAGGTGCACCTCATCCCCAAATTAACTTCAGTATCTTTAATGAAAGTAGTAGTAGTATTTATCTTTGGGTCATACTTGGTCGTCTTTCTTCTCTGTGCCTCTCATCTGGATGGGTGTTACCTCTCTTCTTGCCCACTCTTGCTTATGTTTTGCAGAACTGTTTCTGCTGGTGTCTGTTGCCTTTGCAGTATCTAACAATCACAGAATCACAGACCCACAGAATGGTTGAGGCAGGAAGGCACCTCTGGAGTCATCTTGTCCAACCACCCTGCTCAAGCAGGGCCACCCAGAGTCAGTTGCCCAGGACCACGTCCAGGTGGCTTTTGACTGTCTGTAAGGATGGAGACTCCACCACCTCCCTGGGCAATCTGTGCCAGTGCTTGGTCACCCTCACAGCGAATAGTGTTTCCTGATGTTCAGAGGGAACCTCCTGTGTTTCAGCTTGTGCCCATTGCCTCTGGTCCTGGCACTGGGCACCCGTGGGAAGAGACTGGCTCTGTCCTCTTTGCTCCCTCCCTTCAGGTATTGATGTACTTTGATAAGATCCCCCCCGAGCCTTCTCTGGCCAGTCAGCAGCTCTGTCTGTCCTTCCCTACCCAAGCTCCTCAGGTGAAGCTCGTCTTTCACCCTGTCAAACCCATGCTTAGTCTCAGGTTGCTGTTCATCTGTTAGGCCACGAGAGCTGGGACACCTGCTCTCTGCAGGCCCCATGTCCCCCTCTGTGCTGGCTCCCTGGGAGTTCCTCCTGGCACCCGGCACCCGGTGCGTGCCCCTCACTGCTGCCTCTCCTCACAGGTGCTGCCGTCCTCCCGGGTGCTGCCACGGCCTGATGCCACTGTGCTGACCCTGCACCCTCTCGAGGGGGTGAAGCCGGGGTCTGTGATCGGCTCCGTAGCACCCCCAGATGCGCCTGCACGAGGACAGCTGACCTACACGGTGGTAGGAGGCGGTGGGGATGGCACCTTTGTGGTTGACAGTGTGACGGGGGAGATTTACGCTGCCCGGGAGTTGGACTATGAAGCTGGGGCACGGCACGTGCTTCAGGTGAGTGCTGAGGACACGCAGCATGGCTATCCCTCCAGCCGACTGGTGCTGGTACACATCCATGTGCAGGACTGCAATGACCAGGCGCCCACCTTCCCTGAAGACCCCATCACCATTGTGGTGCCCGAGAATGCCCAGGCTGGCTCGTCCGTCTTCACCTTCCAGGCGCTGGACGGGGATGGTGTGGGTCCCAACAGCCAGGTGCGCTACGCCCTGCTGCACCAGGAGCCCCCCGGGGCCCCCTTCCAGCTTGACAGCCGCTCGGGGCTGCTGACCCTCCGCCACGGCCTCGACCGGGAGGCTGCTGCCTCTTTCCTCTTGGTGGTGGAGGCCACGGACCAGGCCCGCAACGTCAGCCAGCGCCGCTCGGCAGCTGTCACAGCCCGTGTGTTTGTGACTGATGAGAATGACAATGTGCCCGTGTTCCTCTCGCCTGCTGCCGTCAGCGTCATGGAGGACCAGCCAACAGGGTTCGTGGCGCTGCATGTGGTGGCCCAGGACAACGATTTGGGAGAGAATGGGCGTGTGAGCTACTTGTTGCGAGCAGGCAACAGTGATGGCCGCTTCCACCTTAACCCCAGCACTGGTGAGGGCCCAGGAGGATGCAGGGTGGGTGGCAGGGACACTGGGAACGCGGGGGCTGAGGAGGGTGCAGGGGTACGTGAGGATGCAGCATGGTGCACAGGGGGAGGCTGGGGAACCCAGAGGAGGGAGACTTGCAGGGTGCAGAGAGGCCCGAGCATAACGCCTGGTTGATACTGCTGTCTCTGTTGAGACCTGGCTGTCCCTGCCTCACCCCAGCGCCTGCAGCCTCGCGATAGCTCTGTCCTGGGAACAGTCGGCCCCGGTGCTGTGTGGTCCCAGCTCACCGCTCTCCCTGTGTCTGCAGGTGCACTCTCCATCGTGCGGGCCCTCAACCGGGAGGAGGTGGTGCAGCACAACCTGACCGTGGTGGCCATGGATCACGGTTTCCCACGCCGCTCCGCCACACAGCTACTGTCTGTGCTGGTGATGGATGTCAACGATGAGGCTCCGGCTTTTGAGAAACCTGAGTATGAAGCACACATCATGGAGAACTTACCAGCTGGCAGCCCTGTGCTGCAGGTGCTGGCCACGGACCGGGACCTGGGTGAGGATGCAGGGCGAGGGTGAGCTGCCCTGTTTGGTCAGGAGCCCTTCTGGAGATGCAGCACCCAGGTCTGGGTGCACTCTGCTCCCTTCCACCTGGTTTGGAGAGCCTGGCTGACCGTGGAGGGAAGGGTCATCTCCTGGTCTGGAGAAGAGAGATAGGCTGAATCCTGGGAGAAGCTGAGAATGAGAACAGGGACTGTGATTCCCTCTGCTCCCCAAGGCAATGGCCTTTGTTCCTTGGAGGTTCCTTGGCCCATCTTCCCCTCCACAAGCTGGGCTGGGACCTCCCTCCACCCCACATCTCTGCCCCAGCTTTACTTGCCAGGGAGCGAGATCATCCTCTCCCACAGCCTGCGTGACCCCTGGGTGGGAGGCCTGGGAGGAGGGAGGTGCAGGGCTCTGGGGTTGCTGCTGGGCTGCCCTCAAACCATGTTCCTCCCTGCAGGTGCCAATGGGCAGGTGTCCTATGGGACTCTCTCGGGGGGGCCGTTCTCCATCCACCCACAGACGGGGCTAATTGTCACCACACGTACCCTGGACCGCGAGGAGCAGGAGCAGCACGTCCTGATGGGTAGGGCTGTGCTGGTGCATGAGAGGCTCGGCAGGCGTGGGGGTAGAGAGCAGAGGGGAGGCAGGTGGGTGCTCCCCACTGCTGGGGTAGGGCAGTATCGCAGGGAGAGAGGCCACAGGAAGTGATGGGGGTTTGTGGGGCAGGCAGGGTGGTTGGGTGGTTTGAGCATGCAGGAATGCCAGTGATCCCATGCCTGGGCTGCCCCTGTGATTGTCTGGGCGTTTGCATGTGACAGCCCCGATGGTAGCTCCCAGTCCACAGGGCAGCCTGCAACGCCCTTGCTCTGTTCCTGCAGTCTATGCGCGGGACGGTGGCCTGCCCCCCAACCTCTCCAAGGCAACTGTGCGGATAACAGTAGGGGATGAGAATGACCACGCACCACACCTAGAGAGTGAGTCTTGCTCTGTGGAGGTCCCTGAGAACCAGAGCCGCGTGGCACTCTACACCCTGCGGGCCACCGATCCTGATGGAGGCGAGAACGGGCGCCTGGAATACCGTGTGGCAGGTGAGGTGCACAGGGAGCTCTGTAGCTTCTTTCTCGGCAGGTAAGCACTGTTCACTCTGGGTTGCCCATGGCTCTGGGAAGCATCACCTGTGACAGTTCCTGTTCCACTCCAGTTCTCTCCTGCTCCAAACCACATGTAACTGCTGCCCTCTCAGCCCTCTAGTTTCTGTGCCCCCAGTAAAGAGCACCCCAAGATCTGGAGAGGTGGCATTTCCTCATTCCCCAGACTCTTGTCTGGTTCCCCAGGCTTGGACTAGTTCCATACCTCTCTTGGCCGCTCTGACCTGTTGAATGTACAGGTTGCTAAGTGAGATCTCCTTGCTGTTATGCTATGCATTGTCTGGGGGCTTCCTGTGGCAGCGGCACTGGCCTGTGAGCTGTTGGAGACAGTTCTTGCACACGCACACAGACACACAGAGCTGGACCAAGGAGGTTCAATCCCACTGGGGCCTTACAGAGAACAGCACACTCTGCCCTCCCTGCCAGGCCGCACTGGGATGGACTTCATACTGTCTTCTCTGGGCAGCACAGGGCAGGTCCTTCCTTGTGGCAGTTATAGTCATGCTGTCTTGTTATTCCCTCTCTTCTTTTCCAGATGGAGACCCTGGGCAGGATTTCAGCCTAGACCCAGTCTCTGGTGTCCTCTCCACTGCACGTGCTCTTGACCGGGAACAAGTTGCTTCCTACAGCCTCACAGTGGTGGTGCAAGACCACGGCACCCCCCCGCGCAGTGCCACCATGTCAGTGAACGTGCGGGTGTTGGACCTGAATGACAATGCACCTGGTTTTGCTCAAGCCTCGTATGTGGTAGAGGTGCCAGAGGACTTGCCTGTTGGTGCCCTGGTGCTGCAGCTGGTGGCTGAGGACCCTGATGAAGGCACCAATGGGCAGGTCTCTTACTACCTGGGCAATGAGTCACTTGGCATGTTCCAGGTCGAGCCGCAGAGCGGGCGCATCAGAAGTGCCCAGACGCTGGACCGGGAACGCCATCCCAGTTACAGCTTCCTGGCCAAGGCTGTGGATTCAGCACCATGGGAGCCCAAGAGCGCGGCTGTGCGCGTCACTGTCACAGTGCGAGATGTCAATGACCATGCCCCTGCTTTCCTGCACAGCCCACTTACTGTTAACTTGTCCCGCCACACACCGCTCAAGCAGGTCGTGGCCACCATGAGGGCAGAGGACAGGGATGCAGGTGCCAATGCGTCCATCCTGTATCGCCTTGCCATCCCCAACTCCGCCTTTGCAATCAACTCCTACACAGGGGACATCCAGCTGCTGCAGCCCCTGAGCTCGCTCAGCCAGCGCCAGCGGACGCTCTTCATCCTGGCCACAGACCTGGGACAGCCGGCACTCTCCTCTACCGGTGTGGTGGTGATCCATTTGCAGGAAGAGCCCTACCAGGGGCTGCGCTTCCCCCGGAGCACCAATGATGTGGCCATACCAGAAAATGCTGCCCCAGGTATAAGCTGGGCAGAGTGACCAGCAAGTGCTGGGATGAAATGGGACGGGACAGGAGGGAAAGTGGGTGCTGGGCTGGCAAAGCTGTGGGAACCTCCAACCAGGGAGCACTGCGGGGTCTTGGGAAGCCCCATTATGCTTTGGGTAGACCCAAGGGACTGCAGGGTGTGACTGGTGCACAGGCTGTTCAGGGTGGTAGCCCCTGTGGGTTTACCTCAGGCTGTTCAGATCACTGTAGGCAGTTACAGGTGCCCAGTTGCTCCTGGAAGGTCTCCAGGAGTCACAATGAGACCACAGAGGGGCCGTGGACGGGCCTCATGAATCCTAGCTGCTCCCAACCCAAAATTACCATTAGATCTCATGTCCTCTGGCAGCAGTGTCCTCTGGCAGAGCTGTGCTCCAGTGGTACAGCCTGTGCTGCCCACACACACCCACCCCCTCTGCCACCTGCCCCGAGAGTCTGCTGCCCCTTCACACTCTTTCACTCTCTTCCAGGCACTGCTGTGGCAAACATCCAAGCTACGCACACGGGGGGCTCTTCTGGGCGCATCACATACAGCATCGTCAGCGGCAATGAGAAGAATGCGTTCCTTATCCAGCCCGGTTCAGGTACGGCACCAAGACCAGACGGGGAAGCAGCAAGTGGGAGGGCACCAGTGCTCTGCCAGTGCCTGCTCCGCTGTCACAAGGCTCGGAGCCCCCCCAGAGGGGAACAGCCACTGTAGACTGGAACACAGTCCAGTAAATTAAATAGTGTTAGTATTTGGACGTGAACACTAACCTGTCATTGTCCAGAGCTTGTTAGCGCAGCTCCCAGCACAGTTTTGGTCCCTCCTAAGTGGACTTTTCCCCAAAAACTCCTAGGCCTGGTTCAGGGTTTGGCAGAGGCCAGGACCATTGCTAAGATGCAATCTGGGTGCAGCCCCTGCCTCGGATGACAAGTTCAGCCAAATGACACATCCCGCGCTGGGGCCTTGGAGCCAGGCACCTGGGCTGCTGCGCTTTATTCTCTGGTGTGCACGGAGCTACTGTGACTGATTCATGGCTGTCTCTGTGCAGTCCCAAAGGTGACAATAAATGGGGAACCACTCACTGTCCAGTGGGCATTCTAAGGCTTCCCACTGCTCGGGCTGTTCCCTGGGCAGTCAGCAGGTGCTGAGCATGTTGGTGGTGGCTGTGGGCGGCGGATAGCCCGGGCAGAGCAGGGAGGCAGGTTGCAGGGTGCTGCCCAGTGACACTGGGCAAGCTGGCATTGTTTGCACCACGTGCTTCAATGGGCAACCTTTGAAGGGCCGAGGATCCCTTCGCATCAGGGAAAGCCTGTCTGAGGGAGGGTGAGGGTTGCCTTGCTGTGAGGCTGGTGCTTGCCGTGTGGTATCGCATATCACAGCCCCCGGTCCCAGCCCAGGCTGGGGATGGAGGGATGGAGAACAGCCCTGCCAAGAAGGACTTGGGGATGTTGGCAGATGAGAAGCTCAACATGAGCTGGCAACGTGCGCTGGCAGCCCAGAAACCCCCCCGCAGCCTGGGCTGCATCCCCAGCAGCGTGGGCAGCAGGGCGAGGGGGGGGATTCTGCCCCTCTGCTCCGCTCGGGGGAGACCCCCCTGCAGTGCTGCCTCCAGCTCTGGGGCCTCAGCACAGGAGAGACACGGGGCTGTTGGAGCGGGGCCAGAGGAAGCCCCAGAGATGCTGGGAGGGCTGGAGCCCCTCTGCTGTGAGGACAGGCTGAGAGAGTTGGGGGGGTTCAGCCTGGAGAAGAGAAGGCTCCAGGGAGACCTTATTGTGGCCTTTCAGTACTTAAAGGGGCCTTATAGGAAAGATGGGGACAGACTTTTAGCAGGGCCTGTTGCAATAAGACAAGGGGTAATGGCTTTAAACTAAAAGAGGGAATATTTAGACTAGATCTCAGGAAGAAATTTTTTACAATGAGGGTGGTGAGCCCCTGGCACAGGTTGCCCAGAGAGGCTGTGGATGCCCCATCCCTGGAAACATTCCAGGTCAGGTTGGACGGCGCTCTGAGCAACTTGGTCTAGTTGGAGATGTCCCTGCTTATTGCAGGGGCGTTGGACTATCTGACCTTTAAAGGTCCCTTCCAACCCAAACTATTCTATGATATGAGAAATTCAGTCATCGTAGCACTGACGTCAAGCTGGAGCTTCTTGCTCCCTGGTGTGGGAGGCTGAGACCTATGAGGTCGGTCATGCAGAGGTCCCCTCTCCCTGCTGTCCCGGGTGGTATAAGCAGGGCTCTGCTACACCATGTGTGGCTGTGACACTGGTCTGCGTGGCAAGCTGCCATGCTGTGCTGCAGCAAGGCCTGACGGGATCACAGAATCACAAATCTCCCCCTGTAACGCTTGTCCCTTCGCATCCCTTCATCTTGTCTCTGCTCAAGCCACGTGTGCCAGTGGTTCTGAGAACACCCTGGACGTGTCCTGGCTGCACCTCAGTTGCACCTTGGTTGCTGTGGCAATGCCACTTCATTTCAATGGGGAAACATTTCCCTTGGGCGAAGTGCCCAGAATACAGGATTTTTCCCTTAAAACATGTCCCCCCTTGAGTCCCATTTGTCTGCCCTGCTTTCTCCCAGGGCAAGGGGCTGCATGCTGGAGCACCACGGTGAGGGAGGGCAAGCGGGGCTGGCACAGCACTGCTCTCCTGCCCTGCACCAGCTGCCAAGCAGCGTTAGACTGGGCTCCTGTGCTTCAGCTCTGCTGTGACAATGGGCCAGTGCATGGGCACCGGTCCATGACTGTCCTCAGCCATCCCTAGGCTTATTTCCTCTGCAGGGAGGAGCAGAGGTGATGTCCACAGGAGCTCTGCGAGAGCTTTGCATTGGAGAGCACACTAAAGTGCCTGCTGTGGACAAGACCAGAGCAGGGGAATGTCACAGGAGCATCCTCAGCCCATACTGTGGCACCTCAGGCTCTGCTGCTTCTGTCCCAGGCAGGAACAACCCTTCAGAAGGCGGACTGATGCTGACTGCTCTCCTTGTATTTTCTCTGGGCCAAGCCAACCCTGGAGGCAGGGCCTGCTGTGGCAGTCAAATGGTGGCAGAGGGGCAGGGGAGCACAGCCGGCTCCCAGCCCTTGGGTTGCAGGAGGTGAGGACGCAGCTGTTCTCCAAACCAGGCCACCATGCTAGTAGCCGTAATCTGTGTTTTCCGTTCCTGGACATGCAGCCTGGTTTCAGCTGTGCGTACTGGAGCTCGTGTGACCGTGATGCAAAGCTGGCAGCAGAGCTCTTACACAGAAGCTGGGCTTGTCCATGGCCACAGAGCTGTTCTAGCTGCCTGCTACTGCACACCCACAGCCTGGGCACTTCACCTGGTGGTTGCACGTAGATGCTGAAACAGGCTGCAGAGAGAGTGAGGCACTGCAGGAATCCCCAAGGCAGGAATTCAGCCACAGGAGCACAGTTCCTCCTCATTACATTTGAATGCGTGCCTATAGGAATACTGCCAGCCATTTCAGAATATCTTTTTGGATGCCCTCCACCTTCTTGGGTGGGACAGCAATACTTTGTCATTACAAAAGCCCAGGTGCAGTGGTTCAGCGGGATAAGAATGGATTTCTGTCCTCAGACCCCTAGCAGGAGAACAGCTGGCAGCTCCTACAGTGTCTTTGTAAGGATTTGCCCTAAACTAATAGCTGCAGTTTGGTGACTTTGTCTTGGAGCTTGATGAGCTTGTGTAGCAGTATGGGGCTTGCCAGGGAGCAGGTTTTTTTTAAACTGGCCATACATCAGATGGTGTCTCCATAGGGGAAGTCTATCGCATGCTTTAGTGTAAGCAGAAGCAGCCTGTACTGAGCGAGGTGCGGGATTTATCACCCAGAACAACTCCCTGGGGCTGATGAGAAGGCTGTCAGTTTGGAGAGGGCTCAGAGGAGCTGAGTGTGTGTGTTCTGTCCGTTTGAGAACGGGTGGGTGAGCGGAGGGATGGACTGAGTGCAAGGGAACGAAAGAGAAGATGAGGGCTGGATGTGCTGGTGTATCGCTCGCCCCCTCTTCACCCACCCCGTCCTGCTGTTTCCCTGCTCCCAGGTGCCATCTCGGTTCAGGACTCCAGCAGCCTGGACTTCGAGGCCAGCCCCCGGCTGCGCCTTGTGGTCCAGGCAGAGACAGCAGCTTCCTTTGGCTTTATGGCCATAAACCTTAACCTGCAAGATGTGAATGACAACTTGCCACGCTTCCAGCTGCAGAACTACGTGGCGTTCATCTGGGAGTCACAGAGCTATGACTCACCAGTCATCCAGGTATCGCTGGGGACACAAACGGGGGCATCAGGCCTGCCTCTGTGCTGAGGTGATGGGGTGGGGGACTGTGCCATGGGCCTGCGGCTGGCACCTACGGATAGGTCTAGCTTTGGAGGACTGTTTCCAGGGCTCCACAATTGCACTGCTGAATCTCTCATGTGGCTTTGCAGGTCCTGGCGGATGATCTGGACCAGGGAGCGAATGGGCAGGTGACTTACGCCATCAACCAGTCCCTGCCAATGACAGGCTTGTACCATATCGATCCTCAAACTGGCACCATCACTACTGCTGCCATCCTGGACAGGGAGATCTGGTCCCAGACTCGGTGAGTGGAGCCAGACTAACTTGTGCCACCGATATGAGGGGGGCATAGCTGTGGAGCAGCGTCCCCAAGGCTGCGGGGGATGCTCTGCTGCTTAGTGCCACCCAAAGCTGTCGCAGCCCTGTCTCTAAAATGTTTTTGCCAAACAGCAGGAACTTAGGCTTAGTGTTAACACAGGGAGCAAATGGTATTGAAGCGTGACAGATGGCCGTGAGATGAGCCAGTGCTCCGCTCAGTCTGGTGTCTGCAAATCTGAGAAGATTGTGAGGGGAGCAGTGGGCTCTTTTCAGTGGCTGCATCCATTCCCTTTCCTGCCTGCTTAATCCAGACCACATATGCTCAGTTCCTTCCCACTCCCGTGCACTGCACCCTTCTGCCCCCAACGTGCACTCCAGGTGCTAATGCCCTGCCCTGAACCTTCTTGCAAGTCCTCCTGCATTCAGTGCTGGTCCTCTGGGCCCTCGCCACGTGCACATCGCCCAGCCAGCCTGGCCACGCCTGTATAGGGTAATGGCAAACACCACACACAATGAATATAAGTCCTCCCCTGCCCTTTTACACACGTATGGTTCAGATGCAAGGAACAGCTTCTGCCCCCCACCCAGGCTATGTTCTCTCCCCGTGTGCATGCTCCAGTGGCTACGTGGCTCTCTCCCCTCTTCCCAGGCGTGGGGAGGCCCAGGGCATTCATTCCATTCGCATACCCATCACCGGTCTGCAGAGAGGCTCCACGCGTTCCCGAACACCCAGATATGCTCCAAATGCCCATCTCCCTGCACCCCACTGTGCCCCTACTCTGCCTGCATCATCTCCCACGCACATTCCAGACTCCAGCCCCTCGCACAGACTGAAAACGCTGTCGGTGCATCCACTCCTTCCACTTGCAAAAGCCTCCAGCCATGCCTCTTTTGTCCCACATGCCCATACCAGGGCTGTGCATGAATCCAGTGCCCACCACCTGCTCCAAACACACGTGCCCACATTCTCTGCCTGCTCCTGCGTTCCAGGTGCTGGACACAAACCCCCTGCCCTCCAAACGTGCACCTCAAATGTGCATCCCTCTGCAGCCCTGCCCCACCATACTCTGGATGTACGCACGTCCACTGCCCCACACGTGCACTCCAGATGCTCTGCACGTATCCATTGCCCCAGACACTCCAGATGCTGTGCACAGTTCCACTGCCACATGGACACGCTCCAATCCTGTGCACACATGCAGTACCCCCCCGACATGTCCCAGATGCAGTGCATGCATGCATTGCTCCCTCACACATATGGCCACATGTCTGTGAACCTTGTGCTTGCCCGCAGTTTGGTGGTAACGGCAATGGACAGAGGGACTCCGCCTCTTGTGGGCTCTGCCACGCTGACCGTTGTGGTGATGGACGTCAATGACAATAGCCCCACCATCCCGTTTCCCTGGGAGGTGCGGGTCCCAGAGAGTAAGTGCAGCTCAGCCCCGTGAGGTAATGTGTCACCAATGGCAAGAGCTAAGGCGCGATGGGCACCCGTGGGTCGGGGAGAAGCCCCCAGAGAGGTTGCCTTACCAAGGGCCAGCTTGTGCTGACCCACTGGCTGAGCTTCCCCTGAGCTCTTCAGCACTGCCTGGTCTGTGACAGCCTGGGGCAGGGGGTTGTACAGCCCCTGTGCTGCAGCTGTGTCCTGAGGGAACCAGCTGAATTCCCAACTCATCCCTGGCCCCTGCCCACACTGCAGGGACTCTGGCTGCACACACACATGCCCTGCCTGCTCTCTGTCCTCATCCCATGTGTCCCATGCCTGTGCCAGCCTTGACCTGCCCTGCCGACCTCCCAAGACCTTCCCCTTCACCCCAAGCATCTCCCCCTTGTCCTCGTTGCTCAGGCTTTGGGCTGAGCTGGCTTCCCACCACGTGAGCCAGGTCTTCTCCAGGGAGATGGGGCTGCTTACTCATGCCTTGCCTCTCCACAGACACACTGCTGGGCACCCAGATAGCCCAGCTGACCGGGAACGATGTGGACTCGGGCCCCGTGCTCTCCTACGCGCTCATGCTGGATGGTGATGCCGTGGGCACGTTCAGCGTGCTGCGGTATGGAGGACGCATTGCCCTGACGGGGCCACTGGACTATGAGCAGCGCAGCCACTACACCCTCACCCTGCGTGCCTCCGACACCCGCCATGAGACCGAGGCCAACCTCACCGTCGTTGTGGAGGACGTGAATGACAACGCACCGACTTTCAGCCAGGGCTTCTACCAGGTGCTGTGCACACAGGTGTGACGGGCAGTGTGGGCCGCCCCGCACGAGCCCCTCTGCTGCCCCTGCCTGGCTCACTGGCCTTACCAGGCAGAGTTCCCTGTGAGGATGGGCCTGAGCCCATCCTTGCCCCTCTCTCCCTGGGCTCCATCCACATCCTGACACCCCCTGTGCCGTCACTGTGGCGTGGACGGGAGGCTGAAACCAGGCACGTAGCGCTGGGATCGGCAGCTGTGGGCCTGCACAGCTGCAGGCAGACGGGACATGCTGGAATAGGTGGGAACAGTGGGAAGGCCAGAAGTGGTGGGAGATGGGTCACAACCCGGACAAGTGTTTCTGGCAAGACCTGGCCTGGGGCCCCGTAGGCAGATCGCTGGATGAAAGCTGACACGTGCAATGTGCTGCATCTCTGGAGCAGACGCAAGAAGCTGGGAAGCCACAGAAATGCTTGAAGGTTGTGAGAACAGAGACCGATGGAACGGTCTGTTTATACATGCTGTTTGGCACAGCAAAAAGACAAGAGCCATTTTGATTTGTGTAAAATGCCTTTTGAGGAGAAAATATCAGCTATTAAAGACTTCTTCAGAATAGCAGGGCAAAGTAGAGAAAAGGATCAGGAACCAGGTGCTGAAACTGGTCAGGGGTCACACTAACAGGGCTAGGTGCTGTGCACGTGGGACAGGCCCCCTCAGCATGCCAGCCATGGCCCTGGGGCAGAGGTGGGGAAGGCCCTGGCCAGCGATGAGCTGGGCCACCTTGACTATCGCTGCCCTGGCCAGCCCCAGACCTTCTCCCAACCCTGCTGGCTGGCTCCAGGCAAGGGGGAACAGGCGCTGACTGGGGCTTCCTCCTCTTCCAGGTGACACTGCCGGAGCACACGCCTGCAGGCAGCATCATTCTCACCGTGAGCGCAACTGACCCAGACTCGGGGAGCAACGGGGATGTCACCTTCCACTTGGCCGTGCCCAGCCCTGACATCGCCATTGATCCCAGCAACGGTGCGTGGGGCTGGCTGCTGTGTGGGGTCTATCTTGTGGGTTGCTCTGGCAGTGCCTGCAGAGGGAGGTGCCACCAGGCTGGCCCAGGCTCAGCCCCTCACCAGGTCGTTGTCTGGGGTGGCCTCCGAGTGCTCCCACTGCAGCGTCCCAGATGCCTATTCCACCAGCCAATAACCCTGACACCCTTCCCAGCTCCCTCTTGGCCCCCATGCTGATTCTGGCTTTGTGCCCTCACAGGAACCCTCTTCACCATCCGGCGGGTGGAATTTGATGCCAACCAGCCCACCCTGGACCTGGTGGTGGAGGCCCGCGACCGTGGCTCTCCCAGCCTCTCATCCTGGGCCACAGTGCAGCTCCAGGTGCTGGATGTGAATGACCACAGCCCCAGCTTCCATGCGCCACGCTACAATGCCAGCATCCCCGAGGACCTGCGCCCAGGAACCACCGTGCTGACGCTAGAGGCAGGCGATGCCGACCTCTCCCGGGAGAATGCTGGCTTCGACTACACCATCGTCAGTGGCAATGGTGGCAACGCCTTCCAGGTGGAGAGCCGGGTGGCCTGGGCAGGGGGCCATCTCCGCACACAGGGTGCCTTGGTGCTTGTGGAACACTTGGATTTTGAGGCTATCCCGGTCTACAACCTCACTGTGGCAGCCTCGGACCGGGGCCTGCCACAGCGCAGCGCCACAGTGCCTGTGCTCATCACTGTGCAGGATGTCAACGACAACCCGCCCGTGTTCAGCCGAGCTGAGTACCGCACCGCCGTGAGCGAGAGCGCACCCCCCGGCACAGAGCTGCTGCGCGTCGTGGCCCACGATGCTGACTCGGGGCCCCGCGGCCACGTTCATTACACCATCAGCTCAGGAGACCAGCATGGGCTCTTCCAGCTTCACGAGAGCACGGGGGCCCTGTGCC
Organism: Fratercula arctica; assembly: GCA_947846985.1. NCBI lineage: Eukaryota > Metazoa > Chordata > Aves > Charadriiformes > Alcidae > Fratercula > Fratercula arctica. The sequence goes on from CANTUZ010000001.1 coordinate 147,930, forward strand.
TGGCACGGCCCCTGGACCGGGAGGCCCAGGCACTGCATGCACTCGTGGTGCAGGCCACGGATGTGCCAGGCGGGCACTTTGCGCTGGTACCTGTAGCCATTGAGGTGAAGGACGTCAACGATAACAAGCCGTACTTCCCAGTGGAGGTGCTGAGTGCCAGCATGCGGGAGAACCTGCCTCCTGGCACACTGGTCACCACGCTGCGTGCCATCGATGCAGACACCGGTGTCTTTGGGGAGCTGCAGTACACAGTGCTGGAGCAGCCAGTGGGGGAGCCCGGCATGGTGGAGGGCCGGGATGCCTTTGCTGTCAACAGCAGCTCTGGGGAGCTGCGCTCCCGACTTACCTTTGACTACGAACGAGCCAAAGCCTTCCAGCTCCTAGTCAGGGCCACCGATGCTGGCAACGCCTCTGCCACGGTGACAGTGCGGGTGCTGGTGACAGGGGAGGACGAATATGATCCCATCTTCCTGAGCCCCTCCTTCAACTTTGAGGTCCCTGAGGGCGCCCGCAAAGGGCAGAGCATCGGGCGGGTGCTGGCAACAGATGAGGATGAGGGGGCTGATGGCGTCGTACTGTACTCCCTGGCAAAGCCCTCGCCATATTTTGCCATCAACCAAACCACAGGCACCATCTACCTGCGTGTGGACAGCCAGCCCCAGGCCGGGGCCGGGCGTGCCAAGAGGGAGCCACGCGAGATGAGCCTGGAGGTGCAGGCGCGCAGCCCCCTGCCCGCCTCCCGCTCGGCCTCTGCGCAGGTCATCATCGACGTCACGCACACCTCCTTCGGCCTGGCCCCTGACCTCAACCTGCTGCTGGTGGCCGTGGCTGCCTCGCTGGGGGTTGTGGTGGTGCTGGCCGCTGTGGCCATTGTGCTGGCCCTGGTCCGCTCCCGTCACCGGCGGGGCCGCGAGAAGCCGGAGGGGGACGGGGCACTGGGCCGCGTGCCGAGTGGCTCCCTGCAGAAGCTCAGCCGCGAGGAGCCAGCGCTTCCTGGGGGCGAGCACATTTACCACCAGGCCCTGCCAGGGTATGGGGGCGAGCCGGCAGGGCCCTACACGCGGGGCGGCTCGCTGGACCCCTCTCACTCCAGCGGCCGAGGCTCCGCCGAAGCCGCTGAGGACGATGAGATCCGGATGATCAACGAGTACCCGCGTGTGGCCAGCATCACGGCCTCCATGCAGGAGCACATCTCCGCCCGCGGCCCTGACTCCGGCATCCAGCAAGACGCCGACCAGCTCTCTGACATCTCCTGCGAGCCAGCTGCCCTGGAGAGCGCCCAGTGGTTCAAGAGCAAGAAGGGCTCCGGGCTGCTGCTGCCGGGGCCGCCCCCACAGCTGTACCGCGAGGATGGAGGAGGCAGCGCCTTCCTCGGCGTGCGCTGTGGCCTCAGTGTCTCCTCCCAGCCTCAGGACTATGCCTTCCCGGAGGATGGCAAGCCCTCTGTGGAGGGCTCGCTCACCGCCATCGTGGCCAGCGATGAAGAGCTCCGCGGCAGCTACAACTGGGATTACCTGCTGAACTGGTGCCCCCAGTTCCAGCCGCTGGCCAGTGTCTTCACAGAGATTGCCCGCCTCAAGGATGAGAGCTCCCTGCGCAAGCCCTTCCCGACCAAGCCCAAGGCAGAGCCCAAGCCCCGCATCGACCCCCCACCCCTCATCACCTCAGTGGCCCACCCGGGTGCCAAGTCTGTGCCCCCCAAGCCGCCGCCGGGCAGGACCTTCCCGCACCCGTCCTCCCTGCGCCGCTCGCCCATCAGCCACGAGGGCTCCATCTCGTCCTCTGCCATGTCGCCCAGCTTCTCCCCCTCGCTGTCCCCGCTGGCTGCCCGCTCCCCCGTGGTCTCGCCCTTTGGCATCTCACAGGGGCCTTCTGCCTCCGCCATCAGTGCTGAGCACTCGCTGGAGCCCCCCGAGGAGGCCGAGCTCAGGATTTAGACCTGGGCCCATGGACTCCTCCACCCCACCCCGCAGCCGTGGGGTCAGGAGCGGGGCCAAGCCCAGGGCTGCTCTGCACGGGTGCTAATCCTGCTCTCCCAGCACCTTGCCTGGCCCGGGGCCCCCATGAGCTGTGGGTTCTTGTGTCCTTTGGGGTTGTTGGCTCCTGTCACTCCCTGTGGTCTGGCAGATTCAGTGCTGGTTTCATGCCCTGTGGACTGCTGATCCTAGTGCCAGCACCCCAGGGCGATGGTTCCTTGTACTGCTCATGGTGTCTCAGATCGGCGCCTGGCAGGATGATGCTTCATGGTACTCTGTGCTCCGAGAGAGGCTGGGAGCAGATGGGTGCTCCGTGCCCTGCTGGGCTGGGGTACTGCAGACCCTGCCCTTCCCCAGCCACGTGCCCAAGGCCCACAGCAGCCTGGGTGCAGCAGGATGCTGAGCCATCCCTGCTGGCCCCTTCCCCACAGGAGCTGACGGTGCTGGGGAGGAATGCTCCCAAGGCAGGGATGCGCTGCTCAGCAGGCACAGCCACAGCAGCCCGTGCTGCCTGTGGGGATGGGGATGGCTGAACCTGCTTCCCAAAAGTGAGGGGAGACCCATCCTGATCCAAGCTAGAGTGGGAGGAGAAGGTAGTGCCTGCTTTCTGCTTGCCCATCCATGGCTGGTGGGGGTGAAGGGGATCCTTTGGGGTCTCTCAAGCCCTTCTGCCTCCCACCCATGGGACCCTTTTAAGGGATCTCCTTCCCAGAGCTGCTGGAGAGCCCTGTTCCTCGGGGCCTGGGCTGGGAGGCAGGTGCCCTGCGCAGCATGGGAGCCCCGTTCCTGGAGAAGTGGCTCCCGGGGCCAGGTACCTCTCTGGGCTGCAGGCTGGGGCGCCGGACACAGACACGGACCCAGACCCGGCAGCTGCGCGGTGGGGCTGGCAGGAGCAGCAGCGTGAGAGCTGCAGCAGAGCCAACCCTGAGATGGCCTGGCCCCAGGAAAGGCAGTGAGGTGGCTGCTCGGAGACATGAGCCAGTGACCTCCTCCCGCTCCATCTGCCCCAGGCCTGAGGGGAGCAGGTGGGACGGGGTATCCCAAAATGCCACGTGGCCTGAAGCTGGCACAGTGGCAGCCGGCATGTCATCTTACAGCTACAGGGTGGGACACTGGGCAGCTGGCCTCCCCCGCACCCTGGGCCACCAGGGCCACCTCCAAAATGCGGGTAGGTGCCAGAACCCCCAGCCCTCTGTGCTGCTCTGCACCACTCCCTCGTGCCATGTCGTGAGCATGGGATAGAGCCACGCTTCGATGGGGCTGGTCCCCGTCCTCACTCCAGCACCGCTCGCACAGCCGGCCTCGCAGATGGTGTCCCATTCACGCCAGGGTCAGCCCCTGCCCAGCGCTCGCCCCGCAGCCCATGGCTGCTCACGGTGGAGCCAGCACGCGTCGCGTGGCCCTGGGAGCGCAGTCCTGGGGACTGCTGCCATGGCCCTGGGTCCTCGCCGTCACTGTGACCCACACACAGACCTGGGTGCAGAGGGAGGGCCGGGAGCAGGGCATGTGGAGCACTGCAGCAGCCCCAAATACACAGCCTGGGCTTCAGGTGTGTGTAGTGTCAGGGAAGACGCCCAGCCATCTCAGATGGGGATTTGGGGGAATTTCCTTCCTATCACACTTTCGCTAGACCCACTCTGTAGCCTCAGCCCAAAGCACGTCAGCACCATGGCTGCAACCCCACCCCCAGATGTTTTATCACAGCAGACAAAACCCATCACTTTTGCCCGCTCCCTCCCCATTTCGCACTAAGAACCATCTGTGACTGCAGTCCCATCTCTCCTTGTCTCAGCCCCAAACCTCCCCTCGGTGCGGCAGGTCCCAGCCCAGCCTGCGCTCCGGGTGTCCCCACGCCGCGGGCACGCTGCTGCGCCCTGGTCCCCACCATGCACATGGGAGTGGGTCCCCGGTGCCGGCAGCCCTGGGAGCTGCCCTGGGCACAGGATGGGGATCTGCAGCAGCAATGGTGGCAGCGAGGGGGCTGCAGGGCCACACCTGCACTGCCTGGGCATCACAGCGCACCCAAGGCAGCTCCGGGAGGGGAGGACGGGTTCTGCCTCACTCAGCACCGGGACAGCCCTTGGGGCGGGCACCCCTCGTCCCTGCTCTCTGGGCCAGGCTGTCCCACTCACGGGCACTGCGGGGAGCACGCCGGGGGTGCCGTGTGCTCCCTGAGCCCTGCCAGGGCAGCCAAGCAGCCCTGCTCCCCCCTGCACGCTTGGGACAGGGGAACACGAATGGGTCACCCCCCCCCCCGCGCACCTCACAGAAGGGTCAGACACATGGCAGCCCCACTTGGTGTGGGGGGACACAGCCACGGGCTGCTGAGCCCAGCCAGGAGCCAAGCCTCCAGTTATTTATTTTTACACATTGTACTACGATTCCTGTTTTCTACTTTGTTTGTACCTTTTGTATCGTGTCTCGCTGAGCTGCATGTATTGGGCGCTGCTCATCGGCCTGCACACTGGGCCGTTCCAGCACAGCCTGGACCCAAGTGCCAACTTCTCAAAGAAATGCCTTAATAAACCACACTTGTTTGTACAGAGGTGGCCATCATCCCTGCTGCTCTGGGCTCGCGTTGTGCTGGCACCATGAGAAGCACCAGCAGGGCTGGCAGTGGGGAGACAGACCTGGGGCACGGTGGAGCTCAGCACATGGCATGGCTACCAGCAACATGCCATGGGCTACAGACACCCGGGCAGGACCCATGCCCTGCACTTGGCCCTGGGCAGCTTCTTGGGTGGGAGAACTGGGACCAGCTGGGCCACGTGGGCTGTGCTGTGGCTACTTCTGGCCCCTGGGGCAGACGCTGGCAGCTCCAGGCAGCTCCATGGCCGGGCCACAGTCGCCTCCTGGCCTCAGCAGTAGGCCAGGCCGGCACATGAGGTACAGGTATTTCAGCCTTTAGCACAGCAGAGGAAATCCAGAGCCTGAGCACAGCACTGGGGGCCCGGCCTGGCTGCCCCTGTCTCCTCCGGCGGTGAGTGGTGTGGCCGCGCGTGTCCCGGCACCGCTGCACACGTGGCCCTGGTGACTACACCATGCAGGTCCCTTCTATAAGAGGTTGCCGAACGTGGCAGGTGAGGCTGCTGCAGCGCCACGGCCCCAGTCTAACCAGTGGGGAGGCTGAGCGGGTTTTCCTGACGGGCACACGCACAAACACGGGTGTACGAGAGACGTCTGCATGTGTGTGCACAGCCAGACACACAGAACAGCAGGGACACACGCAAACAGCACCAACAGCCCCATCCCTCTCCCCTCACTGGCTCACGAAGGTCTGTTGGCAGGAATATCCGTGTACAACGTGGAGCTCTCCCATAGCTGGGCTTAGGCACAGTCTGCCCAGTGGGTGCCCCCGGATTCCCAGTTTCCCCAGCTGCTGACACTGGGATGTACAAGTCCCTGAGGCCACAGCCCCACTCCAGCTGCTACAGACCCCCCATTACAGACACCAGCGCACGCAGAGACACACACACTGTGGATCCCTGTGGAAACTGGGCTTAGAAAATCAGTCTGCCCAGTAGCTCGCCTTTGGCTGTCCTCACCCCCGGCGTGTAACGCACAGACAGAGACGCAGGAGTGGCAGCCTTCTCCCTGTCGTCCCACCATGTGCGCGCACACACACACACACACACACACACAGAGGACAGGCTGTGGAGTCATGAGATGCAGGACGTGGACAGACAAATGTACTGACCATTAATCCATTTACACGTGACCAGCCACTTTTATCCCTTTTTCCCTATTTTCCCATTTTTTGTTCCTCCCCAAACCACCTTGATCCCTCTCTTTCCACACCTTTTAATTCCTCTGATAAATATCCCAGCATAAGCCTTGCACAATCCTAAAACGCTCTGCATTTTGCCTCTCATAACGTGTCCCACACCCCTGGGCAGTGCCCCTTCAGCCCGTGGCGTGCCTGCAGGAGCCAATGTGGTGGGTGCCACCCTCAGACCATGGGGGTGTCCCCAGCCAGTGACGACCTGGGCAGAGCTGGGGAAGGGTGTCCCCTTCCCCAACCCGGTGGTTGGGCTTCCTCCACCTGCCACCATTTCTCTGTGCTACTTTATGACATAATCTATCACCTTCCAGCTCCCTGGCCGGTAGCAACAGTGACGCCGGTGCATGCCTCACCGCTCTGTGGCTGAGACACGGGGGGCTTGGGCCAGCAGGAAGGACCTTGATGTTACTGTTCTCCCCTGGCATGGCCTGACCTCGGGTAGTCCCGACTGTCCAGAGGAGAGGCCACACTTGCCTCCATCTGCAGGAACAGCAGCCAAGCATACGCAGGGCGAGCGGTCGAGCAAACCCGGGCGAACAGAGGTCCACCCAGGATGCCTCGGCAGCTCCACTGGCTGCTCAGGCTCTCTCGTCCCCTGCCTGCTGCAGAGTCAGACTAGCAGCAGATGCTTGTTAGAGTAATTAGCTCTGTCAGGGCAATCTAATCCTTGCTGGCCAGACAGATCCAGGAAATAATCTCCTGCAAATCTCATCCCACTGACAGCCCTGCCCAAAGCTGTAACCAGCTGGAGGGCCGGGTGGGCTGCAGCTCTCTGGCAGCGCGCGTTACCCAGCGCCCCAGGCCCCAGCCAACATGCGTCAGGGCTGAGCAGCAGCGAGTCCCTCCAGGCTGCAGCTGCAGCTGCTGGGACGGTGCCACACAGGCTGGGAAGTGGGAACGGAGACGCGGACCACCCCACCCGTGGTGGGACGCGGTGAGGGCTGGGACGCGGGAAGGGCTGATGCCCGGGAGCGGGACAAGGGAGCAGCAAGGGCTGCACGGCTGGGAGCGTGGCGCAGCGGAATAGGAACGGCCAGCGGTGGTCTGGGTGCAGGGACTGCGCTCTGCACCTCATTCTGCTGCTGTCAGGGCCCCAAGCGCCTCCCTGCACGTCCTGAGCCCTTGTTTCCTTGCAGGGTCCTGGGAAAGGATGGCACCCGGGGCCACCTCCAGCTGGGCAGCCCCACGCTTGGGCATCACACAGGGCAGGCGACTCCCAGCCCGGCTCAGGAGCCTTCCCATGGCACAGCGAACGCTCTTCCCACCAGTGAGGCTGGGGGGACGGGGCCTGGCTGGCTGCGAGGGGGTGCTGGGCTGCTCCCTCTGCTGCACCGGGTCCCATGTCCCCAATGGCTGTCCTGCACCCACCATCCCCAGCCCTTTCCCCGTGTTCCCTGGCCACTGTCTGCCCCCGCACAGGTCCCCTGCTCGCCCCCCCAGCCCCACAGGGTGCAACTGCACAGCTTCGGGCAGGCAACCAGCTCCAGCTGCTGCAAACCGCACAGCGCCGCATGCATGGAAACTCCACATGTGCTTCCAATTGCAGGGGCCAGGAATGCCCTAGGGCTTCGCAGAGACGCTCACGCTACGGGCAGCACCCACAGAGCAGGGCTGGCGTCCTGCAAGGAATGGGGACGGAGCAGTGGGTTCCTAGAAGACACAAGACCTCGAGGTGGCAGGGAAAGCGCCTTGGAGGCCAGAGAGGGGCTTGGGTGAGCCTGAGGAACATGGGCCGAGGTCCCAGCATCGATGAGAAGCTGATGGTGGCCTGTGGACAGGAAAGATGCTGGTTCAGCCCCACTGGGTGTGCTGGTGGCCACCCTCCACCCAAAGGGAGCAGGGCCAATGGTCTGCCGCAGGCACTGCCCGCCTGGGCAGGCGGCACCTCCACGCCGAGCGGCATGCACGGCGCTGTGGGAGGGAGAGCAGCGGGACTGCTACAGCCCGGCCTTTCCTAGGAAAGGAGCCTCACCTTCCCGGCAACAATCCAAGCATCAGCCCTTCTTCAGTGATGCCCCATGCTGCTGCGGAGGCACGACAGACCCTCCGGGCCTCTCTCCCCCGGCAGCTGCTGCTCTGGACGGCCACAGAGCAGCTCTGGTGTGGGAGACATGGCAGCTCGGGCCAGGCAGGTGGTTTTCCCATTGTCTGTCTCTTCCTGGCTTGGACTCCGCTCTGCAGAAGCAGGAAAGCAACTGGGAACTGCTGGAGCCACAGTATGCAGCGTGTCTGCGCATGCGACCGGGCTGGGACAAGGACTAGGCTCGCTGAGCCAAAATGGGCTGGGGCGGATGGGGTCACAGCACCCTCTGCCCCCCCGGCCACCGCTGGAACACCCCCTCCAGAGCTGCCCAGGGGCTTGTGGGCAGGGGACATGCTCCACGGTGTCCAAGGCACCACTTCCACAGCTCCCTTCGAACAATGGCGAAAATGGCTTGAACCTTCCACAACCCCGAGATCTGCGCATATCATAATACCACTTTTGTGATCCTAATTAGGAGAGCTCCTAGTGTGGGAACAAATATCTGAGAGAACAAGCGCAGGAAGCCGCGAGCTGGAGCTCAGCAGCTCCACGAGCCAAGCGGCCGCCTGTGACAGTGCCAGCTGGACAGGAGCTGCACGAGTCGCTCGGCGGCGCGGTGCGGCCATGACTCCTGCCGCACGGCCATCCCCACCTCCCAGTCCACTCCCGCCACCAAGCGAGAACACGTGCTCATCGTCCCCTGAGCACCCTCCCTGGCTCCTGACTGACCAGGACACCCCGTGCCCACAGTGTCCCCGTGTCCCAGCATGGTGGGGATGCCCGCAGGGCCAGGCACCGGCAGCCCTGGGCACACAGGGTACACAGACATGGCCTTGTCACTAACTCCTGGCTCTTGCTGGACTCGCTGGTGATGCCCGGGCTCTGCGCAGAGAACAGCCTGGGCACTCACGCCACGGCTGCAGCCTCCCCGAGCCCGGGGGTAGGCACAGAGCCCGGGGGTAGGCACAGAGGGGCCGGCCCCAAGGGCTTCCCTGCAGCCACCCCCCCCAAGCCACCTTTGAGCCACTGAGCCCTGCGGCCACCCCTCCCCGAGCAAGGTTCCAGTGAGGTGCAGCCTCATGGAATGGGGGCCTCCAGTCCTACCTTCCACGTGGGCCCTGCTGCTCCCGAACACCCCTCCCTCACCGGGGCCCGCTTCCCCCAGTGAACATCCCACGCCTGCGGGGGGTGCTGGGCCGGACCCTGCCCCTCCCCAGCTGCACCCCAGCCTGGGCTCCTCAGCCCAGTCCCCATGGGACCCCTGCCCCCCACCCAGACCCGCATGAGACCACCAGCCCTACGCGGACCCCTGACCAGGACCTGCACGGGACCACCAGCCCTACACAGAGCTCTGACCAAGACCCGCACGGGACCACTGGCCCCACACAGACCCCCGGGCCCCCCGCCCAGGACTCTCACAGGACCACTGGCCCTACACTGACCCCTGACACTCGCCCAGGACCCACACGGGACCACTATCTCTACACGCAGCCCTGACCAGGACCCACATAGGACCACCAGCCCTACATGGACCCCCAACCCCCTGCTCAGGACCTGCACAGGACCACCAGCCCTACACGGACCCCCGCCCCCCGCCCAGGACCCCCGGATGGACCCCGGACCCGGGCAGCGGCCGCTGCCCCGTCTCCTGCCCGGGCCGTCCCTCCGGGCGGCCGCGGTCACGGCTCCGCGGCTCTCTGGGCGGCGGCCGAGAGAGGGACGGGGCAGACCGATGGCGGAGCCGCAGGGAGGGGACCGGACCGCGCCGGTGCCGTGCCCGGGCAGCCTCCGCGGGCCTGCGGCAAGCGGCCCTCCCCGCCGGGCCCGGCACCGCAGCCCGCCCCGGGACCGGCGACCCCGCTGGCGAGTGGCCGGGAGGATGGGCTGGCAGCGGCCCCGGTGCTCCTGGCCAGGGCAATGGCACTGGCAATGGTAACGGTAACGGCGGCGGTACCGGGGACCCCGGCACCGGGTGACTGGCGGGCGTAGGGCCCTGCCCCCACGTGACTGTGGCTTCGGCCTCCTCACGTGACCGGGAATCAGGCGCCCGCTCACGTGATCGGGCGCTGCGGCGGGATGGCGCGGGGGTAACGGGGAGCGGGGGGACCCGGGGGGGTCAGGCGGGGCTCCCCGGAGCGGGGGCTGGGAGGGATCAGGCGGGCTCCCGGGCCTGGGGACGACAGGGACCGGAGGGGCTGTGAGGCGTCAGGCGGGGCTCCCCGGGCCCGGAGGTGATGGGGGCTGGGGGGGATAAGCAGGGCTCACCGGCCCAGGGGTGACAGGGACGCGGGGGGGCCGAGGAGGTTCAGGTGGGACGCCTGGGCCTGGGGGTGACAGGGACTGGGCGGGTCAGGCGGGGCTCCCTGGGACCGGGGGTAACGGGGACTGAGGGGGGGGTCAGGCAGGGCTCCCCGGACCGGGAGTAACGGGGACTGAGGGGGGGGTCAGGCGGGGCTCCCCAGCCCAGTGGTGACGGGGGCTGGGGAGATCAGGCAGGCACTGGCTGTCCCCGGGTTTCCCCGGTGGCCTCGGGGCTGTGCCGTGTGCTCCCCCCTGACGTCCCATGTCAGGTGCCGGGGGGTCCCCGCCGTGCTGGCACTGTGTGCAGCCGCCTGGAGCTGCGCTGCAGGCCTGGCCCTGGAGCGGGACCAGCCGTTCCGGTAGGTGCCGGGGCCGGCGGGATGGGTCGGGGCGCTTGTGCCCACCCACCCCTCACAGCCTGCCCGCAGCGTGCCCCCCGGCTGGGCCCACGCCGGCCGCGTGAGCCCCGGACACCAAGTGCAGCTGACCTTCGCCCTCCGGCAGCGAGGCACGGAGCGCCTGGCCCGGCTCGTCGATGCCATCTCGGACCCCCGCTCACCGCGATATGGTAACAACTGTGCACCTGAGCTCTGCCAGGCCCCATGGTGCCCAGCAGATGGGGTGCTCTGACCCTCTCTGTGCCTCGCAGGCAGGTACCTGTCCCTGGAGCAGGTGCAGGACCTCATCCAGCCCTCCCCGGCCACGCTCATGGTGGTGCTGAAGTGGCTGCAGGGCCATGGTGTTGAGAGCTGCAGGAGCGTTGCCACCCTCGATTTCTTGGAGTGCCAGATGCCGGCGAGGTGAGCCCTGGGTGCGGCTGGGCCCCGCTGCCGTGGCCATGCCTGTCCCGCCAACAGGAGAAGCCAGACCCTGCCCCTGCACCGGCCTGTCCCCAGGCTCTGCCTGGGCTGTGAGGGCTCCGCAGCCAAGAGCTGCCTGTGTGCCTGCTCTTGGTGCTGGGGGGAGTCACCGCCGGTGGTCTGGAGTACTGGGAATAAGGCATGTATATCCATGAGGTGCTTGGGCCGGCCCCGCACCTCCTCTCGCCTTCTCTGGGACCGCAGAGTCCCCCCTGGAGGAGCCGGGGTGGAGTTGCGGGGAAACCTGCAGCATCAGAGCTCCAGTTCAGTTCAGTGATGGGAATTGGTGGAGTATGGAAGGGGCTCATTGCTTTCCAAGGTTAGCTGTGCTGGTGGGAAGCGGAGCTCATCCCCAGCTCGTCCCAGCAGCAAGCGGGGTGGGAAGGGTGCGTGAGGCAGGGCAGAGCACGGCCATGCTGGATGTATGGCTGACGGCTGTCCCAGCGGCGCGGATCCTCGCGCGGTGTCCGTCCCTGTGTTGCAGCACGGCCGAGAGCCTCCTGCCAGGGGCCGAGTTCCACCGCTACGTGAAGGGCCAGCGCAGCATTCTGCGCTCCCCCCTCCCCTACGCTGTCCCCGAGGAGCTGGCAGAGCACATCGACTTTGGTACGTCCGACATGGGGGAGCTGAGGCTGCCCAGAGCCCTCATGGCCTGGGGTGCGGGTGGGACGTTAGGCACTGGGCAGCCAGGACTGGCCACCTCGGTGCCCCGGAGGATAGTGTGGCAGGTCCTCCCACCATGGTCCCAGCTGCCCCCAGACCCCCCCCCCCCACCCCGAGGATGTGGCCGCCCCATCCCTGGACACATTCAAGGCCAGGTTGGATGGGGCCCTGAGCAACCTGATCTCCTTGAAGATGTCCCTGCTCGTTCCAGGGGGGTTGGACTAGATGACCTTTGAAGGTCCCTTCCCACCCAAACCATTCTGTGATGTGGACAGGCAGCATCCAAAGTGTTTCTTACTGGTGCTGTGCATCCTGGGTGCTCCCTGCGTAGAGTGCAGGGGCAGCCTCCCATCAGTCCCTTTCGGGTGAGCTCCCACGGCCGCTCCACCAGGAGAGCAGAGGTGTGCCAGGCTGCGGCAGTGTCCTGGCAGTGGGGACACTGAGCTGTGCGGCCTGGCAATGTTGGTGAGGACTGGCGAGGAAGCTGAGGGAGCACTTCCCACCTCCTGTGCCACACCAGGGGCGGGTGGTGCTGGGGATGGGCTCCCCCAAGCCCTGCTGCGGGCCAGCCCTCGCGGAGGTGAAGCCTGAGTCGGGATGGTGATGGGGAGCCAAGGGGCCATAGTACTGTCCTCCCGGAGCTCTGGGCCCCAACAGCTCCTTCTTTCCCTTCTTGTGCACCAGTGGGTGGCCTGCACCGGTTCCCTGCGGAGAGGAAGGTGGTCAGCAGAGCCTGGGCCAAGAAGGAAGCGGAGAGAAGGCAGCACTATGGAGGGAGAACAGGTTTCCACCTGGGCGTGACACCGTCCATCATCCGTAAGAGATACAACATGACGGGAGGAGACATCGGGCTGCTGCCCAACAACAGCCAGGCCTGTGCCCAGGTAACTGACAGAGCCGACCCAGGTCAGAGGCCTGTAGGAATTCCACACATTGGTGCTCCTCCAGCACTTGGCTGCTCTGGTGGTCCCAGGACAACTGGGGGGGTTCCTCGGTGGCTGGTGGGAGCACCTGCTGGGCTAGCATTTCACAGACCCATGCTGGGCCAACTTTCTAAGTCGGGAGAAAAAACTTACCTTGTTTTTTTTCAAGAGAAAATGAGAACAAACTTGTCCACTCCTTGTCCCCCCAGTTCTTGGAACAGTATTTCCACCAGGCTGACCTGGCTGAGTTCATGAAGCTCTTTGGCAGCAGCTTTGGCCACCGCTCTCAGGTTGACCACGTGGTCGGGCACCAGGGCACGGGCAAGGCTGGGCTGGAGGCCAGTCTGGACGTGGAATACATCATGAGCACAGGTGCCAACATCTCCACGTGGGTCTTCAGCAACGCAGGTACTGATCCCCCTCCAGAGCTGTCCTGTGACTGCTCCCGTGACCTGCTGCTGTTTAGGGAAACGCTTGCTCCCTGCAAAAAATGGCTGTACCGAGTCCATCTGCCGTCTGTCAGAGGGGAACGCCTGGAGGGGCGTACAGGAACGGCACGCTGGCTCTGCTACATCCCAGAACGCTTTCCCAGCTATTATGGGCATGTACCACGTGGGATTCCCAAGTTGGAGCTGATGCTGGTTTCTAATAGCTCGTAGGGAAGTTGTTTTCCATTGATTTGTGTAGATGCTTTTGAGCCCCTGTGAAATTCCAGCATCCAGCGCATCCTGTAGCAGGGATTTCCGCGCCTCGACGGCACAGTGGGAAGCAGTCGCCCCACTTGCTGCCTTTCCATGGAGGGGGAGCGCAGCAACTCTGTCTTTTAAATTTTTTTCCTGCTTCTTTGGGGTTGAAGCTGATCTCTCAGCCACGAAGCCACCAGTCGAGTGAGTGAAGGAGAGTAGGGCAATTTGAGAAAACAAGGTTGCACAACAGCCTGCACAAACGTGGCTGCAGTGCTGCGGGACAGAGTGTCACCTGTCCCAGGTGAGAAACTGGCTGAGCAGGAGACGGAGCGTCCTTAGGACGTCCAGCTCTGCCCTGGTGGTGGTGAAGGCGGGCACGGCTCCGCATTAACCTCCACCTCCTCCCTGCGGTTATGATGTGGAAAGCGTGCAGAGATGGGCGGTTACGTGAGTGACCGAGAGTGAGAAGGGGGTGGCTGGGGCTCTGCTCTCCCCGCCTCGTGAAGGGCGATGAGGGGCAGGAAGGGACCTCGGCAGATGGAGGTGGAACGTCCATCACACTGCTCCGGGACCCACTGTTAGGGGTAGAAGGGCCAAGGCTGGGCTGGGTCTTGGAATGCCAAGGATGCCAAGGGTGGCTGCAGCCCTGCGATGGGCTCGGAGAAGGTGTTGGATGAGCGTAGCCCCCCCGGGTCTGGGGTTCAGGGTGACCCTTTCACCAGACGCGCTGTCGGAGCTGGAGCTTGGTGCCATCCACCATGGGGATCCCCAAAATCAGCCGTGCTGTGGATCTGCTCTCCGTAGGCAGGGCAGGAGCTGGAGGACCTTCAGCTCCTGCTGCTCGTGGTGCTGTCGAGGCATGGTCCCCCCCAGTGCTGCCCCCGCTTTCCCTCAAGCCTGGAGGAGCTGAACCCGCTGCCGCTGTGTCCCTGCAGGGAGGCACGAGAGCCAGGAGCCCTTCCTGGCCTGGCTGCTGCTGCTCAGCAACATGTCGTCACTGCCATGGGTGCACTCGGTGAGCTACGGGGACGACGAGGACAGCCTGTCCCGAGCCTACATGGAGCGCGTGAACGTGGAGTTCATGAAGGCAGCTGCCCGGGGCTTGACCATCCTGTTTGCCTCAGGTGCCTGCGGGGGTCCCAACAGGGTGGGGAACCCTCACACTCACCACCCAACGGGGCCGCTCTGCCTCCATCTCCCAGCCTTGGGGGTGGAGAGAGCCCTTCCCCCGGGTCTCCTGGCAGCGTTTGGTGGTCGCGGGGCGGCTTGGATGCAGGATTGCCCCGTCTCCCTCTCTGTTGGCAGGTGACGATGGTGCTGGGTGCAGAAGGGTGCCCGGTGGGAACCACACTTTCCGGCCCAGCTTTCCGGCATCCAGGTGGGTGTGGGGAGGAGAACCGGGGTCCTGCGTTGGCCTGAAGGTCTGAGCAGCGCTGGCTGCTGCACCTCACCCCAGCCCAGAGCCGCTGACGGCATTTCAAGCCCCAGCTGAGGGCCACTGCTGCCCCCAGCGGGTTTGGAGCCCCTTTGGGGGACTCCGAGGGTCACTCCTCCATTGAGCCTGGGGATGCCCCCAGACTGCGGAGCTGGGGGTGCAGCTCCTCAGGGTGGGGTGGGGTGTGGGGTGCCGCTGCGGCCCCGGGCAGTCATGTGCGCTCCTGTCCCCCCAGTCCCTATGTCACCACCGTGGGCGGAACATCCTTCAAGAACCCCTTCCTTGTGACCGCAGAGGTGACGGACTACATTAGTGGGGGGGGCTTCAGCAATGTCTTCCCCATGCCCGATTACCAGGTGAGGAGGGGTCGGTGCTGCCAGACCCCAGGGCTGCGGTGGGGTTGGGGGCTGCATGGGGCTTCATGGGGGTGACAAGGGGCCATGGGGGGCTCAGACAGCCCCGGGGGCTGCAGGCCAGGGCCAGAGGTGAACAGGGACAAGGTCCCACAGCAATACGTCCTGCTCCTTATGGGCCCGTGAGAACCTCATAAGGGGCAACCGGGCCACATGCAGAGTCCTGCACCTGGGTGGGGGCAACATTCGGTGCCAGCCCAGGCTGGGGATGGAGGGATGGAGAGCAGCCCTGCCAAGAAGGACTTAGGGGTGCTGGGGGGGGGGAAGGCTGGCCAGGAGCCAGCACTGTGCGCTGGCAGCCCAGAAATCCCCCCGCAGCCTGGGCTGCATCCCCAGCAGCGTGGGCAGCAGGGCGAGGGGGGGGATTCTGCCCCTCTGCTCCGCTCGGGGGAGACCCCTCTGCAGTGCTGCCTCCAGCTCTGGGGCCTCAGCACAGGAGAGACACGGAGCTGTTGGAGCGGGGCCAGAGGAGGCCCCGGAGATGCTGGGAGGGCTGGAGCCCCTCTGCTGTGAGGACAGGCTGAGAGAGTTGGGGGGGTTCAGCCTGGAGAAGAGAAGGCTCCGCGGAGACCTTCCAGCCCCTTCCAGTCCCTCAAGGGGCTCCAGGAAAGCTGGGGAGGGACTCTGGATGAGGGAGGGGAGCCATGGGAGGAGGGGGAAGGGTTTTCCACTGCAAGAGGGGAGATTGAGCTGAGATCTGAGGCAGAAATTCTTGGCTGTGAGGGGGGGTGAGCCCCTGGCGCAGGTTGCCCAGAGAAGCTGTGGCTGCCCCATCCCTGGAGGGGTTCAAGGCCAGGTTGGACGGGGCTTGGAGCAAGCTGGTCTGGTGGGGGGTGTCCCTGCCCAGGGCAGGGGGTGGCACTGGGTGAGCTTTAGAGGTCCCTTCCCACCCAAACCCTTCTCTGATTCCACGGTCTCGTCTCTCCCCAGGCTGCTGCAGTGCGGCGTTTCTTCCGCTCGGCCTCGAAGCTGCCTCCCAGTTCCTACTACAACGGCACCGGCCGTGCCTACCCCGACCTGTCTGCCCTCTCCGACAACTACTGGGTGGTGACAAACCGCATCCCACTGCCCTGGGTGTCGGGGACGTCGGTGAGGAGGACAGCCCTGTGCCGGCCCGCAGTGGCCAAGTGGCCGGGTGCTGAGGCATTTGTGTCTCCCGCAGGCGTCCACCCCCGTGGTGGGGGGCATGGTGGCCCTTATCAACGACCGGCGGCTGCAGCGGGGGCTGCCCCCCCTGGGCTTCCTCAACCCTGCGCTCTACCAGCTGCAGGAGCAGGGGCACAACGCGGCCATCTACGACGTGAGTGGGGCTGGGGTGCCCTGAGCGGCTGGGTGGGCGCGGATGGGTGGGTGCTGGCAGGGAAGCCTGGTCTCCTGCTGGGGGAGGACCCGGTGCCAGCGTCCTGCTGGGGGGCGAGGGGGGTGTCAGGGGGGGTCCGCATGGCCTTCCTGCCAGAGGGGTGTGGGGGGGCCCCCGTGGCCTTTCCCCGGGCTGCGTTGGATGGGTCCCCTTGCTGCAAGGGGGTTTGGGGGGCTGGGGAGGGGGCGGCCCTTGCCGCGGGGGGTGTCTGGGGATTCCCACGCCCTCCCGCGGGTTGGGCTCCCGGGGGTTCCTGTCCCACCGAGAGCTGCGGGGGGTGTGGGTGAGGGGAGCCCCCCGCCGTGCCGTGTCCTGTCCCCGCAGGTGACGCAGGGCTGCCACCTCTCCTGCCTGGACGGCACCGTGCAGGGACAGGGCTTCTGCGCCGGCCCCTCCTGGGACCCGGTCACCGGCTGGGGGACGCCCAACTTCCCGGAGCTGCTGCGGGCGCTGCTGCCGCCATGACACCGGGCTGGGGGCGGAGCTAATAAACGGCGTGGTCTCGCCCCTCCTGTCTCCGTCTGTGCCACGGGGTGGGGGCGGTGGGGCGCGGGCGGTGCGGGGCTGCGCGGGGCCAATGGGGCTGCGCGGTGGGCGGGGCGGAGCTGCGCGGGACCAATGGGGCGGGGAGGGGGGCGGGGCGGAGTCGTCCCGGGCCAATGGGACGGGGAGGCGCGGGGCCAATGGGGTGGCGCGGGGGGCGGGGCGGGGCTGCGCGGGGCCAATGGGACGGCCCACCGCGCGCAGGCGCGGGGCAGGCGGCGGCCGGTGTCGCGCGGCGGCGGGCGATGAGCGGCAGCGGCGAGGCCGAGCCCCCTCCGGCGGCCCCCGCCGCCCCCGCGCCGCCCCCCCCTGCCCCCGCCGGCGACAACAAGCCCAGCCCGGCCGCCGGCGGCAGCGGCGTCCCCGGGGCGCCCCCGGGAGCGGCGGGCGGCGCGGCGCGGGGAGCCGAGGGCGGCGCGGCAGGCGGGAGGGGGCCCGGTGAGCGCGGGTGGGCCGGACACACACACCGGGGGGTTCCCGCGGGGTGCGCGGCCCGAGCGCGGGCACCGAGCCCTGTCCGACCGGGGGTGCGGGCCGCCGTGACGGTGGGATGCGGGGGGGGTCCTGAGGTCCCGGCGCGGGGGGAAGTTGCAGCGGCCCACGGGTCCGGGGGGAGGACCGGGGTCCCGGGGCGGGGCCGTGGAAATCAGGGTCCCGGGTTGGAGGGCCTGGGACGGCGGCCCACTGATCGCGGAGGGGCAGGCCATGGGGACCGGGTCCTGGGGAGGGGGACGGGGCACGGGGACGGCGGCCTGCTGATCCCGGGTGGCATGTCGTGGGGACCGGGGTCCTGGGCTGGGGGGGCCGTGAGGACCAGGGTCCCGGGGGAGTCCGGGACAGCAACCCACAGATCCCGGGGGAACCTGTGGAAACCGGGGTCCAGGCAAGGGGGCCGGGGTAGTGCCCCGCTGATCGTCCCGTGCCCGCAGCACCCGTCTCGGCAGCGGTGGCCGCAGCCCCCCCCGAAGGGGCCATGTCCAACGGGGTCTACGTGCCACCCAGCGCGGCCAACGGGGACGTGAAGCCGGTGGTCTCCACCACGCCGCTGGTGGACTTCCTGATGCAGCTGGAGGATTACACCCCCACGGTAAGGGGGGGGCTGCGCACTAGGCAGGGGGACGTGGGCACACGGGGACACCCAGCTCCCCCAATTTCTCTCTGCTGCAGATCCCGGATGCCGTCACGGGGTATTACCTCAACCGGGCGGGATTCGAGGCCTCTGATCCACGCATGTGAGTGGCAGTGGGGCGGGCACAGCAAGGCCCCGGGGACAGGAGTCCCTCAGTGTCTGAACAGCCCCCCCCCCCCCCCCGCCTCTTTCCTTGCTGGCAGCATTCGCTTGATCTCACTGGCCGCGCAGAAGTTCATCTCGGACATTGCCAACGACGCGTTGCAGCACTGCAAGATGAAGGGAACGGCCTCGGGCAGCTCCCGCAACAAGAGCAAGGTGAGAGGAAGGACAGAGTGGCCGCTGGGACGAGGAGACTGGCCTCTCTGGGGCTGCACCCAGACAAACTGGCCACCACTGGCCGCAGGGAGCTGGCCACGGGGATGTGGGTTGTAGAAGGTCTTAGACCTGTTGTGCTCCTGAAGGGCCAACGCGTGTGCTAAGCTCAGGCTCTGCTGATGGGAAAATGAGGTGGAATATGCCTTGGGCAGTGGAATTCCTGGAACAGGCTTTGGTCGCTTCACAGGGACGTGCGAGTGGCTGCACCTCTGAGGGCCGGGTAGCCCCACGTCCTCCCTCTGGCAGCGGCCAGAGCTCAGGCGTTTAGAGAAGAACCAAACGGGGAGCCAGCGCGCGGCCGTGGTTTCTGGGAATTCTCCCAGTCACCGTCTGTTTGCAGTTCGGGGCCTCACGAGGGCGACGTAATTTATCTTTACGGCGTTGAGTAATGCTCGGCGCGTTTCTGCCCGTTGAGCGTCTGAGGGCACAGAGTGAGCAAAGCGCACGGCGCTTGGGAGCTGGATGATGCCCCGAACGCCATCCTGCAGCCGCTTCGGGGAGTTGCACATGCACCGGGCGCCACGGCTCATAGGGGGAAAGTCCTAAAGCCGCAAGGTTTTGCAGAACGCCCGGGTGCTTAGATTGTCCCCCCTGTGACTGACGCTACTCCTTGTCCCCTCAGGATAAGAAGTACACGCTGACCATGGAGGACCTGACACCAGCACTTGCAGAATACGGCATCAACGTGAAAAAGCCCCATTACTTCACATAAAGACTGAGGGATTGTTAGTGGGAACTTTTTTTAGGGTCGCTTCTGTGCCATTAAACAGCTGAGTAGGTTTTTTTTTGTGGAAAGGCATCTTGTCTCCTGTGCTGATGCCCCGCCTGCGAGTCGAACGGCCCTGCTGGGGCCTCTCTCTTTGCTGCACCCGCAGAAAACCTGTTTGTGCCGGCCTTTGAGAGGCCGGTGCGGAGAGGGGGCAGTTGTGGGGCCGTAGTTGCACCTTCTGCCGTTCCTGGGAGGGCTCAGCCCTGCCCCAGGAAGCTGAAGGAAAGGGGGAGCAGTGGGAAAAGGATTGCTCCACCCTTCTCATCTTCCTCCCAAGCATTCCTGCCCTCTTCCGAGCAAGGCGGGGGGCCGTGCGGACACCCGGGCCCTTCTGTCTGGAAGGGGGCCGCTGTCAGACCCCCCCAGTCCCCCTGCTCCAGTCACCGGAGGAGGGTTGGTGCAGGCACAGACCTGGAGCCAAGGGCTCTGCAGAGGGTTGGGCAGCCCCCACCTCGGTCTCGGCCCCTTTGTGTGCACGCACGCACCCCTGCACCAGCAGCCGGTTTTCATTACAAACATTTATTTCAGCTGCTGGCGGCTTTTACACGTGGCCTGGATGGAAACGATAAGAGAGTAAAGCGTGAAGCTGGGGTGGTGCTGGGCGTCACCCCGCCGTCCACGGTAGGGGTGAGCACCAGGACTGGGCACTGCCTGACGTGAGACCGCGAGGTGGGTGAGCTGCTCTGGGCCTGGGGACCGGCAGGGACAGGGGGGTTGCTCCACAGCTCCATCGCGGCGGCGCAGGGTCGTGGCCATGCCCCTGCTCAGTCTCTGCCCGAAGCTGCCGGGGAGCGAGGAGGAGCTGCCGTCGCTGTGGTGCTGCAGCGTCTGGGGGCTGCAGAGTAGCTCCCGGGAAGGCAGCGCCGTCTGTACCGTGTGTCCGTGGCTGGCTCAGAGGGAGGGGACAGTCCCTGCTCCCCCTTGGCTCCGGGGTGCAAGAAGGCACTTGGGGGTGGCGGGGAGGGAAGCGTGGCAGCGTCGGCTGGCTGGGAGGCGCCTCCCGCTCTACTTCTCCTGCATCTTTTCCAGGATGGGCACGATCATGTCAAACTTGGGGCGCTTGGCTGGGTCCTCGTTCATGCAGATCTTCATCAGCTTGCAGATGTGTGGGGAGATGCCGGGTGGGATGGTTGGGCGCAGCCCCTCCAGGGCCACCTGGGAGAGCAAGGCAGGATCAGAGACCTGGACCCGGCCCTGGGTGGGGCAGGGAGCGCCGGTGGGCTCCTGCGGTGGGACTCAGCCCCCCTCCAGCTGCTCAGGCCCCGCTGTGCCCTGGCGGGGCCGGGCCGGTGCGTTGTGCCCAGGCCCTCCTCACCTTCATGCCTATCTCCATGTTGGACAAGTCTGCGAACGGCACCTCGCGGGTCACCAGCTCCCACAGCAGCACCGCGAAGCTCCACATGTCGGCTGAGCGCCTGTTAATCTCCTCTGGCTTCTTCTGCAAGGCTGTAGGGAACCCACGGCGGGGGGCTGAGTGGGGGCGAGGAAGGGGCCGAGCAGCAGAAAGGACCTGGCTACTGGCCACTCACCTTCTGGCGCCACCCAGGCCGGCGCGTACATCCTCCCCGGGCACTGGAAGGAGAACTTCACGTCGGCCATGCTGATCCGCGCCGTCATGTCCTCGTCGATCTGGGAAGGGGAGAGGAGAAGGGTGGTCAGGGAGGAGCCTGTGGGAGGGAGGGCTGGCCCCCGCCGCACCGGGACTCACCATGACGCTGCGGCTGTTGAGGTGGTGGCGCGGGATGAGGGGCTCCAGCGTGTGCAGGAAGGCCATGCCCCGCGCGATGTCGAAGGCGAATTTCACGGCTTGCATCTGGTCCACCACAAAGTCTGCAGGGAGGGAGCGGGGGGGGGGTAAGCTGGGGGGTGGCGGTGGTGCCGTGTCACTGGCTGTGCGTGGGGAAGGGGGTGGTGTCGGCACACGGGGTGTGGGGAAGGCGTGCGGACCAGAGACCGAGCTCACCCCACGCCCACCCTGGTGCCGCAGTAGGGGGGCCCCTGCCACCCCCCGAACACACGGAGAAGCAGCTCCCAGACGAGGGGGAGACGTGCCTCTGCCCCCCACTCTGTGTCCCCCCGTCGGCACTCACTTGTCCCCTCGTGCAACACGTTGTAGAGGGAGCCGTAGGGCATCCAGTGGCTGATGACGATCGGGTGCGGCGCCGGCGGGGACTGGCAGGCGCCCAGCACCGGCAGCACGTTGGGGTGAGAGAAGATCCTGCAAGAGAAACCACAGCCCCCAGATCAGCAGGTGCTGCCCGCACCCCCCCATCATCTCCTGCCCTCCATCCCCCACCGGGGTGTCCCTGGCACCGCTCCCACCCAACCCCACAGCCCAGCCGGGCTCCTGCCCCTCCAGGGATGACGCTGCCCTGGGGAACACCCCGGCGCTCACCGCAGCTTTGGATACTCCTCGTTGAAGTCTCGGCTCTTCCGAGTTGTCCAGTCCCGGATTTTCAGCATTTTGATGACAATGTCGTTGCCTTGCCAGCGCCCCTTCCACAGCTGCAGGAGTCAGGTGGGGAGAGTGGCTGTGAGGGGGGCTCAAGGACCCCCAGCCCCCCCCCCAGCCCCTCCCAGCCCCTCGTGCAGGGCTGTGGGGACCACGGAGCCCGCGGGACTGGCAGGTCCATGGCGACTATGACAAAGCATGAGAGCAGACCCCAGCCCTTCAGTTCCAGCAGGTGCCTTCTCTCCACGTGGGGCTGGCCCCACGCTGGGATGTGGAAGCCCACCATTGCGCCCCAGTTTGGCGCTCAGCGGCCAGCCAGGGGCCGAGGCGAGCAGTGGTCCACGTGGGTGCAGCTGCCCTGTCCCGGGGGGTCAATGGGCCTATGTACCTCTCCTGACTGGTTCTCATTGAGTTTTTGGCTCAAGCTCAGCTGTTTGAAGTCTATTCCAGCGAGTTTGTTGAGAGTCCCGTTTCCTGTAAGAGAAGGAGACGCAGCCCGTGGCTGCATGGACCTTCCTCCCAACGCCCACCTGGGAGTGCAGCGGGAGGTGGCACCGGTGGGTGCCCATGAGGAACCCCCTTCAGCAAGGGGGTTTTGCTCTTCGGACCACAACCCGCTCCCCAGCAGCCCTCCCCACCGCGCGGGAGAGCCGGGACCCCCCTGCACTGGTGTCCCCATTAGGGAGGGCTCCGTCCTTACTGGGACGCGTGCGGGTCGTGCCCTTCCAGAAGGTGTCCTTGTAGGGGATCTTGGTGAGGCTCTGGCCCAGCTTCTCGGCGCGCTCTGCGGAGGGACAGGGGGTTTGGCAGCACACGCAGGGACCCCGCCAAGGCCGAGCGGGGCTGCAGCAGGAGCCGGGCTGTGGGTCCAGATGGGACTCTCCTACCTTTCAAGGCCTCTCGCAGCGGTGTCTTGGCTTTGTCAATGGGCGTCTCACCATATTTGTTGGCAACGCTGACCAAGGCCCCGTTGCCCACCAGGTCCTGAGGGAGGAGAAAGTGAGCATCTGCAGTTTGGTGGCCCCTTCTGTGCCTCTCCCTACTCACCCAGTCTCCTGCCTCGTCCCTCCCCGTGTCCCCTCAGTCCCCTCCCTGGGCTCCTGCCCGTGTCCAGGTGCTTCCACTCACCTCGGCCACCTGGTCGTGGCCCCAGAAGCAGGCATAGTGCAGAGGCGTGTTCCCATGCTCGTTCACGGCATTGATGTCTGCTTTGAACTGCATCAGCTGGGGGCAGGAGGACAGTCCCCATTAACTGAGAGCAGGTCCCCTACCCCCAGCACCGAGGGCTGCTGTCGGGATGGGGCTCAGCATGGATGCTGGGCACTCCTGGGGATGCTGGAGGTGCCCAGGATGCAGTAATGTCACAGCAAGGAAGCCGCAGGCGACAGTGGGGAGCGAGTCCCAGGCAGACAGGACGGGGGGCTGCACGGGGTCCGGCTCCATTTGCCGTGGGGCTGGGCAGGGCACGGAGGGGTGGCGGGAGGCAGGTACCTTCTGCACGATGTCGCGGTGGCCGTGGCTGGCAGCCAGGTGCAGGGGGGTGTCGTCCCCGCGGTTCATCACGTTGATACGTGCCCCCCGCATGATGAGCATGTCCACCACGTTGGAGCGGCCCTCACGGCAGGCCCAGTGCAGGGGGCTGAAGCCATGGTCATCCCTGCAGAGGCGGCAAGGACGGCTTTGCTGAGTGGCGGCTGCCTGCCGCCGCGTCCTCCCCGGCCGGGCAGGGAGAGAAGGGCCGAGCGCAGCTGGGGCGCTGCCAGAATGGCCGTAGGTATGGCCGCAGGTATGGCCCTGCGCGCCATGGAGGCGACGGGGACAGGCTGAGCATCTCCCCCACTCGCTGCCATCCCCACGAGGGCCCCGGAGGCCCTGGCCAAATCCCATCTTCTCCAGGGCTGAATCACAGAGACCTGGCAAGAGCCGGATCCGCCCCCCCCGCCCCGGCCCCCTCGGCAGTGCCTGGCCAAGTAAGGGAGGAGGCAACCAGCCAGGCCTTAAAAGGAGATTAGGGACCGGCAGGCGGGGGCCATCGCATCCCCAGCACGGTAGACCCCCTCTGCCCCCCGGCCGGCCACCGGCCCCGCAGGCTGGGCTACCCTGGCTACACAGGCACCAAAATGCCCAGCGAGTGCCAGCTGGCCCCCAGTCCCTCCAGCACAAGCCATGGGCCCAGGACAGCCCTGTGGGACTGGGACCCCCTGGGGGGACCGAAAGACATGGCCCAAGGCCAAGGGAAGGCCCCGGGTCCTGCAGGGGTTCAGCAGAGGGCCTGCCATGGCTGACAGGGGACTGGCGGTGTGGGCAGGTGGCTGGGACGGCCCACGGTGGCGATGGTGGCTCTGAGCCTCGCACCTGGCCCGGATGCTGCTCCGGCACCCCAGGCGGCATGGTCCCGTGGGGGCTGCGGGAGCAGGGGACGTGCTGTGGGGAGGAGATGTGGGGCAGGGGACCCTGCGCAGCTCCTGGCCCCGGGGCGGTCCCTAGCCCTCCCGTTAGAGCCCAGCCATCTGTCCTGGGAGAGGGGACCGGGAAGCGGTCACCCCGCCACTCCAGCCACCCCGGGGCCAGGGAGATCGTCCCCAGCACCCCTGGGCCGAGACGCCTGGGTGGGTCGGTGGCCGAGGAAGCGGCTGGAGGATGTGCAGCCCTCATGCCTCAGCGATGCGGTAACTTCCTCCGGCGGGGAGGAGCCGAATCCCACCGCCTCCCCGGGATGGACGCCCAGCAGAGTGGAAACCAGCCCCAGCGCCCTCGGCCCGTGGCGCAGCCGAGCCCGGGACGGCACCCCGGGGGTCCCAGCATGGCCGGGCCCCCTCCTGCTCACCCCTGGTTGAGGTCATTCTCAGTGTTGTCCAGCCAGAGGCGCACAGCCACCGCGTTGCCCTCTCGGCACTGCGTGAAGATGTCGTCCATGGCGGCTGGTGCTGTGGGGAGGGACGGGTAAGGACACGGGGCTCCCTGCCCCCCTCTCCCACACGCAGCCCCGAGACCTGGACGCGGCCCCCCACAGCCCCCCCTCAGCTGCAGCATCCCCCGGGGGGAGTGAGGACGGGAGCCTAGCGGAAAACTGTGGTCAGAGCTGGACGGGCAGCAGAGGGGGAAGTTGGCAGCGGACTCCAGCGTCAGAGGCGCCGGCAGCAGCCGCAGGAAGCAGATTTGGCACCCACCGCCTTATCTGCGGGCCCAGCCAGACCCGGGGCCCGCATCTCCAGGGAGGGAGCAGCGCTGGGGGGGGTCCAGCACCACCCTGCTGGGACCCCCGGGTTCCACAGACCCCCCCAGCCCCAGCTGAACTCGGCATGGCGTCACACCCAGGAAACCGGGACCCCTGAGGTCCACAACCTCCCCCTCCCCCAGCTCTCATCAAGAGACCCCAGCCCAGGGTCAGGCCAAGAGCACCCTGGTGCCATTTTTGACCCCTCGACAACAGCAGCCTCTCTGGGCCCCAGGCTGTGCCCCCCCAGGCCCCCCAGCAGCGCGGGGCCGTGCCCGGCAGGTACAGGGGTACCTGGGGGTCTGCGGCACCATGCTGGGATGTGAGGCTGCCCTGGGCACATCCCACGGTGCTGGTGCGGGGACAGACGGAGCACGATGTCACCGGTGTACGCAGGGCTTAAACCTGGCACCAGGCCAGCTGCAGCGGGACCCCCGCCCAGGACGGACCCAGGACGGTCCCTGCACGCACTGCCGGCCCTCGGGACAGCCGCCCCCTGGGACAGCCGGTCCCCCGGGACAGCCAGTCCACCTGCGTCGCGTACTCCAGGCGAGGGTCGCAGGGGAGCATCTTCAGGGTCTGGCCCCCACAGGGGGCTCACGGCCCTGGCACCTCCCGGCAACGCCAGCCCCGCTCCCGGCTACCCCGACCCGCGTCCTGCGGGTCCCACCAGCCGCGGGGCTGATGGCGCTGCCCCCCGACGGGGGGACCCCAGCGACCCCCCATCCTCGTCCCCGCCCCGCGGGACTCGCCCCCCGCTGTCACCGCTGCCCCCGCTCCCCCGGCCGCGGCCCCTGCTCGGCCCGGGGCTGCCCCGCTCCTGTCACCGCTCCGGCTCCCCCCACCGCCCCCTGCCCGGGGCGGGGGCCCTCGACGCCCCCCGGCGCCCAGTGCCCTGTGGTGGGAGGACTCAGCCCGCCCCGAGCCCCCCCGGTTCCTCCCCGACCCCACCTGCAGGGCCTCCCCGCCCCGCACCCCCCTCCCCACCAGCCCCGGCCCCTCGCCCGCCCCGGCGCACCCCGAGCGCGGCGGCCACCGGCCCCGGCCCCGGCCCCATTCCGATCCCGCCGCACCGGGCCCAGCCCCCTCCCCCAGGCCCCGCTCCCGGCCCGTCCCGCCCCACTGCGGCCCGTCCCGCCCCGCGCCACCCCGCACCCCGTCCCCGCAGGGCCCAGCCCGGCCCGGCCGCCCTTACCGGCTGCGGCGGCGGCGCAGGGCGGCGGCTCGGCGGGCGCGGGGTAGGGCGCGGGCCCCGCCCCGCTCCGGACCGGCAGGCACAGCGCCCCTCTGCCGGCCGCCGCCGCGCCGGGCACGGGGCAGCGCTAACGGGCACCGGACATGGGGCAACGTGGGCGGATCCGGGCGCGGCGAGGGCGGGGGGCACCGGGGACAGGGGCGGGAGGCACCGGGCGCGGGGCGGGGGGCACCGGGCAGGGGGTACCGGACGCGGGGCGGGGCGAACCGGGCGGGGGCGGGGCGTCCGCGGCCCCGCCCGGCGCCGCGAGGCCGCTGGGCCTCCCGGTCGTCGAGGGGGCGCTGTTTCCGCCGGGGCCGCTCTGGTACCCCCTGCGCGCGGCTCGCGTGGCGCGGCGCACGTGGGTCCCGGCGGCGGGGCCGTCCCCGATCCAGAGCCGGGCGCCGTCCCCGGCCCGGGCGGGCCCCGCGGCCATGTTCGCCGAGGAGGAGTGGGACGACGCGGTGGAGGGCCCGGGCCGGCCGGTAAGGGGCGTGCGGGGCGGCGGCGGGACGGTCCCTGGGCGCGGGGGAGGTGACCGGCCCCCCGCCCTCCGCAGGGTCCCCCGGGGAAGCGGCGGCGGCGGCAGCGGCCGGGGCAGTGCGCGGCTGAGCCCGGCCGGGACGGCGAGCCCGCGCGGAAGCGGCCCCGGGGGCGGCGGCGGAGTGGGCAGCGCCCGGACACAGGTACCGGGGCCCGGCGGAGACCGGGGGCCATGGCGGGAGCCGGGGCCGCCCGCCGCCGCCCTGACGCCCCTCACTGTGCCCCCAGACGCGGCGGTCCAGCGGCCCCGGCCGAGCGCGGAGCCCGGTGCGGCGGGGCCGGGGGAAGCGGCGCGGCGTCTGAGCGGGAGGCGACGGCGGCAGCAGAAGAAGGACCGGCAGCAGAAGGGCGAGCCCTCGGCGGGGCCCGGCGGGGAGCAGGGCCCGGAGCCGCCCGTAGCGGACCCGGCGCCGTCGGGGCGGTCGGCGGCGCTGCGGGCACGGATGGAGGCGCGGCTGGTGTCGGCCCGGTTCCGGTACATCAACCAGCAGCTCTACACCTCCACCAGCCGGGAGGCCGCCCAGCTCTTCAGCAGCGACCCCGAGGCCTTCCACATCTACCACCGCGGCTTCGCCCGGCAGGTGGAGCGCTGGCCCCAGAACCCCCTGCACCGCATCGTCCGCTACCTGCGCCGCCGGTGAGACGGGGACCCGCCGGGTCTGGGGGCACGGGGCGTCTGCAGCCCCCCCTCAACTCCTGCCCCCCGACCCCCCAGGCCGGCTTCGCTGGTGGTGGCGGATTTCGGATGCGGAGACTGCACGCTGGCCAACAGCATCCGCAACAAGGTTCACTGCTTCGACCTGGTGCCACTCAGCCCCCTGGTCACCGTCTGCGACATGGCCAAGGTGGGGGGCACGGGGGGAGGGACACGGCAGCTCTGCGGAGGGGCCCATGGGGTGTCGTGGAGGGGCTGGGGATGGTGGCTGTGGGGGTCAGGGCTCCTGGGGGGCCTGGGCACAAGAGGGAGCACACATCTGCTCAGGAATCCGGGGCACCCCCGTCTGCCGGCTCCCCAGGGAAGATGCTGGGTCAAACCCGAGAGCCCGATGAGCAGCAGCGCACGGAAGGGGTGCCCCAGCCTCGTCACCATCCTCATCCTCCTTCTCCTGTGGATGTCTGGCAGGTGCCACTGGCAGCTGAGTCGGTGGACGTGGCGGTGTTCTGCCTGGCGCTGATGGGCACCAACCTGCAGGAGATCCTGGAGGAGGCCAACCGCGTGCTGAAGCCAGGGTAGGCAGGGCCGGGGGCCAGGCTGGTGCCGGGGTGCCCTGGGAGGTGCGGGCCAGCGGGTGTTGAGGAGCCAGGGTGATGGGCCGTGCCCTGGGAGGTGTCACGGCTCAGGGCCGGGGTGTTCGCAGAGGTACCCTGATGGTGGCTGAGGTGGCCAGCCGCTTCGAGGACATCCGGACCTTCATGAACGCCATGGCTCAGCTGGGTTTCAAGAGCGTCTCCAAGGTGTGTCCTCGGATATGCCGGGTGCTGGGCCCCCGGGAGCCCTGCGGAGGAGCCCGTGGTCAGAGACCACCCTTCCTGCTCGGGTAGCAGGACGGGGGCACAGCCCAGCCCAGTGCCACTGTGGAGCGGGCCAGGGGGTGGTGACAGTGTATGGGGGTCTGGGGGACCTGTGGGGGCTGTGGTGAGGGGGTCTGGGGGACACAGGGCCCACAGGGGTTGTGCTGGAGTCTGAGAGGAGATTTGGGGGACTCAGGGGCTGTGGTGTCGGGATCTGGGAATGTGGTCTTGGGGAAACCGGGTGCCCACTGGGGTCTGGAACAGGGTCTGGGGGGCCTGGGGCCCGTGGGGGTTGTGGTATGGGGGCTGGGGGGGCCTGGGGCGTGGCGGGGGTCTGGGATGGGGTAAGGGGCACTGGGGCTCACTGGGGAGGGACGTTGTGCGAGGCCTGCGGGAGGTGGTGGTGGAGTCGGGGAGTGAGTTGGTGGTCCTGGGGCCCACGGGGATGTCGTGTGGGGTTTGGGGGTCTGGGGCCCGCAGGGACACAGTGTGGGATGCGGCTGGGGGTGATGGGGCTGGCAGGGAGGCTGTGATGGGGTTGGGGGTTCCGCAGGGTTTGGATTAGTGAGGGGGTTGGAGGTGATGAGGCCAACAGGGAGGCAGTGATGGGGTTGGGGGTCCCATGGGGATGGGGTCTGTGAGGGGGTTGGGAGCAATGGGGTCAGGGGTCCTGCAGGGATGGTGTCCGGGAGAGGACTGGGGGCAAGGGGGAGGTGGTGACGGGGTTGGGGGTCCCTCAGGGACAGTGTCTGGGAGGGGGTTGGGGACAATGGGGGAGTTAGGGGAGATGGGGTCAGGGGTCCCACAGGCACGGGGTCTGTGAGGGTGTTGGGGGTGACAGTGACAGCAATCCCACGGGGATGGGGTCCATGAGGGTGTTGGGAGTGATGGGATTGGGGGTCCCACAGGGCCAGGGGCTGTGAGGGGGTTGGGAGTAACAGGGTTGGGGGTCCTGCAGGGATGGGGTCTGGGAGAGGGTCGGAGGTCCCATGGGCACAGGGTTCGTGAGGGTGCTTGGGGTGACAGTGACAGGGGTCCCGCAGGGACGGGGTCCATGAAGGTGCTGGGGGTGGTGGGGCGGGGGTCCGTGAGGGTGCTGGGGGTGGCGGGGTGCCGCGGGCACTGAGGCGGCGCTGCCCCAGGACCTGTCCAGCCCCTTCTTCTACCTCCTGGAGTTCGCCAAGGCCGGACCCCCCCGCGGCCGCCCCGCGCCCGGGCTGCGCCTGCTGCCCTGTCTCTACAAGCGCCGCTGAGGGCGGGGCGGGGGGGCGGGGGGGGGGGGCGGGACATCCGGAGACCCCGCCCCTCGGCCCTGCCCCGCGCCCCCAATAAAGCTGCTGTTTTCCGCACGAGCTCGCACTGCGGTGGGCGGGGTGCGGGGAGGGGAGGGGCGGGGCGGCGCGTGCGCGGAGCGCGCGGGGCCTGGGCGCTCGGCGGCGGTTCCTGCCGGGGATGTCGGGGCCGGCCGGGCCGGGCCCCGGCGGGGGGAAGCTGGACATCAACCGCGCCGGCGTGGCCGAGCTGGAGGGAGCTCTCAGCGGCATCGGCCGCCGCCGCGCCCGGGGCATCGTGCGGAAAAGAGAGGTGCGGGCGGGGGCGGCGCGGGGCCGCGGTCGGGCCTGGGCCTGGGCGGGGGCGGCGGGGCCTGGGGGGCGGCGGGGCTCGGGATGTGAGGGGAGTCGGGATGTGAGGGGAGTCGAGGCGTGGCGGAGCTTGTCCGCGGCGTCGCAGCTGTGCCTCCGGTGGGGCCGCTCCGGGCTTCCCCCGAGGCTCGGGCCGCTCCGGGCCTAGTGGCGGGGCCTTGCTCGGGCTGAGGGGCCGGCTGTGTCCGCGCCAGCCAAGGGCCCCGTGTGCCGCGGTCCGCAGGCCGTCCCGGACCGGGGAGGGGGGGTTCCGCAGGCCGTCCCCGAGCAGGGAGGTCTGTCTCGGTTGGCCCGGCCCTTACCCGTCCCGGCCGTCCCCCGCCTCGGGGCGTGGGGCAGAGCCTCGGGGACGGCGGCAGGTGACGTTGCGGGCAGAGAAGGCCGAGTGTCCGGGGGAAGGGTCAGGAGCGGGCCGGGGGAGCGGCTCGCCCGGTGCCGTCAGTGCGGGCCGAGAACGCCGCCGCTCCTCCGCCGCCGGGCCCCGGCGTCCGGGAGGGACGGGGACGCGGAGGGAGAGGAGCCGGCGGGGGGCGGTCACCGGTGGCGACACAGCCGTGAAGGAGGTGAGGGCGGTCTCGGGCTGTGTCGGCCGTGGCGCTTCCAGCAGAGACGGGGCCATCAGTGCCACCTTTTCGCCGTTACTGGCACGAAGAGCTGGCGAGGTGGCGGCTGGAGCGCGGTGCCCGTGTGGCAGCGGGCAGGGGGACGGGGAGACTGGCCTGGCAAAGCAAGGCTGGATGAGCTTGGCTTTTTTTGGCCTGGAAAAGAGGAGGCTGAGAGGGGCAGGGTCACCGGCTATAAATACAGCAGGAATGTAAACACCCTGCAGGCGGAAGAGCAAGAGCCATTTAAACAAAAGGCCAGCTGGTGTGAGTACAGGTGAGGATGGAGTTACAGGAACGAGGATTATTGCTAGAGCTGTGCTTTTGGGCAACACCGTTTATAGGGGAGAAACAGCAGAAGTGCCTTAAAATGGTGTATGGTGAATTTGAAAGGATGATCGGAACCTTGTCCTGGCCCTGACGTCTGCGTTAGCCGGGAGGCGTGGGTGCTTTCCACCCTGGGGTCCCGGCCCCTGCTAAAAGCCAGGCCATCCCTGCTGGGTCTAGGCCCTTCGGGCTCGTGGCTGAAGCTGCTCGGGGTCAGTTTGAGGTGCGGCTCTGATCTCTGGTAACGCCCAGTTCTGTGTGCGGGGCTGGGCTGGGCTTGGCCTGGCATTTGCAGGATGGTAGGTGCCTTGCACTTGCAGAGTCACAGAATGGCTGGGGTCGGAAGGAGCCTCTGGAAACCATCCAGTCCCACCCCCTGCCAGAGCAGGGTCACCCAGAGCAGGCTGCACAGGAACGTGTCCAGGCAGAATGTCTCCAGAGACAGAGACTCCACACGCGTGTGTGTGTCTGCGTGTGCCCGTGCCAGGCAGGGGGCAGGGGCTGTTTCCCTCCCCTGGGGCTGCAGAGAAGGGAGATGGACTATGCAGGCCAGGGGACGCTCCCAGTCATGATACCAGTCAGCTGGAAGGTGCAATTCCCCTTTCTGAGCCTTTAGCCTTTGCTGCCAGCAGCGCCAGCACTGTGCCCGTTCCTTGCAGGCATTGCAGTTGTTGCTCGGGGCAGGGATAGCTTGTGGCGATGGGGGGATGAGATAGGAATGGCTGTTTTGGGCAGAAAGCGTCCCTTCCCTCGCAGGAGCGAGGACTTGCAGTGCACAGGCATCGCCCTGCAGTGGCACCGTGACCACCTTTCCCTGAAGGGAGCTGGTGTCTGGAGGCGAGGGGCAAGCTGGTAGGTCTGGAGTGGCTGGGGAAGGGAGCCTGGTCCTGGTCTGGGGCTGGTCCCTGGGCTTCTCAGCTCTGTATCGAACCTTACCGCTCTTCTCACAGGAACTGAAGGGCTTCAACTCACTCGATGATCTCCTCCACGTCAAAGGCATCACCACCCGCATCCTGGAGCTGAACAGCCAGCGGATGACTTGCAGGAGGCGGCCAAGCAGTGAGGAAGCTGCGAGGGTGAGCCCTGCTCTGCAGGGTGACAGTAAAGCCCCTGTGCCTCAGGTAGGAGAAGAAAGGTGGGGTTCTACCTGCTGTGGAGGTGATCCTGCCTCCAGCGGTGCGGGAATCAGGGAGGGGTATCTCATGCCGGGAGAGGTGGGAGCTGGTAGAGGGAGGAGACATGTCTGCTCCAGGCACTGGAAGAGGGAGGCCCAGGGATCGCTGCGCCCTCTCAAACAGCCAAGCAGCCTGTCCACGGGCTCCCTGCAGGGTGGCAGTTTGCATTGAGGAGCATCCTGACAGACGGCTGAGATGCTCTGGGCCCAGCTGGCTTTCATAGAATTGCCCGGGTTGGAAGGGACCTGTCAGATCATCGAGTCCAACCATCAACCCAACACTGACAAGCCCACCACTAACTCATGTCCCTCAGCACCACGTCTGCTCGGCTTTTAAATCCCTCCAGGGATGGTGACTCCACCACTGCCCTGGGCAGCCTCTTCCAATGCTTCACAACCCTTTCCATGAAGACATTTCTCCTAATATCCATCCTAAACATCCCCTGGCACAACTTGAGGCCGTTTCCTCTTGTCCCATGGCCTGTTCCTTGGGAGAAGAGACTGATCCCCCCTGGCTACACCCTCCTTTCAGGGAGCTGTAGAGAGCGAGAAGGTCTCCCCTCAGCCTCCTTTTCTCCAGGATGAACACCCCCAGCTCCCTCAGCCGCTCCTCACAAGGCTTGTGCTCCAGACCCCTCACCAGCTCCGTTGCCCTTCTCTGGACGTGCTCCAGCACCTCAAGGTCTTTCCTGGAGTGAGGGGCCCAAAACTGGACACAGCACTCGAGGTGGGGCCTCACCAGTGCCCAGTACAGGGGGATGGTCACTGCCCCAGTCCTGCTGGCCACACTGTTCCTGACACAGGCCAGGATGCTCTTGGCCTTCTTGGCCACCTGGGCACACTGCTGGCTCACATTCAGCCGGCTGTCGACCAACACCCCCAGGTTCTTTTCCGCTGGGCAGCTCTCCAGTCACTCTGCCCCCAGCCTGGAGTGTCCATGGCGTTGGGGTGACCCAAGAGCAGGACCCAGCACTTGGCCTTGTTGAACCTCATGCCATTGGCCTTGGCCCATCCATCCAGCCTGGCCAGGTCCCTCTGCAGAGCCGTCCCACCCTCCAGCACGTCAACACTCCCACACGCAGCTCTGTGGTGTCCTGCCAGGACCCGCAGTGGCCCCTCAGCACCAAGCCTTGCCGGGAGCTGCTCTGGCCATGGCAATGTGTCTGACCCAACGTCCCCCATAGAAATAATGTTCTGACCCCAGAGGACACTCGTGGCTTCCTGCTACCCCCCTGGCCCAGAGCAGGTAGCCATCCCTAGGGCTCCTGCAGACAGTTGTTACATTCCACTAATTGTTCGTTGCTGGAGACCAGAGCTGGGTGTGGAGAGAGGTTCTTCCCCTGGACTGAGGAGGAGGCCAGAGCCCGTGTCTCTTGCCAAGCTCTACCCTGTCATCTGTGGCCAGTGGTGGCCAGTGCGCTGCTTGCTTGGGCTGGCATGTGCTGGGGTTGGCTCCGGGGGCTTTGGAAGCGCATGGTCCTGTGGTGCTGTCCGTGGAGCTGAGGAAATGGAGGGGTGAAGAAGGACACGGAGCTGTTGGAGCAGGGACAGAGGAGGCCCCGGAGATGCTGGGAGGGCTGGAGCCCCTCTGCTGTGAGGACAGGCTGAGAGAGTTGGGGGGGTTCAGCCTGGAGAAGAGAAGGCTTCGCGGAGACCTTCCAGCCCCTTCCAGTCCCTCAAGGGGCTCCAGGAAAGCTGGGGAGGGACTCTGGATGAGGGAGGGGAGCCATGGGACGAGGGGGAAGGGTTTTCCACTGCAAGAGGGGAGATTGAGCTGAGATCTGAGGCAGAAATTCTTGGCTGTGAGGGGGGTGAGCCCCTGGCGCAGGTTGCCCAGAGAAGCTGTGGCTGCCCCATCCCTGGAGAGGTTCAAGGCCAGGTTGGACGGGGCTTGGAGCAAGCTGGGCTGGTGGGAGGTGTCCCTGCCCAGGGCAGGGCGTGGCACTGGGTGGGCTTTAAGGTCCCTTCCCACCCAAACCAGTCTGTGATTCTATGAAATTTGCCCGCTGAAGAGCAACTCTGTCCTGCTGCGCTCTCAAGCAGGCCGGGAGGGTGGTTGTTGGAGGGTGTTTTACCACCAGGGAGGTGACAGCGACTGTCCTGCCCCAGGAGCATCGTCCTGGGGTCTGGATGGGCATTAGGGTCCCTTCCCCAGACCTAGGTCTGACCCCCACATCTAGATGCCAGAGGAAATGCTTGAGGCTCCTGGGCTCGGTGCTCCCTCCTGAGCTGTGTCCGATGGGACGCTGTCTTCCGCCTCCCACCCGAGAGCCCAGCCCCGTTCCCGGCTCGCCCGCCAGATAGGGTCCGGTCTGACCGGGTGCTGTGGAGGTGACCAAGCTGCCTCTGACCCGGGGAAGCTCCCAGGGCTGGGCCCTCAGTGTGCGCTGAGCCCTCATTTCTGCAGGTAAATAAACCCAGCCCGAACTGCAATGAACGTTGCCGTGCTTGGTAGGAGCCCTGTAGAACAGCGGGATTGTTCCTTCCCCAGGTGTGATTTTGTGACCAAATAATCTCTCCATTTCTTTTCTCCTCCAACAAAATATTTTCTCCAGATTTTGAATTGTTTGGGCGAGGAGACTGAGCAATGCCTTCACGTTTTAAGCGTTCTGTGTAACAACATGGATTGGGCGTTGTGGGACGTGAGCATGTGGGGCAGCACAGGGGCGGCACTGCTCTCCTGCTCGCACTTCTTCAGCTTTTGGGCCTGAAGCTCGTTCCGAGTGCGACCCCTCAGTGCTTTCCCGTGACTGCTTTACAGGAGGCACATCCCTGGTGCCTCGCCGGCCCCGCTCTCCCTGTCCTTAGGGGGAGAACATCACCTCTGGGCGCATTGAAATGCATTTAATTTGGGTGAGCCCAGCTTGCCGAGTGATGCAGGTCACCCCGTGCAACTGTCCCCTCCTCACTGCCTACCCCTATGTACAATGGAAGCCGAAAAGATTGTTATCTACCTCTGTATTGTGAATAAAACAAACATTGACTGTTGTGGTTTTACACACGCACACGCCCTTGTGGGTCTGCACTGGGCCTGGCAGCGGGAAACCCGCAGTTTCCCGGTAAGGGGTACGTTCTGAGGTCTGTCCGCTGGCCCTTGGTCTCCGCTATCCCACCAAAGCCCTTTCGAGGTGCCGGTGTGCCGCTGTTTTTGCCAGAAGCCTCTGCCCTGGGCAAATGCTGTAAAGCGTTTGAGTACGTCTCGTCGATGGGATTTGTGCAATTGCTTTTTTTTAACCAAATGTAACACTGAAAGGAATAAACTCAATTTCATGTGAAAAGACCTGTTTTCATAAAGTCTCACCAGCCGGTACAAAGCAGGTCCCCGTCATTTCCCTTTTACTCACTGAATCCCGCACCAGCCCCTCGATTGCCTGACGTCAGGCTGGGTGAAGGCTCGTTGTTCTCCTGCCTGCCTCACTTCTGGCACAGCTTTCACACTCCTGGTCTTTGCAATTTCTCCTGTGTTCCAAGATTTACCAAAAATAATTGCTGTAATCCAGTGATCTGTGGATCTCTAGGACTCTTAGGTGCAAATTACTCTGGGCTGCCAGTTGAGGTGTGTTATTGGTGTGTGGGAAACCAGTTCCTCATTCCCCTGTGATACAGGGGTGGTGGTGTGCTTCCTCTGAGTAATTACTGAGTGCTTCTGCTTTTTCATCCGTGTGGGGTGTTGTTTGCAGCGCTGCTTCCCTGGGGGAGGAGGGGCGTGGGTGCCATTAGACCCGCACATGCTGCTGATGACCTCTCGAGTCATTGCTGCCCCGTGTCAGAGTGGCTGGAGGGGGACGGGGCTGGAACAGAGCGCGTGCCCCTGTTCCCCTGCCGGGAGCTGCCAGCCATGGCCTCCCCTGCGGCTCTGCTCTCTGCTGGGACGAAGGAAGGGCAGTTCCCGGCTCGCCGTGCCGGGGGGGAGCTGGTGCTGCGAGTTGGGCATTGCTGGGCACCGCTGATGCTCTGGCAATGTTTGTGATTCCTGCTTAGCCGCAGAGTTGCCATCTGCCGCCCAATTTGGCCATGTCACCAAATGGGCTGGGAAGGGACCTGTCTTCAGACCCTGCTCGGCCGTAGCTGCCCCATGTCCCCAGAGAGTGCCTTGGCTCAGCAGCCTGCTCCCCTCTTCCCATTTTGGCTCTGCCCAGTCCTTATCCCTCTTCCCAGCTCCTCACCCCCTCTTCCCAGCTCCTCACCCTTCTTCTCAGCTCCTCACCTTTCTTCTCAGCTCCTCACCCTTCTTCTCAGCTCCTCACCTCTCTTCTCAGCTCCTCACCCTTCTTCTCAGCTCCTCACCTCTCTTCTCAGCTCCTCACCCTTCTTCTCAGCTCCTTGCCCCTCTTCCGTGCTGCAGGGGAAGGTCCTTGTGTTCCCTGGGCCATGTCTCTGACTGTCACCCCCCAGGCCCAGGGCACCCTGTGACTGGTGCGCGGAGCTGCCGCAGACAGACCTGACCCTGCCTCTCCCTGTCTTGTAGGTGGTGGCCGAGGAGGAGGAGGAGGTTTCGGGGCCCTGGGAGCCGGAGCGTTCTGGGAAGGGGAGCCCAGGGCCGGGACCGGAGACTGATGGCTCCAGCGGGCCAGGAGCACAGGAGCCCGTCAGGTCCACCGTCTGTGGGGAGGAGGAGGAGGAGGAGGAAGAGGAAGAGGGGAGCTGCTACAGCGAGGAAGGGGAGGACGGCAGCAATGTCTACTTCTACTACACCATTGGGGAGCGCTGGATAGACTACCTGCAGCGGACAGAGGATGGTGGCCTCCTCCGCCACGTGCGGCCCAAGGTATTGCTGCCAGGAGTGTGGCCCCAGACAAGGGCTTTGCCCCAAGGAGCGGGGCTGCCCATGCGGTGGGTGGCCCCTGGGCAGGGGCTCGCACTGGCACATTGCCTCTGGTCCCGTCCGGGTGGCTGGTGGCCTCAGAGCTACGCACACCCACCGCTTGCCGTGGTGGCGGGGCCAGCGCAGGCCACGGGCTGCCGTAGCTCCTCAAGCCGGTGCTGCCTGGAGTGTGTGTCTCTCGCTGCTGCTGCTGCTGCAGACCCCCAGGACACGCCGGGAGCTCGGGGCTGTCAGCTGGGTGCTGGCTGGGCTGGGAGCTCCCTACTGCAGAGTGCTGGTGGTTGCTGGCCTCCCCGGCTGTTAGGGCCAGGGGTGGGAGGCACAGCCCCAGCCTCCCCAAGTGCTGCCAGCAGTCCCAGCCTTGCCCGTCCCCGGCAGAGCCACCCTGCTTGGCGCTGGGGTCCCAGCGTCGTGGTGCAGAGCCTGAATGGGGCAACAGGAGTCTGAGGGGGAGCAGGCAAAGGCCTCGGGGGGGTTCTGTGGGATGTGGGCATTGCGGTGAGAAGCCCTGGCCAGCCCTGGGCGCAGGGCTGCAGCCAGTGCCCGGGATGGTTACCCAAGGGAAGGAGCCCCCGGCTTTCTGCCTGGATTGGGGGAGCCCCATGCTGACCGTCTGGTGGCCACCAGTGCTGTCTGGTAGCCACCCTGCTCTCCCCGCCTTTCCTCTTCACCCTGCATGGAAGGGTGTAGGTTCCCTTTGGTGCAGCCACATTGGGGCACAGTCTGATGCTCGTCCCAGCACAGCTCTCCCTGTAGCTGCTGAGCCGTGCTGGGCAGGAGGCATCAGCCGCATTCCAGGCTCAGGCTGCAGCTCCGCCTGCTCCCTGCTGAGCTGCGCCCAGAGAAGGTACCAGTAGGTTTTCTCAGCTGCTGGTTTTGTCCCTCTGAACCTGGTTTGCTGACTTTTTCCCTGCCGGGTCTGATACTCCCCTTGGAAGGGCCAAGTCCCATTTCTCCCACAGACGTTAACTCTTCTGCCAGCTCTAGAGGTCGGGTGACCTTCAGCTTCCCTCTGCAGTCCCCAGTGTCAGCGTGGGCTTGGAAGACTCACTAGGCTGGGTCTCCTGCTTTTGTCAGAAAGTCCGTGACCCAGAATGCGCACAGAGCCTGCTTCAACTCGCCTTCTTTTCCCAGATGAAGCGGAAGTCAGAGAACGGCCTGGATGGCAGGGCCCTTTCCCCTGGCAAGAAGCTGTGCAAGGGCTCTGAGTACAGCAGGTGAGATGAGCACGCTGCCTGCTGAGCAGCGACCTGCGCGGTGGGAAAACCTCCTCCTACCCGTCCCCTCCCTCCGTCATCCAGGGCTCCTGCTGAGGCTGTGGAGCCTCCGTCCTTGGAGACCATCTGGCTGGTCCTGCTGGAGCAGGCAACCTCTGGAGGTGCCTCCAGCCTGGGCCAGCCTGTCGTTCCGTCACTCCGTAGAGCAGGCTGGGTGAAGGGGGCTGCACATGTAGCCCTGGTCCTGCTGGAAGGGATGGGGAAGGGGGTCAGCCTGGTGGGAGGCTCGTCGCTGGTGGTTCATGGGGACCTTTGTTCTGAGAAGTGTTTGCGCGGTGTGCCCAGAGCAGCACTGGCACGTCTCACCTCTGCTTTGGTCTCTCCCGGCTGTGGCCCAGGACGCTGGGTCCCTGCATGCCCAGTCCCACCACCACCTTCGGGGACCTGCGCAACGCCAAAGCGGGCCAGGCACGCCGCCGCCGCATCCCCTCAGTGGCACCTCCTCCTGAGCTGCAGGACTGGCTCCGCACCTTCCAGGTGAGCTTGGGAGCCTCGCCGAGGGCTTGCCTTGGGGGTGCCAGTGGGCAGGCAGGAGGGCAGCCGAGCCCCAGGGAGCCCGTCTGTGTGACACCCACCACAGGCAGGGGTTTGGGTCCCACGGTGGATTTTTAGGGAGTTTTTGCCCCAGGTAAAGGAGTACAGAAGTGATGTTAGCCCCAGTCTTGCTCCCCTTCGTCCCGGGGTGGCGTTGCTTTGTCTGCCATCACGCAGCACCTGTGCTCCATCGAATGTGACTCATGGAGCTCCTGACTCCATCGCCGTGGCTCCTCTCCATCTTGGCATCTGGGCAGCAGAGCCCAGGCTGGCTCCAGAGGCCCTGGTGGCCCATCCTGCCTGTGCGGGTTGGTGCCTCTGCAGGGCTGGGTAGGGGCACAGAGCCACTGGGGAGCCTGCGAGGGCCCGCTGTGCGCGCAGGCATCGTGACCAATGTCCCTCTCCCCAGCGATGGAGTGGCCCAGAGAAGCTGCTTGCTCTAGACGAGCTCATCGACCGCTGCGAGCCCTCCCAGATCAAGTACATGATGCAGGTCATCGAGCCCCAGTTCCAGAGAGACTTCATTTCCCTGCTGCCCAAGGAGGTGAGTGGGGGCAGGGGACAGGCTGGCCCCAGTGCCCACGGGAGCCCACTGTGCCCTGGTGACTTGGCTTCCACTCCTGCAGCTGGCACTCTACGTCCTATCCTTCCTGGAGCCTCGGGACCTGCTCCGTGCTGCCCAGACCTGTCGCTACTGGAGGGTCTTGGCTGAAGACAACCTGCTTTGGAGAGAGAAGTGCCGCGAAGAAGGTAAAGACCCCTCCTCTGCATGGCACGTTGTGGCTGCAGTGGGGTAGCCCGCAGCTCCCAGGGATGCGCATTGTGTCAGCTCCCCGGTAGGGTAAGGGCATGGACTACCTGCGTGCCCTGAGACATCCCGCTGTCTTCTCCTCCTGCAGGCATCGAGGAGCCCTTGAACCTGCGGAAGCGGCGCCTGCTGAGCCCTGGATTCATGTACAGCCCCTGGAAATTTGCCTTCATGCGGCAGCACAAAATCGACATGAACTGGCGCAGCGGGGAGCTAAAAGCCCCCAAGGTGGGTGCTTTCAGGAGTCCTTGCTGAGAACCAGGCTCTAGAGCTTTGCCGTGTGGGAAGCTGGTACAGGAAGGAAGTAGCAGAGAAATGTCTGTGACCAATAGGATGAGAACAACACTAAGAATTTTAAATTGCCTTGGGAAAAGATTCACAAGTCCGGCCTGTCTTCAAGGACGCACAAGCCAGAGGTGTTCACCTGGAAGTATTTTAATTTAAAGGTCCTTGAAGCTGTTGGTCACGGCGGCTTCCCACAGCTCCCGTCCCTGCCTGTGGAGAGCAGATCCACAGCACAGCGTGCTCGGAGCTTTCCTTGTGCTCCGACTGGCAGCAGGGCTGATCGCAGGACAGGGCTGCAGTCCTGCCAGCAGAAAAACGGTCACCCTGGGCCCCAGAGAAGGGAGTTTCCATCCCTTCGCCCCTTCTCTGGGCACCTGAGGCAGGGCCGTAGCCACCCTTGGCAGCGAGGGAGCGGTGCAGCCCCGCTGGGGCTCAGCCCAGGTTCCAGAACACTTGGGTGCTGGTTTTGTCTCTCCCTGCCAAGGTCCCTGCCTGCCCCTGTCCCTGTCCAGGAGGCAGGGAGAGCAGAGCCCCAGCCACCCTGTCTCTCGGGTGAGAGTCTCAGTCCTGCTGCTCTCTGCCTCTGGAGACGTTTTTCCGGGCCTGCGCTGTTCCCAGCCCCTTTCCAAGCCCCTGCCTCAGTGGCGCCGAGGTGAGCACGGTGCCGGGCACGGTGCCGTCGCTGCGGGGGCTGCACCCCAGGCAGCCCTCTCCCGAGACCCCCAGCACCCTGGTGTCTGCGTCCCCTGACAGCAGAGCTCTCCAGGGCTCTGCCCACGGGGACATCTGCCCATGGGGACATCCACCCTTTGCCTTCCCCTGCCTGAGGGAGTTTCATACCTTCCCTGCCAAGGCCGGCTCTGGGCCTGTTTCCACAGCCAGGTGCCACTCGCCGCCGTGCTGCCCATCCCCGTGGCTCGGCCAGGTCTCTCTGAGGTGTCCCCTCCTTCCCTGGGGTCCTGCCCCATCTCTGCCTGCAGCAGACATCACTCGGTCCTTGCCTGCCTCTGCTGCCCTCGTGGCACGCCGGCGCGCTGCCTGCCCTCCGCCGCGCGGCAGACGGAGCTGCTGGTCCTAAGCGTGCTCTGGCTGATGGCCACCCACTTTCGATCCGGGACAGAGGCCGGCTCTGAGCGCCATGGCTTTTGCGGCCTTAATAGCCACAAGGGTCCATCCATGTTTTGGGGTCCCCGGGTAGCCCGCTGTCCCCCAGCAGTAGCCGCCGAATGCCCCTCCCTGCTCCTACCCATGAGCCTGTGCAACAGGTGTATCATAACTAATGAAACACGAGCTCAGCCTTAGTGTGATCATGTCGTCTTAGCCAGCGAATGCGCGGGTTCTGGGCAGATGCTAACGGTTGACCCCCTTCCCGCCTGCTTGGGAATGGTGGCGTTGCTGTCTCACCCAGCTTCCTGGCAGCTTCGGGCGGTTTGGGACCCTGGGCAACTGCCTGGAATTTGCACCCAGAAAAAAAACCAGAAAATAATACGTAGGGACAGAGTTGGGCGTTGGAGGCAAAGTCGTATTAAGGCCAGTCAGTACTGGGACAACATCAAGGTTCTGAAAGGGGACAGAAATGGTTGTTTTCCCAAGAGAGCAGTACTTTTTTGGGGATGTTTAGATTGGACACTAGGAAAAATTTTCTACACTGAAAGGGTTATTAAGCATTGGACCAGGCTGCCCAGGGCAGTGGTGGAGTCGCCATCTCTGGAGGGATTTAAAAGCCGGGCAGACGTGGTGCTGAGGGACATGGGGTAGTGATGGTTTTTGTCAGTGCTGGGTTGATGGTTGGACTCGATGGTCTGAAAGGTCCCTTCCAGCCCAACTCTGTGACTCTCTGGTTCTGCTGTAGCTGCTGCCCCACAAAGGAGCAGTGGGGGGTGGGACAGCAGTGGCCTTACGGGAACCCCTTGTTCTTCCTCCCTCAGCACTCTGTCCCCACACTGGTGGCTCCGGGGCCCCGGGAGGCCCTCTCTCCCTCCTCACCCGTGTGGTTCTCCCTGCAGGTGCTGAAGGGACACGACGACCACGTCATCACTTGCCTGCAGTTCTGTGGCAACCGCATCGTCAGCGGCTCAGACGACAACACACTCAAAGTGTGGTCTGCGGTCACGGGGGAGGTGAGCTGCTCTCTGCTCTGTCACGGGCTGCTCCACCGGCACGGGAGCCATGCTCATCCCCCGCAGGAGTGCGGGGGGCTGAGAGAGGCATCAGGGCCTTTTGGGAGGGTTTATCTTGTCTCTGGCAACGTGCAGCCGGGGAGAGGATTTGATGGATGGCGTGGCTGCAGGAGCAGTGGGAAGAGCTGGCTTAAGGCCTGCCGGTGCAGGAAGAAACCAGC
The DNA here is from genome assembly GCA_947846985.1 of Fratercula arctica. Lineage (NCBI taxonomy): Eukaryota > Metazoa > Chordata > Aves > Charadriiformes > Alcidae > Fratercula > Fratercula arctica. The sequence goes on from CANTUZ010000001.1 coordinate 189,944, forward strand.
AAGAGTTGGCCACATGTGTGTTCTGCTGGCAGTCAGCAAGTGTGGACCACCCTCCTGGAGGTCCAGGGTGGGCGAGAAACTTGTTTGGGTTTAGAATAGCAAGTTACCGTTGTCACGGAGAGGACCCTGGTGGGGACCTGAGTGTCCGCAGGGGGCAAGTTGCTGACCTGAAGAACTTTACCGATCCTGGAGGAATCCTGCGCTTGGCTTGGCCTTTTTGCTGTGTCGTTCAGCCTTTCCCAAACCAGCATCTCGCGTCTTGTTCTTTGCAGTGTGTGCAGACGCTGGTTGGCCACACTGGGGGTGTGTGGTCTTCCCAGATGCGGGACAGCATCGTAATCAGCGGCTCCACGGACCGGACACTCAAAGTGTGGAACGCAGACACGGGGGAATGCGTGCACACGCTGTACGGGCACACGTCCACCGTGCGCTGCATGCACTTGCACGGGAACAGGTAGGGGTGTGACAGCCTTCGGGGCCCGCTCTGCTGCCCACGAGATATGGGGCAGGGGAGGTGCAGAGGGAGAGGGACTGGGCTGAGCTGTAGCTGGAAGATGCTGCCTGGGAAGAGATTTCCCTATGGGGGGATAAGCTGGGGCTGTTCCTTGGGGAATGACAGAGTTGTAGGGGTTGGCAGGGACCTTTGGAGATCACCCAGTCCAAGCTCCTGCCAGAGCAGGGTCACCCAGAGCAGGTTGCACAGGAACGCGTCCAGGCGGGTTTGGAATGTCTCCAGAGACGGAGACTCCACCGCCTCTCTGGGCAGCCTGTGCCAGGGCTCTGCCACCCTCAAAGTAAAGAAGTTCCTCCTCATGTTGAGATGAAACTTCCCATGGAGGCTCCTGTGCCCGGGGGATCTCAGCTGGGCTGGGCGCGGGGTTGACACGGTTGGGCTCCATGCGCACTCCTGCCCACAGGGTTGTGAGCGGCTCACGGGACGCCACTCTGCGCCTCTGGGACATCGAGACAGGGCAATGCCTGCACGTGCTGATGGGGCACGTGGCTGCCGTGCGCTGCGTGCAGTACGACGGGCACAAGGTGGTGAGCGGCGCTTACGACTACACCGTCAAAGTGTGGGACCCCGAGAGCGAGAGCTGCACTCACACGCTGCAGGGACACACCAACCGCGTCTACTCCTTGCAGGTAGGACCCCGCTCCCCTTCCCTCCCGCCCGCGCTGCTGCAGCAGGCCGGGGGCTGTCTCCTCACCCTGTGCAGGTGCCGCAGGGACGCACGGGCCGAGTCTGTTCCCTGCAGGTGGGACACTCTCTGCCCCTCCACCCTGACCCCCACACACGCATGCACTGCGGGAACGCGCACCCCATGTCTGCTTCCCAGAGGGAAGATGCTGCCTGACGCTCGCACCCTGGTTTAGCCAAAGGGCGCCTGAGCCCATCGCTTCACCTGCTGTGCCCCGCGTCCCCGACTGCAAAGAGCCATCCTCCCCTCTCGGCCGTGCTCACCTGTGTCTCTCCGGGCAGTTTGACGGGACACACATCGTGAGCGGCTCTCTGGACACCTCCATCCGAGTGTGGGACGTGGAGAGTGGGAACTGCCTCCACACCCTGATGGGGCACCAGTCGCTCACCAGTGGCATGGAGTTACGTGACAACATCCTTGTGTCTGGCAACGCTGACTCCACAGTCAAGATCTGGGACATCAAGACGGGCCAGTGCCTGCAAACGCTGCAGGGTGAGTGCTGGGGGGGGGAACAGATCCCCTCACTGCAGGGACTGGAGAGGGGCCATGATGGGGAGGGACTCTGGATGAGGGAGGGGAGCCATGGGACGAGGGGGAAGGGTTTTCCACTGCAAGAGGGGAGACTGAGCTGAGATCTGAGGCAGAAATTCTTGGCTGTGAGGGGGGTGAGCCCCTGGCGCAGGTTGCCCAGAGAAGCTGTGGCTGCCCCATGCCTGGAGGGGTTCAAGGCCAGGTTGGACGGGGCTTGGAGCAAGCTGGGCTGGTGGGAGGTGTCCCTGCCCAGGGCAGGGGGTGGAAGGAGGTGATGGTTAAGGTCCCTTCCCACCCAAACCATTCTGTGTGGCTCCCAGCTGCCAGATGTGGGGGGCAGGCAGCTGCTGCCCAGTATGGGGTGCTCCTGAAGCACTTGGGGCAGGAGGTCTAACAGGAGGAGGAGGACTAACAGACACAGGAATGCCTTCTTTGCTTCAGTCTTCACTGTTAAAGCTGTCCCTCATGAATCCCAGGCCCTGGAGGCAAGGGGGAAGGTCTGGAGAGGGGAAGAGTTTTCCCCAGTAGAGAAGATCAGGTTAGAGACTATTTGGCCAAACTGGACATCCATAAGTCCATGGGCCCTGACGAGATGCACTCGCGAGTGCTGAGAGAGCTGGCAGATGTTATTGCTTGGCCACTCTTCATCATCTTTGAAAGGTCATGGAGAACAGGAGAGGTGCCTGAGGGCTGGAGGAAGGCCAATATCACTCCAGTCTTCAAAAAGGGCAGGAAGGAGGACCCAGGGAACTAGAGACTGGTTAGTCTCACCTCCATCCCTGGGAAGGTGATGGAGCGACTCATTCTGGATATCATATCCAAGCACGTTCAAGAGCAGGAAGTTATTGGAAGTGGTCAACATGTATTTACCAAGGGTAAATCATGCTTGATCGATCTCATAGCCTTCTGTGATGTTATAACTGGTTGGCTGGAGGAGGGCAGAGCAGCAGATGTCATCTACCTTGACTTCAGCAAGGCTTTTGACACTGTCTCTCATAACATCCTCAGGAAACTGAGGAAGTGTGGACTAGACGAGGGGACAGTGAGGTGGATTGAGAGCTGGCTGTTTGACAGGACTCAGAGGGTTGTGATCAATGGAGCAGGGTCGAGTTGGAGGCCTGTGGCCAGTGGTGTCCCCCAGGGGTCAATACTTGGACCAGTATTGTTTAACGTATTCATCAACGACCTGGACGAGGGGACAGAGTGTATGCTCAGCAAGTTCACTGATGATACCAAACTGGGTGGGGTGGCTGACACCCCAGAGGGACGTGCTGCCATCCAGCGTGACCTAGAGAGGCTGGAGAGCTGGGCAGAGAAGAACCTAATGAGGTTCAACAAGGACAAGTGTGGGGTCCTGCACCTGGGGAGGAAGAATGTCAGGCACCAGTATAGGTTAGGGGTGGACCTGCTGGAAAGCAGCTCTGAAGAAAAGGATCTGGGGGTCTTGGTAGACAGTAAACTATCCGTGAGGCAGCAATGTGCCCTTGTTGCCAAGAAGGCCAATGGAATTCTGGGCTGCATAGGGAAGAGTGTGGCCAGCAGGTCAAGGGAGGTCATTCTCCCCCTCTACTCTGCACTGGTGAGGCCACAACTGGAATACTGTGTCCAGTTCTGGGCTCCCCAGTTCAAGAGAGACAGGGAACTACTGGAGAGAGTCCAGCGTAGGGCAACAAAGATGACTGAGGGAAGGATTGGAGCATCTCCCTTAGGAGGAAAGGCTGAGAGAGCTGGGACTCTTTAGCCTGGAGAAGAGAAGGCTGAGGGGAGACCTTATTAATGTTTACAAGTATCTAAAGGGTGGGTTGAAGGAGGATGGAGCCAGACTCTTTTCAGTGGTTCCCAGTAACAGGACGAGGGGTAATGGGCACAAGCTGGAACATAGGAAGTTCCGATCAAATATGAGAAAAAACTTCTTTACGGTGAGGGTGAGAGAGCACTGGAACAGGCTGCCCAGGGAGGTTGTGGAGTCCCCTTCCTTGGAGACTTTCAAGACCCGCCTGGATGCAGTCCTGAGGAATGTGCTCCAGCAATCCTGCTTTAGCAGGGGAGTTGGATAGATGATCCCTAGAGGTCCCTTCTGACTCTGAAATTCCATGATTCCGTGACACCTTCTGCTTCCAGGGCCCAGCAAGCACCAGAGTGCCGTCACCTGCCTGCAGTTCAGCTCCAAGTTCGTGGTGACCAGCTCGGACGATGGCACCGTCAAGCTCTGGGACCTCAAGACGGGCGAGTTCGTGCGCAACCTGGTTGCGCTGGAGAGCGGGGGCAGCGGGGGCGTGGTGTGGCGCATCCGTGCCTCCAACACCAAGCTGGTGTGTGCCGTGGGCAGCCGCAACGGCACCGAGGAGACCAAGCTGCTGGTGCTGGACTTCGATGTGGACCTGAAATGAACCCGGCCGGGGCAGGCTGGGGTGGAGGATCCCGCGGGCTGGGTGTCGCGGCCGGGCTTGGTGGGGCTGGCCCCAGAGCAGGCGCTGGCCCCCCGCGGGCTGTAAATACTGTTTGCAGCTGTCTGGGCCTTATTTATATATGTGTGAACTCCCCGTGGGGAGCCTGCGCCCGGCTGGGCACTGTACAGAGGAAGCAGCATGTTTTGTACACACTAATATATCGATTTATTTCTGTACCCGGGGCATTCTTTCCCCTCAGCCCTCCCTTCCTGGGGCTCCTCTCCTCCGGGGAGCAGTTGGTGGCTGCAGCCCATCCCCTTTGGTTCCAGGCTTTCCTTAGAGCCGCTGGCCGTGGAGACCCGCTCTCTGCCCCTGCATACGTGCCCTTGTCTGGTGGAGGGCCCTCTGCCTGGCGTCCCCTAGTCTGTGGACTCCAGCGTCTTTCTTTTGGGCGGGGATGCGGGCTGGCAGCATGCGTGAGCGTGGGCAGACCTCGCAGGGCAGTACTGCCGGCAGCGCAGCCCCATGGCCGGCCAGGCGCCAAGGCTCCCGACGCCGTCCCAGGAAGACGTAGCCCAGTGTGGTGCCTGCGAGGGAGCAGTGCTGCGAGCAGACGTGTTTTCCCTCCTGCGCTGCTCCGACCCAGCCGGAGGGATGCAGACGGGGCTGGGCAGAGTGAGGGATGGCGCGGCAGGGAACAGCTGGAAGCATTCCGCAGGGGGATGAGATGGGGCCTGAGCTCTGCCGAGCGGAGGGTTGTCCGCGGTGGGGAGGGTGGCTCTGCTGCTGCCCTGGCTCCTGAGACCCGCCAAGTCTGCGGGGAGCGGTGCCAGCGGGAGCTGGGAGGCACAGGGGGAGGCAGCAGGGGCTGCCCTGCCATGGCATCGGGCAGGGCCGTACCAGCCAGCAGCGGCTGCAGCATTCCCAGACGCTGCCTTGGGACCGGTGGCCCAGGGGGGTCCAGTGCAGCCACAGCCGTGGCAGCCATCTGTGCTCCTGGGGGGTGACCAGGGGGCCCGTCCCTTCAGGTTGTCCTGCGCGCAGCCAGCGACCTCACTGGGTGCAGCAGAGCCAGGGACCCTCCGCGCTCCTCCAGCGGGAGCTGATGGAAGGGTCAGGGCTTGGGCTGAGATTGTCCGTGTGGGAGGTGGCTCCTGCTGCCCGTCCCTGTGTCCGTAGGTCCTGCTGCAGCCCCAACAGCGGCGCAAGGCCCTGTCCTGCTGGAAGCTCGGGGCTGGTCGCTGGTTGACCAGGGGCTGCCAGGCACGCTGGGAACGGAGGAGACGGGAGAGTGCAGCACAGCTCCAGGAATGGAGGAGACAGGAGAGCATGGCACAGCTCCGGGAACAGAGGAGATGGGAGAGCGCAGCGCAGCTCCAGGCTATCAGCCCTCCTGCAAGCCCTGGGCCGCTCGGGGGAGGGTGGCTCTGCTGGGCTGCGGAGCTGCTGGATGCCTGTCTGGATTCTCTGAATCGCCTCATCCCCGGCCAGACCTGGAGACAGCAGGTTCCCATCTGTGTCCCCATGCCTCCCCCTGGCAGAGGAGACTCTGTCCCTCTGCCATTGCTGCCAGGAAAGCATCCGTGTTCCAGCCCTCCCTTTCCCCACACCCCCTCTGCCCCCCTTCCCTGGGTATGTGCAGGTTCTCCCCTGTGTTGGGGCAGCCCCCAGGAGGGATAAGGCGGCTCCGGGATTCCAAGAGGAGCTGGGCTGCGGGGTCCCGGAACTGCTGAGCCAGGCTCTGCCGCTGCCTCTCCATCCACAGCCTCCATGAAGAGCTGGCCCTGGCAGAAGGAGGGACTGTCATCAGCCCAAACGGTGGGTACCGCCCTGGCCCAGTCTGTCCAGTCCCCAAAGGCGCAGTTGGTGCGGCTGAGGGATGGTGGAGCTGGAAGAGCGGCCGAGAGACCATGTCGGGCAACCTGCAGCAAGCGTGGGATCGGGAGCAGCACTGCTGCCGGTGCTGGGGATCAGGAGCAGAGCCAGCGCCAGTAGCCAGGGCTCGGGAGCAGCACGGTGCTGGTGCCCAGGGCTCACCGCTGGCGGTGTGTGACCGTGCGGTGCATGGCACTGAGAGCTGAGCGTGCCCCGTGGGCCCTGCCGCGTCAGCTGCCCAGCGCTGGCTGCGTGTGTGCAGCAGGAGCGCCGTCAGGGCCAGGGTGTCCCGCGGAGGGCGGTGGGTGCAGACGGTGGGTGCTGCAGGATGCGGGCGGTGGGTGCTGCCACCCCCGGCAGGGAAGGTCTGTGTCGGGGGGCCGGGGGGGGGGGCGGGGTGTTTCTGGGGTTGTGCCATGGCCCTAGGTGACAGTGCCACCGGCAGCCCACGATGGCCCCCACCCACCTGCGGCAGTGCCCTCGGCATCATGGAGCAAGGCCTCACGGTACAGCGTCCCCCAAACGTGGCCGTGCATCCCACGGCTTGACGCCTCCGAGACCGAGTTTATCCTTTCCCCGCTTTGAACCCAGTTTGAAACTTCCAAGTGGTGAGCAAAAATATCTTCCCCCTTGAGAAAGGTGAGCCCTCGGCCCCAGCTGGCTCGGTGTCCCCGAGCCCGTCCCGGCGTCCCCAAGCCCGTCCCGGTGCAGTTCAGGGCCTGGCCGGGGGGCCAGGCTCCACACAAGCCCTGGAGGTGGGCTCACGGCACCCGCCTCCACAAGCCCGTGCAGCAGCTGGTGAGGTGTGAGCCAGAGCACGTGTGGCCACCAGCCAGGGCCAGTGACCTCATGGAATCATGCAATCACAGAAGGGTTTGGGTGGGAAGGGACCCTAAAGCTCACCCAGTGCCACCCCCTGCCAGGGCAGTGACACTTCCCACCAGCCCAGGTTGCTCCAAGCCCCATCCAACTGCAAATGGCCTTACAGCAGCTGAGACTATCGCTGGCCTTGCCAGACGCTGCTTCCTGATTTTCCATTTTTTTCCCCTTGAAGAGTAGCTGGGCACGTAACTCAGCTCCCTTAAAGCACAGGTTTTGGGTTTGGAGCCTCAGATCAGTGGGAATAAGACTGACGGGCAATTATGTCACAGGCACTTGTGAGGAACAGCCAAGCTCCACTTCATCCTGGAGGAGCCGTCTTCATCTCCTGTCTCCTCGACCTCCTCGACCTGCTGCTCGTTGTGTCTCTGCAGCGTCGTCTGTACCATTACGCAAAGCGCCGCAGCCAGAAAACATTCCCATGGGAGCATCCCACAGACACCCTGCGCCACCCATGGAAAACCAGAGTCTGCCCAGCTCCTTCCAGCCAAGAGCCCCCGGTTCCGCAGGGACAAGGGGAATGTCACGGCCCAACCCCAAACCGTCCCCTCAATGGGGGACACAGGACTGCGCCTGTCCCCTCCCCTGCACAGAGGGGTCCGAGCCCCCTGGGCAGAGCCGAGACCCCGCTCTCGGCTGACGAAGCCTCCATGGGTCAGTCCCGGGCAGGACGTCCTCCTTGCCCGTCCTCTTCCAGGGTGGCCATGTGGGTGATGGTTCCTCTCCCGGCCGGGAGCGAAGCCCTCGGCTGTCCCCAGTGGAGCCAACGGGGCTGGTGGCACTGGGCGATGGGGGGGACGTCCCCAGTCCTGGGGATGTTGGTGGCACTCGGCGATGGGGGGGAATGTCCCCAGTCCTGGGGACGTTGGTGGCGCCCAGCGACGGGGGGGATGTCCCCAGTCCTAGGGCCAGCCATGCTCGGTGCATGGATGGACAGACAGATCTCCAGCACAGGCTGTAATACATATAAATATATAAATATCAATTTAATAGATATAATTAACATAATTTTATATATATAAATGCAAAGCTATACTAAGATGTAGCAGCAGAGAAACAATGTCTTTTTAGCCTTTTTTTCCCAGCAGGACGTCAGCACATCTGTGCCCCCAGAGCCCTGCTGGGCCTGACTGCGGGTCTCAGCTGGGGGGGTGTCCGTCCCCAGCCCCCATATGCCTGGGCCGCGGTTACAGGTTAAGGCAGGGCCAGGAGCGGTGTCCCACCTCCCCAGAACGCCACCGAAAGCCCTTCAGCGCGTCACACAAATGCTCTCGGCTGCCACAAAACCAGCAAACTGGCCCCAAAGAAAGCGAGAGGCGCGGAATGGCAGAGCCCGGCCGTGAGGGGCTTGGGGTGGTGGGTTGGGGGCGGTGGGTCGGGGGGTTGGCAGCTCTGGAAAGGCCTGGGGGGGCAGGGGGGCAGGGGTCCGGCCAGGGCCTCGCCGGTACCGTGCTGCTGGCAGTGACAGAGGAAACCCCTGCGTGCGACCCCCCCACGCCCCCCCCCCACCCTCTGGGACATGGCGGGGGGCTCGTGCCCCCGGCAGCGGTGCCGTCACGGTTCCAGCTCTGGGCCTGAGTGACTGAGACTGGGGCTGCAAAAAGGCCACGGCTCACTTTCCTGGAGCAGACGGTTTGTCCAGCGACGGATGCGGGAATTGTGCAGAGACTGAAGAAACTCCGCTGCCGGAGACTCCGTGGGGTTTTTTTGCAGAAAACACAAAGCCGGGAGGAGCGGCTGATGGCACCGGAGGGTTGTCCTGCCTCCAGAGGGACCTCGAGGGGCTGGAGAAATGGACTGAGAGGAGTTTCCTGAAGTTCAACAAGGGGAAGTGCACCCAGGGAGGAACAGTCTGGGGCAAGGATATATGCTGGGGCCACCCAGTTGGAAAGCAGCTTGGCAGAAAAGGACCTGGGGGTCCTGGTGGACGCCCAGTTGAAGATGAGACAGCAACGTGCCCCTGCTGCAAAGGAGGAGAACGGTATCCTGGGCTGCATCAGGAGGACTGCTGCCAGCAGGTGGAGGGAGACGATCCCGCCCCTCTACTCAGCAGTGGTGAGGCCACAGCTGGAGTGGTGGGCTCCCCAGTACAGGAGAGAGATGGACATACTGGAGAGGGTCCAGTGAAGGGCCACGACGATGATGAAGGGACTGGAGCATCTCTCCTATGAGGAAAGGCTGAGAGAGCTGGGACTGGTCAGCCTGGAGAGGGCTCGGGGCGTCACATTATTGTGTAAATACCCAGAGAGGGGGTAAAGCCAAGCCGGATGCTTCTTGGTAGCCACCAGTGAGTGCATGAGAGGCAACGGGCCACGAAAAACCATTTTTACCATGTGGATGGTGGAGCACGGGCACAGGGTACACAGGGGTGCAGGGTCACCTTCTGTGCAGGTTTTCCTGTGGAGGACACAGCTCTGGGCAACCAGCTCTGGGCGACCAGCTCTGGGCAACTGGCTCTGGGGGACCAGCTCTTGGCGACCAGCTCTGGGCAACCAGCTCTGGGCAACCGGCTCTGGATGACCAGCTATTGGCGACCAGCTCTTGGCGACTGGCTCCGGGTGACCAGCTCTGGGCGACCAGCTATTGGCGACCAGCTCTGGGCAACTGGCTCTGGGCAACCGGCTCCAGGCGACCGTCTCTGGGTGACCGTCTCCATCTGTCCATGTTGGTGGGGTTGGGCTGGGGCAGCTCTGTGCCGGGACCCTGTGGTCTCCCCTCAGCCATGCGCTGTTGCGTTGGGGAGCGGCCTGGGCAGGAACGACGATGGCCGCTGCTCAGAGAACACAGCGCTGCTGCCGGTAAAACCATGGAGACGCCCATAAACGTGTGTGTCCATGTGGGTGTGCGTTATGGCCGGACTCTGCGTGGGGGGAGACCGTGGTGGTGAAAGCACCTGGAAGAGGAGCGCGGCTTTAGCGGCGAGGGTGCGCCCATGCGCTTTGTTGAGGGGCTGTAAATGCAAAGGGAGAAGGGGGTTCGGAGGGTGCAGTGAAATGCCCAAACCCGGGCGCTGACGCGTGCCATGGTCCGAGGGCAGGGCAGAAAAGCCAGGGAACGCAGCAGCCGGGTGAGTGACAGGTTCGGCGTCACCGTGATAAACCCCCACCAGCATCCACTTGTGCTTGTGAGCCCCCCCCCCAGCACCCGTCAGCTGCGGCTGATTGACCCCCGGCCCCTGTGCAGGCACAAAGTGCACAAAGACCCTCACGGGCTGCCCACGCCGCCCCCCCCCCCCCCCCCCCCCCCTTACAGCAAGCCCCTGGGCAGCTGGCCAAATAACCCTGCCCACTTGCCTTGTAGAGAAATTGTTTTCCCCAAAATAATAGAAATCAGCAGGGCCCCCACTTTAAACAGTTCTGGATCCAAACAGGCTGGAGATTTGGCGGGAGAGAAACCTTATGAAATTCAATACGGGCAAGTGTAGGGCGCTGCACCTGGGGAGGAATAACCCCTGGCACCAGTCCAGGTTGGGGGCTGACCTGCTGGAGAGCATCTCTGCAGAGAGAGACCTGGGAGTCCTGGTGGGCAACAGGATGACCGTGAGCCGGCCAATGTGCCTTTGTGGCCAAGAAGGTCAATGGCATCGTGGGGTGCACCAAGAAGAGCGTGGCAAGCAGGTGGAGGGAGGTGCTCCTCCCCCTCTACTCTGTGGCCCTGGGGAGGCCACAGCTGGAGCCCTGGCTCCAGTTCTGGGCTCCGCGGTTCCAGAAGGAGAGGGAACTGCTGGAGAAGGGACAGCAAAGGGCTACCGAGATGATGAGGGGACTGGAACAGCTCCCTTAGGAAGAAAGGCTGAGGTACTTGGGTCTTTTCAGTCGGGAAAAAAGAAGACTGAGGGGGGACCTTATCAATGCTTAGAAATAGTGAAAGGGTGGGTGTCAGGAGGACGGGGCCAGGCTCTCTTCAGTGGTGCCCAGTGACAGGACTGGGCACAAACAGGCAGCAAGTTGAAGATAGGAAGTTCCATCTAAACCTGAGGAGGAACTTCTTTACTTTGAGGGTGGCAGAGCGCTGGCACAGGCTGCCCAGAGGGGCGGTGGAGTCTCCGTCTCTGGAGACATTCCAAACCCACCTGGACGCGTTCCTGTGCAGCCTGCTCTGGGTGACCCTGCTCTGGCAGGGGCTTGGACTGGGTGGTCTCCAGAGGTCCCTTCCACCCCGGCCAGTCTGTGATTCTGGGATTATTTTGCCGATTCACAGACAGCCGCGCAATGTCCGTGCTGAAGGCCCAGCGTTCCAGAGAAGACCCTCAGCCCCCGTCCCGCCCCGTTCTCTCCCCCTGAGGGCCCGGGCTCCGGCCGTTGCTCTCGGCTGAATGCGCTGCTTCTTTGCGGACAAACGCTCCTTCCCCAGCGGAGGCGTCTGTCCGCGGCCTCTGCGGGGGCTGCGGCTGCTCCTGCCCCCGAAGGACCGCCCCCGTCCCGGGGGGTGTCCGCGGCCGGGGCTCGGCGGGCGGTGCCTGGCCCCGCCCGGGGAAGGGGCGGGGGGGGGGGGGGAGGCACCGGGCGGCCCCTCCTGTCCCCGCAGCCCGCCCCCCCCGGCGCGGCCCCGCGCCCCGCCCCCAGCGCGCGCCCCCGCCGCCCCGCCCCCGCGGGGACACGCCCACTCCCGGACCCGCCCACGCAGAGCCACGCCCACTGCCCGGCCACGCCCCCTCAGCCCCCGGCCACGCCCCCGGCGCGTCCTTCGGCCATGGCGGCGCGGGCGCAGGGCCCCGGCCCGGCCCCGCCGCTGGCGCTGGCGCTGGCCCTGGCGCTGTCGGTGTCGCTATCGCTGTCGGTGTCGACGGGGCCGCCGCCTGCCGGGGCCGGGACCGGGGCCGAGGCGCTTCTGGCGGCGGCCCCGCGCTGGGGGTGGCGGAACGTGTCGTGCCCGGTGTGTCGGCTGCTCTTCGGGGCGCTGGACCTGGCGCTGCAGGTGGGGACGGGGGACACCGGGAGGGGACCGAGAGGGGACCGGGACGGGGGGGACACCGGGAGGGGACCGGGAGATCGGGGCCGAGCCGGGGTCAGGGCAGGACAGGGACGGTGACGGGGCCGGGCTGTGGTGGGGCCGAGTGGGGTCAGGACAGGGACGGGACAGGGACGGGGACAGTGTCGTGTCAGGGCAGGGCCGGGGCTGGAGGCGGGAGCTGGGCCGGGACCTCGTGACGGGGCCGGGACAGGCTGAGGCACGTCGTGGCTTGTCACGGGCACAGGACTGGCTGGGGACGGGGACAGGGATGGGACAGGGACGGGGACCAGCCAGGCGGGGGCGGGACGGGGCCCCCAAAAGGGGACCTGGGCTGTGCCCGGGGGTGGCGGGTGGGTGCGCGTCCCCCCCACCCGCTGAGCTTCCAGCCGAGGGGTCAGGGTGGCCACGGCGGCCGGTGGGCGAGCGGTGGGGATGGTGGCAGCGGGCGAGGGGCGGCGATGGGTCGGGGCAGTGATGCCAGTGGGGGTCGGAGCATGGTGGCCGTCCCAGGTCCACGTCAGCCGCTGACCCCATCCCGCAGCTGGAGCCCAACGTGGCGCGCGTGGGGCGTGTGGCGTCGCGGCTGTGCCAGGAGCTGCGCCTGGCGCGGCCGCCCGTGTGCCGGCAGGCCGTGCAGCTCTTCCAGCGCGACGTGGTGTCGGCCTGGGCACGCTCGGTGCTGCGGCCCGGCGAGGCCTGCGGGCTGCTGCTGGGCCGGGGCTGCGGCCACTGGGACATCTTCGGCGCCTGGAACGTCTCCCTGCCCGCCGCCCCCAAGCCGCCGGTGCGGCCCCCGCAGCCCCCCGCGCCCGGCACCCCCACCGCCCGCATCCTCTTCCTCACCGACCTGCACTGGGACCGCCGCTACGTGCCGGGCAGCCCGGCCTGCCTGCCCCGACCCGCTCTGCTGCCGCGGCGATGCCGGACACGGCCCCAGCGGTGCCGGCTTCTGGGGGGAGTACGGCAAGTGCGACCTGCCGCTGCACACCATCGAGGCGCTGCTGGCCCAGTTGCCCGACCCGGCCACCTTCGCCGCCGTGTACTGGACCGGCGACATCCCGGCACATGACGTCTGGCAGCAGAGCCGGCAGGACCAGCTGCTGGCCCTGCGCACCGTTACCGGGCTGCTGCGCCGGCACCTGGGTCACCTGCCCGTCTACCCAGCCGTGGGCAACCATGAGGCCACCCCGGTCAACGCCTTCCCCCCGCCATACGTGCGGGGCAACCAGTCCTCTGCGTGGCTCTATGATGCCATGGCCCAGGCCTGGCAGGGCTGGCTGCCCCCCCCGGCGCTGCAGACCCTCCGGTGGGGGGTCTGCGGGGGGCTCAGGCTGGGGGCTCCTGGCTAGCAGGGGCATGGGGCTGGGGGCTTGGGGCTAGCAGGGGTGAGGAGGCTCAGGGGTGGGGGGCTTTGGGCTGGGGGGGCCCAGGGGGGCTCAGGGGTGGGAGGGCACAGAGTAGTCTCCATACCAGGGGGAGCAAGGGGAGAGCCCTGGGCTAAAGGGGGCTCAGAGCTGGGGGGGCTTTAAGCCGGTGGGGGGTCAGGACAGGGGGGACTTTGGGCCAGGGAGGGCTTAGAGCTGGGAGGGCACAGAGTGGTCTCCATACTGGGGGGGGAAGGGGAGCAGGCGATGGGGGCTTTGGGCTGGGGGCTCTGGGTTAGCAGGGATCAGGGGGGCTCAGGGCTGGGGGAGCTCACAGTGGTCTCCATACTTGGGGGGGGGGGGGGCAAAGGGGGGGGGCCTGGGCGAGTGGGGGCTCAGGGGGCTTCAGGCTGGGGGGGTCTTGGCTGGCAGGGGCAAGGGGGGAGCTTAGGGAAATGTGGGCTAGCAGGGATTGGCAGGGGGGGCTCAGAGTGGTTTCCATACTGGGGGGGACAAGGGGGGGGCTCAGGGCTGGGAGGGATCGGGGTGGGGGGGGGGTGTCTCGGGGCTGGGAGGGTACAGGTGTGGTGGGTTACCAGGGATGAGGGGGGGGTCTCCATTCAGGAGGGTGTGGGGTACTTTGGGGGGGACAGGGGGCTCCAGGCTAGGGGGTGCCAGGGCAGGCAGGGGGCTGGGGGGGAGAGTGTCGGGGCAGCGCTCACTCCCCCCCTTGTTGTCCCCCCCCAGGGCCGGCGGGTTCTACACGGTGCGGGTCTGGCCGGGGCTGCGCCTCGTCTCCCTCAACATGAACTTCTGCTCCCAGGCCAACTTCTGGCTGCTCATCAACGCCACCGACCCCGCGGGGCAGCTCCAGTGGCTCGTGGGGGTCCTGGCCGACGCCGAGCAGGAGGGGGACAAGGTGAGGGCTCAGGGGGAGGGGGGCAGACGGACATGCCGGGGCAGCACAGGGAGGGTCCTGGGCACCCCCCAGCCCTCCCCTGCCTCCGTAGGTGCACATCATCGGGCACATCCCCCCCGCGCACTGTCTGCGCAGCTGGAGCTGGAACTACTACCGCATCGTCAGCAGGTCAGAGCCCATGGACCCCCAGCGGACCCCCCCCTGCACTGCCTGGGCTGTGGGGACACACATGGGGGGGACGACAGTGCTGTGCCGGAGCACCGGGGCTGGGGAGCCCAGAGCTGCCGGTGCCAGCAGGGCCGGAGTGGGACACGTGGTGTTGTCTGAGCCCAGTGCGACAGCACGGCTGCGGGTCATGGCACCGGCTGCACCCTGCCAAGGGCCAGGTGGCACCGTGGGGACAGTGCTGGCTGCACCGTGATGGCTGTGGGGCAGCACGGCGGTGCCAGGGTGCAGGTCTGGGTGCCACCGGGTGCCACCAGGCCTCACCCTGGTCCCGGCGCAGGTTTGAGGGCACCATCGCGGGGCAGTTCTTTGGCCACACGCACGTGGACGAGTTCGAGATGTTCTACGACGAGGAGACCCTGTCGCGCCCCGTCTCTGTCGCCTTTGTGGCCCCCAGTGTCACCACCTACATCAACCTCAACCCCGGTGTGCCCCAAACCCCCCCCACCCCGCTGCAGCCCCCACCTTGTCTGCGGCGCCACCGCTGACCCCCCCCCCAACCCCGCTGCAGGGTATCGCGTCTACGAGGTGGACGGCGCCTACCCCGGCAGCTCCCACGCCGTGCTGGACCACGAGACCTTCATCCTCAACCTGACAGAGGCCAACGCGCCAGGGGCCACGCCGCGCTGGCAGAGCCTCTACCGCGCGCGGGAGGCCTACGGGCTGCCCACCGCCTTCCCCGCCGACTGGGACCGGCTCATCCGCCGCTTCCAGGATGACGAGCCGCTCTTCCAGCGCTTCTGGTTCCACTTGCACAAGGGCCACCCGCCGCGGCAGCCCTGCCTGGCGCCCTGCAAGGCCGCCCTGCTCTGCGCCCTGCGCACCGGCCGCTCCGCCGATCCCCAACTCTGCCGGCCCCTGCGCCCCACGCTGCCTTTCCCACAGATCCAGGAGCTCTGGCAGCAGCGACGGTTCTGCTGAGGCCACCAGCAGCGGGAATGACACCGGGACCCGCACCGCGCACAATAAAGGGTGTGATGGACCCCACAGCTCCCGCCGAGGCCCTGCTCCCTCCTCATCCTCCCCCTCGCCATGGCAGGCAGCGCAGGGAGGGGGCCAGGCCGGGCTGGTGGAATGGGTTTATTAATTACTTAGTACAACACAGATCTTCGTTACAGCAGGAGCGGCGGCTCCGGAGCCGGGGCCCCAGGGAGCCCCACGCCGCAGGTTAGACCGCATGCATCGGGGCAGGGCGGGCCCCGCGCCCCCCACGCTATCGTTCCCCAGAGGGTGGCAGTGGGGGGCTCGCGCCAGCGTAGGGGGCAGGACCCCCGCCCCACCGCCATGGGGCAGGGCGCTCGGCGTGCAGCCCCCGCACGGGCATGCAGCCCCCGGCACACGGGGACACACACGACGCCCCTCGGCGCGGGCTCACCCCCGCCATTGCCCAGCGCTGCTGCCCCCTCCAACACGTCCCCCCCACCCCTGCCAGGGGTGGCGGGTGGGGAGGGGACATAGGTGGCTCCCCCCATCCCGGCTCACGGTGTCTGGGCCCCGAGGCGCCTGGGCTTGAGGGTGCCCAGGAGGGTCTGGACGCCCCTGCGCACCGAGGAGCCCACCCGGCGGGCCACCGAGTCAGCCGGCGGGGCCGGCAGGCAGGAGCTGGAGGCCTGGGGCCGGGCATCCAGGCACTTCTGGTAGCGCAGCTGGGGAGAGCGGGGTGAGCGGTGGCAGGGAGGGGGCCAGGGGGGACATGGAGGGACATGGGGGGACACTCACCATGCAGGGAGAGAGGGGGGTGGGACACTCACTCACCATGCAGGCGGCCTGCAGCGCCTCGCTCAGCCCCGCCGCGTTGGGCTCGCACCAGACCATGTGGCAGCGGAAGGCGCCGGGGGCGCTGGCCATGATGAAGGCGAAGGAGCGAACGTCGCGGCCCACCCCCATGAAGGACAGGAATCGCACGCGGCACTCGCACAGCACGGCCTCCGTCTGCAGGCACGCGGATGGCCGTCACCGCCACGGCCGGCACCTCCGTGGCATCACCACCACGGATGGCACCTCCATGGCCATCACCACCATGGCCGTCAGCGCCATGGATGGCACCGCCACAATGGCACCTCCATGGCTGTCACCACCACGGCCGTCACCGCCACGGCCATGGCCCCACCACACCGGGACAGGGTTGCCACCGTGGGGCCGGACGCACCTGCTGGTGGGTGATGGTGAGCGTGGCGGGCGCCACGTTGACCATGATGGGGGTCCAGTGCTCCTTAGTGCCGGTGGCCAGTGCCGCCTCCAGCGCCGCATTGATGACGTCCATGCCTGGGATGGGCGGGGGGGCTCAGGGGGGGCTGCCCCACAGGGTGGGGGTGCCCCCACCGCCCCCCGCGCCCCACACTCACCCACGGGCTTGGCGACAGGGACGCAGCCCAGGTAGCAGACGGGGAACTGCTGCACCACCTCGCTTTTGGGCGCCGGGAACTCCACTGCGGCACAGCGGGGGTCGGCACCGCGCCACCCCACAGCCATCACCCCACAACCGGCACCCTACAACCGTCACCCCACACCCGACCCCCCACCATCTCCCCAACAACCACCGCCCCACGGCCGGCCCCCCACAACCATTGCCTCCCAACCATCGCCCTACACCGGGCCCTGCACACCCATGGCACCATGGTGCCCCACAGCCAGCCCCCCAACCACTGCCCCACAGCCAACCCCACACCACCGCAGCACCCCATACATCACCCCACACCCAGCCCCCCACACCCATCGCCTGACAACCATTGCCCAACACCTGGCACCACACCCCCAAGGGACCCCAACCATCACCCCACCGTCCCCACACTGCTGTGCCCCAACAGCCCACCCTGCCCCACAACTGCCCCCCAGCTGCTCCCCCGACCCCCCTTACTTACCCTGGAAGGGGATCTCCACCAGCCTGGCGGGGTCCAGGGAGAGGCCGTTGGCCAGCGCCCGGGCATTTCGTCGTTCCTCCATGATCTGGGGGGAACATGGGGGCACCAGCCCCCCCATCGTCATGGCAGGGCCCCCGGGGGCCATGGACAGTGGGGAGGGGGCTACTGATGCTGGGGAGCGGAGGGTCCCACTGGGAACAGACCTCAGAGCTGGCTAAGGCGGGGGGGGGGGCTTGGGGGGTCCCGGGGGGGTCTCAGCTGGGGCGGGGGCTGTGGGGGGGCTCACCTGGGAGCAGAGCTCGTGCAGGCTGGTGGCGATGTCCTTGGCAGGGCTCTCGCAGCGGAAGACGTGGCACTTGAGCATCTGCGTCAGCTGGTCCCGGGCCACGTAGGCGAAGTCCCTGGGGTGGGGGGGGGGGAACCGCACTCAGGACCCTCCCCCTGGCCACCCCATCCAGCCCCCCTGAGATTCACACACACACCCCCCCTCCCCCGGGTGCCTCGCCACCGTCCCAGTGAGGGAGCGCTGGGTGCACTGGGAGCACGGGGCACGCTGGTGTGGGGCTGGGCGGCCATACCTCTCCCTGCGTCCCGGCGGCGCAGCAGGAGAGAGCCAGAGAGCGCAGTTAGGGGGGGTCGGGGCGTGCACCCAGCTCCCCCCCCAACCCCTGCCCCCCACAGGGCCCTGTTTGGCCCCTGAGACCCCCCCCGACCCTGCACCGCTGGGGGGCTCAGCCCCAGGACCCCACACCCCTGAGACTCCATGTGCCCCCACACCCCACATACACAGGGCCTCCCCCACGGCCCCCCACACAGCCCCCTGCGCCCCACACACGTGGGACCCCACAGCCCCGCACCCCCCATGCGTGGGACCCCCACATCCCCACGTACAGGGTGGGGTCCACCCCCATCCCTGCATCCGCCCTGTGCCCCACGTGCACAGGACCCCCAACGGCCCCACACCCCACATGCACAGGACCCCCACACCCTGCAGGCACCAGGCACCCCCCAACCCATCTGCAGGACCTATGGGGTCCCCCCCCACACTCCCTGCCCCACACCTGCCCCCCATATGCACAGACCCCACATGGCCCCCACCCCCCGCAGCCCCCTGGGTTCCCCCGCAGCCCCCCGCCCCACGTGCGGACCCCCCCCCGTCCCCCCACCTCCGCAGCCCCCATCCCACGTTACCCCCCTGTCCCCCCCTGCAACCCCACCTGCCACTGTCGCGCCCCACGCCCCAGACGCGGATGGCGGCCACGGGCTGTGCGTGCAGCAGGGCCTGATCCTGGGGGTCCACCAGCTTCAGCGTCCGGCCCTCCAGCAGCAGCAGCATCGCCCGGCCCTGGGGGGAGCCCCACGTCAGGGGGGGGCCGCCGTGGGGCCATCGGGGGCCAGGAGGGCGCGGAGGGCACTCACCTCACCGGGGGGGCCACGGCGGTGCAGGGAGAGCTGGCGGATGCAGTTGTTGACGGCGACGCTGCTGCGGCCGGGCGCCAGCTCCTCCTCGCTCATCTCCACCCAGCCCAGCGAGCGCACAGCGAAGCGCTGCAGGGGTGGGGGGGGGCGGTGGCGTGTGGGGCGGGGGGTCTGCCCCCACGCCCCCCAGCAGGACAGACCCAGTGCAGCCCCTTCCCACCGTGGCACCCCCGGGGTGGGGGTCCCAGCCGCCCCCCAGCAGTTGGGCAGAGCCCAGGCCCTGTGGGGCAGCCATGGGGTCCCCGCGGTGTAGGGGGGGGGGTCTCTGGGCTGGGCACCCCCTGCCCTGAGACCCCAGACCTACCTTGGAGCCCGGGGCATCCTCCTCAGCCAGGGCCACGCTGCAGGAGCAAGGGGGGTCACCGCTGCTGCCCCCTGGCACTGGGGGGGGGCCTGGACCCCCAGCTCTGCCCCCCGATCCCCGGCACAGGGCCCAGCCCTGGCCCCACACCCCCCCCATCCTACCCATCCCTCGGGGTCCCACCTCCCCACAGGCCCACGCACCCCCCTGTGTACCCCACAGCCCCCCAACACCCCCCCACAGCCCCATAACCCCCCACAGCCCCCCCCTTAGCACTCCCATGGCCCCTCACAGCACCCCCCATAGCCCCCCACACCCCACCCTCGACCCCCCCCCACAGCACCCCCATACCCCCTCACAGCCCCATGGCCTCCCACAGCACCCCCCACAGGCCCCCATGCACCCCATGGCCCCCCACGCACCCCACGGCCGGCGAGGCCCGTCCCGGTGAGGGCGGCTCCTGATCCCGCGCCTCTGGCTCCTCATCCTCCTCCTCGGGCGGGGGGTCCTGGGGAGGGAGTGGGGGGCTGGCAGGGGCTGGGCGCCGTGGGGGGCTGCCCCCCGCCCGCCCCACAGCCCCCTCTCACCTTCCAGAAATCCCCCTCCTCGAAGCCGTCAGCCGGGGCGAAGCCCGTCCAGGCCAGCTGTGGGGACAGCAGGGCCGGCTCAGGGTGTGCGCCGTGGGGCAGCCCCACGGCTCCGCACCCTGGGGGTCCCCATCACCCCACACACCATGGGGCAGCCCCACAGCCCTGCACTCCAGGGGGCATCCACCACCCCACACACCGTGGGGCAGCCCCACACCTCAGCGGTCCACAGCTCCCCATGTCCTGGGGAGTAGCCCCACATCCTGGGTGTCTCCATCGCCCCACACCCCAAGGAGCAGCCCCATGGCCCCTCACCCCGGGGGTCCCCACTGCCCCATGTCCTGGGGGGCAGCCCCACACCCCAGGGGTCCCCACTGCCCCATGTCCTGGGGGGCAGCCCCACACCCCAGGGGTCCCCACGGCCCCACACCCCAAGGAGCAGCCCCATGGCCCCTCACCCTGGGGGTCCCTACGGCTCCAAACCCTGGGGGGCAGCCCCACACCCTGGGGGTCCCCATGGCCCCACACCCCAAGGGGCAGCCCCACGGCCCTGCATCCTGGGAGTCCCCATGGCTCCAAACCCTGGGGGGCAGCCCCACAGTCCCTCACCTCGGGGGTCCCCACAGCCCCACACCCAACAGGCAGCCCCATGGCCCTGCATCATGGGGGTCCCCACTGCCCCACACGCCATGGGGCAGCCCCCCAGGCCCCCGCCCAGACTCACGGGGGTGTCCTGTGCGGGGGGGCTGGCCGGGGAGGGGGGCCCCGCAGGGGGCTGCCACTGTGTGGTGCCGGTGGGGACGTGCCAGTAGTAGGTGCCCGAGGTGT
The DNA here is from genome assembly GCA_947846985.1 of Fratercula arctica. Taxonomy (NCBI): domain Eukaryota; kingdom Metazoa; phylum Chordata; class Aves; order Charadriiformes; family Alcidae; genus Fratercula; species Fratercula arctica. The sequence continues at coordinate 210,335 of CANTUZ010000001.1, forward strand.
CCTGCACCCGCAGCCACCCCGCCGGCAGGTCCGAATCCGGCCCCACGGCACTGCGCGTCCAGAAGGAGTCTGGGGGGGCGGGGGGGGGCGGTGCGTCAGGGGTAGCCCCAGCACCGCACAGCCCCTGCAGGCTCTGGGACCCTCCCCCCCCCCAAACGGGGACTGGGGCTGGGCAGGGCCCGGGGCACCCCCCGATGTGAGATGGGGGGTCCCACATCGCCACCAAGGTGTCCCCCCGCGCCCTGACACCCACCATGGGGCACACACCCCCCCACCACCCGCAGCCCCAGCCCCACCATGGGCCCCACGGCAGCCCCAGCTCATCCTGGTCCCCATCCCGGTCCCCGTCCCCATGTCCCCATCCCTGTCCCCGTCCCCTCCGCGCTCACCTGGGCCAGGCTGGACCAGGCGTTTCCCCGGCAACCGCTGACGGCAGCGCGATGCGGGGGGGTGGGGGGGGCAGGGATGGACGGGGAGGGGGGGTGGGGATGGGACACAGAGGGATGGGACAGGGATGGGGGGCTCAGGGACGGACAGGACACAGGGACGGGGGGGGCAGGGATGGGGTGTCCAAGGACTTGGGGGAGGGGGGGGGGCAGGGATGCAGGAGAAGGGCAGGGATGAACAGGGGCAGGGCCGGGGGGGGGGACAGGATGCAGGGATGGGGCGATGCAGGGTGGGGAGGGTGTCCGACGACTCGGGGGGGACACAGGCATGGGGGAACACGGGGAGGGACAGGACACAGGCATGGCGGGGGAGAGCAGGGACAAGGGGTGAAGGGTGCAGGGAGGGGGTGTCCGAGGACAGAGGGGGGACAGAGAAGGGGACACAGGGATGGTGGGGACGCAGGAATGGGGGGGCGGAGAGCAGGGAGGGGGTGTCCAAGGACGGGATGGGCTCAGGGAAGGGCACAGGGATGGGGGGACGGGGGGGGGACACAGGGATGGAGGGGGGGGGGCAGGGATGGGGTGTCCAAGGACAGGGGCAGGTGGCAGGGACATGGAGGGGCACAGATAGCACAGGCCAGGCCGGGACGCCGTGGGGGGCAGAGGGGCCGGGGAGGTGTGGGGTATGGGGAGAGGGGGACACGGGGGAGGGACTGGCAGCCTGGGAAGTGGTGGGGGGCACAGAGGGGATGGGGGGGACACGGAAGGGACGCACCCACAGGGAGACGGGGGGTGACAGCACAGCAGGGCCAGTGCCATGGGGCACACTGGGGATGTGCCACCAGCCCAGGGGGGCCAGAGGGGGCCTGGGGGCACAGAGCAGGGGTCCACGGAGTCAGTGGGGGCTGGGGGGAGCCCTGGGGGGGCAGCAGTGGACACAGGGACAGGGATGGGGGGGGAAGTTGTGGGGCCAATGGGGCCAGGCAGGGACAGCCATGGGGCAGGCAGAGGCTGCCATGGGGCAGCTGTGGAGGGGATCAGGGCAGCCGTGGGGCAGGCAGGGACCACTGTGGGGTGGTCAGGAGAAGCCGTGGGGGAATTGGGGGTAGGCGGGGGCCACAGAGGGGCAGGCAGGGACAGCCATAGGGCAGGCACAGGCTGCCATGGGGCAGCTGTGGGGCAGTCAGAAGTGGCTGTGGGGCAGTTGCAGGCTGCCATGGGGCAGAGGTGGCTGTGGGTCAGTGAGAGGCGGCTGTGGGGCCGCTGTAGGACAGGTGTGGGGTGGCCGTGGGTCAGTGAGAGGCGGCTGTGGGGCTGCCGTGGGACAGGTGTGTGGGGCTGCCGTGGGTCAGCCGTGGGGCGGGGGCGCGCGGGGCCCACCTGCGTCGTCGGGGGAGCTGCCGGGGGGGCTGCCCTGGCTGAGCGTGGGCCAGCTGGAGTCCTCGTCGCTGGCGGCGCCGCTGCGGGCCCCGAAGAGGCGGCTGGCGCTGCGGGGGGGCTCCCGCGGGCCCCGCTCCCCGCTGCCCTCCGACTCCCCCGTCGCCGGGTCGCTCTGCACCGGCGTGGAGTCCCCGTCGCCCTCCTCATCCTCCTCCTCCTCCTCCTCATCGTCCTCCTCCTCCTCTTCGTCCTCCTCCTCCTCCTCCTCCCCCCGCCGGCCGTGCGGCCGCAGCGGCAGCAGCAGCCCGGGCCCCCCCCCGCCGCCGCGGGCGCTGTGCGGGGCGGGGGCGGGCGGCGGCCGCAGCTCGTTGCGGTTCTGGTCGCGCTGGGCCGCGCGGCGCCGCTGGTTCCGCCCCTCCTTCATCCACTTGGCGGTTGCCGGTTCCTCGGCGGGGGCCGGGGGGGGGCCCTGCGCCGGGGGGGGGCCCTGCGGCGCCGGGCTCAGCGCCGGGCACCGGTTGTCGTTGGCCAGGTCGCCGTGTTCGCCCAGCGGCCCCGACAGGTCGCCGCGCTCGCCGAAGGACCCCGACATGGCGAAGCCGGGGGGGGCGGGGGGGGGGGGGGAGGCGGCGGGGCCCCCCCGAGGACCCCCCCTCACCTGCCGCTGACAGCGGCTCCTACAGCCCCCGGGGCGCCGGAGCCTCCGCGTCCATCGGGGCCTGCGGGGGGAGCGCGGGCAGAGGCGGCGCTGACACACCGGGACCTCCCCCCGCCGCCCACACCTGGACCCCCCCGCAGCCCCCTCCCCCCCCCACGGGACCCCTCCCACACCCGGGGGCTCCCCGGGGCCTCCCGCCGCCCCCCGCCCCGAACGCGGCCCGGCCGGTACCTGCGGCGGCTCCGCGGGCGGGGGGGGGGGGACGGGAGGGGGGGCGGCGCTTCCGCTTCCGGGGCGGGGCGGGGGCAGGGCCCGCCCACAGCGGCACCGGTACGGGGCGGGGCGGGCACCGCCCCCGGTACCGCCCCACGGCGCGACACGGAGCGGCGACAGGCGGCGTATCGCGGTACGGCCCCGGCGGGCGGAGCAGAGCGGGGGGGTGAGGAAGAGAGGGCTCGGCCCCACCATGTCCCCCCGCCCCCCCCCCCCCCCGGCCGGTGTCGCCCCGCGGCGAGTGGCGACCCCCCGGGGCCGCGGGCACGGCCCGGCCCCTCCAGCCCGGGACCCCCGGCAAGAGCCGGCCCCGGGAACAGGGACCCCCGGGACCCCCCGCCCCGGCTCGTCCCGGGGACCCGGCGCTGGAACCATCGCCGCGAGGCCGGGGGCTGGGGGGGCGGTACGGCACGGTACGGCACGGTACGGTACGGCACGGTACGGTACGGCACGGTATGGTATTGGTACAGTACGGTACAGCACAGCATGGCATGGCATGGCACGGTACGATATGGTATGGTACAGCATGGAACGGTATGGTATGGTACGGCATGGTACGGTATGGTACAGCATGGTACAGTATGGTACGGCATGGTACGGTATGGTACAGCATGGTACAGTATGGTACGGCATGGTACGGTATGGTACGGCATGGCATGGTACAGTATGGTACAGTAGAGTATAGCACAGCATGGCATGGCACGGTACGGCATGGCATGGTACGGTATGGTACGGCATGGCATGGTACAGTATGGTACGGTACAGCATGGCACAGTATGGCATGGCACAGTACGGCATGGCATGGTACGGCATGGCATGGTACAGTATGGTATGGTACAGTATGGTATGGTACAGTATGGTATGGTACAGTATGGCATGGCACGGTACGGCATGGCATGGTACAGTATGGTATGGTATGGTATGGTATGGCATGGCACGGTACGGCATGGCATGGTACAGTATGGCATGGCATGGTATGGTATGGCATGGCATGGTATGGCATGGCATGGTATGGTATGGTATGGCATGGCATGGTACAGTATGGTACAGTAGAGTATAGCACAGCATGGCATGGTATGGTATGGCATGGCACGGTACGGCATGGCATGGTACAGTATGGTACGGCATGGCATGGTACGGTATGGTATGATATGGCATGGTACGGTATGGTACGGCATGGCATGGTATGATATGGCATGGCACGATACAGCATGGCATGGTACGGTATGGTACAGTACAGTACAGCATGGTACGGTATGGCACGGTACGTTATGGTACAGCACGGCATGGTACGGTATGCCATGGCACGGTACGGTACAGCACGGTACAGTACGGTATGGCATGACATGGTACGGTATAGCACGGTACGGTATGGTACGGTATGGCATGACACAGTACAGTATGGCATGGCATGGTACAGTATGGCACAGTATGGTATGGCATGGCACGGCACGGTACAGCACGATATGGTACAGTATGGCATGACACAGTACGGTATGGCATGGTACAGTATGGTACAGTATGGCACAACACGGTACAGTATGGGACGGTGTGGTATGACATGGTACAGTACAGTATGGCACAGTACGGTACAGTATGGCACAGTACAGTACAGTGTGGTATGGTACGCACGGTACGGTACAGTATGACACAGTACGGTACGGTACGGCGTGATACGGTGTGGTACAGCATGGTATGGTACGGCACGGCACGGCACCATGTGGCGTGGCATGTCACAACACGGCATGTCACGGTACGGTACGGCTGCGTGGCAGCGTCTGCCATGGCACGGAACCGGGACAGCGGTGTGGGGAACGGGGTGAGACAGAGCCGTGGGGCCCAGCAGGGCCCAGTTCACAGCCCAGTTCAGCCCAGTAGGGCCCAGTTCACAGCCCAGTCTATCCCAGTTCAGCACAGTCTATCCCAGCACAGCCCAGCTCAGCCACGGATGGCTCCCCCAGTACCACGTCCCCTGCTGACACCCCCACAAAGGCCCAGGGACCTGCTCCCCCCCACGGCCGGGGTGGCACTGGGCTGGGGACGGGGCTGTGCCACCCCCATGGCACCTGTGTCCCAGTCCCCCCCCCTCACCCCCCCCCCAGCCAGACCAGGGGCTCACAGGAATGTTTTTGTGAATTTTATTGTGCCCCCACAACATCCCAGCCGACGCCAGCAGAGCCCCGGCACTGGCGTCACCGCACTGTCCCCGTCCCCGTCCCCACTCACTGGGGGCACTGGAAGAAGTGGGCGGCGATGCTCTGGGGGGGCGCAGGCTGCTGGGCCGCCAGCAGCTGGGGCACCCCGGGGTACTGGTAGAAGCTGGGCCCGCGGAAGAGGAAGACGCCGTCGCGGGTGCACATGGCGCCGTCCACGCCGTCGTGGGGCAGCGGCACCGCCTCGCCCGCGCGCCGCGGCGTCTGCGTCAGGTCCACGTGCCGCACGCGGTCCCCTGCGGGCACCGCACCATCAGCCCCCCGCACCGCACACGGCAGTGCCACGGACCCCGCCACGGACACCCCGGCACCGGAGACCCCACCACGGAGCTGCCGGTGCCAGGCACTGGACATGCTGGCACAGACACCCCAACACCGGGGGGTCCCACCACAGGAGACCCTGTCACTGGACAGTCCTGGCACCGCAGGGTCCTGGCACTGGGGGTCCTGGCACAGGGGGGTCCCAGAACCGGGGGGGTCCCGGCACTGGAGGGTCCTGGCACAGGGGAATCCCGGCACCAGGGGGTCCTGTCACCGCAGGGTCCCGGAACGGGGAGGGTCCTGGCACAGGGGGGTCCCAGCTCAGGGGGTCCCGGCACTTGGCGGGGGTCCCAGCCCAGAGGGTCCCATCACCGTCCTGGCACTGGGGGTCCCGGCACGGGGGGGGTCCCAGCCCAGAGGGTCCTGACACTGGGCGGGGGGGGGGTGGTCCTGGCGCAGCGGCCACCCACCTGCGATGACGTAGAGCTGCGCGGAGCCGGGGCAGGTGAAGGCGGCGTCGGCGCGGGACACCCCCAGCTCCTCCTGCAGCGCCCGTGGGTACCCCAGCACCCGGCGGTGCCCCCGCCCCGAGAGGAACACAGAGACCTGGGAGCCCTGGGGGGAGCGAGGGTGGCATGGGGCAGGGCCGGCATGGGGGGGCCGGGGGGGCACAGGGGGGATGGGGGGCAGGGCCGGCATCGGGGGGGCAAGGGAGCAATGGGGGGCACAGGGGGGACAGGCTGGCATGGGGGGGATGGAAGGAATGGGGGGGATGGGGGTCAGGGCCAGCATGGGGGGGACGGGGGGGACAGCCTGGCATGGGAGTATGGGGGGCACGGGGGGCAGGGCTGGCATGGGGGGTCCAGGGTGCACAGGAGGGATGGGGGTCAGGGCCAGCGTGGGGGGGCACAGGGGCAATGGGGGGCATGGGGAGGACAGGGGGGACAGCCCGGCATCAGGGGGATGGGGGTCAGGGCTGGCATGCGGGGGACAGTGGGGACAGCCTGGCGTGGGGGGGACAGGGGGAATGGGGGGGATGGGGGAGGGATGGGGGGACAGCCTGGCATGGGGGGGATGGGGGTCAGGGCTGGCATGGGGGCGACGGGGGCAATGGGGGGGATGCGGGTCAGGGCCAGCATGGAGGGGACAGGGGGGACAGCCTGGCATGGGGGGCACGGGGGGCAGGGCTGACACGGGGGGCTGGCATGAGGGGCCGGGGGGGGATGAGGGGCATGGCTGGCACGGGGGAATGGCACAGCATGGGGGGGGGGGGCGGAGGGGCATGGAGGGCACAACATGGGACAGGGGAACAGCAGGGGGGGGGACAAGATGGGGACAGGGGGCTCAGGGAGGGGTTTTAGGGGACCCCCAGGGGCTCTATGGGGTGGATCCTATGGGGGGGGCGCTGCCCGGGGGGGGGCAGGGATGGGGGGCCGGGGGGAGATCGGGGACAGGTTTTAGGGGGTGTCTGTGGGGTGGAGCCCATGGCGGGGCTGGGGGCGAGGGCAGGGTACGCCGGGGGGAGGTGGGGGGTGACATCCCGGAGGTGCCACACCTGCCCCGAGGCAGGGGGAGTGAGGGGGGGGCAGGACCCCCAGGGGCTGGGGGGGCCGGGGGGGCACCTGCAGCAGGTAGATGCGTCCGTCCCAGGCGAAGGCGGCGTCCACCCCCCCATCGGCCCCGGGCCAGGCGTGGGGCAGGGGCCAGGGGTGGTGCCCGTCCCCCGTCTCCAGCTGGAACGAGAGGTTCCCTGCGCGGGCCTCAGCGCCGCCGCCCCACGGATCCACCCCATGGGCCTGCCCCATGGAGCTGACCCATCAATCCGCCCCACGGAGCCGACCCACGGAGCTCACCCATGGATCTGCCCCATAGGCCTGCCCCATGGAGCACAACCCATCAATCTGCCCCGCAGACCTGCCCCACGGATCTGCCCCATAGATCCACCCCATGAGCCTGCCCCACAGAGCTGACCTACGAATCCAGCCCATGGGCCTGCCCCACAGATCCGACCCATAGCTCTGCCCCATAGCTGTGCCCCACAGATCTGATACACGGATCCACCCCGTGAGCCTGCCCCACAGATCTGACCCATACATCCACCCCATGGATCCGCCCCACAGGTCCACCCCATATGTATGAGCCAGGGTCCACCCCACAAACCTACCCCACGGACCTACCCCACAAGCCTGCCCCACTGCTCTGCCCCATGGCCCTGCCCCATAGATCCACCCCATGGATCTGCCATGTGGATCCACCCCACAGACCTGCCCCATGGATCTGCTGCATGGATCCACCCCATGGTCCTGCACCACAGATCTGCGCCATAGATCCGCCCCATGGATCCACCCCACAGACCTGCCCCATGGATCTGCCACATGCATCTGCCCCACGGATCCACCCCATGGGCCTGCACCATGGATCCACCCCACAGACCTGCCCCATGGATCTACCACATGCATCTGCCCCACGGATCCACCCCATGGGCCTGCACCATGGATCTGCCCCACAGATCCACCCCATGGATCCACCCCACAGACCTGCCCCATGGACCTGCCCCACAGCACAACCACGACCCCAGCCCCCCCGGCCCCCCCCGGCCCCCCATCCCCTCACCACGGAAGGCGAAGATGCGCCCGGCGTCGTCGGAGAGCAGGGCCCCGAACGGGGCCTCGCTGCAGCGGTCGCCATCGTCCCCCCACGAGACGTTGTGCCCATGACCGTGTCCTGCCGGCGGCGACACCATGGGGCCGGGCGGGGGGCACCGGACGGGGGTGTCCCCCCACCGCCGTGGGGCTCAGGGTCCCCGGGGGGTGCTGGTGGGTCCCCGGGGGGGCGGCGGGCGCTCACCTGGCCCCGAGCAGGGGAGGAAGTAGCGCCGCAGGTCGCGGGGGTACCCGGGGGGCACCTCCCCGCTGAGGGGGTGGAAGCGCTGGAAGCGCGGCCCCCCCAGGCAGAAGAATCGGCCCAGCCAGCGCAGCGCCGCCCCACAGGGGCCCAGCCCCGGCCACACGCGCGTCTTCGTCACCCCCAGCGCCACGTCGAAGGCCAGCACCGTGTCCCCTGCGCGACATCGCCGGCACCGTGACACCGCCGGCACCGCTCGCCGCCCCCCACGGCCCCTCCCCCGCGCCCCACGGCAGCCACCACCCCCCCACCCAGCGCCACGTCCGTGGCACCCTGGCCCCTGCGTGAGGCCGCGGTGACCGTGACCCCGCTCCTGGCTCTCCCCCCACTGCCCCACGGCAGCCCCTCCGTGCCCCACGGCAGCCCCCTGCCCACCCACCAATGCTGCCCCACAGCACCATTTGGGTGCAGCTCCCAACCCTGCCCCACAGCAGGCCCTCTGTGCCCCATGGCAGCCCCCTCCACAACCCACAGCAGCCCCTCTGCGCCCCACAGCAGCCCCTCCGTGCCCCACAGCAGGCCCTCTGTGCCCCACAGCAGGCCCCTGCCCACCCACCAATGCTGCCCCATAGGAGCCCCTCTGCGCCCCACAGCAGCCCCTCCATGCCCCACAGCAGGCTCCTCCACACCCACCAATGCTGCCCCACAGCACCATTTGGGTGCAGCTCCCAACCCTGCCCCACAGCAACCCCTCCATGCCCCATGGCAGCCCCCTCCACACCCCACAGCAGCCCCTCTGTGCCCCATGGCAGATCCCTCCACAACCCACAGCAGCCCCTCTGTGCCCCACAGCAGGCCCTCTGCGCCCCATGGCAGCCCCCTCCACACCCACTAATGTCGCCCCACAGCAGCACCTGGCTGCAGCTCCCAACCCTGCCCCACAGCAACCCCTCTGTGCCCCATGGCAGCCCCCTCCATGCCCCACGGCAGACCCCTCCGTGCCCCACAGCAGGCCCTCTGTGCCCCACGGCAGCCCCCTGCCCACCCACCCCTGCTGTCCCACACGCACCTGCAGCTCCCAGCCCTGCCCCACAGTACCCCTCTGCACCCCACAGCAGACCCCCGCCTGCCCCCCCCCCGCCCCGTCCCCACTCACCCTTGAAGAAGAGGACGGTGTCCCCCCCGCATTCCTCAGGGTGACACTCGACGGCGGCGTCCACCCCCCCGGGAACCCCCGGGAACTCGTCCCCCACGCGCCGGGGGAAGCCGGGGAGCAGCTGCCCCCCCGCATAGGCCCAGACCTGCTCACCCTGCGGGCGCCCCACACCTCAGACCCACAGCAGTGCCCGGGGGGGGACACCCAGGGTAAGACACCCCCCCCCACCCCACCCCACCCCCCCACCCCGAGAACCTGCCCCACAGACCCACCTGGGGGCCCGGGCAGAGGGGCAGATGTGTGGGGCCCGGGACCCCCACCTGCTGCCCCATGCCCACTGCCCCCCAACTGTTGCCCCCCAACTATTGCCCACTGCCCCCCAACCGCTGCCTCCCACCCCACCGCCCCCCAACCGCTGCCCCCCAACCACCATCCCCCAACCACTGCCCAATGCCCCCCATCTGCCACCCCCCACCCCACTGCCTCCCACCCCACTGCCCCCCAGCCACCGACCCCCAACCACTGCCCAATGCCCCCCACCCCACCGCCCCCCAACTGCTGCCCCCCAACCACCATCTCCCAACCACTGCCCAATGCCCCCCACCTGCCACCCCGCACCCCACTGCCTCCCACCCCCCGGCCCCCCAGCCACCGACCCCCAACCGCTGACCAATGCCCCCCACCCCACTGCCCCCCAACTGCTGCCATGCCTTGAAGAGGTAGAGCCTGCGCTGCCCCCCCCGCTGCAGCCGCAGTGCCGCATCCACAGGCCCCCCCAGCTCGGGCCAGACCTGGGCCAGGGGGTGTCGCTGGGGCTGGGCCCCCCCCGTGGAGATCTCCCACACCTCCTCGCCTGGGCACGGGCAGGGTGCCGGCAGCTAGCCCCATGGGCTGCCCCACAGCCTGCCCCACGGCCCCCCCATTGTCCCCCAGGGCCCCATCCTCACCCCACTCCACGTTCCCCCAGACCCCCACCCCCCCCATCGCGATCTGCCCCCCACCGCCCCCATCTTCCCCCCATCCCCCCCAGACCCCAACCCCACCCCCACATCCCAACCCTCCACACCCACCCCCCCCCCACAACCTCCCGGTGCCAACCTCATCGACCCCCATTTCCCACAGACCCACCCCCACAGGACCCATATCCCCCCCCCCACTCCCCCAGCCCCACAGACTCCATTCCCCCCCCCCGCCCCTGTCTCCCCCAGATCCCATTTTCCTCTAACGACCCCTCCTGTGTCCCCCAGCCCCACACACACACACCCCCCCAGCCCTGTACCCCGCCCCGGTGTCCCCCCAGCCCCATGTCTCCCCACACCCCCCCAGCCCTGTACCCCCCCACAGTGCCCCCCGGCCCCCCACCTCTGAAGAAGAGCATGCTGCCATTCTCGCTGAGCGTGGCGGCGTCGAAGCCCCCCTCGTCGGCGCAGAGCTCGGCCAGGTCTGGGGTGGGGGGGGGTGGGGGGGGAGGGGGGGGGTCAGGATGGCACCGACCCCTAAAACAGACACCCCCCCCCCCCATCCCACCCACCGCCCCATGGCGCCTGCTGTGCCCCACACGCCCCCCGGGCTCTCACCGGTGTCGTTGCTGGGGAGCTCGGCCCCATGGGGGGGCCCTTCTCCGGCTGCCTCAGGTTTGCTGTGGGTCCTGGGGCCGGGGGGGCAGGGGGGGGCTCAGGGTGCAGCCCCCCCAGACAGCCACGGGTGCACCCCACGTGGGCACAGAGCCCCCTGCCCCATATACTGCCTGACTCACATACCCCCCTGCCCCATAGAGCTCTCTGCAGCCCCCCCACCCCACATACCCCCCTGCCCCATAGAGCCCTCTGGAGCTCCCCCACCCCACATACCCCACTGCCCCATAGAGCTCTCTGCAGCCCCCCCACCCCACATACCCCACTGCCCCATAGAGCTCTCTGCAGCCCCCCCACCCCACATACCCCACTGCCCCATAGAGCCCTCTGGAGCCCCCCCACCCCACATACCCCACTGCCCCACAGAGCCCTCTGCAACCCTCGTGCCCCACATACCCCCCTCTCCACAGAGCTCTCAGTGACGCTCTCCGACCCACATACCGCCCCCACCCCACATGCCCCCCTGCCCCATACAGCCCTCTGCAGCTCCCACCCCACATACCCCCCCTGCCCCACGTACCCCCCCCTGCCCCACAGAGCCCTCTGCAGCTCCCACCCCACATACCCCCCCTGCCCCATGTACCCCCCTGCCCCACAGAGCCCTCTGCCGCCCCCCTGCCCCACATACCCCCCCCGCCCCATGTATGCCCCTGCCCCCTAGGGCCCTCTGCAGCCCCCACCCCACATGCCCCCCTCCGCCCCACAGAGCCCTCTGCAGCCCCCACCCCACATACCCCCCCCTGCCCCATGTACCCCCCTGCCCCACAGAGCCCTCTGCCGCCCCCCTGCCCCACATACCCCCCCCCGCCCCGTGTACGCCCCTGCCCCCTAGGGCCCTCTGCAGCCCCCACCCCACATGCCCCCCCGCCCCACAGAGCCCTCTGCAGCCCCCACCCCACATGCCCCCCCCGCCCCACAGAGCCCTCTGCAGCCCCCACCCCACATGCCCCCCCCGCCCCACAGAGCCCTCTGCAGCCCCCACCCCACATACCCCCCTGCCCCACAGAGCCCTCTGTAGTCCCCACCCCACATGCCCCCCCCCATCCCATGTACCCCCCTGCCCCACAGAGCCCTCTGCCGCCCCCCTGCCCCACATACCCCCCCCCGCCCCATGTACGCCCCTGCCCCCTAGGGCCCTCTGCAGCCCCCACCCCACATGCCCCCCGCCCCATAGAGCTCTCTGCACACCCCCCCCCCAGACCCTCCCCCCCCCTCCCCGGCTCACAGGGGGTGGGCGCAGCCCAGGGCCAGGGCCCAGGCCAGGCAGATGGCGGCTGGGACCCCCATGGTGTGCGGGGGCCGCCGCCGCCCCCGGGGTCTATATGGGGCGGGAGGGGCCGTTGCACAACCTGCCCCATTGCTCAACCCCCCCCCAACCTTCGGCCGCGCGGGGGGTGGCGGGGCAGGGGACAGGGACCCCCCCCCCCCCCCCCCCCCCGCGGTGGGGCTGGGGCGGGTGGTGAGAGTCCGACATGGCTGGGCCGGTGGGGGGGGGGTCGGCCCCCGTTCGGTGGGGCTTGGGGGGGGGTTCGGACCCGGTGGGACTCAGCGGGGGGGGGGGTGGTGTCGGACCCTGGGGGGGGGTGTCTGGCGCTGTCCCAGCCCCTTCCCAGCAACAGCCCCCCCCCAGGTGCTGGGAAGGGCCGGCCCCCCCCCGCCACTGTTTGCTCTGGCCGCCGGCCCCGGCGGCAGGTCCGGGAACGGGGGGGTTGGGGGGGGTAAAGGGGGGGGAGTGTAGGATCGGGGGGGGGGGGTGTCACAGCGCTTCGGGGGGTTCGCATCCCGTAGCTCCTGCCCCACAGCCGGGGGGGGGGGGCAGTACGGCCCGGGGGGGGCCCAGCACAGCCCGGGGGTCCTGCCCCCCATGGGGCACCCGGGGGTCTCCACAGCCCCCAACCTGTCTCAGCTCCCCCCCCCCCAGCCCCCCTCCAGCGCCCCGGTGAAGGGGGTGCCACAGCCGCGACGTGGGTCCCTCGTGGGTCCAATGTGGGTCCGTGGGGCAGGAGCTCTCCCCGACCCCCCAGTTTCCTCCCCCCTCCCCTGCCATGGGGCTGGCGGTGCCGGGGGGGCCGGGTATTTCCAGAATACTTTTATTTTGTACATAGAGTTTGTCAGCGTGCGGCGGCTGCCCCACACACCCCCCCGCTGTGGGGCAGGCAGGCACCCACGGCCACCCCACACCCCCCCCCCCGCCGTGGGGCAGGCAGGCACCTGCGGCTGCCTCATGGCGGGGGCTGCGGCCGGGGAGTGGGGCCGCTGTGGGGTGGCTGCTGTGGGGCAGCCCCCGTGGGGTGTGGGGCAGCCCCCAGTGGGGTGCAGGGCTCCAGGACCAGCCACCCCACAGCTGCCCCAAGGCCCCGGGCTGCGCGCGCTCCCCCCGCCCCACACTCCCCATGGCCTCCGGGACCCCCATCAGCCAGGTCCGTGGGGCTGCCGTCCTCGCCGTGGGGCAGGAGAGGGGTCCCCGGCCCCCCGGCCCCGGCCAGGCCCGTCCTCGCCCCCGCTCTGGGCCCGGCCGCCCCCTGATAAAGTGCACGTGAAGCCAGGGCGGTCGCTGGGGGACGGCCATGGCCGGGGGGCAGCTGTCGCTGTGGGGCAGCCGTGGCCGTGGGGCGGCCGTGGCCGTGGGGCCCCCCACGGCGTGGCTCCCGGGGTCGGCGGGCTCCGTCCCCGTCCCCGCGGTGGCTACTGCAGGTAGCGATAGGCCTTGAAGCAATGGTTGCCCGAGTCGGCCACCACCACGTGCCCGTCGGAGGTGAGCGCCAGCCCCTGCGGCCCGTACAGCGGGTCGGCCGCCGTGTTGATGTAGGAGAGGAAGGAGCCCGTGCTGTCGAACACCTGGGGATGGCAGAGACACGCTGTCCCCGTGTCCCCCACCCCCACGGCCCCCGCAGCCACGGGACACCCCCCCACCCTAGTGCGGCGATTGGGCCACCAGCCCCGGCCCAGCCACCGGCCCACAGCCAGGGGGGACGGGGGGAGGGCAGAAAAGGGACAGGACGGGGACGGGAGGGAGATGAGATGGGATGGGATGGGGATGGGGATGGGATGGGGACAAAGACAGGATCGGGACATGGATGTGATTGGGATGGGGACAGGGATGGGATGGGGACGGGATGGGGACAGGACAGAGATGGGATGGGGACAAGGACAGGACAGGATGGGGATGGGTCAAGGATAGGACAGGGATGGGATGGGGACAGGATGGGAATAGGACGGGGAGGGGACAGGATAGGGACAAGGACAGGATGGGGATGAGATGGGGAGAAGATGGGGACAGGATGGGGCCAGGATAGGGACAAGGACAGGATGGGGATGGGATGCGGACAAGGACAGGACCAGGACATGGATGGGAAAGGGATAGGATGGGGAGAGGATGAGGACAGAGACAGGATGGGGTCAGGGACAGGACAGGGATGGAATGGAGATGGGATGGGAAGAGGATGGGATGGGGTCAGGGACAGGACAGGGATGGAATGGAGATGGGATGGGAAGAGGATGGGATGGGGACAGGGATGGGACGGGGATGGGGACAAGGCTGGGATCAGGACACAGAAAGGATGGGATGGGGACAGGGCCAGCATGGGGACAGGACAGGAATGGGATGGGATGGGGAGGGGACAGGATGGGGACAGGGACAGGACGGGGACAGGAGGGAGATGGGGACAGGACAGGGATGGGATGGGATGGGGATGGGATGGGCACAAGGACAGGATCAGGACATGGATGGGATTGGGTTGGGGACAGGGACAGGATGGGGACGGGGTGGCGACAGGGACAGGATGGGGTGGGGACAGGACAGATATGGGATGGGGACAGGGACAGGACAAGATGGGAATGGGGATGGGATGGCGATAGAATGGGAACAGGGACAGGATCAAGATGTGGATGGGGACAGGGACAGGACAGGGACAGAATGGAGATGGGATGGGGAGAGGATGGAATGGGGATAGGGAGGAGATGGAGATGGGGACAGGGACAGGATGGGGACAGGGACGGGATGGAGACAGGATGGCAACAGGACAGGGAGGGGACAGGATGGGGACAGGGCTGGGATGGGGATGGGATGGGGCTGGGATGGGGACAAGGACAGGATGGGGACACGATGGGGATGGGGAGAGGATGGGGACAGGGCTGGCATGGGGACAGGGACAGGATGGGATGGGGACAGGACAGGGAGAGGATGGGGATGGGGACAGGGACAGCACTGTCCCATGGCCCCTGGGGCCAGGGGGGGCTGCGGTGGGTGCCCCGGGGCCGGTACCTGGATGCGGCTGTTGCCCCAGTCGGCCACGATGATGTTGCCGTTGGCATCGACGGCCACCCCGGTGGGGGCATTGAACTGCCCGTTGCCCTCCCCGTGCGACCCGAACTTGAAGAGGAACTCGCCGTCCGCATTGTACACCTGGGGACAGCGTGTCACCCCTGCCACCGTGCCCGCCACCGCCACCCGGCACCGCCACCACCACCCAGCACCGCCACTGCCACCCAGCACCCACCACCACCACCACGCCTGGCACCGCCACCCAGCACCCGGCACTGCCACCACCACCCGGCACCTCCATCGCCACCCGGCACCGCCACCAGCGCCCACGTGGCCGGCGTCGGTGACCCACCTTCACTGAGTGGTTGTGGAAGTCCGTCACCACAATCTCGTTCTTGTTGTTGACGGCCACGAAGTGGGGCCCTGTGGGGGCAGGGGCTCAGCCCCGGTCGGGGACGGGGGTCCCGGTGCCGGGGGACATGGGGACGCCCCGCGGTGCCCCACCGGGGGGGGGTGGTGGCCGGCTGGCGGGGTCGGTGCCGCGCCAGCAGCCGGGGAGGCAGCACCGGGGGGTTGGTGCAGACGGGGACCGGCCCCATGGCGGGACCCAGACCCACAGGGAGAGAGCCAGAGCCGGAGCTGGAACTCCAGCCCAGAACCCGGAACCTGAACCCAGAATCACAGCCCAGAACCCAAACACAGAGGCAGGACCTAGAACCAGAGCCCCAGCCTAGAACCCAGAACTAGAATCAGAGTCCAGAACCTGAACCCAGAGCCCAGAACCAAAGCCCAGAGCCCTGAATCTGACCACAGAGCTCAGAACCCGAACCCAAGACCCCAACTCAGAGTCCAGAACTAGAACCAGAGCCCAGAACCTGAGCCCAGAACCCGAGCACCAACCCAGAGACCAGAACCTGAACCCAGGACTCCAACCCAGAGCCCAGAACCACAGCCCAGAGCCCAAAAACTAGAACCAGAGCCTACAACCTGAACCCAGAGCCCAGAACCAAATCCCAGAGCCCAGAACCTGAACCCAGAACCCCAACCCAGAGACCAGAACCAGAGCCCAGAGCCCAGAACCAGAGCCCAGAACCTGAACCCACAACCTGAGCCCAGAACCCCAACCCAGAGACCAGAACCAAAGCCCAGAGCCCAGAACCTGAACCCAGAGCCCAGAACCCAAACCTAGAACCCCAGCCCAGCCTGGTAATCCCACTGCCGGCCGTCCCGTCTGCCGTGGGCGCAGCGTGGTACTCACGGTGCCGGCGCGGCCCCGGCGCAGCCCGCGGCATGCAGTAGGGAGAGGGCGCTCGCCCGGCGGTGTATTACCATCGAGTGTACCTGCAAACTGCCGCTCGGCCGTGCCGCGGCTGCCGAACTTGGTGACCAGCTTGCCGTTGGACTGGAAGATGAAGACGCAGCAGGCCTTGTTGTCCACCACGATGATGTGGCCATTGCGGTCCACGGCGACGCCCTTGGGGCCCATCAACCGCCCGGCCCCGATCTTGGTCTGCAGCCAGGGAGGGGGGGTCAGGGCTGGGAGCGGGTCCGCACCTCCCCCCCGCCCCCACAGCCCCACCGACCCACCCCTCACCTTGAACTTGCCCTCGGGGGAGAAGATGCTGACCCAGCGGTTGTCGTAGTCGGCAATGATGATGTCCCCGTTCATGTCCACAGTGACGCCGGTCGGGCGCTGCAGCTGGCCGGGGGAGCGGCCCCGCACCCCGAACCGCAGCCGGAACTGCCCCTCGTTGGAGAACACCTGGGGGGCAGCGGGGGGGGGGGTCAGGGGGACTTGGGGGGGGTGTCGGGGAGGGGGACGGGGATGGGGTCCTACCTGCACGCACTGGTTATTGCTGTCAGCCACCACGATGCGGCCACTGCTGGAGGTGGAGATGCCCTGGAGGTTGGTGAACTCCCCCTTCTCCCGGCCACGGCTCCCTGCGGCGGAGGGGGGCCACGGATGGCGTAGGGTGGGGTGGAAGGGACCTCTAAAGCCCACCCAGTGCCACTGGGGGCGCTCAGGGACACCTCCCACCAGCCCAGCTTGCTCCAAGCCCCGTCCAACCTGGCCTTGAACCCCTCCAGGGATGGGGCAGCCACAGCTTCTCTGGGCAACCTGCGCCAGGGGCTCACCCCCCTCACAGCCAAGAATTTCTGCCTCAGATCTCAGCTCAGTCTCCCCTCTTGCAGTGGAAAACCCTTCCCCCTCGTCCCATGGCTCCCCTCCCTCATCCAGAGTCCCTCCCCAGCTTTCCTGGAGCCCCTTGAGGGACTGGAAGGGGCTCCAAGGTCTCCCCAGAGCCTTCTCTTCTCCAGGCTGAACCCCCCCCAGCTCTCTCAGCCTGTCCTCACAGCAGAGGGGCTCCAGCCCTCCCAGCATCTCCGGGGCCTCCTCTGGCCCCGCTCCAACAGCTCCGTGTCCCACTGTCAGTGCCCCAGAGCTGGACACAGGGGGGGGGTCGGCGGGTCAGGGGGTCCCCACCGCCCCAGGGACGCCCCCGCCGCTCACCCACACGGAAGATGAGCTCATCCTCGATGGGGTTCTCCTTCTTCTTGCCGCTGCTGTACATGCTGGAGGGGCGCCGGACGGCTTTCTGTCGGATGTGGCCGCTGCTGGGCGATTTGACGCGGCGCTTGACGTCGTCGGGAGAGGGGGGCACGTCAGAGGCCTTGACGGCGCGGACGCGGAAGGGGCTGCCGCGGATGGGCTGCCCGTAGAGCAGGATGGAGAGGAGGAAGTCGCCCTCGGCGCGGGGGGTGTAGAGCAGCTCGTAGGTGCCGTTCTTGTTGTCCTGCACCTCGGCCTCGGCCGCGCCGCCATCCGGCGCCGTCACCTGGAAGCGCAGGCTGGCGCTGCCGCTGCGCACCAGCTCCCCGTCCTTGTCCTTGGTGGTGACGCTGAGCGAGGAGGGCTGCCCCACCACGGCGTGCCGCAGCCCCTCGCCCGTGGCCACCGTCTTGTGGGCCGTGGCGCTGGTGGTGATGAGCACGCCCAGGTTGAGGATGGACTTGCGGACGCCCTCCGTCTCCACCACGTAGTCGAGCTGGGCGTTCTCGTGGGGGTGCTCGGGGAACTCGCGGCTGGCCAGCTCGCTCAGCCGCTCGCTCATCTGCTTCTTCACCAGCAGCACCTCGGTGGCCGTGCCGTGGTGCAGCGCCTGCTCCGTGAAGGCGCAGCTGCTGAGGATGCTCTCCTGGCCCTGCCGCAGCGACTCCAGCTGCGCCTGCAGCACCTGCCGGCACGGGGCGCGTCACCCTCAGCGCCGCGCGGGACCCTCGACACCACGCCGGGACCCTCGACACCACACTGGGACCCCTCATCAGTGCACCAGGACCCTCAACGCCGCACCGGGACGCTTGACCCAATTGCCAGGTCCCTGACTGCTGTGCCAGGACCCTCACTGCCACGCTGGGACCCCACCACCCCACCAAGACCTCACCGCTGCACTGGGACCCTCGACACTGCACCGGGACCCTCACTGCCGTGCTGAGACCCTCAACACGAGAACGTCACCACTGCACTGGGACCCTCAACATCGTGCTGGGACCCTCACCAGTGCACCAGGACCCTTGACGCCACTCCAGGACCCTCACTGCTGTGCCGGGACCTTCACTGCCACACCAGGACCTCATCACCGCACCGCGACCTCACCGCCACACCGGGACCCTCAACACCACACCGGGACCCTCACCACCACCCACACCCGGCCCCAGCCCTGGCCAGACCCTGCGGTGCCGCTCCCGGGGCTGCCCGGATCCCCCTGCCTGTGGCACGGGGCTGGAGGGTGCCATTGGCACGGCTGGACATGGCCACCTCTTCGGGAAGAGCCGGGTGGGGACACAGGGGATGGACGGTGGCACAGGGGCATGGTGGCACGGGGGGGACATGGTGGCACTGGGGCATGGGGACATGGTGGCACGGGGCCATGGTGGTGGCACGGAGCCCATGGTGGCACTGAAGCATGGTGGCACTGGGACATGGTGGCACGGGGTCACAGTTGCACGGGGCCATGGTGGCACAGAAATATGGTGGCAGCATAGGACCATGGTGGCACAGGGCCATAGTGGCATGGGACCATGGTGGCCCAGGGCCATGGTGGCCTGGTGTGACGGTGGCCCAGGGCGTGGTGGCGTTACCTTCTGCTTGGCGCCGCAGGTGGCCTCCAGGTCGCGTACCAGCAGCCCGCGGCGCTGCCGCAGCGCTGTCTCCAGCTCCTCGAAGGTGCTGCCGATCTCGGCCACCGCCTCCTGCTTCCGCTGGCCCAGCTGCTGGCTGATCTCCGACACCAGCCCCACGGCCGCCGCCAGCTGCGGGAGCCTGCGCCAGGGACGCCAGTGGGCGAGCGGGCGCCGCCGCGGGACCCCCACCACGATCCCCCCGCACCCCCCACACCCTCCTGTGCCCCCCAGCCCCCCTGTACCGGCTGCGGACGGCGTCCAGCTGCTGCTGCAGGGCCGCCTTGTGCTGCTCCACCACGTCGCGTAGCGGCACGGTGACGTGCTCCCGGTGCTCCCCCTCCGTGCACTCCCGGCACATGGCCGTCTCGCAGGGCTCGCAGTAGAACTCCATCACCTGCGCCCCGCGCTCGGGGCTGTCCGGCACCGCACCCCGCACCGCGGCACCCCCGCACCCCCACACCACGGCACCCCCGCACCCCAGCACCGCAGCACCCCCGAACCCCCACACCGTGGCACCCCCGCACCACGGCACCCCCGCACCCCCACACCGCGGCACCCTGACATCATGGCACCCCGACACCGCGGCCCCCCTGGATCACACAACCCCCCCAAACACCGCAGCCCCCCCCTCAGACTCCTGGACCCTGCAGCCCCCCTGCACCCCCGAGCCCCTGCACCCCTCAGGACACCGCAGTCCCCCCAGATCCCCCCAGCCCACCTGGACCCTGCAGCCCCCCTGGACCCCCCACAGTCCCTCAGCCCCTGCAGCCCCCCCAGTACCCCTGCAGCCCCCCGGACCCTGTAGCCCCCCCCACCTCCAAAGCCCCCTGGATCCTACAGTGCCCCCCTAAACACCCCTCACACGCCCCAGCTCCTGCAACCCCCCCAGACCCCTGGACCCTGCAGCCCCCCCAGCCCCCCATGGCACCCCCCAGACCTTCTAGTCCCCTGGACCCTGCAGCCCCCCTTGCCCTCACAATCCCCCCCCCAGCCCCTGCAGCCCCCCCAGCCCCTCGCAGCTCCCTACACCCTGCAGCCCCCCTGGACCTTGCAGCCCCCCAGCCCCTGCAGCCCCCCCAGGACCCCCCAGACCCTGCAGCTCCCCCAGACTTTGAAGCCTCCCTGGATCCCCACAGCCCCCCTGGACCCTGTAGCCCCCCCACACCCTGAAGCGCCCCCCCACACCCGCACTGCCCCCCACACACCTGCACTGCCCCCCTGGGCCTTGCAGACCCCCAGACTTTGAAGCCCCCCCAGCCCCTGCAGCCCCCCAGCCCCCCGCAGCCTGCAGCCCCCTCGACCCTCAGAGCCCCCCAGACTTTGAAGCCCCCCAGGCCCTGCAGCCCCCCTGGACCCTCAGAGCCCCCCAGCCCCTGCAGCCCCTCCTGGACACCCAGAGCCCCCCAGACTTTGAAGCCCCCCCAGGCCCTGCAGCCCCCCTGGACCCTCAGAGCCCCCAGCCCCTGCAGCCCCCCCTGGACAGCCAGAGCCCCCCAGACTTTGCAGCCCCCCCGGACCCTCAGAGCCCCCCAGCCCCTGCAGTCCCCCCACACCCTGCAGCCCCCCCAGACCCTCAGAGCCCCCCAGCCCCTGCAGCCCCCACACACACTGCAGCGCCCCCTGGACCCCCAGAGCCCTCCGGACTTTAAAGCCCCCCCAGCCCCTCCAGCCCCCCTGGACCCTCAGAGCCCCCCAGACTTTGAAGGTCCCCCCCCTGCCCCGGACCCACCTTGCCCTCGTGGTTAGGGCAGGAGAGGGGCTGGCCGGTGACAGCACTGACGGGGTCCAGGCCGTGGCCGGGGTGGGGGCCGCAGCTGTCGGGGTCACGCTGCAGCACCTCCATGAGGTTGGTGATGAAGAAGTTGTTCTGCAGGGCGGCCACGCCGCGCTCCGGCAGGATGGAGGTCTGGCGGCAGACGGGGCAGGAGAGGGTCAGGCTCTGGGGCGGGATATAGTTCTGGAGACACCTGGGGTGAACGGGGACAACCAGAGGGTCAGGACCCACGCAGCGGGGTGGCGGGGGGGACGAGGGGACAGGGGGGATGGGGCTGGAGGAGCAGGCAGAGGGACAGACAGACAGACAGACGGGGTGGGGACGGGGTGTGTGGGGCAGGAGCGAGGGACAGGAATGGAGGGGCAGGCAGAGGGACGGACGGACAGACAGACCGGGGAGGGGGATGGGGTGTGTGGGGCAGGAGCGAGGGACAGGAATGGAGGGGCAGGCAGAGGGACGGACGGACAGACAGACCGGGGGGGGGGGATGGGGTGTGTGGGGCAGGAGTGAGGGACGGGGCTGGAGGGACAGACGGACAGCAGGATGGACGGACAGGGAGGGCTGCACTGGGGCACAGCAGTGAGGGATGGGGCTGGTGGGACAGACGGACAGACAGACAGGGGGGGATCGGGGGGTGTGGGGCAGGAGCTGAGAGATGGGGCCGGAGCGACAGACAGACCATGGGATGGACAGACGGACGGGGGGGGTCAGGGTGTGTGGGGCAGGAGGGGAGGGAGGGGAGGGGGCTGGCAGGACAGACAGACGGCAGGATGGATGGACGGATGGACCGACAGGAGGGCAGCACATCAGGGTGTGTGGGGCAGGAGCGAGGGACGGGGCTGGCAGGACGGACAGACTGTGGGACGGACAGACGGACGGTGGGGTCGGGGTACATGGGGCAGGAGCAGGGGACAGGGATGGAGGGGCAGACGGACACACAGCAGGACAGACGGACAGGGGGGGTCAGGGCGTGTGGGGCAGGAGCAGAGAGATGGCGATGGGGGGACAGATGGACAGACAGCAGGAGAGACGGACAGGGGGGGCTGCACTGGGGCACATGGGGGTGCAGGAGCGAGGGACGGGGCTGGAGGGACAGACAGACTGTGGGACGGACAGACGGACGGGGGGGGGTCAGGGTGTGTGGGGCAGGAGCAAGGGATGGAGCTGGAGGGGCAGACGGACAGACAGCAGGACAGACGGACGGGGGGGGGTCGGGGCGTGTGGGGCAGGAGCAGAGAGATGGGTCTGGACCATGGGACAGCCGTGGGACGGACAGACGGACGGGGGGGCTGCACTGGGGCACATTGGGGCACAGCAGCGAGGGATGGGGCTGGAGGGACAGACAGACCGTGGGACAGACGGACGGGGGGGATAGGGGTATGTGGGGCAGGAGCTGAGAGATGGGGCTGGAGGCGCAGACAGACCATGGGACGGACAGACGGACAGACAGACAGGAGGGGTCAGGGTGTGCGGGGCACGAGCCGAGGGACGGGGCTGGACCATGGGACAGCCGTGGGATGGACAGACGGACGGGGGGGGTCAGGGTGTGTGGGGCAGGAGGGGAGGGAGGGGGCTGGCAGGATGGCCGGACAGACGGCGGGATGGCCGGGGGGCTCCGCGGGGGCGCAGGGGGGCCGGGGGGGCAGCAGACGGCAGGACAGATGGACACGGGGCTGTGCCACGGTGCCAAGGAGCCGCTAGCACCGGGGGGGGGGGGACGGACAGAGGGACGGGAGGGGAGAAGCTGGGGGCGGGGGGGCAGAGCCGGGGTCTCTGGGGGGCACAGAGAGAGCAGACGTCAGTACAGAGCCCCCGCCACGGCCACAGCCCCCCACGCACCCCACACCCCCCATGCACCCCCCCCCCCACCGATGGGCGCCAGCGCCAGACCCCGCGCCGTGGGTCAGGATCAGCCCCACTGCCGCAGCCCATGGGGGCGGTGGGGGGCGCAGGGATGGGCTGCGCAGCCCTGGTGGAGAGGGGGGAGGAGGGTCCCGGCCCCCCCAGGGGTGGGTGTGGGGGGAGGCGGCCGTGGGGCGCAGGGGGGCTCGGCCCCATCTCTCGCTGGGGGACGCGGGGGGAGCAGGGGCCGTGGGGCCCTGGCTCAGCCCCCGCCGCGGGGGGGATGGGGGGCCGGGGGAGACTCCACTCTCACTGTGGGTTTGGGGGATGCAGTGGGGCGCAGTGGGGGTGCAGTGGGGCGGAGCTGGGAGGGAGCAGGGGTGCAGTGGGGCGCAGTGAGGCGCAGTGGGGCACAGTGGGGCACAGCTGGGAGGGAGCAGGGGTGCAGTGGGGCGCAGTGGGGCACAGTGGGGTGCAGTGGGGCACAGCTGGGAGGGAGCAGGGATGCAGGGGGGTGCAGTGGGGCGCAGTGGGGTGCAGTGGGGCACAGCTGGGAGGGAGCAGGGATGCAGGGGGGTGCAGTGGGGCGCAGTGGGGTGCAGTGGGGCACAGCTGGGAGGGAGCAAGGGTGCAGTGGGGATGCAGTGAGGCGCAGTGGGGTGCAGTGGGGCGCAGTGGGGTGCAGCTGGGAGGGAGCAAGGGTGCAGTGGGGATGCAGTGGGGATGCAGTGAGGCACAGTGGGGCGCAGCTGGGAGGGAGCAGGGATGCAGGGGGGATGCAGGGGGGGCAGAGCAGCTCCAGCTCATCTCCCACTGGAGGCAGGGAATGGCAGGGGATGCAGTGGGAATGCTGGCGGGGGCGGGGGCAGGGACCCCAGCCCCGCTCCTACAGGGGCTGGGGGGGTGTGTGTGCAGTGGGAATGGTGGGGGGGCAGTGCAGTGGGAATGCTGGGGGATGCGGTGGGGGGATGCAGTGGGGGGTCAGTGCAGCGCAGTGGGGGTGCAGTGAGAATTCTGAGGGGGGCAGTGCAGTGGGGGGACGCAGGGGGGATGCAGTGGGAATGGCGGGGGGATGCAGTGGGGGATGCAGTGGGAATGGTGGGGGGGTGCAGTGGGAATGGCGAGGGGATGCAGTGGGGATGCAGTGGGAATGGTGGGGGGGGCAGTGGGAATGGCGGGGGGGGTGCAGTGGGGGATGCAGTGGGAATGGCAGGGAATGCAATGGGAATGGCAGGGGGATGCAGTGGGGGATGCAGTGGGAATGGTGGGGGGGTGCAGTGGGAATGGCGAGGGGATGCAGTGGGGGATGCAGTGGGAATGGTGGGGGATGCAGTGGGAATGGCGGGGGGATGCAGTGGGAATGGCGGGGAATGCAGGGGGGTCAGTGCAGTGCAGCGGGGGTGCAGTGGGAATGCTGGGGGGTGTGGGGACCCCAGCCCCCCTCCTGCAGGAGCTGGGGGGGGTGTGCAGTGGGGGGGCACAATGAGGTCCGGGGCGCAGCAGAGGGGTGTGAGCCGGGGCACAGGGATGCAGTGGGGGTGCAGCAGGGATGCAGTGGGATGCAGTGAGGGTGCAGTGGGGGTGCAGTGGGGATGCAGCGGGGATGCAGGGGGGGGTGCAGCGGGGGTGCAGTGGGGATGTAGCAGGGGTGCAGTGGGGGTGCAGGGGGGATGCAGTGGGATGCGGGGGGGTGCAGCGGGGGTGCAGTGGGATGCAGTGGGGATGTAGCGGGCGCGCAAGAGGGATGCAGTGGGATGGGGGGGTGCAGTGGGATGCAGTGGGATGCAGGGGGGATG
Source organism: Fratercula arctica (assembly GCA_947846985.1). Lineage (NCBI taxonomy): Eukaryota > Metazoa > Chordata > Aves > Charadriiformes > Alcidae > Fratercula > Fratercula arctica. Next base: position 234,998 of record CANTUZ010000001.1, read on the forward strand.
CAGCGGCGGTGCAGTGGGATGCAGTGGGGATGTAGCAGGGGTGCAGGAGGGATGCAGTGGGATGTGGGGGGGGTGCAGTGGGATGCAGTGGGATGCAGGGGGGGATGCAGCAGGGTTGCAGCGGGGACGCAGTGGGAATGCAGTGGTGGGCAGGGATACAGCAAGGACACTGGAGGGGGGACACAGCGAGGCCCAGGGACACAGTGCGGATGCAGCAGGATGCAGTGGGATGCAGCGAGGGATGCAGTGGGATGCAGTGGGGGTGCAGCGGGGACGCAGGGGGGATGCAGCGGGGACGCAGGGGGGATGCAGTGGGATGCAGCGAGGGATGCAGTGGGGATGCAGCGGGGTGCAGTGAGATGCAGTGGGGGTGCAGCGGGGACGCAGCAGGGGGTGCAGTGAGGTTGCAGTGGGGATGCAGCGGGGTGCAGTGGTGGGCAGGGACACAGCAAGGACACTGGAGGGAGGACACGGCGAGACCCAGGGACACAGTGGGGATGCAGCGGGATGTAGTGGGATGCAGGGGGGGGTGCAGCGGGGATGCAGTGGGACTTGGGGGGGGTGCAGGGGGGATGCAGTGGGGATGCAGTGTGGCCAGGGACACAGCAGGACACTGGAGGGAGGACACGGCGAGGCCCAGGGACACAGTGGGGACGCAGCAGGGAGATGGTGGGGTGCAGTAGGGGTGCAGCGGGTGCAGTCAGGATGCAGCGGGGCAGAGCAGGCTGCACTGGGGACACCGGGGGGACACAGCGAGGGCCAGGGGCCCAGCGGGAGTGCGGGGGGGCTGGGGGGGGGGGCGGTGCAGTGGGGATGCAGCAGGATGCAGGGGTGGGCAGGGACGCAGTGGGGCACTGGAGGGACGCAGCGGGGTCACTGGGCAGGCAGCAAGGATGCAGCAGTGTGGCCCGGGGGCACAGAGGGGATGCTGTGGGGCACAGTGGGGCACAGAGGGGATGCTGTGGGGCACAGTGGGGATGCAGTGGGGCACAGAGGGGATGCAGAGGGGATGCCGCGGGGCGCAACAGGGCGCAGTGGGGATACCATGGGGCACCAGCAAGGCACAGTGGGAATGTCGTGGGGGTGCAGTGGGGATGCTGTGGGGCGCAGTGGGGATGCTGTGGGGCACAGAGGGTATGCAGAGGCGCACAGTGGGGCCGTGGTGGGGCGCAGCGGGGATACCATGGGGTGGAGCGGGGATGCCGTGGGGTGCAGCGGGGTGGAGCGGGGATGCCATGGGGCACTGTGGGGCACAGTGGGGCGGGCCTCACCTCTCGCAGAAGGTGTGGAGGCAGGGCAGCACCTTGGGGTTGCGGTAGCGGTCGAGGCAGATGCTGCAGACCAGGAACTGCTTGTCGATCTGCCGCACCACGGGGCTGGCGCTGGCCTCCCGCGTGGCCATGGCGGCGTCCGGCGCTCAGCCTGCGGACCCGCACCCTCAGTGCCGTGGGGCAGCCCCACGGCGCCCCACAGCCCGCCCCCCACGAACGCGTGGCCCACACCCGCCCCCCACGCCGGGCGGGCAGGAGACTGCTCGTCCCACGGCCCTCGGCCCCACACGCTCTGGGGTGCGCAGGGGGGTTTCCCTGCTCCCCACCACCCCCACGGCCCCTGGGGGCACAGAGCCAGCCCCACGCCTGCCCCACACGAACTTTCTCACCCCACAGAGACACCCCCAGCCCTCAGCCCCACACGCTCTGGGGTGCACTGGGGGGTTCCCCCCACTCCCGACCATCCCCACAGTCCCCAGACAGCCCACACCTGCCCCACACCAGCTCACTTGCCCCACAGAGACCCCCAGCCCTCGGCCCCACATGCTCTGGGGTGCACATGGGGGTCTGCCCCACTCCTGACCATCCACACAGTCCCTGGGAACCCCACACAAGCTTTCTTACCCCATAGAAACACCCACAGCCCTCGGCCCCACATGCTCTGGGGGGGCTCCCTGACTCCCACCCCTCCGGACCCCCACACTTGCCCCCCATGAGCTTGCTGACCCCACAGAGCCACCCACAGCCCTCAGCCCCACAAGCTCTGGGGTGCACAGGGGGGTTTGCCCCACTCCCAACCATTCCCATGGTACCTGGGGGCCCAGAGTCAGCCCCACACCTGCCCCACACCCCTCTGTGCCCCACAGAGACAACACAGCCCTCAACCCCACAAGCACAGGGGGGTCCCCCCACTCCCGACCATCCCCATGGTCCCCAGACATCCCACGCCTGCCCCACACGAGCTCTCTCGTCCCATAGAGACAACCCCAGCCCCCAGCCCCACACGCTCTGGGGTGAACTGGGAGGGGGGCTGCCCCACTCCTGACCACCCCCACAGTCCCCAGACGCCCCACACCTGCCCCACACCAGCTCACTTGCCCTACAGAGACCCACAGCCCTTGGCCCCACACACTCTGGGGTGCACATGGGGGTCTGCCCCACTCCCGACCATCCCCATGGTCCCTGGGGGCCCAGAGCCTGCCCCACACTCACCCCATACAACCTTGCTTGCCCCATAGAGGCACCCACAACCCTCATCCCCACAAGCTCTGGGGTGCACTAGGGGGGCTGCCCCACTCCTGACCACCCCCACAGTCCCTGGACCCCCCACACCTGCCCCACACGAGCTTGCTCACCCCACAGAGACACCCCCAGCCCCACATGCTCTGGGGTGCACGGGGGGGTTCCCCCCACTCCCGACCATCCCCACAGTCCCCAGACAGCCCACACCTGCCCCACACCAGCTCACTTGCCCCACAGAGACCCCCAGCCCTCGGCCCCACACGCTTCTGGGGTGCACATGGGGGTCTGCCCCACTCCTGACCATCCCCACGATCCCCGGACCCCCCCCGCCTGCCCCACGCGACCTTGCTCGCCCCATAGAGACACCCCCAGCCCCACACGCTGTGGGGTGCACTGGGGGGGGGGGGGGTGTCTGCCCCACTCCCGTTCCCCCCCCGGACACCCCCCCACGCCTCCGCGCCCCACAGCCCGCCCCACGGCACACGCACACACACACACCCCCCCGCCCCACGGGGGCCGCGCCGCCTGCCCCCCACCCCACCCCCCCCCCCGCCCCACGGAGGAGGAGGAGGGTGAGGAGGAGGAGGGTGAGGGGGGTGTCGGCGCCCCACGGCGGCCCCTCGGCCCCGCTCACGGTGCTGCGGCGGCTCCGCGCTCCAGGCCCCGGCCGCCATTGTGCGGCACCGCCCGCCCCGACGGCACCGCCCCCGGCCCGCCGCGGGGGGACAGGGACGGTGTGGGGGGGGACAGGGGACACCGGGGACGGGGGACGGGACAGCGGGACGGTGTGGGGGGACAAGGGGACACCGGCGCTGAGGGTCCCCCCCGCGACGCTGCGGCCGCGGCCCGGCCCTGCATCCCGGCCCCCCCCCCCGCGCCTTGTCGCCGGGTGTCCCCCCTCCGGCCCCCCCCCACTCATCCTTGTCACTGTGTCGTGTCCCCCCCCCCCCGCCGCTGTCCCCCAACATCGTGTCCTTGTGTCCTGTCCGTCCCCCCCCCCCCATCCCTCCTGTCCCCAGCGCCCGCCTTCCCCCTGGTTCCTCTCCCTGACCCCCCTTTTCCTTCTGTCCCCCCCCCATTTCCTTGTGCCCCCCCCATTTCCTTATGTCCCCCCTTTTCCTTATCCCCCCCATTTCCTTATGCCCCCCCCCCCTTTTCCCTACATCCCCCCCTTTCCCTCCTCTCCCCCCACCCCCCCACCAACTCCACAAGCCCCAGGGGGGTCCTGACGACACCCAGCCCCCCCCCCGCAAAAATCCCACTTCCCCCCCCCCCCCAAAATTCCCACTCACCCCCCCCTCCTCGCTTCAGCATCCTCGGCCCGGACTGCGCCAGGGCTGGGCAGGGGAGGGAGCTGCCAGCCCGGACGGCACCACGGGGAGCTTGGAGGGGGGTGGGACACTCTTGTCACCCCCCCCAAATTAACACGGGACCCCCTCCGGGGACCCCCCACTCGGGAATCGCGACGCGTCGCGATTCCCGAGTGGGGGGTCCCCGGGGAGGGTCCCGTGGGAAATTTGAGGGGGGGGGAAACAAATCTTAACACACACACCCCCCCCAGGACGCAAATGGTCCGGTCCGGGCTGTGGCTCTGCAGTGGGGGGGGCTCCCCGCATCCCCCGGGGTACCCGGCTGTTGCCACGGCAACAGCATCCCGCCCTGGTCCAGCCCCCCCCCCCCCCAAAGCATCAGCGTCGGTGTGGGGCAGGGGGGACCCCGAAAGTGGGGGGACACACCACCACCACACCCCCACCATGGACGTGTGTGGGGCAAAGCTCAAATGTGGGGACTGGGGGGGGGGGGGGGGGGGGTGCAGGACTCCCCTTTCATGGACACTTGTGGAGTAGAGCCCACTCAAGGCTTCAATGTGGGGTCTGGGGGGGCAGGACCCCCACTTGTATTGACACATATGGGGCAGAGCTCAAAGGTGGGGTGCAGGGAGGCAGGACCCCCCCGCCCTTGTACGGACACTTGTGGGGCAGAGCCCACTCAAGGCTTCAATGTGGGGTCTGGGGGGGGCAGGACCCCCACTTATATTGACACATATGGGGTAGAGCTCAAATGTGGGGACTGGGGGGGGGCAGGACCCCCCTTTCATGGACACGTGGGGCAGAGCCCACTCAAGGCTTAAACGTGGGTGTGGGGTGGGCAGGACCCGCCCTGCATGGACATGTGTGGGGCAGAGCTTAAATGTGGGGGGTGGGGGGGGCAGGACCCCCCTCTTGTGGTGATATGTGTGGGGCAGAGCTCAAATGTGGAGTCTGGGAGGGGGGCAGGACCCCCCCCATTTCATGGACATGTGTGGGGCAGAGCACAAATGTGGGGTGCTGGGGGGGGGGCAGCTCCCCCACTTTCATGGACACACGTGGGGCAGAGCCCACTCAAGGCTTAAATGTGGGGTCTGGGAGGGGGGGAGGATCCCCCTTGCATGGACACTTGTGGGGCAGAGCTCAGATGTGGGGTGCAGGGGGAGGGGGACACCCCTCACGACACCAATCTGGGGGTGTCCTTGGGCGGGCACTGCTCCGGGTGTCAGGGTGTGGTGGCCCTGGGGGGGGGGGGGACTGTCCCCAAATCACCCGGAGGAACTGGCCGGACAGCATTCCTGCCTCACGCCATCCGGCACCGGGGTGACCGGGGCGCAGTCACCCCAACTGTCCCCCCACCCTGGCGCGGTGACAGCAGCCTGGAGAAGAGAAGGCTCCGGGGAGACCTTGGAGCCCCTTCCAGTCCCTCAAGGGGCTCCAGGAAAGCTGGGGAGGGACTCTGGATGAGGGAGGGGAGCCATGGGGCTGCTCGGGGACAGGTCAGTGGCCATGGCGGGCCACTTGGGGACGGGTCAGTGGCCATGGGGGCTGCTCAGGGATGGGTCAGTGGCCATGGGGGCCACTTGGGGATGGGTCAGTGGCCATGGGAGGCCACTTGGGGATGGAGAGGGGGCCACAGACCCCACGGAGCTGAGCAGCCTCCATCCTTGGAGGGGGCTGTGGGGGGCCAGGCCCGGCCCTGGAGCTGCCCCCGCGTCGAGCGGTGGGTGCAGGAGACCCCCGGGGTCCCCTTCCGGCCCAGCCCCCCGCTCCCCCCCCCGGCCACGCTTTGGGCTGGGTTGGGCCCCCAATGGCTGCCCAGGCCTGGCTGGGGACGGGGGACAGCGGGGTCCCAGTGCCAGCCATGGCGCGGGGACGGGGGGCAGGAGCAGCCCCATGGAGCAGCCGGGCCAGGGGGGGGCCCAGCCTGGGCTCAGTTCCTGTGGGGGACTGTGCCCCGTGCCACGTCATCGTCACCGTGCTGTCACCGCAGCGCCTGGCACAGGCAGCACTGGCCCACACAAAGGGCGCAGTGACAGGGCGGTGGGCGGGTGGCTCAGCGGCAATATGGACATGGGCCAGCCACGGCCAGTGCCGGGCGGGGGACACGGCCACGGGATGGGCAGGGGACATGGCCGCTGTGGTGGCAGTGCCGGGCAGGGGACACGGCCACAGGTCAGGCAGGGGACATGGCTGCCATGGTGGCAGCACTGGGGAGGGGACACGGCCACAGGCTGGAAAGGGGACATGGCCATGGGCTGGGCAGGGGACATGGCTGCCATGGTGGCAGCACAAGGCAGGGGACATGGCTGCCATGGTGGCAGTGCCAGGCAGGGGACACGGCCACGGGATGGGCAGGGGACATGGCCGCTGTGGTGGCAGTGCCGGGCAGGGGACACGGCCATAGGTCAGGCAGGGGACATGGCTGCCATGGTGGCAGCGCTGGGCAGGGGACATGGCCACGGGCTGGGAAGGGGACATGGCCATAGGTCAGGCAGGGGACATGGCTGCCATGGTGGCAGTGCCAGGCAGGGGACACGTCCCCGGAGCTGCGGCCACAGGGCCCACGTTGCACGGTGCTGTGCTGTGCGGAGGCAGCTCGAGCCACCCTGCCCTGGTGTGATGGCGGGCAGTGGCCATGCCGTGGCAGTGGCTGGGCCGTGGCGGTGGCCAGGCCCATGGCGGTGGCCGTGCCGTGGCGTGCCCGGTGGCGGGAGGCCGGGGTGATCCTCAGCGTTTATTGTCACAGCAAAACAGGGGAGCGGGGACGGGAGGGGGATAAAAGCTGGGCCCAGCAGCCCCTCAGCGGGGGGGGGCCCGGCCCCCCGCCCCCCCCACCAGGCGCCGCAGGAACGCCAGCAGGGCCGAGCCCTGGGGGGGCGGCGGGGGGGTCCCCGGCTCCACGCGAGCCTCCCGCCGCGGGAAGAGGCTGAAGAGGGGCTGGGGGCTGGGGGGGGGCGTGGCGGCGGCTTGGGGGGGTGGCTTGGGGCTGGGCAGGCAGAGCCCCCCCTGCCCGCTGGCCGGGGTGCCTGAGGGGGGCTGGGGGCAGCCCCCCACCTCGGGCAGCGCTGCAGGGGCCACAGGGGGCTGTGGGAGGCTGGGACGGGGGGAGCGGAGGCCGCGGCGGCTGGGCTGGGGGGTGAGCGGGAGGGGGGCGTCCGTGGCAGCCTCCCGGGGGGCCGCGTCCCGCGCCGAGCACGTGGCCACCGAGCGACGCTTCAGCCGCTCCCGCTCCATCTGCTGCCGCCGGCGCTGCGCCTGCTCCCGCACGCGGTTCTCCTGCAGGCGGAGGTGCGGGGGGACGCCATGGGGACACGGGGGCTGGGACTGCTGTGGCAGACACGGGGCATGGGAGACCGGCACCGCCATGGGGGACACAGGGGGCTGGCACCGCCATGGGGCACACGGGGCACATGCGGCCATCATGGGGTAGATGGGGGGCCAGCATTGCCGTGGGGGACACAGGGCACTGGGGGCCGGCACTGGCACAGGGGACATGGGAGGCCGGCACCACCATGGGGACATGGGGGCGTGGGGCTGGCACTGCCATGGGGGACACGGGGGGCAGGGGGCCAGCATTGCTGTAAGGGACACAGGGTGCAGGGGGTGGCACTGCTGCAGGGGACATGGGGCACGGGGGGCCGGCACCACCATGGGGGATACAGGGGGCTGGCACCGCCATGGGGTACATGGGGGGCTAGCATTGCTGTGGGGGACATGGGGTGCATGGGGCCAGCACCGGTGCGGGGGACATAGGGGGCTGGCACTGCCACGGGGGACATGGGGTGCATGGGGCCACCATGGGGGACACTGGGGCTAGCACTGCCATGGGGGACACAGGGTGTGAGGCCAGCACTGGCGTGGGGGACACGGGGGGCTGGCACCACCACAGGGGACATGGGGGCATGGGGCTGGCACTGCCATGGGGAACACAGGGGGCTGGCAGTGCCGTGGGGGACGCGGGGGGTGCGGTACCTGTGCGGCGGCGAGGAGGCGCGTGGCGAAGCCGTGCAGGACGGCGCAGAGCTCGGGCAGCGCGTCGGGCCCCGCGTCCTCGCAGAAGAAGTCGAGGGCGTCGCTGGCGGCGCGGTGCATCCGCTGCAGCGCATCCCGCGCCCCCCGCAGCTCCGCCTCGGCCGCCCCCACGAAGGGCTGCAGCCGCGGCCCCAGCCCCTCGGCGCCCTGCGCCCCCGCCAGCCGCCCCGCCAGCCGCCGCAGCTCCCCCTCCACCTCTGCCGCGTCGATCCTGGCGGGACACGCGTGTCAGCCCCGGCCCCCCGGCATACCCCCCGCAGCCGGGACCCTTTCCGCCCCTCGGCGGGTGCCAACCCTGGGACAGGGTCCCCCGGCGGGGCGTGGGGACCCCTCACCGCGATGCCGGGCCCACGTGCCGCAGCTTGCCGGGGAAGTCCAGCAGGTTCTTCTCCATCCTGGCCGCCTCCTGCGAGCGAGAGGGGCAGCGAGCGGCCCCGGGGGCAACCCCAGGGCTCGCGGGGATGGCAGAGGTGACCCCCCCCACCCCGTCTGCCTGGGGGGTGGGGGCCAGCCCGGGGCACGCAACCCACGTCCCCGCGTCCCCTCGCCCCTGGCCAGACGCATGGCAGGGTGACCAGCACCCGCAGGAAGGACAAAACTGTCCCCGAAGGCACAGGGGGCTCGGGGGGGGGGCGGTGGCAGCGGTGACTGGAGGGGACAAAGCCGAGGAGGAGCAGCCAGGGCCGAGGGCGGGGGGGGGGGAGGATGGACAGGCCCCTGTGGCCGTGCCAGCGTGGGAACGGCCGCGCCGGAGCTGGGAAAAACATCCTCCTCCGCCGGCGCATCCCGCGGGATGGGGGAGCAGGGCCCTGCCGGGGGCACATGGCCACCAGCCCCGCTCCGGCAGCACCCCCTGGTCCGGGGTGGCGGGGGGCAGCGGGGCTGGGCTGGTGGTGGCACCCAGGAGGGAGAGGATGGGTGCGGGTGGCCAGTGGCCACCCAAGAAGGAAGTCAGGAGCCCCCACGGGGAGGGCTGGGATGCGGCACGACCCCTCGCAGCCCTGAGACCAGGGAGAGGTGTGAGGGGGGTGTGTGGGGACCCCCCCTGCTTGGGACCCCCATGGGGGAAAAACCCCTCCGGGCGCGGACCCAGGCCCCCCCCCCCCCCTCGCTGAGTTGCCCCGGTGCCGGGGGAGGGGTGGGCCAGGGCTCACCATGGCCACGAAGTGCAGCAGGTCCATGCCCGGCTCGTTGGCCTTGGTGTCGGGCAGCTTCAGCAGCGAGGCCAGGCGGAAGCCGGCGGCGCTGCCCGCGTAACCCCCCTGTGGCACAGCCGGGGGGGTCACCGCGAGCCCTGCGCCAGGGGGGGGACACGGGGGACAGCAGGAGGCACCCCCCGCCCCACGGCCTCACCGAGTTGAGGTAGTTGCCGGCGCTCAGGATGAGGTGGAGGAGGATGTGCAGCTCCTGGCACTCCAGCAGCTCTGGGGGGCGAACGGGGCAGGGCAGGGGGGGGGGTGAGTGGAGAGGGGGTGTCCGTGTGTGTCCCCCCCGCTGTGCCAGGGGGGTTCCCCGTGGTGCCGCTCACCCTCGGCGGCGGCCGTCAGGGTCTGGATGGCGGCGCGCAGGGCGCTGAGCTGGGGGAAGAATTCCTCCTGCAGCACCAGCAGCTCCAAGCGTCGGGTGTAGCTGGGGGGGCACAGGGTGAGCTGGGTCCCCCCCAGCCCCCCCATCGCACACACCGGGCCCCCCCCCCCCCAGGAACCCCCCCATGCCGGCGCCCACCTGGGCACCTCGATGAGCAGCAGCATGAAGAGCTCGGGGTCGGGAAGCTGGCGGGGGCTGCCGGGGAAGGAGCGCAGCCGGGACACCTGCGGGCACAGGGGGGGTGTCGGGAATGTGGGGGGCTGCCGGGACACCCCCCCCTCCCTGGGACTCCCCCCCCCCTCCTGGCCCAGACCCACCTCTGCAGCGCCCGGCAGCAGCCGGCAGAGCTCCAGCAGCTTTTCGGCCCCATAGGGTTCCCCGACGCCGTCTTGGATGTCCCGCACGATCTGGCGGACGGGTCTGGGGGGGGATGCGTCAGGCAGGGGGGACACCCCCCCACCCCCCCCCGGGGGGGCAGACACCCACCCGACCCCCTGCAGCAGGCATGGGGGGGCAGGGACCCGCCCCCCCCCGGGTGCAGAGCGCAGCGGGACCCCCATTGCACCCCGGGTGCCCTGCAGTGCCCCCCCCCCAGCAGGGTGTCCGGGGGGGGTCCCAGGGGGGGGGATGATGTCCCGGCGGTGTCCAGGGGGTTCCCGGGGGGGGGGTGGTGGTGGTGTCCCGGGGATGTCCCGGGGTGGTCCCGGGGGGGTCGCGGTGGTGTCCGGGGGGATGTCCCCGGGAGGGGTCCCAGGAGGAACAGGTGTTTTGGGGGGGTGTCCCAGGGGGGTTGTCCCGGGGGGGTCCCGGGGGGGCAGCTCCGCTCACCGCTTGACTTGCTTGAGGAAGACGCCGATGGCGAGGCTCCGCTTGGGCTCCAGCAGCGCGGCCTGGGGTGGGGGGGGGCAGGGGGCGGTCAGGGGGGGCCGGGCGCCGCGGGGGGGTCCCGGGGGTTCGGGTGGGTGCCGGGGGGGTGTCTCACGGCGGGGGGCGGACGCTGCCCCGGGGCGGCCCCGCGGGACTCTCCAAAGAGCAGCCGGAGCCGCGGCAGGTCCAACGGGGGGGTCGGGGGGTCGGCGGCGCCCAGACCGAGCGGCGGCCGCGCACGCGCCAGGCGGGCACCGGCTCCCAATGCAGCGCGCGCAGCCGCCCCCCCCGCCGCACCGGGGGCACGGGGGGGCACGGGGGGGGCGGCGGCAGCGGCGGCGGAGGGGGGGGCGGCGGCGGGGGGCAGCCGGGGGAGCCCATGGCCGCGGCGGGACGGGACGGGACGGGACGGGGCACCGACCGCCCGCGGCTCCTACGGCTCCGCCCGCCCCGTCCCGCCCCCAGGGAACCGGGGGGAGCCGGGGGGAACCGCGGAGAGCCGCGGGGGCCGGCCCCGCTCGGTGCCTGCCCCGTAGCGCTCCTCGCCCGGGGAGGGGGAGCCCGGCCCCGCTGCAGGCGCCCGCCCCGCGGGACCCCCTGGCGCCGCCGTCGGGACTATCGTGACGTGCCGCCTCCCCCCGAGTCCCAGCTCCTGGGGACGCTCCCGGTGCCCCCCCCCCCCCCCCCCCCGTCCCGGGAGGGAGCGGGACCCACGGACTGACCCTGCCGGGGCCGCGAGGGGGGAGGACCCCCCGGGACTGCGACAGCCAGAGCGCCGGGAGGGGGGGCTCGAGGGCGATTCTGCCTCTCTGCCCCCAGCTCTGGGGCACCCACAGCGAGACACGGGGCTGTGGGAGCGGGGCCAGAGGAGGCCCCGGAGATGCTGGGAGGGCTGGAGCCCCTCTGCTGTGAGGACAGGCTGAGAGAGTTGGGGGGGTTCAGCCTGGAGAAGAGAAGGCTCCGCGGAGACCTTCCAGCCCCTTCCAGTCCCTCAAGGGGCTCCAGGAAAGCTGGGGAGGGACTCTGGATGAGGGAGGGGAGCCATGGGACGAGGGTTTTCCACTGCAAGAGGGGAGATTGAGCTGAGATCTGAGGCAGAAATTCTTGGCTGTGAGGGGGGTGAGCCCCTGGCGCAGGTTGCCCAGAGAAGCTGTGGCTGCCCCATCCCTGGAGGGGTTCAAGGCCAGGTTGGACAGGTCTTGGAGCAAGCTGGGCTGGTGGGAGGCGTCCCTGCCCAGGGCAGGGGGTGGCACTGGGTGGGCTTTAGAGGTCCCTTCCCACCCAAACCATTCTGTGATTCTCTGGGCAGGGGTCTCCCCCAGAGCCCCCTCCCACCCAGGGGTACCTCCATCATCCTGCCTCGTTCCCTTTCCGAGCCCCGGCTGGGGGGGGCTGTGACGGGCACTTTGAGGCACTGGCTGTTTGTCCGACGCGGTGCCCGCCCGTGTCCCAGGGTGTCCCTGGCTGTGTGTGGGAGGGTTTGGGGCTCCTCTCGCTGCCCCCGGGGCGCCCCCCCCCACACCACGGGGCCGGAGGAGCCCTGGGCTCCCCGAGACCCCCCCATGCTGTTGCTCACCCTGGCACGGCTGTGCCCACGCAGCACCCAAGGGTGCCGGTCCCTGCTCTGTCCCCCGTGTACAGGGTCTGGGGGGGGGGGGCTGTAGCCCCTGCAGCAGGGTTGGCACAGTCCACGCTCCCAGCACCCCTCTCCTGCCCCCCCAGACCCTCCTGGCTGCAGCCCCTGGGGGAGAGGCAGGTCCAGGGGGATGGGGAAGGACGAACCTTGCTCAGCAGCCCCCCCAGATCCTCTCCACCTTCCCCCCATCAGCCTCCAGCCCTGGGCGGGGCCGGAGTGGGGCAGCCCCCCAGCTCCGCAGGCAGAAGTGATCCGTACCGTTTTATTCTGGAATCTTACAGAAGTTTGGGGGGGGGAGGGGGAGGGTCAGACCTTCACCAGGAAAGGGGGGAGGGGGGGGTGGGTTGTCAGATCCAGACATTAAATTACCAGGGATTAAATTAGCAAGAAAAACAAACCCTTTTGTCTCAGGAGAAAGTGCCCAAGTGCTGCGTGCGGCCTGGGGGGGGGGGCAACGATGCCTGGGGCAGGACAGAGCCCTGGCCCCGCAGCCCCTGTGCCCCCCCCATGCGCCAACATGCACATGCACCACGTGGGGACGCGGCCGCCGTTTGGTCCCTGGGCCGGGTCCCGGTGGGGGGGGGCCTGGCCAGCACCCCCCACCCCCCCCCGGCCACCCCGCCACAGAGCGGGCTCGGAGGGGCACACAGTGGCCCCCTGAGAGCGTGCACAGGCCGCCCTGCACATGGGAGAGTAGTGTGAGCTGGGGGGGCCCGGGGGGGCTGTGCAAGAGCCTGGGAACACACGGGTCAGCCCGGGGGGCTCAGAGCAGCCCCAAAGCTGGCAGAGAAGGCGGGAGCCCCACCTGCCAGCCACAGCCCCCCCGGAGCCTGCAGCCCCCTGGGGACAGGGAGGGGACCCGAGCGTCCCGGTGCTGTCCCCCCCCCGCCCAGAGCTTCGTCTTCGTTTGGAAACGCATGCTTCTGCTGCAGGGCAGGGGTACCCCGGGGCAGGGCATGCTCCCATCCTGCCCCCCCAGGAGGCAGAGGGAGAGCTGTGGAGTGTCCCCCCCGCCCCAAGGTGTGCGGTGGGGGCTGGGACGCGTGGCCCAGCGAGGGGGGCACGGGGGTCTGTGCCTGCCCGGAGGAGGGACATGGAGCCCCAGGGCGGGACCGGGGCCCCGCTTGCAGCCACCCGCTCCCCCCCAGCGCAGCCCCCCTGCGGCCCCGGGTCAGAATTGAGGTCCGTGGTGCCCCTGGCCGGAGCAGACAGGGGCGGCAGGGGGGGGCTCACTGCTCCTCCAGCCAGGAGGGTTTCTCAGCACCGGGGGTCTTCAGCTTGATGTTGAACTGCTTGAGGGTCTGCTCCAGCTGCTGCTGGTTCCCGGCGAAGTAGGCGGAGATGGCATTATGGAAGAGCAGCAGCTGCTTGTGCATCACCTTGATCTGGGGAGAGGCGGGGGGGTCAGAGCCGAGCCCAGTGCCCAAGGACACCGGCAGGGAGCAGGGGGGATGCCGGCAGCCCCCCGGAGCTCGTCCACCTTCTCCCAGCTTCCCAGGCCGGGCGCTCCCTTGCCCGGGCTCCGGCTGCCTGGCAGCGGCTGCCCACCCAAAGAGGGATTTTGGGCAGGCAGCCGCAAGGCAGCACAGCCAAGGGACGCGACGAGTGCACGGCAGACCCCCCCACCCTGCGCCCCATGTCCTCATCCCAGCCCCATGGCCCTCCCCACCTTGTTCTCCTCCAAGAACTTGAGCTTGATGGCCACATCGGCACGCAGCTTCTCGTACTTGTCCTTGTGGCTCTGGAACTGGCTCTGGGCGGCATCCAGCCGGCACAAGGTGCTGGCGTCGCGGGGGCCCATGCTCAGCTCCTCCAGGTCCGTGCGGTACGCGTCGTACTCCAGCCTGCGGAGGGACAGCTGGTGTCACAGCTATGCTGTGGCCCCGCTGTGCCCCCGGGGACGCCCGTCGGGACCCAGCACCCTCCTACCTGGCCGTCTCATACTGCTTGACGGTCATGAGCGTGTCCTCCATGGTCTTGTTCACCAGCGTGTTGATGCTGGAGACAAAGAAGTTGACAGCACCCAGGAGCGTCTCTCCGTTCTTGCAGAGCAGCTTCTGTGTTTCTGCATTGTAACCGAACTCCTCCTGGGAGGGGAGAACATGTCAGGGTCCAAACCGGCAACGTGCCCAGAGCCAGCCCGCCTGCCCTGAGGAGCTGCTGGGACTCCATGGCCCTCTGCGCCCTCCCTGCCTGCTGCCCTCACCGAGCATGGTTATCCCAGCCTTCTCCCGCGTCCCCGGGTGCACCCGGGGTGCTGCGGCACAGGGAGCCGCCCAGGCTGTGCCACAGAGCCCGAGGCTGGTTTGGGTCTGGGCTCTCCTCCCCCGGCACACAGGGCTGCGGCACAGGCGGAGGTGAGGCATGCGCCGCTCTCAGCGGGCATGCAGGGAGGAGGCCTTAGGACAAGACAAAACGGCCTCAAGTTGCACCAGGGGAGGTTTAGGATGGATATTAGGAGAAATTTCTTCACGGAAAGGGTTGTCAAGCATTGGAAGAGGCTGCCTGGGGCAGTGGTGGACTCGCCATCCCTGGAGGGATTTAAAAGCCAGGCAGACGTGGTGCTGAGGGACATGGGGCAGTGGTGGGTTTGTGAGTGTTGGGTTGATGGTTGGACTTGATGGTCTGGAAGGTCCCTTCCCACCTGGACCATTCGACGATTCTACGATTCGGTACCTGCAGCTCAGGGGACTTCTGGCTGAGGTCGGCGAAGGCGTCCCCCAGGGCGTGCTGCGTCTGCACCAGGCTGTAGAAGTGGTTGGTGAGGGCCCGCGCCAGCTGCAGCACGCACTCGTACTTGCGCTTCGTCTCCCGCAGCAGCTCAATCTGCGTCTCCAACTCCAGGTCCACGGTGCGGGAGCCCCGGCCGAACCGCTCTGAGATCAGCTGCTTGGTGCACTGCGGGGCGAGGGAGAGGCATCAGGGCCCCAGGAGCTGCCCCCACGGATTCTGCGGGGAGACCCCCGGGGGCGTCCTCCACCTCCCGCTGCTCCATCGTCCCTGGCGCGGGCCCGGCCCTCGGCTCACCTTGTATGTATTGATGCCCCACTTCTTGACAATGTCAAACTTCTCCACGGCGATGCCACGGACGACTTCTTCTCCTCCGACGGCTGGGCTGGTGTGGGGCTGGTGCAGCCCAGAGCCTGGAACAGACACAGCCCCACATGGCGCTGGCTCAGCAGGGCGGCAGCGCCCGCAGAGGGCACAGCCCGGCCGCTCACCCAAAAGCCCCGCTGCCTTCCCAGGAGGGCTCGGGGCCCTACCAGGGGCGCAGGACCCCCACAAGGCTGCGTCGGGGCTCTGCAAAGCCCAGGCACAACAGATGTGCGGTCTGGGCAGCACCCGGCTCTGCCCTGCCTGGGAAGCTGCCGCCACACCCACTCAGCGCCGGGCACCTCACAGCTCTGCCCCACTGCAGCGAGGGGACAAGCCGGCAGCGTTCCGGGCTCCAGGAGGTCTCACAGTGCTGCGTGCCGGCTAACCGGCATCCCGACCCGGCGCCCATGCAGGGAACCCGCTCCTGTGAGCCCTTCCAGAGTGTCCCACACAGGGCGCTGGCAGCGGTGGCAGCTGACCCCGCAGAAGGCACCGAGCCCAGCCTGGCCCCACAGCTGCCTTGCCGCCAGCCCCGCTCTCACTGACGGGGCCTCGGCACCTCCGGTGCTGCACCGCGCTCCTCGCCGCCCTCAGCGGCCTCCTCGCCGAGCGGGACAGAGAAGGTGACGGCAGCACCCACAGGAGCACACGCATGGGCTGCTGGCTGCAGGAGTGATGTCCCGCAGCCGGGCACCACCCAGGTCTCACCCCTGAGCCACCCGGGGCCCTGGCAGCGCCATCCTCTCCCCCCAGCACCGGGACTGAGACCCCGCTGCAGCAGCTGGGGTAGGTGAGTGTCGGCAGCTCTTCCTCCAGCGGCAGCGGGCTCGCCAGCCCCCACACTGGTTGCCGTGTGCGGCTGCAGCCACGTCTCCGTGGAGGTGCCCCGAGGGACCCCAGTGCTAACCAGGCACCCCAAGCTGGGGCGAGGGGCCCAGCCCAGGCGGGGGGGCTGTGGAGCCCCAGCCAGGGGCCGGGCGGGCGCAGTACCTGCTGAAGCACCAGCCTGGTTGGCCATCCTGCTGGCGGCAGATGCGCTGGGGGAGACGGATGGTCCTCGGGGTGGGTGAGGTTGGACAAGACAGCCTGGAAATGGAGGGGCTGGCGGGCGTGAGCAGAGAGGGGCAGGAGGAGACGGGGCGGTGGGACGGGCATGGGGGGCGGGAACGGCCAGGACAGAGGATGTGTGCGGGCGGGACGGCAGCAGGGGAGAGCAACGGGAGCAGATGAGTGTGAGATGAAATCAGAAGACACGGCTGGCGGACAGACAGACACCTCCCACACCAGGCGCTCCCTCCCCGCTCCCTCCGTCCCCGCAGCCGGGCTCACCGTGCCCCGTGAGCTGGTGTGGGAGACACACGGGGATGGCAAACACGGCACACGCCTCCTCCTGCCACCCGCTCGTGCTGCTCTCGGGCTCAGCAGGCTGGGAGCAAACACGGCCGTCCCGTGTGCCTCCGCAAACCCCCGTGCTCCAGCCCAGCGCAGCACGGAGCGGCCGGGGGCGAGCAGCAGCCTGCTGCAGGGGACAGAGTCAGGGGATGGAGACTTGTGTGAAGCGGGACCATGAGGGACAGAGGGTGAGAGATGTGGCTGTGCCAGAGCCGCCCCAGCAGTGCTGGACTGGCCCAGCCCAGCAGCACCAATGCTCATGGCAGACCCGCTGGGCCAACGCTGCCCAGGCAGAGCTCCCAGGGGTGCAGGGACCTAGGACGCTAGCAGTCATGACCCGCTGTCACAGCACCCGCAGCCCCAGGACCCGCCTGAGCAATGAGGAGAGGAAATAAGTGGAGAGCGTGTGGCTCACAGCCCCCCTGCCCCGTCCCCCTGCGGGCAGCCATCCCTGCTCCTTACGGCACAACCGGCACCGGCGCATCCCCAGAGCTCCCCAGGGCCAGAGGGGGGACACCGCAGCCTTTCCCTGCCACCAGAGGAATCATAGACTGTGTTGGGTTGGAAGGGACCTCTAAAGGCCATCTAGTCCAACCCTCCTGCAGTGAGCAGGGACATCTTCAACTAGATCAGGTTGCTCAGAGCCTCATCAAGCCTGGCCTTGAATGTCTCCAGGGATGGGGCCTCCACACCCTCTCTGGGCAACCTGGGCCAGTGTCTCACCACCCTCAGCGTAAAGAACTTCTTCCTTCGTCTTGGGAAGGACCCAAGAGCTGCTGCACCCCTGTGCAGTGCGAAGCCTGGGTTCCTTGTGGTGCCCCATGTGACCCAACGGGCTCCCCACAGCAGGAGGGAGACCCCACGCCGGCAAGAGGGGGGAGCGCCCGCAGCCCAGCCTCCTGCGAGGCACCACCTCTGGGGAGCCTGGAGGGGGGGGGGGTAGCAGGCAGCAGCCCCTCCACCCCCTAGCAACCCCTCCGCAGAGCCCCAGCCCACCAGGGAAGAGGGGAAGGAGCCACCGTCCCGGGAAGGTGTTGCACCGAGCAGCCGAGGCTCGAGACAGAGCTCCTGCCTGTGGAAGGACCCCATGTGAGGCCTGGCTGGGGTCCAGCCCTCCCTGCCTGGCACCACCACGGCCTGTGCCCCCGCAGAGGGACCAGGCCCCCGAGCCCTGAGGCTCGAGCTGCCTTCCTGCAGGCTCCCACAGCCTGGCGAGCTGTGCCCTCCGTCCCGTGACAGAGCCTCTCCCTCCCACCTCTGCGTCGCAGGAGGAGCAGCACCGCCCTCGGCTTCCCCCGCTGCCCCAGCCCCGTCTGCACAAGCCTGCGCCACGACCCGGCCTACCTTTGATGGTGCTGGTGGGGATGATGCCTTCAGCCGTGCCCCCGTAGCCGCCAGAGACGATGCTGGTCTCGTTGAGGTTGGGCCCCGACACCATCACCTGCTGCAGGTCCTGGAGCGGAGGGAGGAGCGCTGGGGCGCAGGGCCGGGGACGGCACGGCCCCCACGCAGAGCGGCGTGGCACAGCCCGCCCCACATAGCCACAAAACAGCACCCGGGGTCTGGCATATCCCCACTCGGCCCCAGCCACAAACCTGCTCCAAGCCATCGTCCTCTGGCAGGCTGCCCGTGTCCCCGTTGCTGCTGATGGGGATCTCCATGGTGGCGGCTTTGCTCATGATCCCGTCCGACATCCTCAGGGCCTGTGAGGACACGGATGCTGCTGGAGCCCGTGCACCAGGCAGGGATGGAGACCACCCCACTGCGGCCGGGGCCCTGGGGCTTCACCCAGCTGGAGACTCCGGGCTTCCCGAGCCAGGAGAAGGCCGGGGCTGAGCTCCTGACAGCATGGAGCGGGCGGGGGATGGAGGGAGCTGGTCCCATCTGCCCTGGGGCCTCCTGCACCACTGCCCCCCACAGCACGGCATTGTCGTAGAATCGTTTTGGTCAGTAGAGACTTTTAAGATCACCAAGTCCAACTGTTAACCCAGCACTGCCAGTTACCACTAAGCCATGTCCCTCAGCACCACGTCTGCATTCAACCACCTCCCTGGGCAGCCTGTTCCAATGCTTGGCGACCCTTTCGGTGCAGATATTTTTCCTCATATCCATCCTAAACCTCCCCTGGTGCAGCTTGAGGCCATTTCCTCTTGTCCCATGGCCTGTTCCTTGGGAGAAGAGACCGACCCCCCCTGGCTACACCCTCCTTTCAGGCAGTTGTAGAGAGCGAGAAGGTCTCCCCTCAGCCTCCTTTTCTCCAGCCTGAACACCCCCAGCTCCCTCAGCCGCTCCTCACAAGGCTTGTGCTCCAGACCCCTCACCAGCTCCGTTGCCCTTCTCTGGACACACTCTCCAGCACCTCAAGGTCTTTCCTGGAGTGAGGGGCCCAAAACTGCACACAGCACTCGAGGTGGGGCCTCACCACTGCTGGGGACAGGGGAATGGTCACTGCCCCAGTCCTGCTGGCCACACTGGTCCTGACACAGGCCAGGATGCTCTTGGCCTTCCTGGCCACCTGGGCACACTGCTGGCTCACATTCAGCCGGCTGTCGACCAACGCCCCCAGGTTCTTTTCCGCTGGGCAGCTCTCCAGCCACTCTGCCCCCAGCCTGGAGTGTCCATGGCGTTGGGGTGACCCAAGAGCAGGACCCAGCACTTGGCCTTGTTGAACCTCATGCCATTGGCCTTGGCCCATCCATCCAGCCTGGCCAGGTCCCTCTGCAGAGCTGTCCCATCCTCAAGGAGATCGACACTCCTGCACAGCTTGGTGTCCTCTGCAAACTGAGGGCGCACTCGATCCCTCCTTAGGGTCGTGCTGAAGACATTCAAGCCTCCCCTCAGGACACACTGCCCTGGCCCTGCCCGCAGCTGCCCGGCTCCCAGAACGCTCCCGGTGGAGCCGCACGTCCCAATGGAGCAGCTCCAGCCCCAGCTCACAACCCCGGAGCGCAGCCGACGCCTTCCCTCCCGCCCCTCGGCGCTCACGGTTTGGCAGGAGAAGGAGTTCCCGGCCCCGCAGCGGCCGTTGTGCCCCGGCCGGGTGGCAGACCCTGCCCGGGACAAGCGGGGCTTTGCAGCGGAGCCGCTGCTGGCCCACAGCCCAGAGCCACGTCCGCAGCGCGGGGGGAGCGGCGGGGCCCCGCGGCGCCCAGACCGGTCCGAGCGCATTCCAACGGCCGGATCCCGCCCTGCCCCGTTACCTGCGGGGCACGGCGCGCTCACCGAGGGGGACCGGCGGAGCCCAGCACCACCTGCCCGGATCCCCGGGAGAGAGGGCCGCCTCCCCGCAACCCCGGCGGGCCGCGTCCCCCCGCCCGCCCCGCGGTGTCCCCGGGGACCGGCCGTCCCGGGCAAGCCCCGTCCCCGCGGCGGGGGCGGCTGCCCCGCGGGCCGGGCTCATCCGCACGGTCCGTCCCCCCCCCGCCCGCCGCCCACCTCCGCCGCCGGCGCCGCGGGCCCCCCGCCCGGCGTGGGCCGCCCCAGCTCCGCCTCGGCCCGGGACACGCCGGAAGCGCGTCACGCCGCCGCCAGGAGCCGCGGCCGGACGTGGCGTCACTCGGCGGCGCCGGGCGGAAGTGACCTTCCTTCCCACCGGAAGCGCCACCGCAGTGCGCGGGCCGCCCCGCCGAGGGCGGCAGGACCAGGTCGCCGCCGGGATGGACCCGGCAGCAGAGCACCAGCAGCAGCTCCGTAGCGTGAGCGCGGCCGGGGCGGGGCGGGAGGGCCGGTAACAGGGGGACGGGCGTCGGGGGTCCTGGGGGATGCTGAGTGCCGGCGGGGCAGGGGCTCCCCGGAGGTGTCAGGGGGTCCTGGGGGCTGCTGGGGAGCCCTGGGGGGTGTCAGGGGCTGCTGAGGAGTCTCGGGGGGGCGTCGAGGGTCCCGGAGGCTGCTGGGGAGCCCCGAGGGGTGTCAGGGGGTGCCGGGGGGTCCCGGTTGCCGGGGGGTGTCAGAGACTCCCGGGGGGGTGCTGTGTGCTGGGGGGAGGGGGCAGGGGGTTCTAGGGGCTGCTGAGGGGGTCTCGGGGGGTGTCAGGGGGTGCTGGGGATTTCCGGGGGGAACCCGCTTGCCGGGGGGTGTCAGGGGGTCCCAGGGGCTGTGGGGGTCCCAGGGGCTGTGGGGGTCCCGGAGAGTGCTGTTTGCCGGGGAGTATCAGGGGGTGTCGGGAGGTGATGGATCCCAGGGGGTGCCGGGGGATGTCAGGGGCTCTCAGGGAGTCCCGGGGGGGTCCTGGTTGTCCGAGGGGTGTTGGTGGGTCCCGGGGAGTGTCAGGGGATCCTGGTGGTGCCAGGGGCGTCAGGGGCTCCTGGTGGGTGTCAGGGGCCCCCGGGAGTCCCAGGGGGGTGCTGGTTGCCAACGGATGTTGAGTGCTGGGGGTTGACAGGGGTTGCCGTGGGATGCTGAGTGCCTGGGGGTGTCCGGGGCTCCCACAGGGTCATGGAGGGTCTCAGGGGTGCTGGGGGGTCCCGGTGCTGCGGTGGGGCCGAGGTGAGTGTCTGCCGGCGTTGCCTCTTCCAGCTGCGGGATTTCCTGCTGGTCTACAACCGGATGACCGAGCTCTGCTTCCAGCACTGCGTCTCTAACCTCAACTACCGGCTGCTCACTGGGAGGGAGGTGAGGCCCCGGGCTGCCAGAGCCCTGGCCTGGGGGTCCCGGGGAGCCCCTGGCCGCACTGACCCTCCCGTCCCGCAGGAGCGGTGCCTGGACGGCTGCGCCGGGAAGCTGGTTCATGCTAACCACCGCCTGATGCGCGCCTACGTGGCGCTGATGCCCTCCATCATGCAGCGCCGCGTCGCCGACTACGAGGCCAGCGTGGCCCCCGCAGGCCAGGGACTGGCCCCGGAGGGGGCTGGGGGAGCTGGACCCGCTCCCAACCCGCCGGTGGCTCTGGGCCCTGGCGGACCCTCACAAGGGGCTCCGGGCACCGGCACGTAGCACAACTGAACTTGCTGTCCTGAGCCTTTGAGGGGGGCTGCGGGACGGAGCCGGCTCCACGTTACCCACGGGAGAAGGAACGTCTCGACGCTGCAGCGCAGCCCAGGCTGCCACATGCTGCCGGTCCTCCTGGTGTGGGGCAGCAGATCCCCTCTGCTCCGAGACCCGGCCTTGCGGGTCTGTGTCCTCCGGTGCGTTGGTGTTGGGAGCCTCCTGGCACTGGCCGAGTCCGTTCCGTGCTGGCGGGGGGCACGGGGGGCACTGAGACAGAAATGGCCGTGCCTGTCGTCGGCCCACCTGAACTCTGTCCCGACAGCCGTGGCGCTGGGCTTCCCTGCTCCACAGCTGGGGCGCTGGTACTTCTAGGAAACGGTTTCCTAGCGCTAATAAAACATCTCTTCATTAACATCTTGCTAACAGGCTGTGAGGGTGAGTAGGGCCCTGGCATCGCTGGTCCCTCCTGTTGGAGCATCCCACGGGGGCACGGGCTGCTCTCCCCGGGGCTGAGGGTTGGCGTTGCTGGTTCTCGAGGCCCTTTTCTCCCCACTGTGTCTGGTGGCATCGGAACAGGCTGCGGGTCGTGGCTCTGCAGGGACAAGCCCGTCCTTTGGGAGCGGAACCATCCCCCAGGCCTGGCCCTGGGCGCGGTGCGGAGCGGATGGTGGTGGCTGAACCTGGGAGCTTGGGAGAGGGGCCGGCTGTGGGCAGGGACGTGGCTGGGGCTGGGGAAGGAGCGAGGGCGAGGAGAGCCCAGCCTGCTGCGGGGATGGTGTCCCCATGCACAGGGCAGGTCCTGGCCAGCTCCGTGGTCATGTTTGCTTCCAAACACCACGATTTGGACTGTGGTGGTTCCATGGAAAGCTGCTTTACAGCCCAGGGCTCTGGGAAAGGCCAAAATCAAGAGAGCAGGTGACATTCTCTGTTCTGCTTCTCCCTCGAGCTCTCAGAAGCGCTGAGGAAGAGGGACCCCCATACAGACCGTCTCCCTCCTCCCTGCAGTTAAGTCCTCCATCAGCCCAGACCTTCTCCTTGGTGACAAGGACCCAGCAAGCCACACGGAGTAGCCTGGCAAAAGGTCAGGTGCAGACCCCAGCCCGGAGCAGCCCCCTTGGGGCAGGAGCACGAACCCTGCCTGGAATCCCGTGGACGCTCCCCCAGTGCTTGGGGACAGGCCCCAGGGCGCAGCCGGTGCCGTGTGCTCACACGGTCACCCACGCCATGATGTTAAAACGCTGCCGCAGCGTGCGGGCGCGACCCACGGCTGCTCCCCACGGCAGAGACCTGGCTCTGGCTGCCCGGTGTGGCCGGTCCTGGCAACCAAGGGCAGAGCTGGCCATTGCGTGCCCTTGGGACTTGCAGCCCCCCCACCCCGGGTTGGCCTGTTTTGGGAGGTGGGACGGCTGGCGAGGCACCCGCGGGTGGCAAACCCGGCTGGGCCGTGGCCAGCCGCGAGCCGTGCCATTGACAAGGGTCAGTCCCGCCACCAGCGGGGAGTGGCCCCCGGAGCCGCACGTGGCGGGGGTGGGGGGTGCCCGGCTGACGACAAGGCAAGGTCCCCGGGCACCGGGGCAACGCAGGCAGGTTCCTGGCTGGGAGGTGCTGGGAGAGGGACCACTTTTCCCTGTGGGAGGAGGCGGCCAGGGGAAGCCCCAGGGACCTGGGGGGGCCAGCGCTGCTCAGCCTGGGCATGAGCGGTCGGGCTCAGCCGCAGAGTGGGGGGAGACAGTCTGTTCCCAGCCCCGAGGTACCCAAGGCGGGTAATTGGGCCTGAGGAGCTGCAGCAGGACGTCGCAGTGCTGCGCGACAGGGGCAGCATCAGCCCAGCGCAGATAAATAAATGGAAGGGGACCCATGTCACGCTTTGCCTGGGAACGGTGAGTTCTGAGCTGTGCCGCTGGTGGTCGGGAGTGAGATCCCCAGGGGACGACGGCTGTTTCGGTGCCAGGTTGGTGTTCGGGGGGGGGGGGTGGTCAAACAGCAACCCGAGTGCCCAAGCGCCAGGAGGAGTGGAGGCAGCAGCGGGGGACACACCAGGGCACCCCCACGGTCCCCTCTCGAACCGGGAGAGGCACAGAGTGGCAGCAGGGGTGGCCGAAGGGTGGGAGCGTGTTGTGAGACGCTTGGGTCTGATGACTTCAAAGTGTTATGTGCTGGCAGATGCTGAACACCCTTCCGAGCTCCTTGTCCCTCTGAGCTCCTCGTCCTTC
The DNA here is from genome assembly GCA_947846985.1 of Fratercula arctica. NCBI lineage: Eukaryota > Metazoa > Chordata > Aves > Charadriiformes > Alcidae > Fratercula > Fratercula arctica. The sequence goes on from CANTUZ010000001.1 coordinate 258,570, forward strand.
CGAGCTCCTCGTCCTTCCCTGCTCACCCCGAACCCACAGCTTCACCGTTAAAGAAACTGAAACAAATCTCACAAGTTTCTGCTGTCTGAAAAATTGCCTCCTGGTCAACTTTAACGTGGCCGTTCCTCAGCTGTGGGAAATGGACCTTCTGCGGCACCAGCTACGGCTACCGCTGGCCACCACTGACCCCTGCTCGTGGTGTGGGACACATGGCCGCTGGCCCTGTGGCCACCCAGCAGTCACTCAAAGATTTATCTGCAGCACCTTTCGTGCTAAAATTTATGGATTAAGGGGCTCCAGGCCCTCCAGCGATGATTTATTCTGGGCTGCCTGGTGGCTCCAGCGTCTGCCTCCCAAACCCAGCCCCCCGTTAACCAGGTGGCTTCTCCCCCTGTGTCTGCAGCTGCCGTTTGCAGCAAAGGCCGGGTCCTTCCCCGGGTGCGGGATGGCTCCGGCAGATGGGTGGTGCTGAGCCGTCGGCCTTGAGAGAAACGCCGGTGTCTTTCATAGCAATCGCGTCGTTTTCCTCACACACATGCGCTAATTTTAATCCATGTAATTGCTCCTAATCGGATTATGGACAAAAGCCATGGCAGGCCCCTCTGCATCACCGGGGAGTGTGAGCCGGGCGCGGGTGCAGAATCCTTGCTGTGACCCGGTGCCTCGAGGGGCAGCAACAGAGGAGAAGACCCTCGGGGTGTCCCATCGTTGCGGATCCTGGGCTCACGGCGCAGCTCCAGGCACCAGAAATTCCTCTCCTGGAGGTGCCCGTTGGCTGCCCCCGCCGAGCCATTGTGGCAGAGCCGCTGCTGGCGCTGCTCCTCGGCACTGCCTTTCTCCTGGCTGCTCCCCTCCTCCGCAGCCCGAACCCCCCCAGCCCAGCCACGTCTCGGTGCTGCCCCACCTGTGGCACAGCCGGTGTCACGGACGCTGCCCGTGGCCTGATGTGGCGCTGGGCAGCTTCAGGCCCCGCTGCTGAGACACGGATCCAAGAATCTCGTCGGCGTTGGACCCGATCCGTCGTGTGCCCCAGCGCTGGCTCCACTCTGAGATGTCACGTTGCAGCCGAGGACCTGCAAAGCTGTCGGCACAGAACCCCAGGCTGGCTGGGGTGGGAAGGGACCTCTGGAGACCATCCAGTCCCACCCCCTGCCAGAGCAGGGTCACCCAGAGCAGGCTGCACAGGAACGCGTCCAGGTGGGTTTGGAATGTCTCCAGAGACGGAGACTCCACCACCTCTCTGGGCAGCCTGTGCCAGGGCTCTGCCACCCTCACAGTGAAGAAGTGGTGGTCCAGTGTGCGCCCTCCTCACTTCCCTAAGGATCTCAAACTCCACCATCTCATCGTCACTGCAGCCAAAGCTGCTCTTGACCTTCACATTCCCCACCAGCCCCTCCGTGTTGGTGAGAACAAGGTCCAGCGTGGCTCCTCTCCTTGTTGGCTCCTCTATCACTTGGAGAAGGAAGTGATCATCGACGCATTCCAGGAACCTCCTGCATTGCTTATGCCCTTCTGTGCTCTCCCTCACACAGATATTGGGGTGGTTGAAGGACCACCCATGAGGACCAGAGCTTGTGAACATGAGGCTGCTCCTATCGGTCTATGGAGGGCCTTATCTGCTTGATCTTCCTGGTCAGGTGGCCTATAGCAGACCCCCCACTGTAACGTCACCTCTGCCTGCCCTCCCTTTAATCCTGACCCAGAAGCTCTCGGTCGGCTCCTCATCCATCCCCAGGTGGAGCTCCAGGCACCCCAGTCATTGACATACAGGAGGACACCCCCACCCTTGTCTACCCTGCCTGTCCTTCCCGAAGAGCCTGTATCCCTCCATTCCAACAATCCAGTCATAGGAGCCATCCTGCCACCTCGCAGTGATGTCAATGAGATCATCACCAACAGGATCATAGACCAAGTCCCCTTGGACACAAGGGAGATGGAATCTCGGTGGGAACTGTGGGAGACGGAGTCCCCTTGGGAACTGTGGGAGATGGAGTCTCGTTGGGAACTGTGGGAGATGGAGTTGCCTTGGGAACTATGGGAGATGGAGTCCCCTTGGGGAACTGTGGGAGATGGAAACTTGTTGGGAACTGTGGGAGATGGAGTCTCGTTGGGGAACTGTGGGAGATGGAGTCCTCTTGGGGAACTGTGGGAGATGGAGTCTTGTTGGGAACTGTGGGAGATGGAGTCTCGTTGGGGAACTGTGGGAGATGGAGTCTTGTGGGGAACTGTGGGAGATGGAGTCCCCTTGGGGAACTGTGGGAGATGGAGTCTTGTGGGGAACTGTGGGAGATGGAGTCTCCTTGGGGAACTGTGGGAGATGGAGTCTTGTTGGGAACTGTGGGAGATGGAGTCCCCTTGGGGAACTGTGGGAGATGGAGTCCCTTTGGGTTCCCGCCCCCGCTGTGTGTGGTGTCACTACCCCTGTGGTTCTGTCCCTGCACCCAGTGCCCGTGGGGCTGCCTTTGTGTTCGGGGGGGGGTGTGTGTCTGTGTGTGTGTGTGTCTGCGAAGTCCCGGTGGTGTGGTGTGGTTGGATCCCCTGGGGAGGGTCAGGAGACACGGCATCACCTGCTGCCCGGGAACCACCAGCTGCAGATCTGTTGCGGTGCGGTATGGTGCCAGTGTTGTGCTGGTGCCGTGCCGTGCCGGTGGTGTTCTGTGCCGTGCTGGTGTGGAGCCCGGTGGGGTGTCCCGGACAGGGTTGTCCCCACTCCCCTCAGTTGCTCCAGCCGCTGCCTGGAGGGGTCCAGGGATCCCCACAGCAGAGGGGCCTGGCCCCACGGCCCTGAGCAGTGCAGCCCCCCTGTCCCGCCTGGCTCCGGCCCCGCAGACCCCCCGGTGCCAGGCTGAGCGCGGTGGGAAGCATCGGGGCAGGTGGGCGACGGCGCGCGCAGGGCAAGTTTATTGTGGCTGGAGCTGGGGAGTGGCGTGGGGAGACCCCGGGCTGGGCTGGGGGCACCGCGACCCCCCACCTGCTAGCCCCCCCCCCGGCCCTGGGGGGAACCCCTGCCCCACATCCTAGCCCCCCGTCCAGCCAGGGCACAGTGGCACCTGGAGCTGGGGGTCCCGGGCAGTGCTGGGGGTCCTGGGGCAGAGGGTCGGGGGGCTCCTGGGGGGTCCTGCAGGCTGGGGGTGCTGTGCCAGGCACGAGGGGGGGGGGGCGGAGGAGGGACAGCGGGGTGGGCAGGGGCTTGGGGGGCTCAGGGGGGCCCAAGGCTGCTGACAGTGGTGTAGCTGAACTTGGAGAGCGAGGTGTTGGCGGCGGCCACCTCCTCCTCGGGCGGGCGGCGCGGGCAGGTGCGGCGGCAGCCGGCACAGGTGGCCAGGAAGGCCTTGCGGAAGCGGCGGTTCATGAAGCAGTAGATGAGGGGGTTGGCGCAGGCGGAGGTGTAGGAGAGGAGGTGGATGAAGGAGATGGGGGTCCCCGAGAGCGCCCGCTGGGCCGCCCGGGGGGCGAAGGCGCGCCAGGTGTTGGCGGTGAAGATGGGCAGCCAGCAGAGGAAGAACATGGCCACGATGACCACCAGCATGCGGATGACACGGCGCTTGGCCACCAGCTTTGCCTCCGAGCTGTTGATGCGGGCCCGCTCCTGCTGCGCGCCCGCTGCGCCCAGCGCCCGCAGCTCCAGCGCGCCGCCTGGCCGGGAGAGCTGCAGGTAGCAGCCATCCCCCTCGTCGCAGGTGGGCGCTGGCTCCCCGCTGCCGTTGCGCTGGGCTGTGGGGTGGAGGGGACGCTGTCACAGATGTGGCACTGTGGGTGCCCGTGACACCCCGAGGGCAGCCTCCGCAGGGCGTCGGGATGAGACGCAGTGCAGGGAGGGGTCCCCAGGGAACCCCCCGGCTGTGGGGACACGGGGAGGGGGCTCAGCCAGCCCCCGGCCCTGCCCCACGCCAGCCCAGCCCCTCACCTCCAGCCTCCCCCTTGATGTCCAGCTCGAAGCGGATGCCGCGGTAGAGCTCGCGGGAGATGAGCCCGTACGCCACGATCATCACCACACCCGGGATGAAGAAGAGGATGAGGAGCAGCAGCACGTACCTGGAAGACGCGTCGCCCATCACTCAGCGGCCCCTCGCCAGCCCGGCTGCAGTAGCAGAGCTGGCAGCTGGACCACGTCCCCCCTCCTCGTGCCGGGGTGCCAGGGGGCAGGCGGGGGTGCCGGGGGGGACTCACCAGGCCTGCCGGACCTGCTCGCTGGGCCAGTCGTGGGTGCACTGGCTGAGGGGCGGGCGGGCGCCACGGGCGGGCAGGGCGCGCGTGGTGCTGTAGACGGCGTAGGGCAGCATGAGCAGCGCCGAGAAGAGCCAGGTGCTGGCGATGACCCGGCAGGCGTGTGAGCGCGTCTGCCAGACGCGGGACTGCAGCGGGTTGCAGATGGCACTGTACCGCTCGATGGCGATGGCCACCAGGCTGAAGGTGGACACCGAGACGGAGACGCCTGCGGGCAGCGAGGGTTCAGCGCCCGTGGCACAGCGTGGCACAGCGCGGCCCCCTCCGCCCGCTGCCCCCTCGTACCCATGAGGTAGGCCATGAGCTTGCAGACGGCCTCTCCGAAGACGAAGGTGCCCATGAGGTTGGGGACTAGGGTGAAGGGCATGCAGCAGAGCGCCAGCATCAGGTCGCTGAGCGCCAGGGAGAGCAGGAAGGAGTTGGTAACGGTGCGCAGGCGGCGGTTCAGCAGCAGCACGGCCACCACCAGGGCGTTCCCGCAGACGCTCAGCACGAAGATCAGTGCGTACAGCAGGATGCGCACTGTCAGGTCCAGGTCTGCGGATGGCAGGGTCATGGGAAGCCACGCCAGCACCGCGGTGGCACCCCGGCACGGGTGGGTGGCATGGACAAGGTGATGCCCCCCAGCAGAGCACTGTGGCATGAGAGGGCAGCACGGCCGAGGAGATGCCCCTGGCACCCCAGTGGCACCCCGGCACAGGGGGGCAGCGTGGCCGAGCACCGTGTATGGGCACCTGGGCTCTGGTGGGCTCCAGCCACATCTGAGTGGCTTGGTGGGGAGCTGGGAGCCCATTGCCCGGGTTCCCTCTGTGTGGCTGCCACCGCAGCAGACGAGGGACCAGGATGCCCCAGCTGCCACTGTCATGGACATGGGACAGGGATGCACTGGCTGCCACCACAATGGATGAGGGACCAGGATGCCCCAGCTGCCACCAGCTCAGCCCCGCAGACACGCCACTGGCTGGGCCGGGCTCCAGTGCCAGGGCACCGGCTGCCAGGCGGGTGCCGGGGCTGGAGCCGTGGTGCTGCCCCGTCCTGCCCGTCCCTGGGCTGGGCCCTCGGCCGTGCCTGTGGGATGTGGCTGCCCATGGACCCCGGTACCCGCATCCCTGTGCCCCTGCACCCCCGAGCCCCCGCCACCCTGGGACGTGAGCGGGGCTCCCCATCCCCGGGAGCCGAACAGCAGCCGGTGCCGGTGCCGCAGCCGCATGCCGCCGAGCCGCGGCGCGGGGGGGTGGGATGGGGATCCCGGCGCCCCCCGGGGTCCCTCCGCCTTCCCGCTGCTCCCCGGGCAGAGCCCCGCGTCCCCCGCCCCGGGCTGAGCCCAGCTCAGTCCCCGCAGCCCCGCCGGGCTCCCACCGGCACCGTCCCCGTCCCGCCGCGCCCCAGCCCGGAGTGCGGGACCGGGAGCGGGGACCGGGGCTGGGAAGAGTGGCCGGCGGGACGGGACGGGGGACACGGGAGGGATACGGGGGGGCACAGGGTGGTACGGGGGAGTTCTGTGGCTGCAGCGGGGACGCAGGGTGGGATGAATGGGATGCACCGGGAGACACGGCGGGGTTCGCCGGGAGGCGCCGTGCGGGCGGACGGGGAGCACCGGGAGGCACCGGGCGGGCGGGTGCACCGGGGGACTCGGCGAGACCAACCGGGGGGCACCGGGGGGCGCGGTGGGACCAACCGGGGGGCACCGGGATGACGGCGGGAGGAACCGGAGGGCACCGAGGGGCTCAGCGGGGTGCACCGGCACTGCCCGGCGGTCCCGGTGCCGGCTCCCGGGGCCCGGGAGACGGCGGGACGCACCGGGACGCACCGGAGACGCGGCGGGACGAACCGCGGCGGGCGAGCGGGGGTCTCCTCCCGTCCCCCCCGATCTCACCTTTGGGTGCCGGCGGCCCGCGGAGGCCCCTGCGGAGGAGGTCGCAGGCGGAGCCGTTGCCGGCGGCGCCGGTGCCGGTGGCGGGGCCGGTGCCGGTGGTGGAGCCGTTCCCGGGGCGGCAGAGCAGCTCCTGCAGCGACTCGTTGAGGCGCCGGGGGTCCATGGCGCCGGCGGGGCCCCCGTCAGAGCCCCCCCGTGCCCATGGCGGCAGCCCCAGGAGAAGGCACCGGGAGGATGCTCCGCTCCGCTCCGGAGCCGCCGGGAGAGTGAGAGGGGGCGGTGCCGGCGCGGGGCGGGCCGGGGGCGGGGGGCGGTGGCGGGAGCCGGGGGGGTTTGGGGGGGATGCAGCGGGAGCGGGGGATGCAGGGGACGGGGCTGGCGGGGGCGGGGGACCGGGGGCGCCGGGGGGACCGGGGAGCGGGCGGCGAACGGAGCCGGCGGGGGCGGTGGGCTCCGGGGGGGGCGGGGGGCTCCGGGGGACGTCGCACGGTGCTGGCCAGGGGTGTCCGCACGGCCGCGCCCTGGAGCTCCTGGGGTAGCGGCGGCTGTCACCGGGGGGCTGTCACCGGGGGGCTGTCACCGAGCGGTGCCGGCGCCCGTGACTGCTCCCCGCGGGTGCCCCTGGGGGCGGCACCGCGGCTGGGGGACACGAACTGCCCCCCGACCCCGCTCTGGTCTCCTCCCGGTACCCGCCGCCGCTTCTCCGGGAGCCCCCGGCCCCCCCGCGCCGCCCCCGCTCCGGCACAGCCCGCTGCTGCCTCTGCCCACCCTCACTCTGTCCCTGCCCCGTCCCCTGCCCCTGTCCCTGTGCCTGTGCCTGTGCCTGTCCCTGTCCCTGTGTCTCTGTGCCCCATCCCTGCACGGGGGGACAAATCCGGGCTGGGGATGGAGGGATGGAGAGCAGCTCTGAGAGAAGGGCTTGGGGGTGCTGGGGGGGGGAAAGCTGGCCACGAGCCGGCACCGTGCACTGGCAGCCCAGAAACCCCCCCGCAGCCTGGGCTGCATCCCTGGCAGCGTGGGCAGCAGGGCGAGGGGGGGGATTCTGCCCCTCTGCTCCGCTCGGGGGAGACCCCCCTGCAGTGCTGCCTCCAGCTCTGGGGCCTCAGCACAGGAGAGACACGGAGCTGTTGGAGCGGGGCCAGAGGAGGCCCCAGAGATGCTGGGAGGGCTGGAGCCCCTCTGCTGTGAGGACAGGCTGAGAGAGTTGGGGGGGTTCAGCCTGGAGAAGAGAAGGCTCCGCAGAGACCTTCCAGCCCCTTCCAGTCCCTCAAGGGACTCCAGGAAAGCTGGGGAGGGACTCTGGATGAGAAAGGGGAGCCATGGGAGGAGGGGGAAGGGTTTTCCACTGCAAGAGGGGAGACTGAGCTGAGATCTGAGGCAGAAATTCTTGGCTGTGAGGGGGGTGAGCCCCTGGCGCAGGTTGCCCAGAGAAGCTGTGGCTGCCCCATCCCTGGAGGGGTTCAAGGCCAGGTTGGACGGGGCTTGGAGCAAGCTGGGCTGGTGGGAGGTGTCCCTGCCCAGGGCAGGGGGTGGCACTGGGTGGGCTTTAGAGTTCCCTTCCAACCCAAACCCCTCCATGGTTCCATGGTCCTGGCCCCATCCCCATCCCATCCCATCCCATCCCATCCCATCCCATCCCATCCCATCCCATCCCATCCCATCCCATCCCATTATATCATGTCCCAGTTCAGGAACAACCCATCGTTTCTTAGCAACAGCTGTCAGTGTTACCCAGCAACGGTTGTCACAGTCACCCCGCGGCTGTTGTCACTGCTGTCCCCCCTCCCAGGGAACCCTCAGCGCCAGGGGCCTGGGCCTCTTGCACCCCGCAACCCATGGGTACCCTGTGCCCTGCTGGGACCCTGCACCCTGGGGGGACCCTGCGCCCTGGGGGGACCCGGTGTCCTGATGGGACCCTGCCCCCCTGCAGGATCCTGCACCCCACTGGGACCCCACTCCCTTGGGGGACCCCGCACCCCACTGGGACCCTGTGCCCTGGTGGAATCTTGTGCCCTGCTGGGACCCTGCACCCTGGTGGAACCTTGTGCCCTGCTGGGACCCTGCACCCTGGTGGGACCCTGCGACCTGTGGGTACCTTGTGCTCCACTGGGACCCTGCACCCCACTGGGACCCTGTACACTGATGGGACCTTGCACCCTGGTGAGACCTTGCACCCCACTGAGACCCTGCACCCTGGTGGGACCCCATCCTCCAGCAGGACCTGGTCCTAAGGTAGGACCCCGTGGCACTGTGGGACCCTGCACCTTCCTGGGACCCTGCGCCTTGGGGGGTCCTGGCACCCTAGGGGGACCTTGTGCCCTGCTGGGACCCTGCACACTGATGGAACCCTGTGCCCTGGTGGGCCCTTGTGCACCAGGGGGATCCTGCGCCCTGGTGGGACCCTGCGCCCCAGTGGGACCCCATCCTGCAGCAGGACCTGGTCCCCGGGAAGGACCCTGTGGCATTGTGGGACCCTGCACCCCGCTGTGACCCTGCGCCTTGGGGGGAGCCGGCACACTGGGAGGACCTTGTGCCCCGGTGGGACCCTGTGCCCCGTCAGGCCCTGCTGACCCGTCCCGCCGCGGACGCCGCCGGAGCCGCCCCTCGAGGCGCTGGACGCGCAGCGCCAGCTTGAAGGCACCAGACTCCAGCTGCGCCAGCAGCCGTGCCGCCCGCCTCTGCAGCCCCTCCAGGGCCTGCTCCAGGCCCTGCACCCGCCGCTCGGCCTCTGCCGCCGCTGCCGCCGCCGCCGCCTCAGCGTGCACGTCCAGCTTGCCCATGCTGAGCAGCAGCTGGCGGCCCTTGGCCTCCATCATGGCCCGGGCACTGGGGAACTCTGCCAGCACCTCCGCCAGGTCCTCCTTGGAGAGGCAGAAGAGGTCCGAGTAGCCGATGCTCATGATGTTGGCCGTGCGCCGGTTCCCCGAGGTGTTCCCTGGGGGGACGGGAGCCGCCGTGAGGCTGGGGGGGCCAGTGGGCACCACGGCGGTGGGGCGGGGGTCTCACCTTTGATGTTGATGAGGCTGATCTCCCCGAAGTAGAGCCCCTCGCCCAGGATGGCGAGCTGCGTGACGCCGTCCTCGGCCACCACAGCCAGCCGGCCCTCGCGGACGAAGTACATCTCGCGCCCCACGTCGCCGCGGCGGCAGACGAACTCGCCGGGACCAAAGACCTGCGGGCGCAGGCGCAGCACCAGCTGCTGCAGGACGCCGCGCTCCCAGCTCTGGAAGAGGCCGACGCGGCGCAGGGCCGGCAGGTGGACGCCGGCCGCCACCTCAGCCTGCAGCCCCCGCGGCAGGTGCCGCAGCACCGCCCGCTCTGCTGGCAGCTTGCGCTGCGCCCGCAGGTGCTGGTGCCAGCGGGCCACCCGCCGCGCCAGCCGGCCCCCTGCCCCCTGCGCGCGCAGGTAGCGCTGCACCGGCTCCGGGTTGGGGTAGAAGGCGGCGTCGGCGGCATTCATGTTGGAGATGACGGAGCTGATGCTGCCCGTGATGGTGGCAAAGCCCAGCACGGCCAGGAGGAAGCCGGCGGTGACGAAGAGGAACTCATCCTCACGCTGCGGCTCTGGCGTGTCGCCCACGGTGGCCAGGACGAGGGTGGAGAAGTAGAAGCTGTGGAGGTACTGCCGCAGCGGGTGGGCGAAGCCGGGCTGGCTGGCGTTGGGGCAGACCCAGGCATCGGTGCCCAACCCCAGCCGGGCCGAGAGGGCGAAGTAGAGGCAGCCGTACCAGTGGATGGTCACGAAGATGTAGAGCATCAGCTTGGCCACGCGGAAAGCGTTGGGGTAGCCTGTGCGCGTCTCCCGGCGGTCGAAGGCCTCAAAGAGCCGCGGTGCCCGCAGGCAGCGGTTGGCGCGCACCACCGGCACCGCTGGTCCCAGGCGCAGGTAGAGCAGGTCAGTGGGCAGCACCGCCGCCACGTCCCAGGGGAAGCACCAGGAGCGCAGGTAGCGCCACCGGATGCGGCCACGGTCCCGCACCAGGATGCCATCCTCCAGGAAGGCTGGGGGTGGAGGGTCAGGACCGGCCCTGTGCCGGGGGGACCCCCGGACATGGGGATGCTGCACCCAGGAGGGACGCTGGGGATGGGGACGAGGGATGGGGGACCACCACTGATGGTGACGAGGGATGGGGGACCACCACCAGTGGGGATGAAGGATGGGGGACCAATGGGGACGAGGAATGGGGGACCACCACTGATGGGGATGAGGGATGGGGGACCACCACCAGTGGGGATGAGGAATGGGGGACCACCACCGATGGGGACAAGGGATGGGGGACCACCACCAATGGGGATGAGGGATGAGAGACCACCATTGATGGGGATGAGGGATGGGGGACGGCCACCGATGGGGACAAGGGATGGGGGAACAATGGGGACAAGGGATGGGGGACGGCCACCGATGGGGACAAGGGATGGGGGACCAATGGGGACAAGGGGTGGGGGATCCCCATGGATGGCGACGAGGGATGGGGGATAACCACCGATGGGGACAGGGATGGGACATTGCCACTGGGGCTCCTTGTTGGGAGACCTGTTGTCCTGGGGGGGTCTCCCAGCGAGAGCGGGGGCCGAGGTGGGGGGCGCGGGGTGCTGGGTTGGGGGGGGAGGTGGGTGGCAGAGGACCGGTGAGTGCTGGGACGGGAGTGGGGAGGTCCCTGGGACTGATTCTCGGTGAGGGTCCCTGGGGGGGGGGGTGTCCCATGGGACGGGGGAGGGGTCCTTGTGCTGCCCGTGGGGTTGAGGGTGCAGTGGGGGGGGGGGGCGGTGCTGGGACTCCAGGGGGCACACCCAGGCTCCCCCCCGCCCCCATGCTGGGTGGGATAGTGGGGGGGGGGGGGCGTGTGTGTGCGTGTGTGCATGTGTGTGCGTGCATGTGTGTGTGCATGTGTGTGCAGGCATGTGTGTGCGTGCGTGGGTGTGTATGGGTGTGTGCGTGTGTGTGCATGTGTGTGCATGTGCGTGTCCGTGTGTGTGCATGCGTGTGTGTGCATGTGTGTGCATGTGTCCGTGTGTGTGTGTGTGTGTGCATGTGTGTGTGCGTGTGTGTGTGCACATGTATGTGCATGTGTCCATGTGTGTGTGCATGTGTCCGTGTGTGTGCATGTGTGTGCATGCATGTGTGTGCATGCATGTGTGCGTGTGTGTGCATGTGAGTGCATGCATGTGTGTGTGTGCGTGTGTGTGTGCATGTGTGTGTGCGTGTGTGTGCATGCGTGTGTGTGTGCATGTGTCCGTGTGTGTGTGCATGTGTGTGTGCATGTGTGTGTGCACATGTATGTGCGTGTGTGTGCATGTGTCCATGTGTGTGTGCATGTGTGTGTGTGTGTCTGTGTGTGCGTGTCTGTGTGCGTATGTGTGCATGCATGTGTGTGCGCGTCTGTGTATGCATGTGTGTGCGTGTGGTTGTGCGCCTGTGTGTACATATATGTGTGTGTATGCACATGCATGTGAATGCGTGTATGTGTGTGCATATACACGCGTGTGTGCATCTGCGTACGTATAAGTGTGTCTGTACGTATATGTGTGTGTGCACGTGTGTGTATGCATGTGTGTGTGCATATGTGTGTGTGTATGCACATGTGTGTGCATGTGTGTGTGCATACACGTGTGTGTGAGCATGTGTGTGCATATACGTGTGTGTGCATACATGTGTGTGTGCACATGTGTACATATAAGTGTGTGTACACACATGTGTCTGAGTGTGCGTGTGTGTGCACATGTGTGTGCACATGTGTGTGCGTGTTTACACGTGTGTGCATGTGCATGTGTTTGTGTGCATTTGTGTGTACATGTGTATGTGCACATGTGTCTGTGCATGTGTGTTTGCACGTGTGCATGTGTGTGCATGTGTGTGTGTTTAAACGTGTGTGTCTACACATGTGCGTGTGTGTTTACGCATGTGTGTATGAACATGTGTTTGTGTGCATATGCGTTTGCGTGTGTGTGCACCGGTGTGTCTGTGTACGTGTGTGTACCTGTGTGTGTGCATGTGCACGTGTGTGTCTGTGTGTGTGCGTGTGTATGGGTGTGCGTGTGTGTGCACCTGTATGCGTGTGTGTGTGGACGTGTGTGCGTGCCTGTATGCGTGTGTGTGCACACGTGTGTGCAGGTGCACCCGCCGGCCGGCCGTGCGCTGGGGCCGTGCTGTGCGTGTGCCCGTCAGTGCACGTAGACGTGTCCATGCACACGCGTGTGCGGGTGATACGTGGCTGTTCACGCGTAGCTGTGCGAGCACCCAAACACGCCTGCGCATGCATGTGAGCGCACACACACGTTTGCCTGTGCGATTGCGGGCAGGGTGGGCCCGGGGCGTGGCTGGGCGTGGCGGCGACATGTCAGGGCTTGTCAGGGCATGTCGGGGCGTGTCAGGGCATGGCCGGGGCATGTTGGGGTATGTTGGGGCATGTCAGGGTGTGTCAGGGCGTGTCCGGGCGTGTCAGGGTGTTTCGGGGTGTGTCAGCGTGTGCCGGGGCATGTCGGGGTGTGTCAGGGCGGGTCAGGGCGTGTCAGGGTGTGTCACGGCATGTTGGGGCATGTCGGGGTGTGTTGGGGCATGTCAGAGCATGTCGGGACATGTCAGGGCATGTCAGGGTGTGTCGGGGTGTGTCGGGGCATGGCCAGGGCGTGTTGGGATGTGTCAGGGCGTGTCAGGGTGTGTCAGGGTGTGTCGAGGCATGTTGGGGTGTGTCTGGGTGCGTCAGCGTGTGTCGGGGCATGTCGGTGCATGTTGGGGCATGTCAGGGTGTGTCAAGGCATGTCAGGGTGTGTCAGGGCGTGTTGGGGCATGTCAGGGCATGGCCAGGGTGTGGCCAGGGCGTGTCAGGGCGTGTCGGGGCGCGTCACGCACCGGTGTGGAGGCGCACGGCCATGTCCAGCAGGTAGAGCGCGTCGCTGAGGGCGTCCAGGCCGAGCCACAGCCCCGCGTGCTGCTCCTGCAGGGCCGGGAAGCAGGACCTGCCGGCGTCACCGCGGCTGGGACCACGCCGGGGGGACACAGCCCCCCACCCTGCGCCCCTCCCGGGACCCCCCCCCACGCCTGCCCCGCCACCTGCAGACGATGACGATCCAGTTGTAGAGGACGGGCAGCGCCATGACGCTGATCCACCAGTAATACCAGTCTCCGGAGGGGTCCAGCGTCCAGCTGCGGGGGGTGGCGGCGCTGCCGGGGGGAGGCAGAGGGACCTCAGGCTGTGCCCCCCCCCTCCCCACCAGCCCCACACCGGGCCCTGCTGCTGGTGGCTCCACGGCGCAGCTGGACCCTCGCCGTGGCACTGGGTGCTCCGTGCCATGGCACCGAAGGGGGTCCCTGCCACCCGCTCCCCCCCTAGGCCCCATGGTGGGGAGCTGTGCCACACTCACCCCCCGGCGTGGCCAGTGCTGGTGCCAGGCTCGGCTGTGGCGATGAGTCCGGTGGCGCCACGCAGCTGCGGCCGAACCCAGCGCTGGGACAGCCGGGAGCTGAGGCCGTGCATCCTGCGCCGCGGGTGGGGGTCCAGCACCCTCCCCGGCACCCCGGGGGTCCTGCACCCTCCCTGGCTCCTTGCAGGTGCTGCAGCCCAGCCACCAGCACCGAGCGCGGTCCCTCTGTGGGACCCGGCTACGTGGCTCTGCCAGCATCGGCCGCATCCTGGCAACGCGGGGCTCCCCCAGGGCATGCACCAGCCCCTGGGACACGGGGCTGGCAGGCAACCACGCCGGTACACACCAGGACGCCGGACCCATGGGCAGCCACGCTGGCACACAGTGGGATGGTGGTCCTGCAGGCAGCCACGCTGGCACGCGTCGGCACACAGCGGGACACGGGGCCCGCGGGCAGCCACGCCGGCACACACCGAGACGCTGTGCCCATGGGCAGCCACGCTGGCACACAGCGGGACACGGGGCCCGCGGGCAGCCACGCCGGCACACACCGAGACGCTGTGCCCATGGGCAGCCACGCTGGCACACAGCGGGACACGGGGCCCGCGGGCAGCCACGCCGGCACATGTTTCTCAAGACCATTTAAAAGCTAAAACTCAGTGGAACCGCCTGGGTTTTGTCTCTGCGCCACCTTGCCCTGGGCACGCGGGACTTGCGTGTGGGCTCCTCTCCCCGTGCGCCAGCCGAGCCGTCCCCGGCGGCAGCCGAACCCTCGGTGGCAGCTGGGCTCTCGGCCGTCCCTAACGCGCCGTGTCCGTCCTCTCTCCGGGACGGGACCCTCACAAAGCCCGTAGATCAGGGGAGAAAACGCTCCCCAGTGTCAAATGTGTAACTTTTAAGTGACCCATAAACAAACGTTAGTAACCGGAATAATCCCAGTAAAGGACGGTGCATGCTGCCACGCAGCCGGCGCAGCCGTTACGCTCGCTCGAGGATGAGACGCTTTGCCGCAGTCTGTAGTGAAACTCCCCAAACCTGGCACTGCGGAGGCCGTGCCAGGCCGGAGCGGGGCCGTGCCATGGGTGGTGCGGGACCCCCGGGCTGAGGCCGGATCCTGGCCATGCTGGGGTGGCCCCTCCAAGACCACCAGCGACGGTGCCGGGGTTGCCCAGCTGGGGGTGGCAGGGCCAGGAGGGCACCAGGCCTTGGTGCCGGCACCAAGTGGGTGCTGGGGGACCCCGGGTCACCCATGGGGGTGGCGCTGGGAGAGCTGCCACCCAGTCAGGGAACAGGGACATGCACTGGAGCGGGGACCTTGGGTGACGGGGCAAGTGCTGGGGGGTCACCGCAGCCGGGGGATGGTGGGAGCGGGGACAGGAGCTCTGTGCAACGTGACGGGGATGGTGCCTGGTGCCAGCTGTCCCCAGTGTGGGTGGGCACAGCGGGGTCACCGTGCACCATGACCAGGGTGGTGCCAGGTGCCGTGGGGCTGTGCCGGAGCTCCGGGGGGGCTGCCGGGGCCGTGCTGGGTTCTCAGTTCAGGGGCAGCGCCCCGGGACGGCCCCAGGGATGGTACCCACAGCCCCTGCCTGGGGGCTGGTGCCGGGCAGTGCCCGCTACAAGGCCGGTGGCACTTCCCCGTACCTGCGTCACCGTGATGGAGCAGTGCCCAGAGCAGGGGTGACTGATTCGGGGGATGCCCAGTGTGGGGGGGTGCACGGTGTGGAGTTCCCCGGTGTGGGGGGTGCCCGTTGGAAGGGGGGCCGAGTGTGGGGGGTTCCTTGGTGCGGGGGGTCCCCAAACCGGGGGTGCCCAGTGCGAGGTTCCCTGATGTGGGGGCTCCCCAGTGTGGGGTTCCCTGCTGTGGGGTTCTCTGGTGTGGGGGTGCCCAGAGCGGGGCGCCCTGGTACAGGGGTGTGTCTGGTTCAGGGGTGTGCCCAGTACGGGGGTGTTCCCTGGCTGGGGGGTCCCCGGTTTGGGGGTTCCCCGGTGCAGGGGTTACCTGGTGCAGGGGGCGCCCGCTGCGGGAGGTGCCCGTTTCGGGGGGTGCGTTGTTCGGGGTTCCCCAATTCAGGGGTTATCGGTTCGGGGGGGGTGCCCAGTTCAGGGGTGCCCGTTTCAGGGGTCCCCGGTGCGGGAGGTGCGCAGTTCGGGGGGGTTCCCCCGATGCGGGGTTCCCTGCTGCGGGAGATGCCCGGTTCAAGGGTTCCCCGTTACAGGATTCACCGGTTCGGGGGGGGGCCCGGTTCGGTGTTTCCCGTTTCGGGGGTCCCCGGTGCGGTGGGTGCCCAGTTCGGGGGGTGCCTGTTTCGGGGTTCCCGATTTCGAGGTTCCCCGTTCCCACGCGCCCGCGCCCCCCGCCCCGTCCGACCCCACGGTGCCCCCGTCCCCGCCCCCTGCCCCGCCCCGGTCGCGGCGCAGCCAATGAGCGCCCGCCCCGCGAGTCCCCGCCCCGCCCCGCCCCTGCCGAGCCCCGCCCTGCACGGCGGGAGGGGGCGTGGCCGCGCGCGCGGAGGGCGGGGGCGGGGGCGGGGCCTGCGCGGCCGGTGCGTCGGGCGGCGGCGGGAAGATGGCGGCGGGCGCGCGGGGCCCGCAGCGGGGGCGGCCGGTGAGCGGCGGGGGCGGTGGCGGCGCCGGGCGGGGGCACCGGGGAGGGGAGGCCCCGGGGGCGGGGGGGCCGGCCCGGGCGGGGCGGGACCGTGCCGGGTTCCCCCCCGCCGGCGGTGTCGGGGCGGCCGGGCCGCTGCCTGCCCTTGGCCGTGCGGGGCGGCTCGGCCCCGGCGTGTCCCTGCGCGGGGGGGGACCGGCCCCGGCGGGGTCCCCGCGGGTTGCCCCGGTGCCGGCGGGGCGGGGGTGGCGTGAGGCGGGGCGGGGAGCGGGCGGGCCTGGGCCGGGCGCGGGGCGGCGGCCGGGGGTCCGCGGGGGGGCCTGTCCCCGCCGAGGGGGCCGGTCCCCGCCTCCGACGCCTCCTCTCCCCCCCCAGGTGCGGCGCTGACGGACGGGACCCGCCGCGACCTTGACCCCAGGTAGGCGGCTCTGCCCCGGGCTGGGGGTGGGAGGCCCGGGCCCAATCCCGGTCCCGGTTCCGCCGTGGCCCTGCCCAGGTGGGCAGCACCCCCACGGTGGGGGGGGCACCCAGGGTGCCGCGGCTGCCCGGTGCTGGTTGTGCCGGCCCGGTGGGTGTCTGTGCCACGGCCACCGGCCTCCCTGTCTCGCCTGCGCTCCCCGCTGACAGCCCTGCCGACCCCCCCGGCCCCCGGCGCTGCTGTCAGTGGCCCCCGCCCCAGGACGGTGGGTTGATTGATGTCCCTCGGCCATGTCTCACCACCGGCCCGGTGCCTTCAGCCTCGCCGGTAGCGGTGGCAGCCCCACCATTGACCCCCACCGTGCTCCCACCTCCCGGGTGCAGAGGAGGGGCCGGTGGCCCCGGGTGCAGAGATGGACTGACACGTCTCCACCGGGAGCGGCTGCCACCCCTCTGCCGTGGCCAGGACGCTCAGGAGCCCCCCGTCCCTGTGCCAGCTGTTGTCCCCGCAGTGTCAGCGGGCTCTGTGCTGGCCGCTCCCTGGTGTGCAGCCCCGGCACGGGCAGGGTGCTCACTTGGGCCCCGGTGCTCGGGATGGGGGTCGAGGCAAGCGGCCGTGTCCCCAACACCCCTGCCCTTGCCGTGGTGGCACCCCGGTGGGCCTCCCGGTGTCCCCAGCCACAGGACAGCTGCTGCCCGTTGTGTGGGTGCTCTCCTGCTGCCAGGACACCTCACCGCACACCGGCCCGGGACGCTGGTGCTGGCGGTGAAGAACATGCTCCTGGTGCGTGGGTGGGCTTGGTGACACTGTGCCTGGTGGCTCTTGGCTGGTGGCCGGGTCCCCTCTGTGTGTGGCGGGAGCTGCCGGGGCAAGGAGGGAGCCGGTGCTGGGATGGAGCTGGCAAGTCCTGACTCTCAGGGCTGTCGCGTGGCAGCAGCCGGCGTCCCGCTGGCACGGCTCCGGCCACATGGCAAACGGGTCCATTGCCAGCCCGGATGCGGGGCTGGGGATGTCCCTGGTCTGTGACACCCTGCGGGCCCCGCTGGCCTTGGCCTTTGTTTCCCCGCCTCGGTGGGTGCTTCGCTCGGCCCGGCTCTTCTCCTGCCCTGGTGTCCACTGCCCCTGGTGTGGTGACACAGTGCCGGGCAGCGCGGTGTGGGGTGGGAGACGTGGTGCCAGGGTGCCGGGTGCTGCCCCTGCGCGGGACTGGCTGCGGCACGCTGGCCTTTGGCGAGCTCTAACTTTAGCAACCGCGGTCAGACCTCGCCGGGGCTGGAACGGGACGCCGGTCGTGCCGCGTTAAAAATATGCTTGACCGATGTCTGAACCGCAGGAGGGGCCTGTGCCCGCCTCCTGCCATAGCACCGCTGTGCTCGGCTGCCAGGGGCTTCGTCCCCCTCGTTACCGTGCTTGGAAAAGGTGCCAGTGCCAGGGCCCTGCCCGTGTCGGCTTTTGGCTGTCCCGGCTCTGGCGCTGCTGCCGGCCACTTCCCCTTTTCTGCCTCCTGCGGTTTGGGGTTTCTTTAACAGCTGCTTTTATTTCCCTCCTGCCGTGGCAGTGCCACGGCCCACCGTCTCCTCGCCACGTGCCTTGCACTGGGGTCTTGCTGATCCTCGCCGGGCCCTGGTGAGCATGTGCTGCCAGCAGTGACCGGCCATGCCACGGGGCTGCACCGGGCTGCCACCCCTGGGGAGGGCTCTGTGCCTGGCACGCTGCGGCACGCGTGGCGGCCAGTCCTGCTCCGGCTGTCCCCATGGCACGTGCTGCCCGGGGAGGTTATTTCTGGCAGGGGCTGATGGCGCGGGGGCTGCCGGCGCCGGCTCTGCACGCTGTCGCTCTTCCCACACGCTGCTGGGGGATTTGCCGGGGCCCCACGCCGGTGCTGGGCTCCGGGTCGGGTGCTGTGGGGTTGCCGTGGCTTCTCCGGTGCCGGACCCCCCTGGCTCCCCGGGGACCCGGCAGTGGCGGTGGGTGCAGGATGCCCGTGCCTGTCCTCACGCCGCAGTGGGCCCGAGTGGTGCTGGCGTGCGGGGCCCTATAAATATCCTCGGCGTCGTGCCGCAGCGTCTGTGGGTGTGACACTGGTGCTGCCGCAGCCGCCAGGCCGGGCTTTTCCCCACCATTTTTTAAATGCTGCCGGTGCCCCCGTCCCCAGGGTGATGCTGGTGTTGGGGATGGTGGAGCCCTGTCCTGTGCGCTGCCGCGGTCAGTGCCGCTCGTGGCATCACCTTGTGCTGCGCTGCCCATTGGCCTGTGTGCCGAGCGAGGTGACATTTGTGACACCAAGGGTTTCGCTTTGGGCTGGGAGAGCAGAGCCCAGGCTGGGGGGCAGGGGGGTGCTGGTGTCGGTGCGGGTGCAGGAAGCCATCTCCCCACCATAGGGCTGCCAGCAGCTCCAGCTGGGGACAGGGGATCCCATCTCCAAGGGATGGGGACAGCCCCACATGGGCTCCAGGGGGTCTGCTGCTCCCCACCACCACCGGGCACTGGTGTGGTTGTTGGGAGTTCTGTGCCCTACAAGCTGGCTGCTGCTGGGCCACCGGTCCTGCCGGTTGTCCTGGCTGTCCCGGCTCTTCCCACGCACCGGGACTGGGCCGGGTCCCGGGTTCAAAGTGCGGAGTTGGGTGTGGAGGCAGGGCCGGCAGCCAGAGCCCTCCTCGCCTGTGCTGCCCCGCCACACTCGCCCTTCCTCTTCCTCGGCTGGGCTCCCAGTGCTCCGGCTCTCCTTCCTCCCACCCGGCCCGGCGTCAGCCTCCCCGGCAGCCGGCACCTTCCGCCACAGTGGCGTTTTGGGGCCGACACGGGTCTGGCAGTGCCTTGTGGGGCAAAGCCGCTGGGCGCGGTGCTGCTGCCGGCTCCTGCGTGGCACCGTGGCCCGGCTCACCCCGGTTGGTAACGTGGCTGCCCTGCCCAACCTGACCTGTCCCGTGGGGTGGGATGTGGGGAGCTGTGCCCGGTGCGGGGCTGTGGGTCAGTGTCGGCACCGTGCTCCGCACTTCCTCTACTCCGGCTCGCTGCGGTGCTCCCTGTCCCGCTTAGCGGTGCCAGGCCACGGCTGTGTGGCTGCACTGGCCTTGTCTCTGGGGCCAGCGCCGCACTGGCTGCATGCCGTCCCGACTGTGGCCGTCCCAATGCTGCTTGACCCTCGAAGGCTCGCTCCTGCTGCAGAGACTTGCCCTGCTGTGCCGGTGGCCGCGGCTGAGCTGGCATTGCCGGCATGGTGGTCGCTGCCCGTCCTGGTGAGGGGTCACCCCCATGCTGCTCCACTCCTGTGCTCTCCGCCTGCCCATCCCATGGCCAGCGTGGCAGCTCTGGCTCCGGGATGGCATGGCAGCCCCACGGCAGCCCCACAGCAGCCCCATGGCAGCCCCACGGCGCTGCCCTCCCAGGCACCCCAGGGTGACGCTTCTCCAGGGCACCAGGGATCCGTGTCCCGCAGCCACGCCGGCAGGACAGGACAAACATGGGTCCCCCTTTGGCACCTCCGGGTGCCGGGTCGCCCTTGGCGGGGGGGGGGGTTGGTGGCAGAGAGTGATGCAGGGGCTCGGGGACAGGCAGGAGGGGGCTGGTGCCTTCGCCGTGGGGCAGGATCAATGCAGGGGTGGGCCCTGGGTTGGGATGGGGGTGTCAAGGGGGGAACCAAACCATCCCGTGCATCCCAGCCGCATGGGGGGTGCTCTGCCGAGCTTGGGGGGTGCCAGGTGCTCCCCCAGGACCCCGCGGGCTCTGAGCCGCTGCTGTCCCCGCAGCCCAGCCCTTGCGGCAGCAGGATGGAGAGGGGGGTCCAGCGGCGCCGCCAGGCAGCACTGGGATCCGGCGGTGCCCCCCGCCGCTGCCCGTGACCGCCCCCCCCGGCCCCGCCGATGGAGAGGATGAGCTGGCTGAGCAAGCTGAACCCGCGGGCGGCCGGGCAGCGTGCCCCCCGCAGCGCCAGCCTGCAGAGCCCCGTCACCGCCGACCCTGAGACCTGCCTCATGGTCTTCAAGAACCACTGGTCCCAGGTGAGCCGGGGCGGGGGGTGGGGGGGGAGAGGCTGGGGCGCGGGGACCCCCCGCTGTGTCCCCGGCACTCAGCGCCGCCACCATCTCCCCCTCCTGGCAGGTCCTGCGCATCCTGGAGCGTCGCGGCTGCAAACCGGCCCCCGACGACCTCAGCGCCGTCCGCAACAACACCTACCAGATGCTGAACCTGCTGGCGGAGGACCGGCCGCGGGGGGAGGGGGCGCGGGGGCCCATCCTGGACTTCGTGGCTTCCGAGAACCTCCTGGAGCGGCTGCTGTGCTGGCACCTGCAAGGCGACTTCACCGAGGAGCGCAAGGTGGAGCAGCTGAAGCTCTACGAGATGCTCATCAGCCAGGCCCGGCAGCCCCTGCTGCGACACAAGCCGGTGCTGACGCCGCTGCTGCGGCTGCTCAGCCTCTGCGCCGAGCCCACCTCTGCCCCGCTGGAGAACAGCCTGGTCCTGCTCCTCAACCAGCTCTGCGTCTCCGTGGCCAAGGAGCCCTCCATCCTGGAGCTCTTCTTCCACAGCCACACCGACCAGGGCCCCGCCAACCTCATCATCTTCTCCCTCCTCATCCCCTTCATCCACCACGAGGGTGTTCTGGGGCAGCAGGCCAGGGACGCGCTGCTGCTCATCATGGCCATGTCCGCCAGCAACCACGCTGTGGCCAAGTCCATCACCGACAACTCCTACTTCTGCCCGGTACGGCGGGGGGGTGCCCGGCACCGTTGTCCCCCCATCCCCGCTGCCGGTGCTGGGTCGGGGGTCGGGTTTGGCTCTTGGGGCTGGAGAACGCGGCCATCCCTGGAGGAAGGTCCTGGGCCGGGGAGTGGGGAGGGCTTGGAGATGGGCTGGGGATAAGGGGACCGGTGCCCTGGGGACAGCAGGGGACGTACAGCCCAGCAAAGCTCCCCTGCTCTGAACTGGGAGGGAGGAGGGCAGGGTTCCCCATGGGACTGGTGTTTGGAGGATGGTTGGGTCCAGTGGCTGGAGACCTGGAGCCTCCAGCAGCGGCAGGAGCAGAGTGGGCTGGGAATGGTGGCAGGGGACCCGGGCGGGATGGAGCAGGCAGAGATGGTGTCAGGGGACCTCGCTGGGATGGAGCAGGCAGAGATGGTGTCAGGGGACCCGGGCAGGATGGAGGGGGCTGGGATGGTGACAGGAGACCCGGGCGGGATGGATCGGCCAGGACTGGTGACAGGGGACGTGGGTGGGACAGAGCCAAGCCGGGCTGTTGGCAGGGGACCTGTGTGGGATGGAGCAGGCAGGGATGGTGACAGGGGACCTGTGTGGGATGGAGCCAAGCAGGGCTGGTGGCAGGAGACCCGGGCGGGACGGAGTGGGCTGGGATGGTGACAGGGGATCTGGGTGGGATGGATGGGGCTGGGATGGTGGCAGGAGACCTGGGTGGGCTGCGATGGTGGCAGGGGACCCAGGGAAGGATGGAGTGGTCACTGCTGGTGGCAGGGGACCCGGGCAGGAGCAGAGCAGGCAGGGCCAGTGGCCGGGCCCATGACGTGTGCTGGGGCTTCTGCACCAGCTTTGCTCCCGCTGCCACTCTCCCGGCTCCGGCAAAGCGTGTGTCCCGGCTGGGCTCGGCTGAGTGGGGGTCACCGCGGTGGCCGTCCCCGTGCAGGCTGCTCCGTGCTGCGGTTCGTGGCGTGGGGCGCGGTGGCTCGGGGGGAGCTGAGTGCCTTGTCCCCCCCTCCCCAGGTCCTGGCCACGGGGCTGAGCGCCCTGTACTCCTCCCTGCCCCGCAAGATCGAGGCGCGGGGGGACGACTGGCACTTCCTGCGCCGCGAGGACTGGATCGGCGTCTCCTCCCTTGTCCTCTTCATGAACTCGCTGGAATTCTGTAACGCCGTCATCCAGGTAGGCCTGGGGGGGCTGCTGGCCCTGCACGGGGCTGGCCGCGGCCCTGACCACCCTCCCGGCTCCGCAGGTCGCCCACCCCCTGGTGCAGAAGCAGCTGGTGGACTACGTCCACAACGGGTTCCTGGTGCCCGTCATGGGGCCGGCGCTGCACAAGGTGAGGGAGTGTTCTCCTGCCCATGCCTCTGCCCCCGCGGGTGGGTGGGGGTCCCCCAGGGCCCCGTCCCCTGTCCCCCGTCCCAGCCCTGTGCCGAGCTGCCGCCCCCCGCAGACCTCCATCGAGGAGATGATCGCCAGCACGGCCTACCTGGACCTGTTCCTGCGCAGCGTCAGCGAGACGGCGCTGCTGAAAACCTTCCTGCGCTTCGTGCTGCTGCACCGCCACGACAACGCCACCATCCTCGACACCCTGGTGGCGCGCATCAACAGCAACTCCCGGGTGAGCCGCCACGCGCTGCCCCACGGCGCCCCACAGTGACCCCCACGGCCCCCCGAGCTCCTGCTAGCCCATGGCACTGCCTTCCTGCCCCACTGCTGCCCCATGGGGCTGCCCATCCGTGGCACTGCTCTCCTGCCCCACTGAGGGGCTGCCCCATGGCACTGCCCGGCCATGGTGCTGCCCTGCCCTCCTGCCCCACTGCTGCCCTCCTGCCCTGCTGTGGGGCTGCCCCATGGGATTGCTCAGCCATGGCGCTCCCATCCTGCCCCATGGGACTGCCTGGATGTGGCGCTGCCTTCCTGCCCCACTGCTGCCCCATGGGGCTGCCCGTCCACGGCACTGCCCTCCTACCCCATGGGACTCCCTGGACGTGGCACTGGCCTCCTGCCCCACTGCTGCCCCATGGCACTGCCCTCCTGCCCCATGGGACTGCCTGGCTGTGGTGTTGCCCTCCTGCCCCACTGCTGCCCTATGGGACTGCCTGGCCATGGCACTGCCCTCCTGTCCCATGGAGCTGCCCAGTGGTGGGGCTGCCCTCCTGCCCCACTGCTGCCCCATGGAGCTGCCCATCCGTGGCACTGCTCTCCTGCCCCACTGAGGGGCTGCCCCATGGCACTGCCCGGCCATGGTGCTGCCCTGCCCTCCTGCCCCACTGCTGCCCTCCTGCCCTGCTGTGGGGCTGCCCCATGGGATTGCTCAGCCATGGCGCTCCCGTCCTGCCCCATGGGACTGCCTGGACGTGGCACTGCCTTCCTGCCCCACTGCTGCCCCATGGGGCTGCCTGTCCATGGCACTGCCCTCCTACCCCATGGGACTCCCTGGACGTGGCGCTGGCCTCCTGCTCCACTGCTGCCCCATGGCACTGCCCTCCTGCCCCCATGGGACTGCCTCGCCATGGTGTTGCCCTCCTGCCCCATGGGGCTGCCCGGCGGTGGGGCTGCCCTCCTGCCCCACTGCGGCTCCCTCACCTCCATGCTGTCCCCAGCTCTGCATGGTGTCCCTGAGCCTCTTCCGGACGCTGCTCAGCCTCAACTGCGAGGACGTGATGCTCCAGCTGGTGCTCAGGTAACCGCCCTGGGGCTGCTGGCACGGGGGGGCTCCGCTGGGACGGGGATGGGGGTGACATATGGGGCAGCTCCGTCTTCTGCCCCATTGCTGAGGGGTCTGGCCGGGCATCCTCATCCCCGTCGCGTGTGCCCCTGTTTTCTGCCCCACTGCCAATGGGTCCGGTGGGGTGTCCCTGTCCCACTCATGTGTCCCCCCGTCTTCTGCCCTGCTGCCAAGGGGTCCAGCAGAGTGTGTCCCCCCCATCTTCTGCCCCACTGCCGAGGGGTCCAGCAGGGCATCCCTGTTGCATGTCCCCCCCTGTCTTCTGCTCCACTGCCAGTGGATCCGGTGGGGTGTCCCCGTCCCCCTCACTTGTCCCCCATTTTCTGCTCTGCTGCCAAGGGTTCTAGCAGGGCGTGCCCGATGTGTGTCCCCCCTGTCTTCTGCCCCACTGCCAATGGGTCCGATGGGGTGTCCCCGTCCCTGTTGTGTGTCCCCCTGTCTTCTGCCCCACTGCTGAGGGGTCCAGCAGGGCATCCCTGTTGTGTGTCCCCCCCATCTTCTGCCCCACTGCCAAGAGGTCCGTTGGGGTGTCCCTGTCCCCGTTGCATGTCCCTTCCGTCTTCTGCCCCGCTGCTGAGGGGTCCGGTGGGGTGTCCCCGTTGCGTGTCACCGGCCTGCAGCCCCGTACCCCCCCAGGTACCTGCTGCCCTGCAGCCATGTCATGCTGAGCCAGAAGCGGGCAGTCAGGGACCTGGACATCTATGGCAAGACGGCGGCCAAGTTCCTCTCCCTCATCCCGCGGTGCTGCCGCCCCGAGAGCCTGCCGCCGCCGGAGCGGGAGGAGGAGCATGCCGCCTGGGCCAAGGGTACGTATGACACCGGGGAGGGGGGGCTCCGCCGCCACGGCTGCTGCCCCGCGCTGATCCCCCGCACCCTGTGCCGTCCCCTGCAGGCCACGGCAGCCCCAGCGTGGACACCTCCTCGGTGGTGACGGTGCCCAAGCCCTCCACGCCCTCCCGCCTCTCCTTCTTCATGCGGCAGCAGAGCGCGGCCCCCGAGGCGGCCGCCCCCGCCCCGCGCTCCCCCGGCACCCCCTCGGGCAGCCCCTGCCACCGCGCCGGCCGGTGGGAGGAGGTGTCGGAGCTGGACAGGAATTACCTGGAGTACCTGCGGGACGCGCGGCGCAGCATCGACCGCTGTGCCTGGGCCTGCCGCGTCTGGTCGGCCCCCTACGACGGCGAGGAGCCCAGCGCCGACCCCGGCCCCGACGCCCTGCGGCCCCCGGGACCCCCCACCCCCCGGACTAAAAAGCGGGGACTGCCGGAGGAGGGGGCGAAGGGAAGGGCAGGGGGGGTCCCCCAGCAGCGGGGGCGGCGAGGATGGCGCAGGGGGGCCCAGCCCTGAGACGCGGGACTCAGGGACCCTGGTGAACGGGGCGCACTGGGCTGGCAGAGCCGGGGCGGCCGGGGGGGGACGTGGCGGTGAAGAAGGTGCGCCGCAGCCCCCATGGCGAGGGCGATGGCGTGGGGACCCCCCCTGAGCGGGAGCACCGGCCCATGCCGGCGCAGAACGGTGCGGCGGGGCCCCCCCGGCCGCAGCCCCCCAGCTGGGAGCCGCTGCCCTCGGTGGACTCGCTGATCGAGGAGCTGTTGGCCCGCGCGCCGGCCGAGCCCAACGGGGCCGGCGTCACCATCGAGGCCTTCACCGAGGAGCTGCGGGAGATCGAGGCCAAGATGAAGAACGGCGGCAGCAGGCGGGGGGTCCCTGCCCGCCCCCCTGGAGCCCCCCGAGCCTGTCCGCTGTCCCACGAGGAGGAGGAGGCCTTCGCCAGCTTCGCCGCCCTGCCTGAGGCGGGGGACGCCACGGGCCGGGTGCCGCCGCGGCCGCCGGACCCCCTGGCCCAGCTGGTGGCCAGCCCGCCGCGGGCGGTGGGACCCCCACCCAGCCAGCCCTTCACAGGTGGGGCTCGGTGCCTTTGGCGCGGGGGGTGTATGTATCCCTGTTGCCCCTGTCCCAGCCTGACATGTGTCATTTCCCCCCCCTGACAGGTCCCTTCGTCTCGGTGCTCTTCGGGAAGCTGGAGAACATGCTGCACAACTCGCTCTACGTCAACTTTCTGCTGACGGGGCTGGTGGCCCAGCTGGCCTGCTACCCCCAGCCCCTACTGCGCTCCTTCCTCCTCAACACCAACATGGTCTTCCAGCCCAGCGTCAAGTCCCTGCTGCAGGTACCCCCGGGGAGCCCACCCGCCCCCGGGACCCCCAGCCCTGCGCCCGCCACCCCTCACGGCCGCCCCTACCCCCCCTCAGGTCCTCGGCTCGGTGAAGAACAAGATCGAGAGCTTCGCCGCCAGCCAGGAGGATTTCCCGGCCCTGCTCTTCAAGGCCAAGAAGTACCTGATCGCCCGGGGGAAGCTGGACTGGTCCGATGCGCCGGCCGTGCCCTCCCTGCGCCGCCCCGAGACCCTGGGTGAGGGCTGGGGGGTCCGGGGATGCTGGGGGGGCACAGCGATGTGGGGGGCATGGCACAAAATAGGGGGATGTAGCGGGGCACAGGTGACTGGGGGGGCATGGTACAAAATTAGGGACACGGGGGGCTGGGGGGCACAGCACAGCACGAGGGGTGTGGGGAGGCTTGGGGGGCACAGGGGGTCAGGGGGCATGGCACAGCATGGGGGGGCCGGGGACTGGGGGGCATGGCACAACATGGGAGGTGGGGGGGCTTGGCACTGCACGGGGGACTGGGGTCATGGGGGACTGGGGGCCACAGCATGGCATAGGGGGCTACGGGGCATGGCGTGGCACGGGGTGGGGGGGGGGGGGCACAGGGACTTGGGGGCATGGCACAGCATTGGGGGGTGGGGGGGCTTGGCACGGCACGGGGGACTGGGGTCATGGGGGACTGGGGTCATGGAGGACTGGGGGCCACAGCATGGCATAGGGGGCTACGGGGCATGGCGTGGCATGGGGGGGGGCACAGGGACTTGAGTGTATGGCACAACATTGGGGGGTGGGGGGGCTTGGCACGGCATGGGGGACTGGGGTCATGGGGGACTGGGGTCATGGGGGACTGGGGGCCACAGTACGGCATAGGGGGCTACGGGGCATGGCGTGGCACGGGGGGCAGAGGGGCTTGGGGGGCTTGGCATGGCACGGGCAGCTGGGTCACACAGGGGGGCCATGGCACGGGGGGCTGGGGGCTGCATTGCCCGAGGGGCTGGGCATTGGGCAGAGGGCTGGGGGGCTGCGGATGGCATTACATGAGGGGCTGGGAGTGGGATGGGGGGGGCTGGGGGCTGCATGGAGGGCTGGGGGCTGCCCCCTGCATTGCACAGGGGACCGGGGGGCTGCATGTGGCCTTACACTGAGGGTGGGGGGGCTTCCCCCTGCATTGCACCAAGGGCTGGGGGTGCTATGGGGGGGCTGGAGGGCTGCATGTGGCATTACATGGGGGGCTGGGGGTGGTGTGGGGTGTCTCGGGGCTGCATGGAGGGCTGGGGGCTGCCTGCGGTGTTGCACGGAGCCCTGCATTGCACGGGGGGCTGGGAGTGAGTGATATGCGGGGGCTGGGGGTGGCTACACATGGCATGATGTGGGGGGGGGCTGTGGGCGGTAAGGGGTCTGGGGGCTGCATGTGGTCTTGCACCGAGGGTGGGGGGCTGCCCCCTGCATTGCACCAAGGGTTGGGGGTGCTATGGGAGGGGCTGGGGATGGTATGGGGGGGGACTGGGGGCTGCATGGAGGGCCGGTGGCTGCCCGTGGCATTGCATGGGGGGCTGGGGGTGGTGCAGCGGGGGCTGGGGGGCTGCATGTGGCATTGCATGTGGGGAAGGGGAGGGGGCTGGGGGCGGTATGGGGGGGCTGGGGGCTACACGGAGGGTTGGGGGCTGCCTATGGCCTGGCACCGAGGGTGAGGATGGTATGGGAGGGCTGGGGGCGGTACGGGGGGCTGGGGTGGGTGCTGACAGCCCTGGTGGCGGGTGGGGGCTGACGCGGTTTCCCGCAGCCAAGAGCCGCAAGCCGTCGCTGGGGGAGCTGATCCTGCGCCACGCCAACAGCCCCACGCGGGCGCGGGCGGCCGCGGCGCTGGCCCTGCAGCACGTGCGGGACGGGCCGGTGCTGCAGGCGCTGGCGGGGGCCGGGGGCCTGCGCGGCTCGGCCGAGCGCCAGAGCCAGGCCCTGCGCGTCAAGAACGCCGTCTACTGCGCCGTCATCTTCAGCGAGTTCCTCAAGGAGCTGGCCGCCATCGCCCAGGCCCACGCTGTCACCTCCCCCTTCCTGACAGAGCCCCCCGAGGAGTGACACCCTACCCCCCCACCCCTCCTAAAACCCCGGCCGGCGCCTTTTTAACCACCCCCGGGACATGGACCTTTTTAATTTATTGGGGACGAATGTTTGGCTGAGAACGTGCTGCAATATGTACAGGAGTGACCGGCCGCCCCCGCGGTTTGCTCAGCGTCGGAGACCGGGGGGGGGGTGGGGGCGGCAGGGCAGGACCCTGGACAGCCCCGGGGGGGCTCGGTGGGGGGCTGGGGGCTGGGGCGGGCTGGCTCTGCCCCCCTTCTGCCCCCTTCTGCTCCCTGGGGCGTGGGGGGTGCCGGCCCTGGCCCCCCCAGCTGCTCTCTATGCAACAGCCGCCCCCTCCCTGTGCTGTGGGGGGTGTGGGCCTGGGGGGGGCCAGGGTGGTGCATGGTGGGGGGGCTGCGTGTGTCTGTGCTGTGTAAAAGCCCTTCTGTAATAAAGGGTCTGGTCGAGGGCATCGCCCCCCCCAGTGTCTGCGTGGGAGGGGGCTGGGATGGAAGCCGGGGTCCCCCTTGCCATGGCCGTGTCCCCCCCCCCGCCCCGTGCTGATGGCAGCACCCGGCTGGTGGTGCCAGCCCCAGCTGCTGTGGGGCACCCCATGCTGCGTGGAGGGGCCAGGGGGTCCCGGGGGCAGCTTGTGTCCCCCCTCCCAAGCATGGGCTGGGCGCTGCTGTGTCCGCATGGTCCTGACGGTACCCCCCCCCCCCCCATCACCCTGCTGGCTGGGGACACATCCTGCATCAGGGCGTGCATCCTCCCCCCACCGCAGCACCCCACGTCTGCCCTCCCGGCCCCAATTCTGCACCTGGGTCACCTGGCACCGCCCCCCCCCCCCCCCCCCCCCCCCCCCCTCAAGGCTGGGCCCCCAGCAGCACCCTGAGCCCCCCCCGCCCCACATGGGGGGGACAAGGCTGTGGTGGGTCGTGGCGTTTATTGATGGTTGTATGTGACGGTGACGTGCAGGCCGTGGGGTGCCCCATGGGAGGGGGGGGGCACAGGGAAACGGATGGGGCTGGGGGGCTGGTGGGGGAGCACACGGGGGGGCAGCTGGGCGGTGGGGGGTGCATAGGGGGGACATGGGGGTGCAGGTGACATGGGGGGATGCTGAGGGGTGACATGGGTGCAAGGTGGTTATGGGGGCTGCAGGGGGGTGCAAGGGGATGCAGGGTGGGGACATGGGGCACAGAGGGATGCCGAGGGTGACGTGGGGGTGCAGGGGACACACAGCAGGGTGCAGGGTTTGTTACGGGGTGGGGGGGGTACACAGGGTGCTGGGGGGTGACACGGGTGGGGGGGGCAGGACAGGGCTGCACCAAGCTCTTGCCATCGGGTCCTGGCCCGTGGTCGGCCCGCAGACATGGTGGCTGCATCCCTGCTGTCCCCTGTCCTTGTCCTGGGGTCTGGGGACTGCACCCCCCCACACACTGTAACCCCCCCCTCGGCCACCGGCCCCACACGTGTCTGTGGGGCAGGGCACAAGGTCAGCAGCTGCAGAAGAGCCGGGGTGTCCTCAGCTGGGGCTTGGGGGGGGGTCAGTGGGGTCCCAGGCCGGACCTTGCACCCCCCCCCCACCTCCCCTGCCCACCCCGTGGGGGCTCAGGGCACCCCGGGACCTGCTGGGACAACTGAAATGCTGCCGACGACCCCGACGGGCTGTGACGGCGGGACACGGGGGTGGGGGGGCGGACAGGAGAGCTGTGTGGGAGGGGGCTGGTCCCGCGGGATCCATCCCTTCTCCGGGTCTTTACACAGAAATCGGGTTTTTGGGTGTTTTCCACCCACAGCAGTGGGAGCTGCAGCAGCCCCGGCCTTCATCAGGGTGCCCATGGACGGCCATGATCTTTGCAGTCCTTTAGGCCTTGGTTGGTGGGTTCCGGCTCCCCCCCAGCTGGTTTGGGCAGGATTTTGGCGTTTCTCCTGCCTGTCCGGTTTCCTCCGGCGCCAAAACACTCCAACGCGAACCCGATGGAGGAGATGGGCAAATCGCCCTGACCGCACCGCTGCTGGCGTCACCGCGGTCGGCAGCGTCGATGCCGGGTGACTGTCCCTGCCAAGGGGTCTCAGCTCGCCCCACGGTGTGTCGGGGGCACGGAGCCGTCCCCAGGGCCACTGGGGTCCTGCTCCTTCCCGGCTGTGTGTCCTGGACCAGTGGGTCCCTCCATCCCACCATCCCTCCCAGCACAGGGGCTGCCGCCAGTCACCGCTGGCACAGGGACGTGGTGCCCGGCGCGAGGTGGTGGCCGTGGCACACAGGGCAGGTCCTGGTGTCCCCCAAAAGGCTCTTCGTGGTCTGAGTGTGACATCCCTCCCCACCCCCTGTCCCCTCCCAGCCCTCGGTGTCTCCCGCTCTGTGACATGGGGAGGAGCATCGATAATCTGCGTCTGCCGGGGCCGGAGCAGAGCACGGGCCGTGCCGGTCGCACGCCCTCCATGGGCCTCGCTCAGCCCTTTTCCTCGTGCCTTTGGCTTTCCCGGGTGCCCGACGCAGCGAAACCTTCGTTACCGGCCTCACAAAGCACCTCCCAGAGTGCAACAGTCCGACGTCTCCTCAAGACTCAAGGCGGGCAGACGAGGGTTTCCACACCGGGACACATTCAAATGGGCTTTCCCGGGATTTTTCCACTTGGAAGCAATGTGGCAGAGATGGGGAAGTGCAGCCCAGACAGGGACGCATCAGGAATCCACACTCCAGCCACACTGGGAAGCCTTTGCTGGCTCCATCCTGATGGGATACTGGCATGGAATCAGCTCATCCCTCCCACTCCGGGACCCCGCACCCGCGCCTCCTCCATGACAGGGACACCCCACGCGGGGACACTGCCATCCCCGTCCCTGCTATCAGCCGTCCACGCAGTGGCAGTGGCCGCGGCAGAGCCGGTCCCTCGGGTCCATCGCCCTGCAGCGGGTCCTGGCCGCCTCCACCCCCCCCAGGCTGAAATGCTGGGGGTTTCTGCCCCCGCCACCCCCTACGGGACCCAGACCTCAAATCCTTCCTGCTGAGACTGTTTTTTCCTAATTTCCAGCTCAGATTGATTTGTGACCAGTTTAAACTCATTCATTTTTGCTCCAAGCTCATCATCCGGTTGAACCGCCCGTGTTTTCCCCATTTTCCCCCCGTTTACTCCGCACGGCTGTTACAGGCAGTAATGTCACCGCTCCTGCAGTGGCCGGTTGATTTCCCCCACGGTTTTGGCCGCGTTTCCGTGGTCCCGCCGGGGTCTGTGTCACCCTCCCTGCTCCCTGGGGTGCCGAATCCGCGTGTGCCGTTCCCGGCGAGGTCCCGCCACGACCCTCGGCAGCGGCTCCATCGCTGTTAACACGAAATCTTCTGCGTTAGGCAGAACGTGTTGCCCTCGTTTTGCAGCTGTATCCCACGATTCGGGCAGACGAGATCCTGTTATACGGAAAAGCACCTTTGCGTTAGTCGGCAGCGCAGGCCCCTGTTCCACACGCGGTTGGATTTAATCTCAGCCCGACTCATCCGGCTGCCACCATCTCCCAGTTGTTTCTGAGCGATGCTCGACCCTTTGGCGGCATCGGCGATGTCTCCGGGCTTCGGCTCTTCCTCCTCCGGAGCTGGCAAAGGCGTTTCCCACCACCCCTGCTCCTGCGGAGCCGGCACCCGAAGCATTCATTTTCCTAATTCATAAATAACCGCTGCTAAATATAAAATGTTCTTCTTTCTCCCTTTTCCGAAATGCCAAGGCAAAGCGTTGGCGCAGCCCCCGCCGGCGGGCAGCAGATGTGGCCCCGCCAAACGGGGAACCGCGGCAGAAATTTTGCAGAAACGGTCCAAAAACGCCCTCCTGGGCCGAGGTGGGTTGTTTTTTCCCGGCGGCGCAAGCGAGCCGTCAGACACAGCGCTGGAGTCCCGCCGGGCTGCGGGTGACACTGGTCATTGGCAAGTATCTCAAAGTTGGGTTTGAAAAGTGGGAGAGGATTTAGGGACGGGTTTGGAAACAAAATGGAGCAGCAGAGAGTCCAGGTTCACGGGTGAAAAATGTTCCCTGTGTGTGACAGGGAGAGAATCATGGAATCATAGAAAGGTTTGGGTGGGAAGGGACCTCTAAAGCTCACGCAGTGCCACCC
Organism: Fratercula arctica; assembly: GCA_947846985.1. NCBI lineage: Eukaryota > Metazoa > Chordata > Aves > Charadriiformes > Alcidae > Fratercula > Fratercula arctica. The sequence goes on from CANTUZ010000001.1 coordinate 290,814, forward strand.
CCTGCCCTGGGCAGGGACACCTCCCACCACACCAGCTTGCTCCAAGCCCCGTCCAACCTGGCCTTGAACCCCTCCAGGGACGGGGCAGCCACAGCTTCTCTGGGCAACCTGCGCCAGGGGCTCACCCCCCTCACAGCCAAGAATTTCTGCCTCAGATCTCAGCTCAATCTCCCCTCTTGCAGTGGAAACCCCTTCCCCCTCCTCCCATGGCTCCCCTCCTTCATCCAGAGTCCCTCCCCAGCTTTCCTGGAGCCCCCTGAGGGACTGGAAGGGGCTGGAAGGTCTCCGCGGAGCCTTCTCTTCTCCAGGCTGAACCCCCCCAGCTCTCTCAGCCTGTCCTCACAGCAGAGGGGCTCTTTTTGAACAGATTCCCTTGGGGGCAGGCTCCTGTGGCAGGAACCAGTTCAGCCCAACTTCCAGTCCTCAACTGGGGCTTGGTCTGGCTCAAGATCCACGAGCTCCTCCCGGGGGTGGCCGGTGTCTGTCCCCCCACCCATTCTGCAGTGTGTGACGGGCATGAGGGGTGCTGACCGTGGCCTCGGAGTATCCTTCCCTGCAGCTGGGAGATCCCAGCTTCTCCTTCACCCCGGTGGGATGACAGCAAACCCGCTGGTGGGTTTCAAACTCACAGCGTCAGACCCGGGCACGCGTCTTCATGGAATCATCTAGTCAGGAGGTGAACTGGTATTAATGAAACCCAGCAGATGGGAAAACAGGTGTTATGACGGCAAAGAAAAGAGGGAGGGGGTTGCACCCACGTGGAGATAAATGGAGAGACGTCTTGGAGGCAGCTTTGGGCCATCTCTCATCTCCCGGCAACGGCTTCCAGGTATGTCTTCAAACCCCCAACACCACACAGACCCGGGCTCAGTTCCTCTCCACATGGCAACCGAGCACATCCTCAGGCTCCGGGGAGACCTTGGAGCCCCTTCCCGACACCTCTGGGACCGACACCTCTCCATCTGCCCTCCTGCACACGGGCTCCTCGGCACCTGGGGATGTCCCTCTGGTGTCCCCCTGCTTGCTTTGTGGCCAACCTGCGCCAGCCCTCGCCTCGGTGGCTTCTGGAGAGCACCGGCCACCTCCTTCTCACCCTCTGTCGGTGATGCTGCTCCAGCACCCACACACCAGCGGGCTGCAACATCCCCCAGCCCGGGGGGGAAGCTCTCCTTGGGCACGAACAAAAATATTTAGGTACAACCCCCCCCCCGCCCCGCACAATTCTGGGTCCTGTCTTCAGTCCACAGGAGTGACAAGGTTGGTGTTACTGGGAATGTCCCCCAACCTGTGAAGAGCGAGCGCTTCTCCCCAATCCCACAGAATTCCTCCCAGACGGAAGGGGACACCCAGACCCCTTGGGTGTGGAGCACAAGTCTTGTGAGGAGCGGCTGAGGGAGCTGGGGGTGTTCAGCCTGGAGAAAAGGAGGCTGAGGGGAGACCTTCTCGCTCTCTACAACTGCCTGAAAGGAGGGTGTAGCCAGGGGGGGTCGGTCTCTTCTCCCAAGGAACAGGTGATAGGACAAGATGAAATGGCCTCAAGTTGCACCAGGGGAGGTTTAGGACGGATATGAGGAAAAATTTCTTCATGGAAAGGGTCGTCAAGCATTGGACCAGGCTGCCCAGGGCAGTGGTGGAGTCGCCATCCCTGGAGGGATTTAAAAGCCGGGCAGACGTGGTGCTGAGGGACATGGGGTAGTGGTGGGTTTGTCAGTGTTGGGTTGATGGTTGGACTCGATGATCTGAAAGGTCCCTTCCAACCTGGACAATTCTGTGATCCCTGTGTTAGAGGTACGCGGCAGCACAAACCAAAGGCTCTCACACAAACACCACTACATTTTTACAAGCCAAACGCCTGTTAATGCAGAAGTCACCACGACGCAGCATTTTCTGCCAGTTGTGGGGCACCAACTTGCTCTCGCAGCCCCGACCAGCACTAACCCTGAAGCCCACGCTGCCCTGGGGTCACGGTAACGCTGCCCGCTGAGCCACACGGGGTTAAAACACCCCCTTTTGGTGGTTCCACCACTGGTTCTCATCACCACCCCCCCCCTCATCCACGCTCAGAGCCATCGCTCCCTCCTGGCTTCTCCAGAACGTGGGATGGGTTTCCTACAGAAGGGCTCACTCAGTGCCCAGAATAACATTTCCTATGACTGTCGGAACCACAGCAACCATCACCTCTAAAAAAATTCTGCAGGAAAAGCAGTTTCTTTGGCACCAATTCCCATCCCCTTCAGCTGCTGACGCACCACAGCCTTGCCCAAATGTGCTCGGGCACCTTTGTGTGTGAAAACACCACGTGGCATCTTCCTCTGTAAACACATATTTAAGCTTTCTGCGAAACGATCTTTAGAGTCACAACTGCCTTTGCTACCGCCGAAGAGGCTTTTACATTATTCTAACCTGAATTATTACACAACCTCCAATCTGTCCCTGCCTGCAGCTACGCTGGGCTGAGACCAAACCAGAATCGGTGTGGAACGGGAAAGGTGCGAGAACTCTCCGGAAAGTAACTCAAAGCTGTGACAGTGCGACCCCCCTTGCTTTTCACTCTGCCCCAGTTCCCCACACACCAAAAACCTGCCTCCAGCCTGTCCTGAACACAGAGCCTGGGAGAAGAGAGCTGGAGAGGTGGATTTGCCGTGCAGGAGCCAGCCGTGCTGCAGCTCAGAGCCCTCAGATCCATTGACGGGACCTTGGCACTTCTCTGCCAAAGGCCCGACACTCCCCTGCCCCAACTCTTGTCATTTCTGAATAGAAAACCGGGAATATCTGAGCCAGTATCTGCACAATACTCTCACATTTCCCTCAAGGCGCACTCATCTCCCCCATTTGTGTGGTCCCATGAGTTCACAGGCGCTGTCGCGTCCCCAAGCTCTTTATTTCACATCACACACACAGGGTACGTTTTTACAAAAGTTTTATTTGTCCTCAGCATCTTCCATACGTTGTTCTTAGAACTTCTGGAATTGCTTCTTGGTACCGGCAGCCTTTGTGACTTTGAGGACATTGAACCGGACAGTCTTGCTGAGGGGACGGCACTCTCCCACGGTGACAATGTCCCCGATCTGGACATCCCTGCAAAGACATCCCTGCTGTTTCAGTGGTTCCGAGCTCCCAGCATTTGCAGTCGGTTTGCTCCGTAGCACATTTATCTGCCTTGTGTGATGCTACCGAGCAAAGAGACCTGGGGCACCTGAAGCTGTAAAGAAAGGCCTGATTTTATCCGCTGGACTGCAACGCCAGTCCCGTTTTTTCTGGAAACCTGTGCTCCAAAGACTGGCACAGGAAGACAAAAACCCACCAGCCTCCGAACGTGCCCTCTCTGGCCTCAGTGTTCACTTCGGACCAAAGTTTTTACCCTTTCTCACGGAGTGCGATGGTTTCAGAAGAGGCAGCCTGACCAGAACCCGTCTTACGGTTCAGCAATTGCCACTGGCACTGTCAGCAGCCCCCTCAGCAGTAGGGGCTCTGAAGACCATCGTGAGTTTGGACATCACCACCAGCAAGCGGGTTCTGGGTCAGCAGCAGCAAAACCACACGACGTGCACGCTCGCTGCAGCTTCTACACAAGAGCTGAGTCCAGCATCATGAATACCACATATTGAGACGGGCAGGAGGCACCGGGAGCACGCCTGGCGCTCCCTGCCGCCCCATCTCCCCTCACCGCAGGACCCACACGCACCTGAAGCAGGGGGAGAGGTGCACGGACATGTTCTTGTGGCGCTTCTCGAAGCGGTTGTACTTGCGGATGTAGTGCAGGTAGTCCCGCCGGATGACGATGGTGCGCTGCATCTTCATCTTGGTAACCACACCTGGGTGACAAGAGGGGGGAGGTGACAGCGACAGGCATAAGCATGTACCGACCACCAGCAAACACGGCCGGAGATTTGGGTTATAACTAACAGATTTTTACATGAGCTTTCCAAGGGCATCAGCAGGGACGAGTGGTATTTGACACTCGAAGGCAGCACCCTTCAATTCCAGTAATTTCTCCTTATTTATCACAGTATCCCAGGCTGGAAGAGACCTCAAGGATCATCTGGTCCAACCTTTCTTGGCAAAAGCATTGTCTAGTCAAGATGGCCCAGGACTCTGTCCAGCCAAATCTTAAAATTTTACCTTACTAAAAGGTAAAATTAACTTACCTTAATAATAAATCATTAACGCATCCTTTGGGGGTGCTCAGGAACCCCAGTTCTACCAGGATGAAAGGGCGTTCTCACTGCCAGGGTACAATACTAAGATTTGTATTATTAAAAAAAAAATATTTCTCTTGTCTTTTTGAAAACAGAAGCACACTCTAACACCTTTCCTAGAACCAAGGCTCTCTGTGGTCTCTGCTACTGCATTACATCAGCATCTGCACCACAGCAGCACATCTGGAGGGCTAACCGCCAGCAGCCGGTCCTTTCGCTGGGCATCAGCAAAGCCGTACGGCATTGTCGTCAGAGCCCCTTCACCATGAGGCTTGGAAGACCATCGTGAGAATGGCATCATGTGCAGCTCAAGGACCAGGCAGCTCCAGACAGATGCTCACAGCTCATGGGCTTCGACTGCTCACCCACTTCAGGGCAGCCACAGGGTAATGCCTGTAGTGTCACTCTTTAAGGAACCTTCACAACTCACCTGACAGGATTCGTCCACGGATAGAGACATTACCAGTGAAGGGACACTTCTTGTCGATATAGGTGCCCTCAATCGCCTACAAAGAGAAACGAATCATGGAATCACAGAACAGTTTGGGTGGGAAGGGACCTCTAAAGCCCACCCAATGCCACCCCCTGCCCTGCACAGGGACACCTCCCACCACACCAGCTTGCTCCAAGCCCCGTCCAACCTGGCCTTGAACCCCTCCAGGGATGGGGCAGCCACAGCTTCTCTGGGCAACCTGCGCCAGGGGCTCACCCCCCTCACAGCCAAGAATTTCTGCCTCAGATCTCAGCTCAATCTCCCCTCTTGCAGTGGAAAACCCTTCCCCCTCGTCCCATGGCTCCCCTCCCTCATCCAGAGTCCCTCCCCAGCTTTCCTGGAGCCCCTTGAGGGACTGGAAGGGGCTGGAAGGTCTCCGCGGAGCCTTCTCTTCTCCAGGCTGAACACCCCCAACTCTCTCAGCCTGTCCTCACAGCAGAGGGGCTCCAGCCCTCCCAGCATCTCCGGGGCCTCCTCTGGCCCCACGTCTCTCCTGTGCTGAGGCCCCAGAGCTGGAGGCAGCACTGCAGGGGGGTCTCCCCCGAGCGGAGCAGAGAGGCAGAATCCCCCCCCTTGCCCTGCTGCCCACGCTGCTGGGGATGCAGCCCAGGCTGCGGGGGGTTTCTGGGCTGCCAGCGTATGTTGCTGGCCCATGTTGAGCTTCTCATCCACCAACAACCTCAAGTCCTTCTCCTCAGGGCTGCTCTCCATCCATTCTCCGCCCAGCCTAGATCTGTGCTTGGGATGGCACCGACCCATGTGCAGGTCCTTGCAGCCATCGTCAGCGTTTGGACGGACAAGCAGCTCAGAGGAGCCACCCCTACACCAGGACAAACCCGGTGGGACTGTCACCGCTTTTGGGGTGTGGGGGGTGCCAGCCCTGCCCTGCCTTACCTCCTTGGGAGTCTTGAAGCCCAGACCAATGTTTTTATAGTAGCGGGGAAGCTTCTCCTTCCCACCCTCGCCCAGCAGCACCCGCTTCTTGTTCTGGAAGATGGTGGGCTGCTTCTGGTAGGCCCGCTCGGTCTGAGAGAGGGGGAGAGAAGGGAGAATCAGCACCTGCCCCACGGGACCTCACAGAGAACGGCCCCCCTCACCCTCCTGCCGCCCCCCTCCGTCCCTCAGCCCTCCCGGGGAGGGTGGCGACCGGTGCCCGCTCCTGGCGATCAGGGTCCGCTCCCAGCGATCGGGGCCCAATTCGGGGCCTGCTCCCGGCCATCGGGGCGGGGCTTTCCAGCGATCCGGGGCTGATTCGGGCCCGCTCCCGGCGCCCCGGGGCCTGATCCGGGGCCTGCTCCCGGCGCCCGGGGCAGGGGTTCCCGGCGCCCGGAAGCCTGATCCGGGGCCTGCTCCCGGTGATCCGGGCCTACTCCCCGCGCTCGGGGCGGGGGTTCCCGGCGGCCCGGGCCCTGCTGCGGCCGCGGCACCCACCTGCGTGTCCGCCATCTTGGAGCGCGCGGCGGAAAAGAGGCGGCCGGGCGGCGCGTGGCGCCCCTTATCCCAGGGGCGGGGCCAGCGCGACGGTAGTGACGTCACTTTCCGCTGCCAGGCTGAGGGCGGGGGGGGGGTTTGGCCCGGTGGGGCGCGGGTTTCCGTTCCACGGGGCCTTCGGGGGTTACCGGAGGGTCCCAACACGCAGTCTGGGGGGGACTTGGGGATTTTTGAGGTCCCGTAAAGGGTCAAGGAGGCCCCGGGGGCGGGTTTTGGGGATCAGCAAAGGGTCACAGCACAATATGGGGGGATCTCGTGGGGGTTTGTGATCCTCAAAGGGCCGTGGAGGCCCTAGGGGCCTTTGAGCTCCCCCAGAATGTCCCGGCATGTGTTTTCGGGGGATGTGGGAGAGTTTGAGATCCCTCAAAATGCTACAGGGTGGCCCAGGGGACTTTGGTGATAAACAAAGTGTCCCAGTACCCATTTTTGGGTGGTTGGTGCGGGGGGGGACTTGTGGGTTTTTGGGATTCCCCAAAGGGCCAAGGAAAACCCAGGGCGGGGTGTGTGTGTGTGGGTTTGAGGGTCACCAAAGGGTCGCAGCACCCTTTCTGGGGGGCTCTGGTGGGGGTGAGTTTGGGGTTCCAAAACGGCCGGGGGGGGGGGACGTTTGGAGTCCCCAAAAGGGCCAGGGGAGGGCTTGGGGGAGTTTGAGGTCTCCCAAAGGGTCCCAGTACCCATTTTGGGGTGTTCTGGAGGGATCTTGGGGTCCCCAATAAGGCTGGAGGGGGACCTGGGGACTTTAAGGGTCACCAAAGGGTCCCAGTGCCAATTCTGGGGGGGGAACTTGGGGGCTTTGGGGTGCCTAAAAGGGCCAGAGAGACCCTGGGGGATTGTGGGTCATCAAAGGGTCACAGCACTCATTTTGGGGGGGAGCCTTGGGAGGGTTTGGGGTCCTAAAAGGACCCCATGGAGGTCCCAGATGGGGTTTGGGGATCACCGAAGGGTCCCAACACCCACTTTGAGGGGGACTTAGGTGTTTTTGGTGTCCCATAAAAGGCCAGGGAGACACCAGGGGAGTTTGGGCATTGCCAAAGGGTTGCAGCGTCTGTTTTGGGTGGGCTCTGGGGTGGGTTTGATGTCCCCAAAAAGGCCAAAGGGGGTCATCCCCCCAGCACCCAGGTTGCGGGGTGGGGTTGGAGGGAACTTGGGGTTTTTTCCATCGAGTGAAATCCTGAGAGCGGCCCTGGCTGAGCTGGGTTTCCCTGAGCTCTGTAAGGGTCGGGGGCCGTGGGGGAGCTCGTAACCAGCTATGAGAATCATGGAATCATGGAAGGGTTTGGGTGGGAAGGGACCTTAAAGACCATCTAGTCCCACCCCCTGCCCTGGGCAGGGACATCTTCCAGAGAAGGGGAGACCCTCTGGGTGGAGGCCTCTGTGTCCAGACCACTGTGCGTGTTTCTTCAAGGTCCTTTCCAGAACCTGTCCATGATATTACTGGAGCTGGACCTAAATTACTTGGATTTTCAGTGATTGTGGCTTCCTGACGGATGTGTTACACGCAGCAGGGTACCTCGGAAAAGGCAGTAAATCTCTCTTTACTTAGTTTTACAGAAAGCCAGCAGTATAAGCTAATATTATTGTGATGCAAATAAAGTTATGTTAAACCAACAGCACACGGTACCTTGTTTACTGCATGTCATGTCATTAATATTTGAAGACTAAAGGGAGGATAGTGGCTTCTTAGAGCCCTTACTCTAAAAGGTGTTTTGTTCCCTGTTAATCATCGTCTGCCTCATTAGCGGCCGAGCGCAGGGGAGCTTTTGTGGCTGGAAGCGAAGGCATTTCTACCAGTGAAGAGAGAACTCGGGTGGATGGTGACTGACTCTCCCAGCGCTGGAAGCCCTCGCGGAGGGTGTTCACAGGGCTCCTGAAGGGACCGACGAGCTCAAGGAGGAGAAATCCAGGCGAGTTTACTCAATACGTGTGAAAAACGCGCAGCTCAGGAAGTCTCCTCGGCTGAAAATGCTCGGCGCTGGGATGTGGGTGAGGCAAAGGGCCTTGGCTCCGCCCCAGGATGCGAGCGGATCCCGTGCCGTGGGCTGGAGGAATATCTTCAAATTTTGGTGACTGGGACATTGACTTTTTTTGTGTCGAAGTGCGTGCCTAGACGGGTGCTCGCACTGGTCACCACACTCTTGAACAGGCGGTTGGGAGACCAAGGGTTTTTTGTATTTATTGTCTTCAAAGTCCTTTCAAAGTCTCAGGGGGAAAGCGGCATGAAATGGAGATACGTAACTCAATTACTTTGAAAATTGCCATTCTTCTCTGCAGATTATCCATAAGCTGATGAATAAAGAAAGAAAATAGGATTTTTTTTACTCATCTGTTTGACACTAAAAATGAAACTGAGTCATCTGCTGCCTTTAACTCGTAACGAATTGTGAAGAGTAGGGGAATAAAAAACGATAGCAATCTTTCAGGTGGGCAAATTCCATGGGTGTTTGGCAGCTGCCAGCGAAGAGTCTCGTCGTTGGGTTCAGCCTCTGCAGCAGCAGCTGGAGAACAGCTGGGGCTCCGCGGGACAGACCTGAGCCAGAACGAGGGGTGCAGGTGCGGGTGCCCCACTGCCGAGCTTCATCCTGGTGATGCAGAGCAAAGGAAACAGGAATTTCAGGCAATGGCTTGATCAGGAATCCCCGATTAACCCCTGATTAATCACCAGCAGGGCACGGTGCTGCGGCTTTATGGGAGAATCTAGTGGGCTGCTAGAAAGTGAAGAAAAGGCTCTTCCATCAGGAGATGCCACCCAGCCTGGGAGTGAGGAGTCTCCGGAGTCACTGCTGTCCCCAAGCCCTGAGTCCGGGGGGTTCCCCTGGTCCTGCCGCAGCGTCTGTTTCGGGGTAAGCGTTTCTGCTGATGGCAGGAAATGCTTGGAGAACATTGTGTGGATCCGGGGAGGAAATAGCAGAGGTAAAGCCTCTGCATTGTCTGGCGAGAGAGAGTTTTCCTCTGGGCGTTGTCTGGCATTATGAGATACTGTCAAGCCTTTGTCATAAGGAAATATGCAAAATCCATATTGCTGTTTGAGAGGAAACTCAAGGAAGCTTTGGTAGCTGCAGAGACCGAGCTGAGAAAACCAGTGACGACCAGTAGCAGGTTTCTTCTGGCAGCTGGAGGGAAAGTTCTGGAGCACTTTGAAATGGTACAGGAAGAAACAAAAAAAAATGTGCTCTTTTTTAATGACCTGCAGCATTAGTTTATGAGGAGAGATTATGGAACTGCTTTCACTGATAATTTTTAAAATAGAGTAATAGCTACTGAATGTGCTCTGTTTGGGCAGCTTGATCCTTTCCCGGTGTGCAGGTTTGGCCTTGATGGCGTAGAATCACAGAATGGTTTGGGTTGGAAGGGAGCTTAAAGCCCACCCAGTGCCACCCCCTGCCCTGGGCAGGGACACCTGGGACACCTCCCACCAGCCCAGCTTGCTCCAAGCCCCGTCCACCTTACCCTTAGCTCTTGAGCAGAATCATAGAATCATAGAATTGCCCAGGTTGGAAGGGACCTTTCAGATCATCGAGTCCAACCATCAACCCAACACTGCCAAACCCACCACTACCCCATGTCCCTCAGCACCACGTCTGCCCGGCTTTTAAATCCCTCCAGGGATGGCGACTCCACCACTGCCCTGGGCAGCCTCTTCCAATGCTTCACAACCCTTTTGGTGAAGAAATTATTCCCAATATCCATCCTAAACCTCCCCTGGCGCAATTTGAGGCCGTTTCCTCTTGTCCCATGGCCTGTTCCTTGGGAGAAGAGACCAACCCTCCCGGCTACACCCTCCTTTCAGGGAGCTGTAGAGAGCGAGAAGGTCTCCCCTCAGCCTCCTTTTCTCCAGGCTGAACACCCCCAGCTCCCTCAGCCGCTCCTCATAAGAGTAGGGTTGTTTTTCCCTTGGTCCCAAGCCTGGTGCTATTTCAAGGCTCCTGTCTATCCTCTACAGAGAACTGGGGTGAATAGAGAAATTCTCTGAGAACTGGAATGGGGCTAACGCAACTCCAGTTTTCCAGAAGGAAAAGGAGAGTCCAGAGAGTTACGGATGAGTCAGCCTCAGCCTGCAGAGAGCGTGGAGCACGTCCTCCTGTGATCCCTGTCTCCAAACAGATGAAGCACAGGAAGGCAATCAAGAGCAGCCAACATGGATTTTGCCAACAGCAGATTGTGCTTGACCAAGCACAAAGTTAAGGCTTTAAGTGCTGTAAAGCAGTAGCCCGTTAAATATTTTGTCTGTTGCCTTCTTGACATCCCTCCTGTTAACGTCTCATTAGATCTTTCAGGGATTGTTAGCAGCCCTGGTGATGAGGTTTTCTGAAGCGGTGGCTTAACGTGTTCCTGGCACAGGCTCAGCTCCTCTCAGCTCCACAGAGGTATGGGACGGGGTGTGGGGAATGCGAACGCTGCCAGAGATCTCCCCCACCTGCATTCCTTGGAGCAGCAGGAGCTCCCCATGCTGCTTGTTGGACGTTTTTCCGTCCAGATTTTTCTCATCATACCCAAAACTCACCCCAAGGGAGCTTGCTCCAAAGTCTGGTACCCCCGTGCTGACCAGGAACCAAAACCTCCCGTGATTCAGTGCTGCCAGACAGAGAGAAATGGCTTCTAGCCATGCAGAGGGCTCTGTTTGGGCTTGGTCTTTTTCTTCAAGGGAGAGTGGGCACCTCTAAGAGAGTTCTGCGGCAGGAGTGAGAGCGTGGGGCAGGGAGTGGGTGGGAAGGGGCTGCACACCTCGGCTGGTGCCATCCTGGGAATAATTCTCCCCCCAGCTGGTGCTGGTTGTCCTGGTAGCAACCTTCCAGTCCCTCAAGGGGCTCCAGGAAAGCTGGGGAGGGACTCTGGATGAGGGAGGGGAGCCATGGGAGGAGGGGGAAGGGTTTTCCACTGCAAGAGGGGAGATTGAGCTGAGATCTGAGGCAGAAATTCTTGGCTGTGAGGGGGGTGAGCCCCTGGCGCAGGTTGCCCAGAGAAGCTGTGGCTGCCCCATCCCTGGAGGGGTTCAAGGCCAGGTTGGACGGGGCTTGGAGCAAGCTGGTGTGGTGGGAGGTGTCCCTGCCCAGGGCAGGGGGTGGCACTGGGTGGGCTTTAGAGGTCCCTTCCCACCCAAACCCTTCTGTGGTTCTATGATTCTATGTAAAAGGCTCAGGGCAGCTGATTTGCAGCTGGTGTCTGGAGTGTTGACTATCACACCAAAAATATTTAACCAAGTGTTGTGGTTTGAGAAAAAGCACAAGAATTTATCGTTGTTCAGACAATTATTCTCTCACCCCATGTCCCCTCCCCACCCAGGAAGGTGAAGCAAGGAAAACAAGGAAACATGAGGGTTGAAATAGAAATAGATTTAATAGGGTAAAACTAAATAATTAACATTAATAATGCTAAAGAAGCCGTATCAATCCCAAGATCGATATAAAATACACAAGGACGATACCCAGCCCATTCCATCAGCAGGAAGCCGTGCACTCCCAGCAGGGGACAGCCAGTGGGGGACACCGCGAGCGCTGCGGCTTTGGGAGGAAGGGAAGGGCTCAGGGCTTTGCGGGTCACACCCAGCCCTGGGCAGCTGGAGACAGGCAGGGTTCTTGTGGCCCTATTGCAAACCTATTTTCCCATCCTAGGCCATTTTCTGTTTGCCTGACGTCCAGTACCTTGACCTCAGATAGACTCCAAGTCCTTCCTCTGCTCATTACCATTTGAGATTTCAAAACCTAGCAGATGTAAAAGTTAATTTGCAGCGGTGCTCGTTCCACAATGTGCTGAAGTCCTGCAGAGAGAAGGCACAATGCATTCTTCAGATGATTTGCAGCCCAGGCACAAAGATACAGTTAAGCAGGGCAACTGAGCAATCAGCAAAACATGTTTATATATTATTTATACACAGCCGTAGTCCAGCTGAGGCTGCAGACCTTGCGTTGGAGAGGTCTCCTAAGGACACGTGTGTGGAAAGCTCCTCACAGGCTCCACGCTCCGTGATGGCGCTGGGCTCTCCTCCGGGAAGGGCTTTCCTGGGTCGTCACACCAGCGCCTTCCCCTGCTTTACGTGAGAGCACCCAGAAGAAACTTTCAGATGGGAGCCTTTTTCTCTAGCAAAGAGGTTGGAGTGACAATTAATATCAATAAGGGTATAAGCAACGCTGCTCCGACCGCCACGACCGTCCCAGTCCTGGCTGTTGCTGCAAGATGGCTTTGTGTCTTGGAGCTGGGGATGGCGAGTGGGATGGACGGGGCGGGATCGGAAGGGTGCAATTAAGAGCAAACCTCCTGCACTGACGGCAGAGCGGGTAGGGAAAACATCTTGTCGTGTCGGGTGGACAAGAGCCCCTCGCTTAGAGATGCTCAGCGCTTCGGTGTCTGGGTGCACATGGCGTTGTATTCCCACTCGCGTGCCAAGGGGCAGGTTTTGGAGGCCATGTTGGGGGGAAGCGAGTATGAAATGAGCAGGAGGTGGGGAAAGCGGGAACGTGCTCAAGTGTTTACTGGGCTTGATACTGGAATGTGCCCTTGCCAAGATGCTTCCCTGCCACTGCCTCTCAAAATCTCAGTGCTTGTCGTCTATACGAGAAGAAATAACACGCTCAGCCCTCAATTATCTCCTTATTCCAAGGCAAAAAGTCAGACTCTGCGAGAGACCTCCGAAAGGGAAGCATGTGCCGAAACAGGGGCTGCCCACGAGCAAAGCTCTGGCCAAACACACAGCTCGATGGCCACCTTCCTCGCAGAGCTGTCACCAGAACGTGACACCCATCTGTGACGAGGCACGCGTGACAGACGCTCGGTCGGACAAAGCCGGGGGTTGGCAGGGATGTCCTGCACCTGGACGAGCAGCGCCGGGGACAGGTGCAGCCTCAGCACTGATGTTCCTGTTGGAAGTGGCAGCGTGTCGGGGAGGTGTTTGGCCTGGCTTGGTCCTACTGAGAGATCATGGAATGGTTTGGGTGGGAAGGGACCTCTAAAGCCCACCCAGTGCCACCCCCTGCCCTGGGCAGGGACACCTCCCAGTCTGGAGGGAGGTCTTTAGAGGAAGAAACTGCATCTCCCCGGAAATTTCTTGAAGATCTTAAAAAAGAAGCACTGCTGCTGTTTATGTCAACAACCCAATAATCCGATTTCAAATTCATAAATACAGCTCTGCTCAAAAGTTATTTGGATTTACCTTATACCCAGGTACCAAATGCTACAGAAACATCGTGTTGCACATTTATTGTTTTTCCTTAATGCGTGTCTGCAAAGAGGCCCCAGGCAGACCCGATGTCTGAATTCAGGGGTGAGGATGCTGCGGACGAGCACAGAATATAAACTTGAAGGGAAATTCTTCTGTTGTAAAGAAGACTCAGACGTTCAGATCCTTTCCAATACATAACTTGGCTTCTGTCTCGTAGTTTTACACAGGATTATGTTCTGCTCAAAGAGCCTAAAATACAGTGCTTCTCTCTTTCTCACCAAGTAATTGTAAGCCATGAAATAGAGGGAGTGATATATCCTCAGAGAAGACGTTGGGATTTGTCATGACCGAGCAGGTGTGGAGCTGGAGGTAGTCTGACTTCCCGATGATTTTACCCCTGTTCATGGCAACCCACTGCAGTAGCTTTTGATGGATTCCGCCCCCCCACCCCCCGACAGACGTTTCTCCCACTGCTACGCAAATCGTCGTAGCACTGCTGCCGGCCTGGACGTGCCGAACCGAGTGCTCGCCCACAGGTCTGGGTGAGATGAAGACGGAAGGATGAAGGAGAACTATATTGGAAGATGATGGGACATGAAGGAGATTTGGAAGATGAAGGAGAACTATACTGACACCTTAACAACTTGATGACAACTGGTCAGCTTCGGTTGCCCACTGGGTTACCTTCGGTTGCCCAGCGAGGTCATGGTGTCTCCATCCTTGAGCTGCTCAGACACTGCTGGGACGTGGTCCTGGGCTTGGACCAGATGGACCCCAGAGGTCCCTGCCAGCCTCACCTACTCTGTGCGTCCGTGAACTTTGCAGTTCTCCTCAGCAAAGATTATTTTGGAATTGCCAAACTTTGTTCCTGCCCTGCCAAGGTCCGAGGTCTCATCCTGCGTGCCCCCTTCAGAGCTGTCTGCCAAGGAGCTGGCCCATGGGCCACTCCTAAAGCCCTTTCTCCCTTCTCCACCCCCCAGCCAGGAGCCCAGCAGCTGTGAGGGGGTGGGATGGAGGTGGGACACACAGAGCCTCCTGGCACCGGCTGCGGACGGGCACCAGGGCACGGGAATGGCTCTGTGAGGCAGCTCAGCGGCCAGGGCGGGAGAGGTGGCTGCAGTGAGTGGTGGGATCACGGGAGGTCTTGCACCACTCCTGCCTCAGTGCTGCCTCCCCAGCTGCTCTGACCATGTTCCCAGCCACTCTGACACCTCCCCAACTGCTCCCACTGCCTCCCCAGCTGCTCCGGCCACCTCCCAACCGCTCCAACCGTGTTCCCAGCCATTCTGACACCTCCCCAGCTGCTCTGACCACCTTCCCAACTTCTTCCACTGCCCCCCAGCCACTCTGACCACCTCCCAACTGCTCCGACCATGTTCCCAGACACACTGACACCTTCCCAACCACTCTGAGTACCTCCTCAGCTTCTTCTACTGCATCCCCAAAGGCTCCAATCACTTCCCCAGCCACTCTGACACCTCCTCAACCGCTCCGACCACTTCCCCAGCTGTTCTGACCACATCCCAGCTGTCTGACCACCTCCCCAGCTTCTCCGACTGCCTCCCCAGCTGCTCTGACCATGTTCCCAACCACTCTGACACCTCCTCACCTGCTCCGACCACCTCCCAGCCGCTCCTCCACCAGCGAGGAGATGCTGCCTGGAGAGCAGCCCATGGTGTTTGTCCCTGGAGCTCAGTAGATCTGGGCAGCCCAGGCACTCTGTGCAGTTGGGGGCTGTGGGGTTCAGCCTGAGGATTTAGTAGATCAGTTGCTGGACCATCTCTTGGATCCATCCAGCTTTGCTGAGAGCTGGGATTAAGCCAAAGGAGAAAGGAGAAATGAACGTAGCAGTCACAGAATCACAGAATGGCCGGGGTGGGAAGGGACCTCTGGAGACCACCCAGTCCAAGCCCCTGCCAGAGCAGGGTCACCCAGAGCACGCTGCACAGGAACGCGTCCAGGTGGGTTTGGAATGTCTCCAGAGATGGAGACTCCACCGCCTCTCTGGGCAGCCTGTGCCAGCGCTCTGCCACCCTCAAAGTAAAGAAGTTCCTCCTCAGGTTTAGATGGAACTTCCTATCTTCAACTTGCTGCCTGTTTGTGCCCAGTTCTATCACTGGGCGCCACTGAAAAGAGCCTGGCCCCGTCCTCCTGACACCCACCCTTTCACTATTTCTAAGCGTTGATAAGGTCCCCCCTCAGTCGTCTTTTTTCCAGACTGAAGAGACCCAAGTCCCTCAGCCTTTCTTCCTGAGGGAGCTGTTCCAGTCCCCTCATCATCTTGGTAGCCTTTTGCTGTCCCTTCTCCAGCAGTTCCCTCTCCTTCTGGAACCGGGGAGCCCAGAACTGGAGCCAATGCTCCAGCTGTGGCCTCCCCAGGGCCACAGAGTAGAGGGGGAGGAGCACCTCCCTCCACCTGCTTGCCACGCTCTTCTTGGTGCACCCCAGGATGCCATTGACCTTCTTGGCCACAAAGGCACATTGGCCGGCTCACGGTCATCCTGTTGCCCACCAGGACTCCCAGGTCTCTCTCTGCAGAACTGCTCTCCAGCAGGTCAGCCCCCAACCTGGACTGGTGCCAGGGGTTATTCCTCCCCAGGTGCAGCACCCTACACTTGCCCTTGCTGAATTTCCTATGGTTCCACAAGGTTTCATAAGGTCCCAGACAGAGCATCTGGGCAGGAGACACCTGGGGACGGCGGCCGCTCCTCGGATGGACTGTTGTCGCCTGAACCACGAGCCAGCAGCGAGGGCTGGCCCAGTGGCTTTGTGCTGCTTCTATGGCTTTGAATAAAAGATGTTTTTCCTCTGCTTATGGAGTAAAAGGTTACCCCTTGCAGGCTGTTCCCTCGGAGGTGCTCTGGCAGTCACACCGCTGTAGGGAAGAGCTTGGGGGTGCTTTATGAAAAAAACACTTTTATTATTATTTATGTGAAAGAGCCCTTGCCTGCTTGCTGAAAGTGTTGGCCCAGACTTCACCCCAAACCACTTGAAATTGCCCTAATTTGGCCTTCCAATGCTGCTTTGCAGTCTGCTGGAAGGTAAGCACCAATTCCACCGTCGTGGCCAGGGGACACCTTTACCTACGCCCTTCAGGCCTGGGTGGGCAGTGCCCAAACTGCTTTGTGCAATCTTCTCTGAAGGATATTATTGATAAAGGACCCCTCCTCACCCTCCGTGTTCCCCTCCTCATATTTGAGGGTATCCTCTTCCCAGGGAACCCATCCCAGCCCCCCGCAGTGGGGCTGCGCTGGTGGCCACAGAGCCCCAGGAGACGCCTCTCTTGCCACAGGACCCCCGTGTGGCTAGGGGCCGGGGGACCGGGATTACGGAGTGGTCACCGTGGGCTGCACCAGCGTCAGGTGGGAGGATGGTGGTGGGACCAGCCAGCAGCGTCCATTGAAGTCTGACGATGAGATGAGATGATGAGATGTTCCTTTTGCACTGTCCTGATATCCGCGACGGCAGCACTTGCTTTATCTGTCTGCTTCTCCCTTCCCGATGTTTATCCCGCAGGTCTCCATCCTCTTGGCAGAGAGTCAGGGACTGTGTTTCAAGGGGGCTCCCCGGGGCTGCGATTCCTGTTCCTGGGTGGATCCAGGGCCACGTCCAGGGGACCCTCAGGAGGTCCTGCGTCTCCTGCTCTCCTGGCCTTACACCCGTTTCTGGCCATTTTCTTCCCACTCTTTCCTAACTGTGTGGATGTGGAGGTGGTGCCCGAAGCCCCAGGGCCAGCAGCGGCCCATGGGCTGCTCAGGACCCTCGGTCCCCTGCCACTCTGTAATGCCCTAATTATTTTTTCCTTGTGAGATTAACCAGAGCCTTTATTCCCCAGAGCAATTAGTCCTTCTCCTTCACTCCTGTGCTTTCCATAAGACGATTTATCAGGCTAATGTGCCGGTCTTGTGAATTATCCCCCAAAGCCTGTTTCTAACAACCAAATAATAACTTTTATCAGAGAATAAGGACGTCTAAGATGTCGGGTGGCCTGACCCATCTCTGAGCCCTGCTGGGAGCTTCTGCTCCCTGTGACGTTCCTGCTGAGTGATTGCCCACCAGCACTGGCGTGGTGAACAGCTTGTGTTTAAAAGCCTTCCCTCTTAATCCCTTCCCTAAGCCCTTCCGATGAGAGATGACAAGCTGCCGCGCCCAGGCGTGCTGCGATTTGGGGATTTTCAGGGAAAAACAGGTCTGCAGGAGCTGGGGTTCCCTCCTCCTGCGCTGCCTCCTCTGCCACCCTGGGGACGGCAACGGGTGTCCCCACATTTCAAAGCCATGCCAAGACTCATGATTTTTTTTTTTCTCCTGCCCAGAGTTCACAGAAACTGCAGCATTGGAGGCCAGGGGACAGAACCCATTCTGGGACCAGGGCTGTTTGTCCTTTTACCTCTTCCCACACTTCTGAGAATCACAGAGTCATCATGGAAGGGTTTGTGTGGGAAGGGACCTTAAAGGCCACCCAGTGCCACCCCCTGCCCTGGGCAGGGACACCTCCCACCAGACCAGGTTGCTCCAAGCCCCGTCCAACCTGGCCTTGAACCCCTCCAGGGATGGGGCAGCCACAGCTTCTCTGGGCAACCTGCGCCAGGGGCTCACCCCCCTCACAGCCAAGAATTTCTGCCTCAGATCTCAGCTCAGTCTCCCCTCTTGCAGTGGAAAACCCTTCCCCCTCCTCCCATGGCTCCCCTCCCTCATCCAGAGTCCCTCCCCAGCTTTCCTGGAGCCCCTTGAGGGACTGGAAGGGGCTCCAAGGTCTCCGCGGAGCCTTCTCTTCTCCAGGCTGAACCCCCCCAACTCTCTCAGCCTGTCCTCACAGCAGAGGGGCTCCAGCCCTCCCAGCATCTCCGGGGCCTCCTCTGGCCCCGCTCCAACAGCTCCGTGTCCCTCCTGTGCTGGGGCCCATGCCTAACGAGGGAGGTGTTTTATCAGCTGAAGGGTCAGTTAACATACTGGGCTTGTGTATCCACTGATATTTTATCAAGCTTTAAAAACAGAGCGTGTACCAGAATAGAAATTTAAACCACAACTGAAGGGTAAAAAAAACCAACAACCACTCAACAAATCAGAGTAATAAACTGCAGAGTAATGAAAGATATTTCTTTTGGCAGCGGGTGTGATTTAATAACCTCGGCAGACAGAGCAGATTGCTGTGATTGCGGCTGGGGAGACGGGGCCCCGCTGTCGCTGCCTCAGAGCACCTTTAGGAACTTCCCCAGCTCCATCTTCAAGCGTCGCACACCTTTGTCCTCACGTGTGCCCCCCCTCACTGCTCCCACCACTGAAACACTCCCACCGGCTTCAGCCACCTCCAACTCTGCAACAAATCGTGGGAGGCTCAGCACCAACACGGTGTCCCCTCACACCGTCCCCTCTGCCCAGCGTCTCTGCCTGGGAGGGTCCATGGCCAAGATGGGGATTTTGGGCTCTGGAATCACTGGGATTTTTCTGTCGGGGCTGGGGAGGGAGATGGCGAGAGCTCCCTGCGATTGCCACGGGCAGCAGGCTGGAGAAACGACCGCGTGAGCCATCGCTTCATTATTGCCTCTGCTTCAGGATGTGTTTGGCCAACTCCTCATCTTCTGCATCCAAGTTTCTGAAGGTCAGTGTTTGTCAGAAGCAGCACTGAGATGGTCTCCCCCAGCAGGATGCTGAATTATTAACCACAGCCCAAGTGCTTTTGCTGTCTCTCCCACCCCCGGCACCAAATGTACATACACAAAAAACTGAGGCGGAGAGAAATAAAGAGCCACAAACCACCAGTGAAGCTCTGTCTCTTCTATCTCAGGGACCTGCGCTTTTGCCAAACCAACCCAGTGACTTATTTCTCTTTTGCTCACACTCCCTGTGTCAGACCCAAATGATTTTAGCAAGGCTGCGTTTCAAAGACTTTGAGATGTGCAGGTTGGCCATAACGCTGAGGTGACAAGGTAGGACAAAAGCAATTGGCTTCAAGTTGCACCAGGGGGAGGTTTAGGATGGATATTAGGAAAAATTTCTTCACTGAAAGGGTTGTCACAGAATGCCAAGCATTGTCAAGCATTGGAAGAGGCTGCCCAGGGCAGTGGTGGAGTCGCAGTGTGGAGTCGCCATCCCTGGAGGGATTTAAAAGCCGGGCAGACGTGGTGCTGAGGGACACGGGTTAGTGGTGGGTTTGTCAGTGTTGGGTTGATGGTTGGACTCAATGATCTGAAAGGTCCCTTCCAACCTTGATGATTCTATGACTTTCCTGCTAGGTCATGTCGTGGTCCTTCCCATCTCCTGCTGGTCCTTCGCTGCCTCTCAGGGTGGTGGGAAGGTTTCCGTGGTCTCAGGGTGATATGACTGCACAGATGAACCTGGAAACCTGGATCTCAGAGAAGAGGGAACAGTATGGCTTGTGCTGGAGCAGTGCCTGGGGGTCATGCACAGATGCTATCCTGGCTCTGCCGTACCGGGATGTCCCAGGCAAAGCTCCCGTACCTGTGTGATCCCATTCTGGCTGCCCGCGCGCCAACTCCAGCTGCTGCCCTGGAGGTGGTGTTGGCCACGGAGCTGCTCCCTGTGTTGGCGCTCTCCTGGCCAGCACCCATTGGCGTCCCCACCATGATGGGCTTGGCTCGCCCGGTGTCAACCACGACCCCAGCCCCTATGTGGTTTGGGGAGGAAAGCCACAGTCTGCATGGAGCACCATCATCACTTGCTGTAGTCTTCGTAGGTGACCATAACTGTGGCCAACATGTGAAGAGTCTCCAGTGGTTTAGTGCCGAGCAGATGAAGGTTGGGTCTGCAGAGCTGGAGGCGCTGGTGTGACCCAGCTGCTCTGCGCCATCCTGGCCCCACCCTGGTGAGGGGCGGTGGGAATTCCCTGGGTTTGGGGAGGAATTCCCAGGGAGGGACGGAGCAGCTCGGACGTGGCAGGCATCTTGTGCCAGGACAGCTCTGCTGGATTGCTGCAATTACTTCTGATTTGCAAATGTGTGAGCTCCCTCTTCTGCATCCTCTTGGTATTTATGCAGAGTCTGGAGTCCAAATTAGCATAAGTTGTCAGTCGTAATTTTTGGTAAGCAGGATCCTGGCTTAAATGTTGTCATCCTGGCAGGGAATGCAAGAGAACAGCAAAAGAACGGAGGAAATGTCCAACTTCAGAAGAATTTGAATGCGGGTGTTCATTTCTCATTTGGTGTAAGTCTGGGGAGGTTTACTTGCGGGCTGAATAATATAAATGCAAACATACACCTGAGGCAATTTCATTACCGGTACCAAAGAAATGGCCAAACTTCAAGTGATGCTTCTGCCCAGGTAAAGTTTCCTCCCCTTCCTTTAATGGTGTGAAATAGATAAAATTCGTGGGAAACATTTCATGGAAAAAACATTAAAACGCGAGGAGTATTGGGTGTGACATCAGTGTTTGAGAGCAGGCTCTGGGCAGAGCTGGCAGCACCTGGGTCTCTCCGGGAGCCCGTGCAGACTTTGGGGTGACAAACTGGGCATTTCATCGTCCAGTTTGACTCAGCCTCCCGCCTGCGTCGTTGATCTATGGTGGTTTTGCTCTTTTCACTTCTCTGGGAGGAACAATGCACCAAATACATTTAAAAAGACTAAGAATTAATTAATAAATTGTTAAAAGTACACTTTCTTGTGGCGATGCAATGATAGATACATTTTTTTATCATGAAAAATACTCTTCTGCTGGGGTTATCAGCACACAGCTTCCACCTGAAAGGTGCTGCCGATGGTTTTGATTAAATTATTGGTTTGTGGTGTTGACCAACTCTACAAGGGCCCTCTACAAGAGATGGGTGTGCTTCTCCTGGTGTCTGCTGCAATGTCTTTCCTCAAAGAGTGGGTTAAATATGAGTTTTGAAAAACAGCAGCAGAAAAGGTCAAAATGATGTTATTGAGCAGTTTAAATCTATTAAATACAGTTCCTGCCTCTTACCAAGGAAATATTGCTGGTAGCAGAACGGCATTAATTAGAGAGCAGATGTGACGAAACTGTTTTGCCGATGACACACTAAAACATATATCCAGGCAAAAATGACAGGAGTGTAAGTGATGGAGTTTCATGAATGAGTTGGACACTGTTGGGTGGAATCCAACACTGAAATGTGCACAAGAAGGACATGGACCTGTTGGAATGGGTCCAGTGGAGGGCCACGAAGGTAATCAGAGGGCTGGAGCACCTCTACTATGAGGACAGGCTGAGAGAGTTGGGGTTCTTCAGCCTGGAGAAGAGAAGGCTCCGAGGAGACCTTATAGTGGCCTTCCAGTCCCTCAAGGGGGCCTACAGGAAGGATGGGGAGGGACTCTTGATCAGGGAGTGTAATGATAGGACACGGGGTAACGGCTTCAAACTGAAGGAGGGTGGATTTAGATTGGCTATCAGGAAGAAATTCCTTACTGTGAGGGTGGCGAGGCACTGGAACAGGTTGCCCAGAGAAGCTGTGGATGCCCCATCCTTGGAAGTGTTCAAGGCCAGGCTGGATGAGGCTTTGAGCAGCCTGGTCTGGTGGGAGGTGTCCCTGCCCAGGGCAGGGGGGGTTGGAACTAGACGATCTTTAAGGTCCCTTCCAACCCGAACCATTCTGTGATTCTGTGATTCTATGAAATGTGACACAGTTCAGGTGAACCTTCCCCTCATTCAGATGTAGGTGGTGAACATGATAGAAGGAGAAGGCCTGTTGAATTCAGGTGATGCTCTCCTGGGGATTTTCTCCTGTATTTCGGGGCTGCTGGGGCCAGGAGCCCATCACACATCATAGTGCTGTGCTCATGGGGCTTTCACCTTCATTAGGACAGTCGTAAAGAAGACCCTCAAGATGAGGGCGTGACAAAGACCCATGATGAAGGTGCTGCCCAAGGGCCTCCTAAAGTTGGTGAGACCCACCAGGATGCTGGTGGATGCGCTTTTGAAGAAAAGAGA
Organism: Fratercula arctica; assembly: GCA_947846985.1. Classification (NCBI taxonomy): domain Eukaryota; kingdom Metazoa; phylum Chordata; class Aves; order Charadriiformes; family Alcidae; genus Fratercula; species Fratercula arctica. The sequence goes on from CANTUZ010000001.1 coordinate 313,052, forward strand.
GAAGAGGAACAAGCCTTTCCGTGCAAGACACAGGCTGGTGGATGGGTTGGAGAAGCTACTCCTGCTGGAGTGTGCTCTGTGATGGTGGGAGGCAGCCCACCACCCAAGGAGGGTCTGTCAGGGGACTCTACTGGTTTCTCCTGGGGAAGCAATGACCTATCATTTAAAAGATGCGTAGATGTAGCGCTTAGGGACATGGTTTAGTGGTGGACTTGGCAGTGCTAGGTTGGACTTGATCATCTCAAAGGTTTTTTCCAACCTAAATCGTTCTATGATTCCATTCTATCAGTAATAAATGTAAATAATTCATCCATCTTCAAAGGCCCCATCTGCTCCAAGGGCCCCCTTTGTCCAGGACCACCCCTTGATCCTGCGAGCTCTCTGCCATGTTCTGTGCTCTTGATGGGGCAAAGGCTGGTTTGGAGCCCCTGTGTTAATTGTTTGTCCAAGTGGCTTTCAGCCTGCCTTGTATCACCCACCAGAGTTTGCACCTATCTTCTCCTCTCAGAGGTGCCTGCAGCATTTTTGTCCATCCCGCCCCTGTGTTTAGCTGGTCTGGCTTCTGTGTCCTTCCTTTGGCCATCTGAGTTGGAGTCTTCCAGCACTGTGTCCTTGTGTCATCTCCAGATGGCCAGTGAGGATTTCCTTCTTCTGGGATGGAGAATCCAGCTCCTTACGGTTGCTGCTAGGTTTGCTCATCCCTCCAGCAGCTCCTGGTGGCCAAATCTATGTTGTATTTCCAATTTTGAGCTGCTCCGTGGGACACCGAGCGTGCCTACAGCCTTGTCCACATGTGAGGTCTGCCCAGTGCTCCCCATCCCTCCCGGGCCAGGCAGCTGCTGCTGCAGAATTAGCACTAAACTCATCATGTTTGAATATCAGCCCATGCGTATTTCATTATTTGTAGAGGAATTTAATTTGCTAGCTCAATTTAATCTGAAGATCTCCTAGACGTGGCGGTGAAATGTGCTGACAGCATGGGCTCCTTCCTCTTTCGGTAGATTTCTTGGTATCCGTGTCCTCGTGGATGTCTTTCTTTTGTCGTGTTTCTAGGAGACTTATTACACCAGTGCTCTCAATTAAGGCCAGACATTGCAGCTCTCGTCTTGTTTCTCAGCCCGATGGCAACACTGCTGACGCACACGCATCACTGGTTTGGTTCCCTTCTCTACACCTCTGTTAAGGGACACTGTTTTATTTTTGACCATTTCCAGCCCTTCGCTCAAGGGCACTCAGTTTCCACGCTGTTGCTCCAACCTGTAGCCATTTCTTCTGCCAGCACCGGTGTTGTCCCACACTTCATTCAGTGTGAAGCTCCCCTCTCATGTCCCTCATTCTGCATTTATGGCTCATCTGAGGTCTGCAGGGGCTGCCTTTCTCCCTGTTCCTGGTGGTGGGGCAGATGGTGCCAGTTTCTCCACATGCCTGGCTGGTGGGCAGAGACCTGTACCACCGCTCCGGGGATGTGCGGAAAGGAAGGGGAAGGGGAGGGCTGGGGGAACTGCAGTTAAACACAGGCGTTCATTTTGGAAATGCCCAGCCGACATCAGCAGGTGTCCTTTTTCATACAGGATTCGCCCCTAAAGTATGTTTTCATGGGCCAAAATTTTCCTATCAAGATGCCTAAAATGAGACAACTAAAAAGCATTGAGGCACTGGCATGGAGTGAGCTCATTGCTGACCTCATCAAGGCTCAGGTGCACTGGAAAGTTTCTTACTTGGGCTGATTCCTCCTCTTCACAGAATCACAGAATGGTGGGGGTTGGAAGGGACCTCTGGAGACCATCTGGTCCAAGCCCCTGCCAGAGCAGGGTCACCCAGAGCAGGTTGCACAGGAACGTGTCCAGGTGGGTTTGGAATGTCTCCAGAGACGGAGACTCCACCACCTCTCTGGGCAGCCTGTGCCAGCGCTCTGCCACCCTCAAAGTAAAGAAGATTTTCCTCATGCTTGCACAGAATTTCCCATGTTCCAGTTTGTGCCCGTTGCCCCTTGTCCTGTCCCTGGGCACCACTGAGAAGAGTCTGGCCCCATCCTCTTGCCCCCCGCCCTTTAGCTCTTGCTGAGAACTGATGAGATCCCCTCTCAGTCTGCTCTTCTCCAGGCGGAACAGCCCCAGGGCTCTCAGCCTTTCCTCAGCACAGAGATGCTCCAGCCCCTCTGCATCTCCGGAGCCTCCACTGGACTCTCTCCAGCAGTTCCCTGTCCTTCTGGAACTGGGAAGCCCAGAACTGGACCCAGTGCTCCAGCTGTGGCCTCCCCAGGGCAGAGCAGAGGGGGAGGATGACCTCCCTCCACCTGCTGGCCACGCTCTTCTTGATGCCCCCCCAGGATGCCATTGGCCTTCTTGGCCACAAGGGCAACGTGGCTGGCTCATGGGTGACTCATTGCCCGCCAGGACTCCCAGGGCTCTTCCTCCTGCCCGTTGGGATGAGCGCTGGGATTGTCACCACTGCTCCCATCCTTTATTTGTGGAAACCATCCCATGGGGCTGCCGCTATTTACACACATGGAGCAGGGGGTGAGTGACACGTCTGGACAACCCTACCACAACCTGGAGTTTCTCTTCTCATAAAGACAGGAGAAAAACCAGCCATCTCTGTGGTTAATTATTCAGCTCTCAATGCAAACCCTACAGAGAGAGAATGCCACCAAACAGCCTGTGAACTGCCAAGCTCCCTGCCCACAGCCTTGAATTGCGTTTCGCCTGCTCCTTCCCTCTTTCCTGAGAGCAGGATGGACAGATGGATGGTGCGGGCTGTCATGGGGCGATTGCTGTTCGGGCAGGGCTCAGCGCCGGGCAGAGGGTCTGCAGCAACTGCCCTCCACCCTTATCGTCCCAGGTCCATCCCTGACAGAGACACGGCTTCCCCTGTGAAGGGACTGTAGATAATACTTCTGGACTAATAAAAATTTGCTGAGGTGATAAGGAGATAACAACCTCAGCACTTATTGGGATATGAGGCTTAAAGGCCTGATTATTGCATGATTAAATCTGTACTGGCTATAAGAAATCTCAAGCATCATGTAAATTATGATAATTCCAGCTTTGTAGAATACTGAATTATTAAAAGTCCTGGAGTGCCCACTGAGGAGAGGGAGCATGTGTGCATGTGGGCACTGGGGCCAGGACACCCTCCCTGTCATTGTCCCCATCCCCATCCCATCCCATCCCCATCCCCATCTCCATCCCCATCCCCATCCCATCCCATCCCATCACCATCCCATCCCCATCCCTGCCCTTCACAGGGAGCTGGGGGCACCCACCGAGGCTCTACTTCTGCTGGTGGGCTGCTGCCAGGTTGGGTGGAGGCCAAATGTGTTGGGAACCTGCAGCGTAAAAGCACTTCAGGTCCCATCGTGGGAATTGCTAAATGCTTCCCGAGGCAGATGGGGACAATATCCATCATCTCCTGGGGACAATATCCATCATCTCTTGGAACAATATCCATCATCTCTTGGGCAGTGCTCAAGACAGTGCAGGGCCAGGTCCCAGAGGAGTTTTTCCATCCACCACAACATCCAACCCCGTCCCGCAGCTGACGTGGGGAGAGGCGCAGGTAGGACCCCCTTGGAGCTGCAGAGCAGCCACCACAGCACCCTGTGAGCTCCTCCACTTCTGATTATCAGACCATAAGATGGAGCACGTTGGCTCAGGCCATGGGTCTTTCTGGCCCCATATTCTGCCTGAGGTGGAACCTGCGGGCAGAGCATGAAGGTGCCCAATGTGTGATGCTGCTCCAGCTCCTGGTGGTGCCCGCGCTGCCGCAGCCCGTGCACTCACCACGCTGCAGTGTGGCCAGCAGGGACCGTGGTGGCAAGCCCGCGGTCCAGGCTCTCTGTTCACAGCGTGACACAGTGACTATCAGCTCTCTGCAGATTTCCAGGGCTCACTGGTAAGAGCCGCTTTCCTACTGGGAAGCCCAGCCCAGCTCTGGGATTACACCAATTGCAGGGGCTGCTGCTTGACCACCCTCACGATGAAAATATTTTTCCCAATATCTGGTGGGAATTCCTCCTGCTGCCGCTCACTGCCTTGTGTCCTGTCCCTGTGCCCCTCTGTAAGAGCCCCAGAGCCCCTGGGCTGGTCCAGGGGGCTACCCGGAGGAGGGGCTGTGCAAGCCCCATGCCGTGGCTGGGGCCCACATCCAGTCGTCGATGGGATGTGGAAATTCTTAACCCTGCACTGGGCAGGAGGGGTCTGGTCCCTCATTGCCTTGGTGCGAGTGTTGGCAGCCGGGCTGATGCCTCCTCCCTGAGGATGCAGGGTTGTCCCCGCATCCCCACGGGGGACAGCATGGGACGGTGTCCCCGGCCATGGCGCAGGCAGCACCCTCCATCCCCCCCAAGGACACCCCCACGGGGAGGGCACGGAGATGTGCAAAAGGATGGGGAGCCCTGGGGCGGGGGGCCAAACCCCCGGGCTGGACGGGTAAATCCGCACACGAGTTTGGGGACGTTCTCAGCGCATGAGGGAGCCGCTGCGATCTCGCTGCCGTGCGGGATCCCGCGGCCGTTCCCCGGGACGGTTCCTCCTCCGCGCCCCCCGCGGCCGCGCCGGCGGTGAATCAGCGGGGATAACGACGCGGAAAAGAACAGTTAAGTGTTGGGAGGGGAAAATCAGATAAGAGAAGAGAATGCAAAACGCCAAAAAAAAAAAAAAAACCAACAAACCCCAAAAACAAACGCCGGAACAATAATGTGCTGTGATTAAGCTCTTAAAAGAAGTGCAAACAAGGTCCAATGAAAAGGAAAACAAGCGGCGCTTACAGCCGGCGCCAGAAATAATGACAGCAAAAGCACCTAAAACCAGTGGCGTTAGAACAAACTGAAAAAAAAAAAAATGCCATTTGAAACGAAAAACAAGCGAATGTTGCGTTGGAATAAACACAAAATAAGTTTTAAAAAGATGAACCGGCTGATGAAAAGCCTCGGGCAGTGCAAACGCGGAGGCAGAGCGCGGCCCGGCCGTGCCTGCGCTCACGGGGCTGGTGCCAACGTTGGCGACGGAGGTTTGGAATCCGCAGCGGCGCTCGGGAAGGGAGAGGAGCTTTTCCAGCCGGAGTTGCCGCAGGGGACCCGCCATCGCTCCCGGCCGTGGGCTCCCTGTGCCGGGCTGGGGATCCCCGGGGAAAGCCGTCGGGATGAGCTGCTGCCCCGGCCCGGCCGTGGGGCGATGCAGGGATGCGGGTGCACCGGGACGCGCGTGCGACAAATAACGTTCTGAGTTAGAGCTTTAGCGCAGCATTTACAAAAGTCGAGAGGAGAAGAAGCCAACCTGCAGCCAGAATTACATTTTAAGTTAAATAATAGCATGTGGAAGGCCGTTGGGAAGCTATGCAGGGCTGGGTGAGTGCCGGGGAAGGAGGGAGGCCCTTGCTTCTTGTGCTGCATGGGGCTGTGAAGATGATTATGAAGAAAGGCTGAGGGATTTGGGTCTTTTCAGTCTGGCTTGATAAGCCTTCGGTTGAGGCTTTTCAACGCTTACAAATACTGAAAGGGTGGGTGTCAGGAGGATGGGGCCAGGCTCTTCTCAGTGGTGCCCAGTGACAGGACAAGGGGTAATGGACACAAATTTGGACATAGGAAGTTCCACCTAAACATGAGGAGGAACTTCTTCACCATGAGGGTGGCAGAGCCCTGGCACAGGCTGCCCAGAGAGGCGGTGGAGTCTCCGTCTCTGGAGACATTCCAAACCCACCTGGACGCGTTCCTGTGCAACCTGCTCTGGGTGACCCTGCTCTGGCAGGGGCTTGGACTGGGTGGTCTCCAGAGGTCCCTTCCACCCCCTATCATTCTGTGATTCTGTGATTTCAAACCTCAGAGCCCGGCAGCATCAGGGGCACGGGGAGATCTAAATTTGCCGTGCCATGGGGAGAAATCTCACTTTGGGACGTACCCGGGAGAAAGGTGGCCGGGATGGTGCCATACGCCTGTGACGGGTGTACAGCCTGGATGGATGGAGGGGTCGTTCCCAAGGCTGGGATATACCATGGCAGCAGTTGGAGCTCCCCTGTCTGGTGGGATTCGGTGCCCTCCTCCTGCACCGAACTGGGTTTGGTGGCAAACCATGGCGTGGCATCACCCCACGGTCAGCGAAAGTCTCCCTCACTCCCTTTTTTCCCCATAATTTTTCCAGCCTGTTTGTCTTGCACCATCTAGTTCCACATTTCCAGCCCCACGTGGATGGTTCGTCTCCTGCTTTAGGAGAGGGAGGGCAGGGGCTGGTGCTTTCACAGGGTCCTTATGGGATTGCACAAGGAGTAATGGATGTGCCAGCACGACCTGCAAGAGAAACGAGCATTTTGGTCTTGAATGGGGCAGACGGGACCCCGGGAGCCTTGGGCACAGCCAGGTGGGGGGATGGCAGAAGGGGGTGAGAGGAGTGGGCTGCTGGGGGGTGCTGGGAGTGAGGTGCAAGGGTGGCACAGGGGGCTGGAGATGCCGAGGGCTAAATCTGCAAAGAGGAGCTGTTGGCAAAATATTGAGTGGGGCCAGAGGAGGCCCTGGAGATGCTGGGAGGGCTGGAGCCCCTCTGCTGTGAGGACAGGCTGAGAGAGTTGGGGGGGTTCAGCCTGGAGAAGAGAAGGCTCTGCAAAGACCTTCCAGCCCCTTCCAGTCCCTCAAGGGGCTCCAGGAAAGCTGGGGAGGGACTCTGGATGAGGGAGGGGAGCCATGGGATGAGGGGGAAGGGTTTTCCACTGCAAGAGGGGAGATTGAGCTGAGATCTGAGGCAGAAATTCTTGGCTGTGAGGGGGGTGAGCCCCTGGCGCAGGTTGCCCAGAGAAGCTGTGGCTGCCCCATGCCTGGAGGGGTTCAAGGCCAGGTTGGACGGGGCTTGGAGCAAGCTGGTCTGGTGGGAGGTGTCCCTGTGCAGGGCAGGGGGTGGCACTGGGTGGGCTTTAGAGGTCCCTTCCCACCCAAACCAGTCTGTGGTTCTATGTTCCAGCAAACAATAGCTAGTGGGAAGGTAGCTGGTGTGTTTAAAGGATATGGAAGACAAACACTCTTCAAACACAGAATTACAGCTCTTATGTCCTCAGCCCCACCACTGTGGCCTCTGCTGCGCCAGGGAGGATGCTATCAGGACCGCCAGCAAGTGCTCTTCTGCGCAGAGGAGTGGGGCACGTGAGGGCGTCTTCTCAAAATGCAGATGTGCTGGGAAAATCACCTCTGCTCCGCGGGCGGCGTGGGGGGGGCTGCGTCGCACAGTGGGGAGCAGCAAAGATACTCAGCTTGCAAGTCATAATTAAAAGAGGCTTATCTGACTTTACTGGCTGCTCCGCATATGCCCAGCGTTGATCTGAGACTTCTGGTTTCCTCAGGCAGAAAGGAGGATGGACTTTTTAAAAAGTGTGCCTTGTCAGGAAGGTCCACAAGCCCCCAGCGCTGCTGTGAGTGGGCGGCACAGGGGGGGATCCCGGAGCCCAGCCAGGACCTGCAGCCTCATCGGCACAGGCAAAACCAGCCTGGTCCCTGCGGGGGAACCTATGGATGCCATACGTGCTTCTCTGGGGTACGTCAGCCCCTGCCCATAAACCTGATGAGGGTTGTCTGTTCTCCCAGCAAACCCCCAGGAGAGCCCTGCCCCACGCCAGCCCCACATCAAGGGGGGCAGCTCACCGGTATCTCCGTCCCCATCAGTGCCATACACCTGTTGTGTCTCCAGGACCCCCGGCTGTTTCTCCTTGTCGCAATGGGGCGAAGCTGCCCCGATCCCATGTTTGCTTTCCCCCCAAGCTGCTGCCGTGCCCGGGGCATGGAGCATCTTCGGGTTGAGCTCCATAGCCCCATCCCTGCCTGTCTCACCCTCATGGTTTCCTTCATTTGTGGGTGAATCAGCTGTTTTGCAGCCACAGCACCCAACGGCTCCTGCCCATCTGCAGCCCCAGCGTGGGGCCATGCCACGTGCCCTGTGATGCTCTGCCTGGTGGGTGCAGCCGCCCACGATGTCACCAGCTTCGCAACCCCCTCATCACAGCCGGCTCGGGGCTCTGTTTTGGGAACCCTCATAGAATCATAGAGTGGTCTCAGTTGGAAGGGACCTTTCAGATCATCGAGTCCAACCATCAACCCAGCACTGCCAAGCCCACCACTACCCCATGTCCCTCAGCACCACGTCTGCCCGGCTTTTAAATCCCTCCAGGGATGGCGACTCCACCACTGCCCTGGGCAGCCTGGTCCAATGCTTCACAACCCTTTCCATGAAGACATTTCTCCTAATATCCATCCTAAACCCCTTCTGGCACAACTTGAGGCCGTTTCCTCTTGTCCTATCGCCTGTTCCTTGGGAGAAGAGACCGACCCCCCCCTGGCTACACCCTCCTTTCAGGCAGTTGTAGAGAGCGAGAAGGTCTCCCCTCAGCCTCCTTTTCTCCAGGCTGAACACCCCCAGCTCCCTCAGCCGCTCCTCACAAGACTTGTGCTCCAGACCCCTCACCAGCTCCATTGCCCTTCTCTGGACACGCTCCAGCACCTCAATGTCTTTTTTTGCAGTGAGGGCCCCAAAACTGGACACAGCACTCGAGGTGGGACCTCACCAGTGCCCAGTAGAGGGAAAAAATGTGGGAGGGAGACCCTTCTACATGTGGATCCTCCTTCTGGGTTGAACGCAGCTTGAAGCCCTCCACTCCTGTGGCATTATCCCGTGCCACCAGTGTGTTGCACTGTCCTGGCTCCTGCTTCAGCATCCACAGCCCTTGCTGTGCCCACGTCTTGGGGACACTCACCAGGCAGGGAGCTCCCACCTCCGCAGAGAGCACCCAGGAGCTCAGGGCTCTGCAGAAACTGGCTGAGGGGATTTCAGTGGTGGAATTGCTGTTTTATCTGACTTCTGGGAAGTCGCTGCCCTTCAGCTGCATCTGACAGATAAGAAGGTGCGAGTCGTGCGCATGTAATTATGTGTAATTCTTTGCCGTTTTATGTGTGCTGTGAAAATATTTGCTGTAGTTAATTCAGCATAAGCTGAGACAGCGTTTCACGTGCGGCTGCGTGCCATGAGACTTTCCCTGTGGGAATTTCTCACTACACTCGTCTTGCTGTGGCTGTGGGTATGGGCGTTTTCAGCCCCTCAGCACTGTATTGAGGTGCCCCTGGAAGGCTGGAAATTAGAAGTATGTGAAGGCAGAAGAAATCAAACCTTCGTTCTGTGCCCCAGCTTCCCCTCTGCAAACCGACCCTGGAGACGTTGTGAAGGTCCAGGAGGAGCTTCTGGGTCCTGCCTTCTTATGGGCAGGAATGCGGCACGTGGAGATTTCATGGGCCTTGGATGGTGCTTTCAGACATCAATGTTGCAGAACATTGGGAAGCAGTCACCTGGACTCCTCTTTCAATGAGGCTGGACACCATTCTTCCAGAAGCTGGATAGAATCATGTCTCATCCTGGGGGTGCGTGGGAATCCTAGAATGGTTCGGGTTGGAAGGGACCTTAAAGATTGTCTCATTTCAACCGCCAGCCCTGGGCAGGGACACCTCCCACCAGACCAGCTTGCTCCAAGCCCCGTCCAACCTGGCCTTGAACCCCTCCAGGCATGGGGCAGCCACAGCTTCTCTGGGCAACCTGCGCCAGGGACTCACCCCCCTCACAGCCAAGAATTTCTGCCTGAGATCTCAGCTCAATCTCCCCTCTTGCAGTGGAAAACCCTTCCCCCTCGTCCCATGGCTCCCCTCCCTCATCCAGAGTCCCTCCCCAGCTTTCCTGGAGCCCCTTGAGGGACTGGAAGGGGCTGGAAGGTCTTTGCAGAGCCTTCTCTTCTCCAGGCTGAACCCCCCCAACTCTCTCAGCCTGTCCTCACAGCAGAGGGGCTCCAGCCCTCCCAGCATCTCTGGGGCCTCCTCTGGCCCCGCTCCAACAGCTCCGTGTCTCTCCTGTGCTCAGGAAAGAGCAGCTGGGGGACTGAAAAGTCCTTTCTCCATTTAATCTGAACATTGATTAATTTGAGCTGCACCCATTCCAGGGAAGCTGTCAATGGCCGGAAGATCTGGTTCCTCATCAGCAAAGTCTTTGAATACTCCCGACTCTCCCAAGTGAGCTCTGGGGATGGTACTGGACATCAGCTGGGACTGGATGCTGGTGGTTCCCCTGTGGTGATGCACCCGCTGAGTGGTGAACACCAGCAGGCACCGAAGCGATGGGACATCCCTCTGCAGGGAGATGGACCTGCCTTGCTCGGGTCCATCTGAAGCATCTGGTCCATCCCCATCTCCTGCACACACAAAGCCCTGAGGTGTGGGTGGAGGGGTTCCTCTGCCCTCGATGGTCCTCTCCTGCCGTCACTGTGGTGTTCAGCCCCCACTGTCACCCCTGTCGTGGTGCCTTGTCCTATCGCGTGTTGGCCTGTGCTCTGGGAGAGGCTGGTTTGACTCATTTGACCAAAATGAATGACTGGGCTCCCAGTCCCATCTGTGGTGTCTGCTGGGAGGGGGTGGCTCCTTTTCTGGGACATAGTCAAGCAGGTTGTGAGCGTGCTGGCAGATGTCATGGGTCTTCTGACGTTGGCCCGTTAGCAGCAGGGCTATTTTATAAGAGGGTTGTTGAAGACCAAGAGCAAGATGGACCAAAGCTAGGTAGGACGGGGCTTTGAGCAACCTGGTCTGGTGGGAGGTGTCCCTGCCCAGGGCAGGGGGGTTGGAACGAGATGTTCTGTAAGGTACCTTCCAATCCAAACCATTCTGTGATTCTATGAAGATATTAACTTTGGGACTACATCTAGGTCATTGCGGATGCCTGAGACTTGATTTCACTCCAGAGTCCAAACTCCGTACAGGTCCTTGCTGGTTTGTGGTGTGTCGGGGAAGGGGAGGTGATGGAAGGATCGTCCATCAGGCTCTGCCTGCCCTGCCTGGAGGTGTGAGGGCAGCTGGCTGCAGTGGTGGATCTTTGGTGCTGCTGTTGGTGCATGAGCTGGGCAGATAACGGCTCCACTTCTTGCAGCAGTGGTGCTTCTCCCCTTGAACTATGCTGCAGGCAGGCACTGTGCCCAGGGGAGGGAGAGCTGGCTCTCTGGGCATCCATCCCAACACCCGAGTCTGCAGCCCATCGTCCGACCCCACAGCTGCGCCTGGGCACCGCTTCCACCCGCTCTGCTCCAGAGCAAAAGGGACCCATCCATCCGGCCGAGGGGAGAGGCTCTGCGTGAGTCAGGAACCAAAAAAACCTGCATGCCAGAACATGCTGGCAAAAAGGAAAATGCAGCTTGAAACGCAAGCCAAACACTCACTTGAGATCAAAAATGGGAGGGCAAAGAAAAAGCATTTTTCTCGGCAGCCACAAGGAGCTAAGCACTCCTACAGCTTGCATATTAATGCAACCATGCGCATCGCATAATGAAAAATACCAGCTGGCATCAGATTTGTGAGAAGTTCAAGGGTTTGCTGACCCTCCCACCTCGCCCCAGATGGGCTGCCCGGCTGTTATGCGTGATGGATGGAGAAGGACAGATACAGCTCCGAGACAAGCAGCTACTTCTGACGTGATGAAAGCAAAGCAAAATGTCTCGTTGCTGCTGCGCTCTGCCTGACACGCTAAATTCTGCCAGCTCCTGCCTGCAGGATGCTGCCTTTCCTCTGCACGGCAAGCAGTAACTACTCCAAAATTATTATTTATAGTTTGCACAGGTTTTCTGCTCTCTGCGCTCCACCTCCCCACCCACCCCCCATCTCATTTGGGAAAACGGATTTGCTTCCACCACCTATATTGTTAATTGACAGATTTGCATTTAATCTCCTGAATGGGGAAGCACCAGAAGACCAGAGCCCTGCGGCTCCCCTTGGCCCGAAGCATCCTCCCGGGACTCGCAGCGTAGATGTGCTGAGATCTAAGACATGGCCACTGCGAAGCCTCCTCCACAGTCACCCCCAGCAGCTCCTCGGTCCTGGTCCAGGAAAGGGCTGGTGAGTTCCCACGTTCAGCCCTTCGCACTGGGGCTGCTCTTCATCGCCGCGGCATGACGGGCTCTGTGCCACCTCCCCCAAAATCGGGGAGATCCTGTGAAATTGGAGTGATCCATGAGGCAAGTGGGATGCTGCCATTCTCTGCAGCAGACCAGGGTTGGGTGTTGGGGTCTGATGGATGCGGCACTGGGACGGAGACCTCACGTTGCACTTTCTAGCAATGGGAAGGTGCAGGCACATGTTTCAGGCAGGTGTCACCTCCCGGGGTGGATGTGGCATATCCTCCATCAGGCTTGGCTAATTGCAGCTTTCAGGGGATGAGGGACACAGCTGAGGGGTGGATATGGCCAGGTGAAAATGTCCCCATCGGTGAGCTGGTCCCAAGGCTCACTCCCAGTCTGGTCTGCAAGGGGACCGGCCGTGGTGAGCTGTGGTTTCAGTCCCCAGCTCAGCAGGACGGACCCCCTGCCCCACAGCCAGAGACCTCCAGATCCTGTGGAGGGAGGGACGCGGAGGCACGGGGGGATCCGGGAGATTTAGGCTGTGGGGAACCGCTGGATTTCAGCAGCAGGGCTTGAACAGAGGATGATCTCTGCTCTGTCAGAGGGTCACCTGCGCCCACGCAGGCTCTGCCTAAGGACAGGCTAAAAGGCCCCTTCCCCATTTGCATTTGCTGCCCTGAACGTCACTGCTGCAGCGCCGACATCCATGCTGCAGGCTGGGCTCTTTCCCCCTGCCCAACCTGAGTGGGCATCGTGGTGTCCTCTCTCCTCCCCGGCTTGCAGGGAGCCCAGAGGCATCTGCTCCTTCCTCTCTGGAGGATAGAACCCAGTCGCTTCGCCTCTGCTCCTGCTCTCCTGGTCGGGTTCGGTCACTGGCGATGCTCTGGGATGGGGATAGTCAGGCGATCGCCTGCTGGGGGGTGCTCTGGGCTTGTCTCCGCTCCGAACCTCCCTGCGGCACAAAGCCTCAGTGCTGGACAACTCTCATCTTCTGGGATGGAGGAACCTGCTGAGAACTGCCCATGCAGCCAACTCCTCACCAGCGCCACTTCTCTCAGAGTTAATCCTCTTGGACAGACAGAAAGACTCAGGTGTCTGGTTTTCTCCACCAGAAACCAGTGACCTGGATCGGATTCAGCACGTTCCAGCTTCCCCGTCCCTCATCAACATGGGGACCAAGGGGCAGAACAGCTGCCGTACAACATCAGCCCAGGGTCCAGCTCCACACAGTCTCTCTTGATGCTGCACATCATAGAATCATAGAATGTGTTGGGTTGGAAGGGATCTTTAAAGGTCATCTAGTCCAACCCCCCTGCATCATGATGGGCTTCTGGTGTGAACACCAGAACTCAACGTTGGGCCCAGCGGAGAGGAGCTCACCCCAGTGAGCACTGCTGAGCTCTGCCGGGATTTGTGGTTTCTCTTATCTTGTACTTTATTTTTTAGGTGTTTTTAAATAGAATATCAAAGACCCCTGTGGCAGCTTCCAGTCACACTGGCTTCAGACCAGGAATGGTCATCCTTGTTGGACTCCCAGGCATGGAGAGGTCTCCTCTCTGGACTTTTCTCCCCTTCTTTTTCGTGTATATTACTGCACTTCTAGGCAACTTCATATTTTTCTTTGTCATAACAGGATAGTGAAGCCTCACCAACGCAACGTACCTTTTCCTTTCTGCGTTAGCAGCAGCAGAGTTGCTGTTACCGGCCTCCACGGTGCCCAGGACATTAGCTGTTTTCTGGGTGAGGGTTAGGGACATGTCTTGGCACTGGCCTTGCCCAGCTGCTTCTTGTTCATTTTACTTTTGCTGCTGAGTCAGCGATTCTGCTGCCCACAACGTTTGACCGGGACATTGCCATCTGCAATCTCCAGAGACACAGGACGTTATTGACCCACTCAGCCCCAGGGAGACAGAGCTGGCAGCTTCGCCGGCGGCCTCTGCATCGTCCTCCCTGTCGCTTTCCCCCTTCAGAGGCGGCTGCCGCACTGCAGGAGCCGCATCATCCCTCATTCCTGCATTGGGTCTCGCTGGGCTGGCCCGTGTGAGCGGAGAACTCAATGCTGCGGGTCAATGTGCCAGCGGGGATTATTGCCGTCCCTTGCAGATGGATTCTCAGGGTCTCCCAGCGCCCCCAGATGCCCGTCTCTGGGCGATCAGCACCCGCACTCCTACTGCAGCATCATTTTGGTGTTCCACACATTGTAGAAATGCCTTTTTTTTCCTCCTTCGGTTTTCCTCCATCAGTTTGGTGGTCACAGCACCCCTGCCACACATCTATATGGCTGTATCCCCACGCTAAACCCCATCAATGTGGCGTGAAAACCAAAGAGACTGGTGAAACGCGTGGTCTCCAGCCCCTCGTGCCTGGGCTCTGCAGGGACCAAGGCCAAGGATCACCCATGCCAGTTCTCGTCGTTAAGGGCTCTTCAAGGCAGGGATGAAGGTCTGGGCAGAGAAGGAGAATCCCCGCAAGCAGTGTCTCAGAGAAGCACCAGCGACAGCCCTCCGGCTCTGCAGGGTGGAGAAGCGAGCATCTCCTACCCCCAGCCTGCCCCACTGGCGTGTTCCCTATCCCCAGCCTGCGCTGTTCCCGGGATTCTGGCTCTACAACTGTGTCCTACCACATCCTGTAGCACCACTGAGAGGGTTCAGCAATATGGAAATGCACTGCTTTTTCACAGGATTTCCCTCTGCCTTGGGGACAGCTTCTGCTGGGGGCAAACTATTTAAATTCATAGAATGATAGAATCAGAGAACTGTCCAGGTTGTAAGGGACCTTTCAGATCATCGAGTCCAACCATCAGCCCAACACTGACAAACCCACCACTACCCCATGTCCCTCAGCACCACGTCTGCCCGGCTTTTAAATCCCTCCAGGGATGGCAACTCCACCACTGCCCTGGGCAGCCTCTTCCAATGCTTGACAACCCTTTCCATGAAGAGGTTTTTCCTCATATCCATCCTAAACCTCCCTGGTGCAACTTGAGGTGGTTTCCTCTTATCCCATGGCCTGTTCCTTGGGAGAAGAGACCAACTCGCCCTGGCTACACCCTCCTTTCAGGCAGTTGTAGAGAGCGAGAAGGTCTCCCCTCAGCCTCCTTTTCTCCAGGCTGAACACCCCCAGCTCCCTCAGCCATTCCTCAGAAGGCCTTCATGTGGCAGGGCTGTTGCGATAGGATGAGGGGTAATGGCTATAACTAATAGAGGGGAGATTCAGCCTAGATCTAAGGAAGAAATGTTTTACGCTGAGGGGGGTGAGCCCCTGGCGCAGGTTGCCCAGAGAAGCTGTGGCTGCCCCATCCCTGGAGGTGTTCAAGGCCAGGTTGGACAGGGCTCTGAGCAACCATGTCTAGTTGAAGATGTCCCTGCTCATGGCAGGGGGTTGGAATAGATGGCCTTTGAAAGCTCCTTCCAACCCAACCCATTCCATGATTCTGTGTCTGTCCTGCCATGTCCCAGGAAGCACTTCACAAACCCTTGAGCTGGGATGCAGTGGCCAAAGGACCTGCTGGATCGTGTTGGACCATCCATGCTTTGGAGGACGCTGGGCTGAGCCCACAGTGTGGGTGAAGTTGCCAGCGCAGAGGGCGAGCGTGGCACTGGCCCGGCCCCATGGAGCAGAGGAGGACGCCAGGACATGACAGCCTCATTGTGGAGGGACGGTTTTGCCATTTTACTGGAATTGGTTTGGGCAATGACAATGGGAAGGGGGTTGCTAAAATGAACAGTGTGGAAGGAATGCTTTGTCTGTACAAATGGATTCAAACCTTTTATTGCCAGATACCGTAACAAAGACCAAGGAGGCTCCATCTGCAAAGAGCCGTGGCCAGTGGTCTCAGCTGCTGGTATCGTCTGAATGGCTGGTAAATCCCTGATGCTTTTGAAGGTGTCAGTGCCTGTGTGCTGCTATTGAACTCAAGCTTTGCTGAGGGGTAGCTCAGCAGTCATAACGATGCTGTTAATAGTAATTACTTCCTATCTGAGGATACATATTTTGTCCTTATTAAGTCTTAAGTGTTTTCTATCTTTTGGTCAGAAAAGAAATGCTTAATATAAGGAAGGGAAACCTATTCTTGATTGCATGCACTCCAAATGACAACACGTGATGCCTCTCCCAAACCCTTGTGTTTGTGGGGGTCTGATGCGCTGCCGTGCTGGTGTCATGCCCGCTGTGTCCTCCCGCAGAGCTGGGGCCAGGGCTGTGCTGGCGATTTCAGCAAGTTTGCCAATGACACCAAGCTGTGTGGAGCAGTTGACATGCCAGAGGGATGGGGTGCCATCCAGAGGGACCTGGACAGGCTGGAGAGGTGGGTCTGTGTGAACCTCATGAAGTTCAACCAGGCCAAGTGCAAGGTCCTGCAGGTGGGTCAGGGCAATCCCCAGCACAAATCCAGGCTGGGTGGAGAATGGATGGAAAGCAGCCCTGAGGAGAAGGACTTGGGGGTGCCGGTGGATGAGAAGCTCAAGATGAACTGCGGGCAGGACGCCCTCCCCACCAGTGCCATGTGAGTCCATGCGATGTGCCCAGCTCTGGGAAACGGGAAGGGACACAGGGCAAGAAATGCGATTAGCACACTCCCTGCAGCGGGAGGAGGGTTGAACTCACATCCAAGGGTATCCCAGCAGTGTTAAGAAGACTTCTCTCTTCCTCAACCAAGTCATTTTTCTGAAAGGCGAAAGCCTTCACAACAGAGAGATTAATTTAGCATCCGCACCTCTGTCCAGTGAGCCAGCAGCCCAAGGAATTATTATTAATAACCGGTATTTGCAATCCTGTGCCTTTCCACATGCACTGCACCGCCATCGCAGGGAAGGTGATGAACGACGCTCGATGTTCAGGCCATTTGCCAACAGCAAGTGATGCCAATGGCACGTGCAGCCCCAGCGCCGTGCAGGACGACCCGTGCATGGGCTCCCAGCGCCCGCACTGTCCGTACGGCATGAAGCCCCGGGAAGGCGGGTGCCGCGGCCAGGCCCTGGATGCGGGGTGGGTCTGACAGAGGAAAATCTGCTGCACGGCCCCAGCAGAGCCAGCGCCCGGGGAAGGCACCCAGAGCACCCCACGGTGAGACCCCAGCCCTGGCCCACGGCTCCTCGGCTGGGCAGAGCCCAGACACAGCACTGCCCCCCTGCTTTGGGCAAGTAGGGGGGGGCAGGATGGGCACGGGCACCCCTGCCAGACCTTGTGCAGCACCCCCCAGCCCTGTAGATCGTCTGCGCCCCCCTCCCCCCCCCGCCATCCTGCACTGCAGCCCCCCCGGCTCTGCATGGCTGCCCTGCAGCCCACCCTCACCCAGCCCAGCACAGCCCCCCCACCCCAGCACGGCACCCCCCGGCCATACACAGCACCCCCAGACCTCCCCAGCATCCCCAGCCCTCCTCGACCCTGCACAGCCCCCCAACCCCACACAGCCCCGCCAGCCATGCACAGCCCCCCACCACAAACAGACCCCCCATCCCACACAGCCCCCCAGCCATGCACAGCCCCCCAACCCCACACAGCCCCCCAGCCCACACAGTCCCCCCAGCCCACACAGCCCCCCAGCCATGCACAGCCCCCCATCCCACACAGCCCCCCCCAGCCATGCACAGCCCCCCATCTCACACAGCCCCCCCCAGCCATGCACAGCCCCCACACTGGGAATGGGCATTGGGAACAGGGACGGGAATGGGGGGGGGGCTGCCAGCACCGGGAACAGGCATTGGGAACAGGGATGGGAATGGGGGGCTGCTGGCACTGGGAACAGGCACCAGGAATGGGAATGGGGGGACTGCCAGCATGGGGAATGGGGACAAGAAGGCAGGTGCGCTACAGGAACGTGAATGGGAACTGGGGCGCTGCTGCCCCTGGGAACAGGAACAAGAACTGGGAAGGGGAATGGGAACTGGGAACCAGCAACGGGAACTGGCACTGGGTGGGGGAGCTCTGCTGGTACCGGGAACCAGGCACTGGGAACCGGGGGGGGTCTCTGCTGGTGATGTCACTGGGCACTGGGAACCAGGCACATGGGGATGGGTGCATGGGGCTGGGGTACGTGGGAAGGAGGATCTGGGGATGGGTGCCTGGGATGGGGGGGTCTGGGGACAGGGTACATTGGCGGGGTCTGGGGACAGGGTACATGGGAAGGAGGGTCTGGGGACGGGGTACATTGGAGGGGGGGGTCTGGGGACAGGGTATGTGGGAAGGAGGGTCTGGAGATGGGTGCCTGGGATGGAGGTCTCTGGAAAAGGTCACATGGGGATGGGTGCGCAGGGAGGGGTGCGCAGGTCAGCGTGCCCGGGATGGGGTGCTGGAGGATGGAGTGCTTGGGGACAGCGTGCCCGGGACAGGGTGCCCAGGGCTAGTCCCTGGGAATGGGTGCCCAAGACAGCAATGGGGCTCGGGATGGCCAGCGTGGCGGGGGCCGCTCCAGCTCTGCGCTGGGCACCTTGTCCCCCTGCCCATGTTGGGGAGGGATGAAGGGCCTGGGGCTGCTGGGGGTCACCTCCAGGCCACCTACTTTCCCAGCAGTGTCTCCAAGTCCTGCCTGACCTGGAGATACAGCCAGAGCCTCGCTGGCTTTTGCAAAGCAGCGCTGTGCAGTCCGTGCCTCAGTTTCCCCACCTGTGCAGGGCAGCCTGAGTCCAGCCCCTCTCTCTTCCCTGCCTGGGTGAGGAGCACTCGGGACACACCTGGACCATGGTGGTGACGGACCCAGCTCCCCACTCTAAGCACCCTTCAAACCCTCCTGGCTTCCCGTCACCCCAGGAGCTGAACTTGGTTGCAGCCCCAGAGCGAATCCTCAGCAGAGGAGGAAGAGGATGCTGAAATCAGTTGAGACAAAAAGTTGGTTGAGGCTGAAACTCCCCATCTGGGGAGTCCATAAATCTGCAGGAATGTCCTCGCTTGCTGCCTGGGTGTTTTCCTTTTCCTGGTGGCCGTGCAGAGGATGGGCTGCTATCGCAGACATGCTGCGCAGGGCGCTTGGGTGACCTGGGCAGTGGTAAGGGGTGACAGCACCGGCGTCAGACCCCGCTGCTTCTGCAGAGCTCCCCTTCCCCGAGAGGAATGTCAAAAAAACTGAAAAGCAGTTTGACAAACCTGAAAATTGGGTGACAATCGTGATATACAGGGCATGCTGGAGCTCATGCCAATGTCACCCAGCGCTGCTGGAAGTTTTTGTGCTGTGCGCGGGATCTTCATGGCGGCTGAAGCAAGGCTGTCACATCTGGGGGGCATGTTCCTAACCAACACTGAGGACACGCGTAAGTCACATAACTTCAGAAGGACAAGTGACAATTCCTGTCACATCAAGATGGGAGGGCACTGGGTACGCTTCTGCGCATTGCCTTGATGTCCCCCCCTGTCCCCTCCGGCACCTGGATGGTGACAAGAGCATGGACAAAGGCAAGATGCTCTTCCTGGCTCATCACAAGCAGCACTTTGTGTTCGCAGGGAAAATGTTTGCCTTGTGCAGGGTAAACACGTCCCTGGAGTCATTTCTGAATGCCACAGAGAAAGGCTCCTAATGGATCTCCCACACCTGGGACAAAACACATCTTTTGTCGGAAGAAAAGCAGGAGCAAAAGGGCTCCTGTTGCTCAGATAACACAGCCCAGGTGACAGCTTGTGTTGGGAATACCGGGGAAGGGAAGATGGGCATCAGAAATAATCCTCTTGTCGATCCTACCCCCTTCATGGCAGGACACAAGGAAGCCGAGGGGGGCTCGGTTGGAAAGCGGCACTGCACAGCGCCCGTGACGGTGAAACGCGGCTGGGCAATTTCTTCAATGCAAACCCGGCAGAGAGACTCGAGGGCTGGAAGCAGCAAAGCCCGAAGCAGCAAGAGCCCGAAGGTTTGGAGCGAGCGGCTCCCCCGCGGCCGCCGAGCCCCATCCCGCACAAACCGCAGCACCCAGGGCCAGCGGAGCCGCTCGGCACTGGCCCCAGCACGAAACCGGGCATTTATCCTCTGTCAGGGAAGAGAGAGGAACAGAGGCTTCCCGGGATCCCTCTCTCGCCTGGGCAGGCACATCTTGGAGACAGGGAAATAAGGGGAGAATAAGGGGAGAAGGGCACTGGGAGGGACAAGCTGACCTGATTGGGGGGGGGTTGTGTTGCATTTAATGAAATAACTAAATAACTAAATAAGTAACTAACTGCTTTGTGTAGGGGCAGCGGGACGCCCTGTTTGCCTCACAGTGAAGCAGTGTGGGGGCAGCAGGAGGGACTCGACCTCCAACACGGATGTGTGGGACCTGCAGCACGGCCACAGCTTCACCGGGGCAGTGGCTGCCGGCAGCGGGACATCGAGGACCAACAGCATCCATCACCACAGGCCGTGCTCCCCCCACACTGGGGGGCTGCCTGACACGAGGACTTTTCTGTGCATTTTATATTTGCTCAGCAAACCCTACAACTGGTGGCTTCCCTGGGGCCAAGACTCTCCATGCTGCGCTGGTACCGTGTCCAGGGAGTTGGGGGTCCTGCTGGGGAAACCCTCTCCCTGAAATCACAGTATTATGGAATGGTTAGAGTTGGAAGGGACCTTAAAGCCCACCCAGTGCCACCCCCTGCCCTGGGCAGGGACACCTCCCACCACACCAGGTTGCTCCAAGCCCCGTCCAACCTGGCCTTGAACCCCTCCAGGCATGGGGCAGCCACAGCTTCTCTGGGCAACCTGCGCCAGGGGCTCACCCCCCTCACAGCCAAGAATTTCTGCCTCAGATCTCAGCTCAATCTCCCCTCTTGCAGTGGAAAACCCTTCCCCCTCGTCCCATGGCTCCCCTCCCTCATCCAGAGTCCCTCCCCAGCTTTCCTGGAGCCCCTTGAGGGACTGGAAGGGGCTGGAAGGTCTCAGCGGAGCCTTCTCTTCTCCAGGCTGAACCCCCCCAACTCTCTCAGCCTGTCCTCACAGCAGAGGGGCTCCAGCCCTCCCAGCATCTCCGGGGCCTCCTCTGGCCCTGCTCCAACAGCTCCGTGTCTCTCCTGTGCTGAGGCCCCAGAGCTGGAGGCAGCACTGCAGGGGGGTCTCCCCCGAGCGGAGCAGAGGGGCAGAATCCCCCCCCTCGCCCTGCTGCCCACGCTGCTGGGGATGCAGCCCAGGCTGCGGGGGGTTTCTGGGCTGCCAGCGCACGTTGTCAGACCCAAGCCCTTCTCCTCAGGGCTGCTCTCCTCCATTCTCCGCCCAGCCTGGACTTGTGCTTGGAATTGCCCCGATCCACATGCAAGCAGCAGCCATGCGAGCCCGGCCACGGCCGGGAAGGAACTCGCCCAGCGCCCCTGTGGGAGTGGGATGGTGTCACCACACGATGCTTTGATGTTTCGGAGGAGCTTCATGAGTCGCAGCCGCTCGTCCTCAGCCCGCGGCACGGCTGCTCCCAGCGCACCGCAGCTCTCCCACCTGCTGCAGCTCGTGGTACCCGGGAGCGATAAATGTCATGGCAGTTTGTGAGCAGAGAGGTCAGGGAATAAAGCTGAGCCTTTGCTGGTGGCGATCCTGCCCCTCCTGCCCCCTGTCCCCTGGCTTTGCCGTGCGACACCCACCTCCTGCAGGTAAAGCTCTCTCAGAGGGAAGGCAATTTGGAGCAAAAATAACATCGAGCATCGGTGCTGCTGTTTCTCCACGTCTTTGTTCTCTTGACCTCGGGGATGCGCAGTGGTTGCCACCGAGCTATTATAAGCTGTGAGCATCGTGTTCTGCCTCCCCGCTCTCACCGTGCTCTTCTCCCTGGGAGAAAACACTTAAAGGTTAAATATATGCCGGCCACTGCTCGGCGAGGTTCTGTAGCTGAAGAGAAAAACACAAAACAAACATTGTGCATTTGGACAAGAACCGAGGGAGGATTTCAGTTTTGCCCGCTGGGACGGCAGAGCCCGGCCTTGACCTTGGAGCAGGGGGCAGGAGGGTCCCTCCTGAGCCCATTTTCTGGTGTGAACAGTTCTGAAAGGGAACCAGAGTAAAAACAAATAAAACCACCTCGGTCAACGCAGAGTTCAGCTCCGTGTGCCTCTGAACTCCTTACGGGTGTTTTTAGTGTTCTGGTTTTGGAGATGAAATGTAAGGTAGAAGAACACAGCCCAGCGCTGGAGCGAGGGGCTGATCTGCAAAGGGGACTGCAAAGGGAGAGCTGCTGGGGCTGGTTTTTGCGGAAATCTGCTGGGACACCATTTCTGTGGGAGCCCAACAACAGCTCTTGCCCCACTCGCTTCTGAGCTCTGTTCGGCCCCAAACACCCATCTCTGCCTGGATTTTACAGTTCCTCCACAGCGTCCTGGTTAGAGATGGGGGTGAAGGTGGGGCTGTGAGCCCCCCCCTGCAAAAATCTGGACATTTTGGAGATTTCCAAACTCTCTGTGTCAGAAGGACACCAGGTTCCTATGGAAAGCTGGTGTGAACCAGACCACAGCTGGGACATCTTCGATGCTCCCTCAGCTGGTGCTGCTCCCGTGGTGGCCGGGAGCTCAGCACCAGTGGTTCCTCCTGCTCCACAAGGCCATGATGCAGCATCAGAGCTAGCCATGATCTGCTGCCTGTGCAAAATAACCAGGAAGATGGGCTTCGAGTGCTGGTTTGGCACTGCAAGCAGCAGTGTGGGGATGCGGCGTCCCAGGTAGAGTGCTCCTTCCTCTGCAGGAAGAGTTTCAGGCACCGCCACCACCATGGTTCTCTGGGCTGCTGTGAGGGGTTTTGTCTATAGGATGCGGGGAGCATCCTCTGCCAGTGCAAAGGGTTCTGTGTCTGGTAGCAAAGCGTGTAGCCCTGAGTATAGAATCATAGAATCATAGAATGGTTTGGGTGGGAAGGGACCTTAAAGCCCACCCAGTGCCACCCCCTGCCCTGCACAGGGACACCTCCCACCACACCAGCTTGCTCCAAGCCCCGTCCAACCTGGCCTTGAACCCCTCCAGGCATGGGGCAGCCACAGCTTCTCTGGGCAACCTGCGCCAGGGGCTCACCCCCCTCACAGCCAAGAATTTCTGCCTCAGATCTCAGCTCAATCTCCCCTCTTGCAGTGGAAAACCCTTCCCCCTCGTCCCATGGCTCCCCTCCCTCATCCAGAGTCCCTCCCCAGCTTTCCTGGAGCCCCTTGAGGGACTGGAAGGGGCTCCAAGGTCTCCCCGGAGCCTGAGGATGTGCTTGGCTTGCCATGTGGGTGGGGAACAGAAGCTCCAAAAGCACCAGCCCAGAGGAGCTCTCCTTAGATGGGGTTGAACCACAGCTGGGGGGGGGCAAGTCTAATCCAGGCCAGATGTCGGGTTTTCTGTACTCAGGTGCACAGAGGTGGGAGGAAAGTCCCTTGCTCTCAGGTTGCAGGTGCTGGGAGGAAAAGGACCTGTGCAATAAATAAAAATGATTAAAAAATCCTTGGAAACAATGGCAGGACAGCTGTGTTAGCCTGACTGCCGGTGCCGCGGTGGGGCCAGGGGAGCTCAGCCTGGGAAAGGAGCAGCTGAGGCTGCCCCGACACAGCCCATCCTCCTCGCTGGCACTGCAGAACTGCTGCGATCGCTCCTGTCACCGCTGTCCCTGGGATGACGAGCAGCTGAGCTGCTCTTTGCGGTGAGATGATGCAGAGTGAAGATGTTGGGGATGTGCTTTAGCCTGGTTTGTGCTGGGCGCGGGGGGGAGTGACTGGGGTTGCTCCCACAGGACACAGCGCTGCTTTCTCAGCTCCTTTCAAACCTCTTTTCCTCATGTCCCCGCTCTGTCAGGCTGCAGAGCATGGAATCACAGAATTGTTTAGGTTGGAAAAGACCTTTAAGATCATCGAGTCCAACTGTTAACCCAGTGCTGCCAAGCCCACCACCAACCCGTGTCCCTCAGCACCACGTCTGCCCGGTTTTTAAATCCCTCCAGGGATGGCGACTCCACCACTGCCCTGGGCAGCCTCTTCCAATGCTTCACAACCCTTTTCATGAAGACATTTCTCCTAATATCCATCCTAAACCTCCCCTGGCGCAACCTGAGGCCGTTTCCTCTTGTCCTATCGCCTGTTCCTTGGGAGAAGAGACCGACCCCCCCTGGCTACACCCTCCTTTCAGGGAGCTGTAGAGAGCGAGAAGGTCTCCCCTCAGCCTCCTTTTCTCCAGGATGAACACCCCCAGCTCCCTCAGCCGCTCCTCACAAGGCTTGTGCCCCAGACCCCTCACCAGCTCCGTTGCCCTTCTCTGGACACGCTCCAGCACCTCAGTGTCTTTTTCTGTAGTGAGTGGCCCAAAACTGGACACAGCACTCGAGGTGGGGCCTCACCAGTGCCCAGTACAGGGGGATGGTCACTGCCCCAGTCCTGCTGGCCACACACACTGTTCCTGACACAGGCCAGGATGCTGCTGGCCTTTTTGGCCACCTGGGCACACTGCTGGCTCACATTCAGCCGGCTGTCGACCAACACCCCCTGCTCCTTTTCTGCTGGGCAGCTCTCCAGCCACTTTTCCCTAAGGCTGTAGCATCCCTTGCCCTCTCCTCCCTTGGTCCTCTCCTCCCCACAGCATCCCGGCTGGACCCTGGGGGGCTCTGACGCCCCGGGCGATGGCTGCAGCCGCCCGGCCAGGGCCCGATGCCCGCACAAGCCCCGCAGCACCCGGCTGTCGGGGCTGCAGGACCGCGGCATTTTTTGCCTCGCAGAGACCTCTAGAGCCGACTCTCTGGAACATCGGCGCATCTCTGGTCTCTGAAGGGTGCCGTCCACGTCTGGCCTCTTCTGTGCAGGCTGGGGCACCGCAATGAGCTTCTCAGGCTCGTTGCTCGTGGAGCCGCTCGCTCCCCTTCCCCAGAGCAGCCCCCGAGAAGTCCCCTGTGCGTGACCCAGCTGCCTGGGAGAGCAGGGGTCGCCTCTGCCTGCTGCTCCTCCCGGTGACAGCCTCTATTTCTGGGGTGCCATCCTTGATCCTGGGTCCCTGTTCAGCCCAGCAGCCCCAGGGATATGGGGTGTCGGAGCATCCCCCAGGGATACATGCTGCACCCCCCAAGGATGCGTGCTGTATCCCCCAAGGATGCGTGCTGTATCCCTGAAGGAGGGCTCCCACCCACCGAAGCCTCCCGGTACCCGTGCTGGCATGGGGTGGGATGTGGCACGTGGCTGGGGCAGGTCTGGGGGCTGCACTAGGTGTCTGCTGGGGACACCCGGCCACTCAGTCCGGGGTGGTCACGGCACTGGATGCAGGGGGGCAGTGGCCACAGAGGGGGCCCGTGGTGGGAGGTGTCCCTGGGTGGGGAGCAAAGCCGGAGCTCCTTGATTAAGCCCTGTGTTTGCAGAGCAGCAGTGGCACATCCTCCGTTTGCCGTACAGCTCCCGCTCCCTGCGTGGACACTCGGTGCTGGCAGGATGGGACATCGTTACCGACCGCAGAAGGAATTGCTGCCTACGCTGGAGGAAACTCAACTTTTGCCTTGGAAAGCCCAGCATAATTCAAATTCCTTCCTAAAGCGAGAAGTGAGGAGAATCTAAATGATGCATTTTGAAATGCACAATGCGTAAGAAGAGAGACAAAAGAAACATTTCTAATTCTTTGCATGGCTTCCATTGAAAATTTCCATGACTACTGTGGGTGTTGTGATCCCCTGTGGAAGAGCTATTGCCATCCCAAGATTCCAGATCCTTCTGCAAGCACAGGGCCTCCCCCTCCAGCCCCGTTCTTACCCCAAAAGCCATGGGGAGGCATCCCCTGGCTCTGGAGGAGGAGGGAGACGTGGCCCAGGGGAAAGGGCCCTGGAGGGATGACAAAGAGCTTGCATTAATTTCCTTTTGATTTATAATATATTTCTTAATGGAGAATTCTCTGCAACTGCCTGAAAGGAGGGTGCAGTGAGGGGGGACTCAGTCTCTTCTCCCAAGGAACAGGTGATAGAATGAGAGGAAATGGCCTCAAGTTGCACCAGGGGAGGTTTAGGATGGATATTTGGAATAATTTCTTCACCGAAAGGGTTGTGAAACATTGGAAGAGGCTGCCCAGGGCAGTGGTGGAGTTGCCATCCCTGGAGGGATTTAAAAGCCGGGCAGACGTGGTGCTGAGGGACACGGGTTAGTGGCGGGTTTGTCAGTGTTGGGTTGATGGTTGGACTCGATGATCCGAAAGGTCCCTTCCAACCTGGACCATTCTATGATTCTATGATTCTATGAAAAGTCTCCTGTTCCACCCCACAGTGAGGAACAGGACCTCATGGTGGCACCAACTGGAGGTGGGGACAGAGGCAGGATCACGGCACCCGAATGCTGCCTCCATGTGTCCGACTGTGTGCGGAGATGGGGAGGCAGCGCCGGGCCCCTGTTACGGCCAGGCTTGGAGGGGGGATGCTCAGGGGGGGCTCAGTGATGGCTGGTGTGCATCGCATCCGCTCTCCCCACTATCCCCTCGCTGACGGGGCCGTTGGAGCCCCGCAGTCCCCGTGGCTGTGCAACTCCATCCAGAGGGCACCCACAAGGGCAGGGGAGGACAGAGGCTCCACAAAATAAATCCTGGGCTTTGCTGCTGGGAGCATGCTGGGAAGGTGTTCAGAGATCCCTGTGCCAGGCCACAGCTCATCCCGAATTAAAGGGCTGTGAATTAAAATAAAATTGATCTGGAAGATATTCCCTGCAGCAGGAATGGTAGAGCCGTTTCTGTACGGCAGCTGCGTCCTCAGCAAGGACCCTTCTGTGCAGACACGGCAGACCCCTGCCAGGCTCCTGCAAGGGGCTGGAGCTGCCTGGAATGGCTCATCTGGAGCTTTTCCCAGTGCATTCCAATAGCAATGGGGCCCCGGGCACATCCAGAGCCACCAGCTGGGTTTGAATGTTTTCCAGGGAAGGAGATGGTGGCATTTGTTTTGCCCGGGTGTTTCCCAGCCTGTGGAGTGAGAAATGCTGGAGGAGATGTTGCTTTCGTTGGCATCGCGTCTTGGTGTCCTCCAGCCCAGTGTCCAGCCAAGCTCGGGCTCCGATACTCCGTGGCAAACACCAGAGGCAGTCGACTTGCTCGGTGCCGAGCTGCTGAGAGATGCCGACTGAGGCAGTGACCGAAGCTTGGGCACCACCTTGCACCCCTGTGTGGGTCTGGGGGTCAGCGGGAGGTGCAGAGCAAGGAGAAGCTGTTCATCGCCGGGTTTCTGGAAATGCTTGAGGATGGGAAACCAGGACCTGCGCTCCTCAGGCACGTTCTCTCCTGGTTGCAGGTTTGCACCAGCAATGCCTGTGTGGGAAAGTTCCATAAAGATTTCCCCTAAACTGGGAATCTGCCTGGCCAGGGACAGAGAAATACCCTTAAATGCCAGAGTAGGTGCTGCCAGAGGGGATCAGGGGCCAGGAGTGAGAAGAGGCTGTGCACTCCCTCGTTCCATCATTTGCCATATCAAATTCTGGGGAAATAATGGTAACACTAAAAACGCCCAGTGTTTCACATGAAATAATTTTACACGGCAGGGAAAGGGGATTCAGGTTACCCTGCAAAATGAGGTTACCGCTGCACTTGATTAGAAATACTTCAGCTACTAAAACGTTTTGAAGAGCTGAAATAAATGACTGCCCAGTAGTTTTTGGAATGAATATAATTCCCATTTACTGCTGGCAATATCATCCTTTGGTCTTTAAAACTGTGGCTTGTTTAAATATGTGACAGAGGACCTAAGTCGGGATGTCATTTTTCCTAGGGAAAAACTTATTAAGGGAACATAACCTTCTTCCATACACGCATGTGAATATTTGAGATAGGTTAAACTCACTTAACTGAAAATGTCTTTTCCTGAAGTAGTCATTTCAGGCACCAGTGGAGGAAAGTGAGGGCTTTCACGAGTTATTCGTCTTCTCCCACTGCCGACAGTGGCTCCTTCCCTGACTGTACCCTCTTTCCTGGCCAGCTGTGGCGGGGTGAGGTGGTCCAGGCGATGCCGTCTGCAGCTGGGGGAGGGTGAATCTGCTGCATTTGCAGCTTGATGGACTCAGCGATGCCTGTTTGCTTGCCCACAGTCCTGTCATTAGGGTGGAAGAACCAGCGAAACATGCCATGTTCATCCCTGCTCCACCGCGGGAGAAGGTGTGGATGCTGGTGGAACTGCCCCATTGCAGCCTGGCACGGACAACTCCCTCCAGCCCAGAGCTGGGGGGCAATGGCGGTGTCAGACCGGAGCCTGGTCATGTGTAGCCAATGGCTTCCAAGGGACTGAGGATGCCCCAGTTTGGGTGTCAGCCCTCGCTTCCACAAATCCCCCCATAATGCGCTGTTGGAAACCAAGCCAGCTCCTAGGGATCACGTTGGGCTGTGTCCAGGTTGGGGTTGTGCTGATGCTGCTCCCCAAGTGTTTACACCATTGGTTTCATCGCTGTATCATAGAATGGTCCAGGTTGGAAGGGACCTTTCAGATCATCGAGTCCAACCATCAACCCAACACTGACAAACCCACCACTACCCCATGTCCCTCAGCACCACGTCTGCCCGGCTTTTAAATCCCTCCAGGGATGGTGACTCCACCACTGCCCTGGGCAGCCTCTTCCAGTGCTTGACAACCCTTTCAGTGCAAAATTTTTCCCTAATACCCAATCGAAACCTCCCCTGGCACAACTTGAGGCTGTAGGTGGGAAAGGCTCCGTTGTGCGAGGTGTGCATGTCTCCCAGAGGCGATGGATGCTCTTTGGGCCTCAGACCCTGCAGTGCCGCTGCAGTGCTGCCCAGCTCTGCCTCCAAGGTCACCCACGAGGTTTTGCTGAGTCGGTTCATCAGATGCCACCACAGAATCAGATAACATCGATGAACAGACATGGTGGGGGCTGGCATGGAGAACTCACCTCTCTGGCCTTCCCTATGCCTGGCTTTCCTGGCAGTCAAAATACAAGTTTCTGGGGTGCAGACTCTGACTTGTGTTTGTCTCCACTTTCAATTTTATGCCATTCCTGATCAGCATTCACCTAACTTGATTTTTAAACCCCCAGCGATGCAGACTCCAGTCCCTCTGGAAGTTGTTCACCTCTGAACTGAACTTCCTAATGTTTTCCCAGTGTCCGACCCTGCTAATAAATACTCTGTTTCTGGCATCCCCCGGGGTCGGCAGCCCCCCTGCCTGTTCCCAGTAAGCTGTCACATGTTGGCGGGCTGTTGTCACATCTCCTCCTTCCCAGACAACAAATATCTGCAGAATAAAGAGAGGGTTTCCCGGGACCTGAGGTGGAACAGCCAGTGCCACCCCCGCAGCTCTTTGGTGTTTACTGCAACTGCTGAAACACCAACACAGACAAACGTGCTGGCAGCCTGGGCTCTATTCCCCAGTGTCTGCCCTTGTGTGTACAGGTTTGGGCAAGAAGAAAACATTTTTAACCTATACCTTCAATATTTTTGCACTATCCTCCTGTTATCCCTCACTAGCAGTAAGGGAGAGATACATTTTTTGGAAGATACTTGAATTTTCAGCTTCCTCTTTAATTAGTCTGTGGCTAAAGAGTACCCCACCTTTTCTTAAAAATACCGTCTGACGTGAAATCTATGAAATCCAAATTCCTCCCCATTTCTAACAGCTGCGAAGCGAAGCGGCTCTTCCTCATCCGAAAGGCTTTAGGCCAGCTCTGATCTGTAGAAACCACAGCGAGAGAGATGAAAAGGAAATTAAAAACTGTACACTGATAAGATGAACTTTCCACGTGGGTTGGGAAGATCTCCGGCACCTGCAGGTGCCCAGACATGAGGCACTGTCTGATGGGAGAATAATTACTGGACAGGCTGACAGAAAATGGGTGGGTTTTCTGGCACACAAGAGTAGTCCTGTGTCCTGCAAACACTGAGATATTGAGTGTTGGACCATTCCCACAGAAACTGAGTTTCCTTGTCATGCTCTCAAATGTCTCATGCTTTGGTCCATCAAAGGGCAGAATGACAGCACAGGAAAGTCAGCCTCTGCAGGGGATGGCCCTGTTCCAAGGATGGACAGGCGCATCCCGTCCTCCTCCCCAGCATCCCAGTGGGGCTCTGCCTGGGCAAGGCTTATCCCCCTGCCATGGCTCCATGCTGAGTTCCCAGAGGCCCCAGAGATACTGGGAGGGCTGGAGCCCCTCTGCTGTGAGGACAGGCTGAGAGAGTTGGGGGGGTTCAGCCTGGAGAAGAGAAGGCTCCACAGAGACCTTCCAGCCCCTTCCAGTCCCTCAAGGGGCTCCAGGAAAGCTGGGGAGGGACTCTGGATGAGGGAGGGGAGCCATGGGACGAGGGGGAAGGGTTTTCCACTGCAAGAGGGGAGACTGAGCTGAGATCTGAGGCAGAAATTCTTGGCTGTGAGGGGGGTGAGCCCCTGGCGCAGGTTGCCCAGAGAAGCTGTGGCTGCCCCATGCCTGGAGGGGTTCAAGGCCAGGTTGGACGGGGCTTGGAGCAAGCTGGTCTGGTGGGAGGTGTCCCTGTGCAGGGCAGGGGGTGGCACTGGGTGGGCTTTAAGGTCCCTTCCCACCCAAACCATTCCATGATTCTATGATTCTATGGTATCTTCTTTGCAGGATCCCTGCCCTTCACACTGCTGGTCTTCTCCTGCCCAACCCCTCTACAGCAGCAGGGACTGCCCAAACTCAATGAGGCACTGGGATCTGTCCCCTGGGACTGACACTGATGCCCCTGGGACACAGGCAGCCCCCAGACCCAGGGGTATCTGTGTATCCCTGTGTCCTCCCTTACCGTCCCCATGGACACTGCGAGGGGTCTGGGCTCTCTCTGGCAGCAGATGTTAAATTGGGAATTAATGCAACATTCCAAAAGCAAATTCACCTTTGGGAGCAACGTGTTGAGAGGGGCTTGGGCAGCACCCAATGTGATTGCTGTTGTTCCAAAAACTTTCAGGGTGTTTTCCAGGTAGATAAATCTGCTGCTCTGGCAGCAAGGGCTCAGCACACGCTGGGCAGTTCGGCGGAGGCAGACAGTCCATATTTATCTATGGCTGCTAATAAAACAGAGAGGCATCTCTTTCCTGTCTGCCTGTATTGGTTCAGTATTACTTCTGAACCTGAGGCACTGCAGCCCCGAAACAGAGCAAGAAATCACTGAACGATGAACATTTCATTGCAGGCCAAGTTATATAGAATTCATACCTCATTGTTTCATCAAAAAAAAGAAAATAATACAATTGCTTTCAATCATTCTGATTTGGTGCTGGGATGAAAAAACCCCGCATTAATTCATACAGTCCTACGTATTCAGACACTTTTTTCTGCTGCGTTAATGGATCTTCAGCATGTTGGTTGCAGGCAGAGTATTTTCAGATCATCTTTTAATTCATTTTTTTGTATCTTTTGAACAGACAGAGCTATTGTTTCAGTTTGGGGTTTTTTTTTTATTATTTTTTTTTATTTTACCACCACTACGTACTTTAAATGTTATTTTGCAATAACAGTATATTATAAATTATGCAACTGTGGTGTTTCTGTTTTTCCAGTTGGTGCCAGTTCAGACTAGCCGTTCCATCTGGGTGGAAACCTCTGCCACCACCTCTGTTTTGCCAGGCCATCGAGGCGGCTCTGTGCCCGCAGCCCCTCGGAGGCTCCGTTACTTGTAGATCATTGACCATGGGCTGGAGTCGGGCAGGGAGAGGAACCCCCCCTCCACGGAGGCGCAGGGCAGCAGCAGCAAAACGCAGAGGCTCTTTTGGGAGGTTTCGCCAGTGTAAGGAGGCAATTTGCACCCCGTGGGGGATAAACCGCCCCTGGAGGTCTGAGATGCCCCTCGGGAGGCTGGGCGCGATGTTCGGGCAGCGTGATGTGCCCGTCCCCATCCCGAGTCCTCGCCGCGCTCAGGAGATATAAAACCAGTTCTGGGCAGGGACAGAGTGAAAACACTTGAAATGCAAATGATGGGGAAGCAGGAAATATCTTGACTCACCTGGGAGTGTTAACTGGGGTTAATCTTTAATGCACTAGCAATTTAAACTTCCACAAGCCGACCGGCCGATGTTCCTTCTGGGATTCGGGAGGGGGAAGGACCGATGTCCCCAGCCCCCGGTGGCACAGACAGGGATCTGCGGCCCTTCGCAGCTCTGCACTGATCAGGGCTGAGGTTCCTCCTTCCTCCTTGGGGCTGGCCCTCGGTGAGTCATTTTATATTAAACGCCGGTGTCTGGGGCAATGCTTTCTCATTTGAAAAGAAGGAAAGGAAGTAAAGCAGCATCTGAGAGAGAAATCTATTTCCCTGTCATTAAGAAGCGGAGGTGTAAAGTCTTGCTGAACCGCTTTGTAAGCCATACGCAGCCAGGCATCGGCTGGCGTTGGTGCCTGGGAATGTTCCCAGGAAGATTTAATTTGCAATTATATCTTTATATCCCTATCTTTATTCACCTCTGCTGAATTGCGTGGTTTTAAAAGTGGAAGAGGCAATTTGGTACATATTTGTGACGAGCTGAAGATCTTTTCTAGACTGACTGATGTTTTCAGGGGACTTTCGGTTCCTAGAGGAGAAGAATCCTTCTTAAGGCAAATGCTTAGAAACGCAAACACGTCTTGCACTTAGATACCTGCAGTTTGCAATAAAAAACCAACAGGCTGCACACAGGCCTGAAGAACAAAGGTTTAGCTTTGGTCCAAATTAAACTAATTTTCCTGCATCCCAGCCCTGGCCTGGGCTTGCTCTAGTGTCTGTTGGAGCACACTCGGGGGACGTGGTGGGGCACAGACAGGGGCACAATGGGGGGAAGCACATGAACCCAGCAGTCCTGCGGCGTTCCTTCTCCTCAAAGCCCTTCTCATGCGGAGAGAGAAAGCCCACCGCGGACCTTGCAGGCTTGGCTTGCTTGCATTATTCAAATCTTCAAGAACACCCTCAGGCTGATTGGCCCTTCCTGGGACCATGCTCCGTGTTCTGGAACTGGGAAAACCACAGGAGGTTGAGCTCAGAGGCTGGCACGGTCCCGTGTCTGCAGAGCATCAGTGCAGAAGTCTGCACTCGGGGTGTCTCTCCGGGGTGTTGCCATGACTGGAGAGCTGCCCGGGGGGAAAAGGAGCTGGGGGTGTTGGTCAACAGCCGGCTGAACGTGAGCCAGCAGTGTGCCCAGGTGGCCAAAAAGGCCAGCAGCATCCTGGCCTGTGTCAGGAACAGTGTGTGTGGCCAGCAGGACTGGGGCAGTGACCATCCCCCTGTACTGGGCACTGGTGAGGCCCCACCTCAAGTGCTGTGTCCAGTTTTGGGGCCCTCACCATCAAAAAGACACTGAGGGGCTGGAGCGTGTCCAGAGAAGGGCAACGGAGCTGGTGAGGGGTCTAGAGAAGAAATCTTGTGAGGAGAAGCTGAGGGAGCTGGGGGTGTTCAGCCTGGAGAAAAGGAGGCTGAGGGGAGACCTTCTCGCTCTCTACAGCTCCCTGAAAGGAGGGTGTAGCCAGGGGGGGGTCGGTCTCTTCTCCCAAGGAACAGGCGATAGGACAAGAGGAAACGGCCTCAAGTTGTGCCAGAAGGGGTTTAGACTGGATATTAGGAGAAATGTCTTCATGGAAAGGGTTGTGAAGCATTGGAAGAGGCTGCCCAGGGCAGTGGTGGAGTCGCCATCCCTGGAGGGATTTAAAAGCCGGGCAGACGTGGTGCTGGGGGACATGGGTTAGTGGTGGGTTTGTCAGTGTTGGGTTGATGGTTGGACTCGGTGATCTTAAAGGTCCCTTCCAACCTGGACAATTCTATGATTCTGTGACTTGGCTGCTCTGGTAGCACTGGTTGCCTTGCATTTTCTTTGTCCAAAGATCATGCTGTGCAGCCCACCATGTCTTTGCCCCTCTTTACAAAAGACAGGAAAAGGAATGAAGGAAAAGGCAGGGAAGCTGGTGGGTAAGAGAGTTGCTCCAGGGCATTCATAAGGTCTGGGCATGGGCTGAAAGTCCAGCCCAGCTCTCCCCTTTCCCCCTTGGTGTTTGCCAGTGTTTGGGTCTCTGAAGTCGCTGTGGGATGGGGGAGGGGCACAAAAAGCTCTTTGCAGTGTTTGCAAACAGATGAACATGTTTATACAGATGGAAATACAGGGATCAATGTGTCCAGCAGAAGTTTCAGGGGTGGTCCCAACCTTCAGAGGTGGTAGCTGAATGTCAGCCACATCCAAGACACTTATCAGTGTTGGTACTGGTGCAGTTTTTATTCCTACCTTAATAGTTTGTACCAGGAGCTCTCAGAAATGAACCGGTCACTGATCTGAACAGTGAGATATGGTACTATCTCATCTCCCTGAAGAAACACACAGTCCTAACAAAGACACACGGCTTCCCAGATGCACACGGGTATAGACCCCACTGACAGTGACAAGGCAAGTAATTATGACTTTTACAAGCCTTTTTGTGACAGTGGATAAAATGGAGATGGAAAAGGACCTGTCCCATTTTGCAGTGCAAATGGAGGGACAGAGAAGCTGTTTTCCTTACAGATAGTTTGTAGGGTTGATAGGAAAGAAAGAATAGGTTCCTTTGTACAGCAAAACACAGCAAGTCAACCCCTCAGCCTTCAGGAACGGCTCATGTTGGAAGGCAGTTGCAAATAGGATGTTGTATACACTGATTTGTACACATTTGTAGGTGGTCATGGGCCAACACCAGGCTCACCAGGCATTGTTTATCCCTTCTCTTTCTTGCACAGAGCAGGGTCAGGCTGACACTGAGCACTGAAGCACCATGTATGAGCTCAATGAAAGCAGCTTCGATCCTATTACCTTCGTTCTGACGGGCATCCCGGGCATGGAGGAGTCCCACATCTGGATCTCTGTCCCCTTCTGTCTGATGTACATCACTGCGGTGTTGGCCAACTCTGTCCTCCTCTTTGTCATCATCACAGACAGGAGCCTCCACGAGCCCATGTACCTCTTCCTCGCTATGCTGGCTGTTTCTGACCTCATGCTTTCGACCACCACAGTGCCCAAAATGCTGGCGATCTTCTGGTTCAGAGCCAGGGAAATTTCCTTTGATGCCTGCATTACACAGATGTTCTTCACCCATTTCAGCTTCATTGTGGAATCGTCTGTTCTGCTGGCGATGGCGTTTGACCGGTACGTGGCCGTCTGTGACCCGCTGCGGTACTCTTCAACCTTAACCCCCTCGGTGATCGGGAAAATAGCAGTGACTGCCATTGTCCGGGGGTTCTGCATCATGTTCCCACCCATCTTCCTCCTCAAGCGGCTGCCCTACTGCGGGCACAATGTCATGCCCCACACCTACTGTGAGCACATGGGCATTGCCCGCCTGGCCTGCGCCGACATCAAAGCCAACGTCTGGTATGGGCTGACCACGGCTCTTCTCTCCTCTGGCCTGGATGTCGTGCTCATCGCTGTCTCTTACGCGCTGATCCTCAGGGCAGTCTTTCGGCTTCCGTCCCCCAAGGCTCGTCTCAAAACCCTGAGCACCTGTGGCTCCCACCTCTGCGTGATCCTCATGTTCTACGTGCCCGCCTTTTTCTCCTTTCTTACGCATCGGTTTGGCCACCAGATCCCAAGTCACGTTCACATCCTCCTGGCCAACCTCTATGTCGTGGTCCCACCAATGCTCAACCCCATTGTGTACGGGGTGAGGACCAGGCAGATCCGGGAGCGCGTCCTCCGCCTCCTCTGCCCTGCGGGGGAGTGCCCGTGCCCTGGGTGGAGGAGCAGATGCTGAGCCAGAGGAGGTGGGGATGCGGGACTGGGTCTGGAAAGCAGCACCAAGTGCTTCTCACCCTGGAGGAACAGATTTGCCCAACAGGTTCAAGAGAAGCTAAGTGTGGCAGGATATCTGGAAATGTGGGCTTGCGTCATCAGCCCCTTCACTGCTACAGGTTTCTCCCAGAGATGCATCCCCTGAATGGTCCATCTAGCAGACACTGGGCACAGTTCAGCTGAGGAGCATCAAGGCTCTTACATCTGGTGATTTTCCACCACTACTGCTGCTGATTTTGTTTGCTGCCCTACAGCTTTGTTTCTGTTTGTTCCTTCACCTGTTATCTCAGTGCCTAGACCGTGAACACCTCATTGGTCATCAGACTGGAGCCTGGTACAAGAACCATAGCTGGATTGGCAAAGTGCCATTTACCGTGGCACAGACGATGGTCTGTCCTCCTGTCTTCAAGGGTACAGCTTGCATTGCTGAAGGACCCTGGCACCTCTTGCTGCTGAAGATGTTTACATGCTGAAGAGCCCTGTGGGGTCGGGAAAGGCTTTATTGGCCGGTGTTTAAGGGAAACATATTCCTTAAACCATGATATCCAAAACTGAATTCAAGACTCTAGTATGGAGTGCAAAGGGACGATGGTCTCCTACATCCTACACATCCCACAGGGAGGTTTTCTGTCTTTTCAAGAACACTGCGCTGCTGAGCAGAGCTCAGCGTGAAGCACATTGTATCTCAGGATCCTTTTCTGCCCACGCAGCTGGCTGATCGCCCACCACTTTGTTGCTGCACATTTGATTTATCCTTCAACACCAAAATAGCTTTGTTGAAGGTTTTCTCTGGTTCCTCTCATTGGTGTATGTACCAGTTGCACCAATAATACCTCATTCCACCTGAAGTGAGTGGTAATCTGCCTCAGAAAGTCGTGAAAGGCAGTGCGAATGTGAAGAGTGAGAGCTAGTATTGCTGGAGGAGCAGCAAGGACAGTTCCGTGCATAGAACCATAGAATGGTTTGGGTTGAAAGGGACCTTAAAGATCATCTAGTTCCACACCCCTGCCCTGGACAGGGACACCTCCCACCAGCCCAGCTTGCTCCAAGCCCCGTCCAACCTGGCCTTGAACCCCTCCAGGCATGGGGCAGCCACAGCTTCTCTGGGCAACCTGCGCCAGGGGCTCACCCCCCTCACAGCCAAGAATTTCTGCCTCAGATCTCAGCTCCATCTCCCCTCTTGCAGTGGAAAACCCTTCCCCCTTGTCCCATGGCTGCCCTCCCTCATCCAGAGTCCCTCCCCATCTCTGCTATAGGCACCTGTATACAGTTAAAGTTTAATTTCGCCATCAATCTGGCCAGCAAGGAGAGCCCTTGTCCTTCCCTCTCCCTTCCTCAGCATTGCAGACCGTCAGAGCAAACTCCTCTGCTGCCTCTGCTGCGGTGAATCTCATCAGTGGCCAGGTCAGAAAGAGGGGAGACTCATCCCAGCGCACTGAGCTCCAGCACTGCCGGAGTGTCCCAGGGGGACATGAAGACCCACGGGGAGGAGGGAGATGAGCCAGTGTGGGAGACCTCAGGGGAAGGCTGCCAGAATTTCGGGTCTTCTGCTGGAAGGTCGGCGTGCTGTGCACCGTGTTCGAGGTGGGTTATTGCTGCATCATTATAGTATGGAGGAGCGTGGAGACACTGACACCAGCAGTCACAGTCCTGTCAGGAGCCTTCTGGTTCCTGCAGCCTGGACTACAGCAGGAATGAGCTGTTCCCACAGGGCTGGAGCTTCTCAGCCCCATGGAAAAGTCCCAGCAATGCCCCCATCTGCCCAAATCTCATCACCAAAACACAAAGGTCCTTTTGTCCAGTGCTCTGCATCGTGTGGGCATGGTGGGTAGCACACGCTCAGATGGGACTGCTCGGTCCTCTTGTCCTGACAGCAGAGTCCCGGTGGCCGTTCTGGCTCAGCTGTTAAATGCCAGGGCTTCTGTAACCCATTGCAAAACCTGCAGCGTGAGTTGCTGTTGGCTCCGAGCAGGCGATGCTCTTGGTCCTTGCTCAGGGCTGCAGAGAGCAGCGACGGCTGCAGCAGGTCTCAGAACATCCTCCACGGAGGTCGGGCAGCATGGTCTTGCTCCCTGTACAGCCCTGGCCTGGCCAAGTTGCAGGGCTCAAGAGGCCCCACTGCTGCCCCTCCATGAGCTCCTCTGGCTCTGGTGGCTCCTGGGGTTGTTAAGCACTAAACCACTAGTGTCCTGCAAAGCTGCAGCAGCAGGTTCCTTTCCACCATGTGAAGGAACTCTGGGATGAGGAAGAGGAGGGAATGTACCAGAGCCCAGAGACCTTTCCTTCATGCTTTCCTTCACTTTCTGCTGGGTGGGATGCTGAGACAAATGCTTGCTTCTCCTCTCTGCATCATACCTGCTGTCGGCTGCACTTTTCTCTTACACACCACTGAGGCACAGGAGGTCTGGGCACCCTCAGGAGGTGACCTTTTTGGTCACCTCCTGAGCTCAGGGGCTTCCCTGGGTCTGGCCAGTATAACCCTTCCTCATCCAGGCAGCAGCCAGAGTCTTTTGACGGCAGCAATTAGGGAGCCCTTTCTGAAGGTTCATGCTCCACAGGCCAGCTCTCGCAGCCGGGAAGCTCTGACCCTGCGTCAGCTGTGGGACCTGATGAAGGGTTTGGTGTGTTCATGTTGGCAGTCACAAGACAGAGTGGATCATCCAGTCATTTCTGCAGAATGTCCTTTTTTCCCTGACCAAGAGGGTGGAGAGCACTTGCCAAGCTGACTGTGCTGCAAAGCCATTTCAGACCTGCCCGTGGTGGGGAAGCCGCCTTGAAGGCAGCCACGGCCACACGCCTGGACCTCGGAGGTGCCTCCTTTGGAGGGGCTTGTGACCCCGGAGAAGCTAGGAACATCTCTCCCTAGGTCCGGGCTCCATGAAATGTCATGCCCTGCATCAGGGCTGGAGGCAGCAGGTCGCTGAGGGCTCCGTCTGGGGCTGATCAAGCCCAATGTCCCCGATGGAGAGCAGGAGCAATGAGTGCTCTGAGGGACCAGGCTTGTTCACAGCTGAATGACGCAGGAGATGACACCGATATAGCAACCAAAACCCTGCTCTGCTCCAGTCATCCCTGTAACGCTGCTACAACTTCAAAAGAAAAGGGAAAGAAAGAGATTTGCAATTTCAGATCAGAAAAAACCCCAAAGTTCTTTCACCACATTTATTTTTTCTTTGGTGTTCTTTTTTTTTTTTTTTTTTTTTTTTTTTTCCTGATTTCATCAAAGCTGGGAACCCTGTGACAGGCACAGGGGAAATGAAAGTCTGTTCATTAAAAGCTGTTTGCTTAACAGTGAAGATAACAGAGCTGGTTACAAAAGCTGCTCATATCGTTGGATTCTTTTTTTTTAATGTCCTCAAAACATTTGTGTTTGTGTTGGCTTTCTTAGCAAAAGAAGGAGTATTTACACAGAGCAGTCCGCATGATTTCTGATAGGAGATGGAGCTGTGAGAAAGAAAATGTGTCAGGAGAGCAAGGCATTATAGGCAGCACATGGATAGGCTTAGACTGAAATAGATGCTTTAAGGTCTTTAGGGCACAGAGGACCTGGAGCAGCTGTCACAGGGGCTGCAGCAGACTCGGAGGTTGGGGTGAGATGTGAGACAGGTTGTGGCTGCAAGAGACTTGTTTGCCGATTCAGAAGGTCTCCTCCAGCCCTCCCTGAAAACAAGAACTTGTTGACAAAGCAACCCTCTGCTGAAGAGTTTTCTCCTGAAAGCCTTTTGGCCAGCTCTAATAACAACTGAGCTGCCATCTAAATTCATCAGTATTAAAGAACGATATAGCTCACTGGTGTCTCTGTTGCACACTTCAACTTCCACGCTTATTTCACAGGATCACAGAATGGTAGGGGTTGGAAGGGACCTCTGGAGATCACCCAGTCCAAGCCCCTGCCAGAGCAGGGTCACCCAGAGCAGGTTGCACAGGAACGCGTCCAGGTGGGTTTGGAATGTCTCCAGAGATGGAGACTCCACCACCTCTCTGGGCAGCCTGTGCCAGCGCTCTGCCACCCTCAAAGTAAAGAAGTTTTTCCTCATGTTGAGATGGAACTTCCTATGTTCAATTTTGTGCCCGTTACCTCTTGTCCCATCACTGGGCACCACTGAAAAGAGCCTGGCCCCATCAGGCCAGGCCCCATTTCTGCCACCTTCTTCACTGCTTCCCCTCTTTGTCCTCTCCTTGGTGATGAACTTTGAACTTGTTTAACTCTGAGCACAACAGCAGTGCAGCCAAAATGAGTGAGTGTGCTCAGAGGTGGCACGAGCCCAAGCACGTGCCTGAGCAGGGACCCTTTCATAACTGCCCAGGAGTCTTCTGCCATCATATCCCATATGCCATCAAATCCCTCCATCCCTGGAGGGATTTAAAAGCCTGGCAGATGTGGTGCTGAGGGACATGGGTTAGTGGTGGGTTTGTCAGTGTTGGGTTGGTGGTTGGACTCGATGATCTGAAAGGTCCCTTCCAACCTGGACGATTCTGTGATTCCATGATCATCATCTTCTAGTGGGAGGTAGGATCTCCCTGGGCAGGTGCTGCATGAATGGAAACGAAAGACCTACCTCCAAATTGCTTCCAAGCCAAGTATAAATGATGGAAAATGGGTAGGGAATGGCAACACCAGGAGAGTGCTGGCCCACATGCTAGGTTACTGCGCTGACCTGCTGGCACTTTGCTCAGGGTGATGTTTCTCCAGTGAGTGGTCCTCAGTGCTCGGAGATCCTCTCCCAGAGCGGTGCATTCCTGCAGGCACCCACATCTTCACCTGCATTTTAGCAGCCGGCTTGGTTGGGATGGGCTGTGTGTCAGCACACTTCATGGATCCTTCTGCTTCTCTGGGTTTCCAGGATCAGTTTTATACAAGCGAGGAGGCAGTTTTTAGCTCGCAGCCCTTGTGCTGCTCTGCTCCTTGGATGGATGTGGTGGCCGGGTCAGGGAGCAAACTGCACAGGCAAATGTCCCTGAGTCAATGAATCACTAGCTTAGCAATTAATGTCCAAAGGGGCATGCATAATGGGGTATTAGCCAGCTGATCAGGAAGATTTGTATTTCTAATGTGGTTAAAATGTTAGCTTAATAACTCACATGAGTTGTGAAACCAGAACTTCTGCACTTTGTATTTAATTTCCCACTCTTGAAAGACCTATTGTTTTTCAGCTCAGTTGGTGTTGTAGGCTATGTTTGGATAAGCATCTTTGGGTTGCAAGGACCCTTTCCTGGGGAGGAGGAAGGGATTTTGACTGCAGTTTTTTTTTTTTTTTTCCACGGCATCCACGAGGTGTATGTAAAAAGTAAATGAAATCTCAAAAACTTTGGGAGATAAGTGGAAGTCAACAGAGTCAGCGTTAAGAAACGCTCCCCTGTCCTCAGTGAACGTGTGGGCAGGCTTCTCGTGCTGACGTGCACTGAGAAGGAGTCAAGCCTGTGCCTGAAGTGGAGATCAGGCTTCGGGTTTGTGCTGAGTCAAGGTCTAAGCATATGCTTTAAAGGAAAATGCTCTTCAAGTGTATTTGAATGCTTTGCTGAACAGTCAGAGACAAGCACAGCTCTCATCATGAACAAAGCCTCGAGTGTCCTGAGTTAAAGTACCCCATCTCCATTAATTTTTATTGCTGTTTACAAACAATGGTGCTTTATTAATTGTTCTTCGTCTGCAGAGCTCTGTGGGTAATAAATTACAGTAGCAAAGCTTAATGATTTTACTTCATCTCACCTCCATCATCATAACGTCTTAGCAAATGTTAGTTAATTAATAAAAATCCCCACTACACAGACAGGCAGATAACAAATAGCACATCCTTGTAAGCTGTGCTGCCTAAAAGGTGATGGTAACTCAGCAGCCAGGACGAAGCTGTTGGTGGATTGGTTTGCTCTCATGTTCTTGCTCGTCCCCAAAGGTCCCCGGTAGCTCCCCCGAAGGGTCACAGCAGTGTGAAGCTGCTGGTTGCAGTTCCCCTGACCCCACCACACAGTCTGCTCAGGGCCTCTGCAGGTTTCTAGAGGGGAAACAGCAGTACAATAGATCCATTTCTCTCTTCTAAAATGAAAAATGAGGACAAGATCAGCTAGCAGGAATATCTGCTGGTCTCTGTCTCAGAGCTCCCAAATTCCTCTCCATTGTGGTTCACAAAAAGCTAAAACAGGTCCCTAAAACTGATCCCAAAGTGTTTTCAGTCGAGGTCACGGACGAGGGTAAAACTCACACCTGGTTGACAGGTCCCTGCCTGCCCCGGGCTGGCTCACACTCGGCCCCAGGAACCCCTTTGGGATCCAGGCAATGAATTCTGCAGAAGTTACTGTGGTTGGGGTGGTAACGAGGAATGGGCTGGTGAGGATTCAACGAGGTTGCTTCCGGGACAACCTGAAGGTCTGCTGGGCTTGTGCAGTCCCCACCCAATTAGCACAGTAGTAGGAAATAACCAGGGAAAACAAACTGATGACGTCCCCGATGCTTTTCGCCACCTGCGTCAGGGTATGAGCACAACCATCTGTGCCGCAGGGCACTTTCCCAGTATGAGCACCCATATACTCTCCCAGTATAAGGCTCAGGCTTCGTCCGAGCAGCATCCCACTGCTGGCACAGGGGGTGGGTCTGTTGGCTGGGACACAGCACTGCTGTTTCAACTGGATTTGGTGAGATAGAGATGGTTTAGAGAGACGGGGAGATGGTAGGGGTCCATGCAGGATTTATTGTGTGAGATAGGCAAACTTTTCCTGGCAGCGGTTCTGGCTGCATTATCCCAAATTCCCTGCATGAGCGTGGCAGGGAGCACTGGGCAATGTGCTTCCCAAGGGGATGGAAGGAGCATACTCCTCCCGCTCAGTGCTTCCAGACGTGTGGATGTAAAGGGATTACACTTGGAGCAAGAACAGACCTGTGTTCTTCTAATACTTAAAGTAGTGCACCGGGTGGGAATTAGGACAGAAGTTTGCCTGTAAATTTTCTGTATTTTCTAAAACAAATAATCCCCAGTGCCAGGGAGTTCAGAGGGTTTCATTATTTATTTTGCAGTGGCTCAATAGCATGTGGGAATCCAGCAGCAGCTCAGAGCCCTGGTTTATGCTCCATGGACGTAACGCATAAGGCAGCAGCTCTTGACACACAGCTGGTCACTCCTCATGGAGTATAAATCCCCCTTTAGATCCTGGACATTTTGATAATGCCCTGCTCCTGGTGCCTTTGAATTTTGCATATCTGACAAGGGAATTTCTCCAGATTCCTGGGTGACCGGACACTGCAGTGCTTTTGAGATGAAAGGGGCTCTGCCCTGCCTTTCCCCTCACCTTGCTCTTGGTGGAGTGAGCTCACACACAGTTACAGAGACAGACCTTTTGTAGGGGTTGTTACGGGCAGGCAAAGTCCCGAGAAGGACAGGACTGAACCAAGCTCCTTGTGACTTGATTTCACAGGTAGTATCATAGACTGTGTTGGGTTGGAAGGGACCCTTAAAGGCCATCTAGTCCAACCCCCCTGCAGTGAGCAGGGACATCTTCAACTA
Source organism: Fratercula arctica (assembly GCA_947846985.1). Lineage (NCBI taxonomy): Eukaryota > Metazoa > Chordata > Aves > Charadriiformes > Alcidae > Fratercula > Fratercula arctica. Next base: position 356,006 of record CANTUZ010000001.1, read on the forward strand.
GATCAGGTTGCTCAGAGCCTCATCAAGCCTGGCCTTGAATGTCTCCAGGGATGCGGCCTCCACCACCTCTCTGGGCAACCTGTGCCAGTGTCTCACCACCCTCATTGTAAAGAACTTCTTCCTGATGACTAATCTAAACCTGCCCTGCTCTAGTTTAAAACCAAACAGCTCCGAGTCACTAATGCTGGGTGTCCCAGTCACTTAAAGCTGGGAGTTCTGCAAACAGAAGCCCAGAGCAGGATGAGCAGAGCACATGCCTTCTTTGTGGCAGTCATGGGAGAGCAGTGAATTTTCCGTAATATATTTCCAACCCTGGAGAATTCTCAGTTGCTGCATAAGTGGCGGTCACACCCAAGTATGTCACTCAGAGAAACATTTATGCGGTCACTGTTTCAAGAGTGAATCTCCTGTATATTTTTCTCCAGTTCCCAGAAGCTGTGGGCAGAAGACTCTCCTTATTTCAAAGACTCAAACAGCAGAAATGACGGTACCTTGCTGAGATGAAGGGACCTGAATAGTGGAGAGGAACCCTGATGGAGCAAATTGCACGATATTTAACACTCCCAGATAAAATGAGGTTCAGAAGTGTAAGTGTCTGTGCTGTGAGCAATGTCAATCATTAATTCAGCTCCCCTTTGTGTCCCGGGTATCGTTCAGCTGCTGTTAGAGCCTTTCTTTCTACCATTACACAGCTCCTGCAAGAGGAAAACAACATGAAATGTTGCATCCAGCCGTGTCGACACTCAACCTGTTGGGCTCCCACCCCTCATTCTTCATCTTGATGGGGATACCTGGGATGGAGAAGTCTCACACCTGGATCTCCATCCCAGTCTGCATGATGTACTCTGCTGCCCTTCTGGGGAACTCAGTCCTGCTGGTCACCATCGTGAAGGAGCGCAGCTTCCATGAGCCCATGTACATCTTCCTGTGCATGCTGGCAGCCTGCGACCTGCTGTTGTCCACTGCCACCGTGCCCAAAACCCTCAGCGTCCTCTGGTCTCTGTCCACCCAGATCTCTTTCAGTGGCTGCCTGGCACAGATGTTCTCCATCTATTTTGTTTTTGTGGCAGAATCAGCCATTCTACTGGTGATGGTCTTTGATCGGTACATCGCCATTTGCGACCCGCTGCGATACACGGCCATCCTGACGCGCTCTGTCATGGGGAAAGTTGATGTGGTGGCTTTAATCAGGAGTTTCTGCATCACGTTCCCCGCCATCTTCCTCCTCAAGTGGCTGCCCTACTGCAGGCACAATGTCATGCCCCACACCCACTGTGAGCACATCGGCGTGGCCCGCCTGGCCTGCGCCGACATCTCCATCAACATCTGGTACAGGGTAGCTGCTGGCTTCCTTTCAGCGGGCTTGGATGCCATCTCCATTGCCATCTCTTACGTGCTGATCTTCAGATGCCTCTGGGGGCTGACGTCCCCACGTACCTCCCCCAAGGTTCTGCACACCTGTGGCTCCCACCTCTGTGTCATTGCCATTCTTCTCCTTCCTAGTGCACCATTTCGGCCAGCATGTTCCTCAGCATGTCCTCATCTCCTTGGGCAACTTCTACGTCGTGGTGCCACCCATGCTCAACCCCATCATCTATGGGGTGAGAACAAGGCAGACTCTGGAGCATGTGGCTCACCTGCTGAGGCTGGGGGGCTTGGGCGGCAGGGCATAGACAGGCAGGCAGGAACAGGCAACTGGAATGGGCAAGACGGGTGAAATGAAGCTTTGAGAAGAGGGAAATGAATGAAAGACCCATAGCTCTGCTGCAGAGAGGCTGGACAAGTTCACAGATGGGAAGGAACTCATTGGGACAGTCGGAGCCAGACACCGGGGACTACCACTGTTCCCCTGTTCCTGGGATCCCCTGCATTGTCCTAAACCCACCACTGCTGGGTATTTGTACAGCCAAGGCCTTTGTAAGCAAAATACAGTTTTGAGTTTTTACGGTGCTATTGCGGACCTTATGAAACACAGACCATTAAAGAAGTACATATAATATGTGTGCCTGTTATCTCGATATAGAAACGCCTCTGCTTGAGCTGTGTATCGTCTCCGCGGGATGGGAAGAGCCATGGCTGGGTCAGTGATGCTCCCTTGAAGGCACTCAGGTCTGGGAACAACCGTTGGGTCTCCTCTTTCCTGCTGCCCTCTCAGAAGGCTGCAAGCACACGGCGATGGTGGGGGCGCTGCTCCTCTGCCCTGCTCGGCTCTTTGCACCGGAGCCAGCTGTCCCCTGGGCAGCCTGACAGCAGGGAGATGGCTTGGCAGCCCCCCAGATGATCAGGTCCCCATGTCCCTCCCTGGCTATGAGCTGTGGGAAGTCTGCAGGCTTTGCTGCCCACAGTGCGGCTTTGCCTCACTGCTGCTCCTCAGAGCTGTGCACTCAGCTGTGCTGTGGGCAAGGGTGGGGGGATCTGAAATCTTCAGGCTGAGCTTTGGGGTGAAGGGGGAGTCAGTGGCAACAGGAGATGTCCAGGTCCTCTCTTAGCATCTCTGGCTCTGGGCTCCCAGAGGATGCGCAGAGCCAGTCTGGCTTCCAAGCATGAGGAAACCCCTGCTAGGTAATGTCAGATGCAACTGAAGTACAACACATTTGCGCTGATCACACACGGGGTGTAACTGAGCCAAGTTCAGCAGGACGGGGATCTCCAACTCCCCAAACCTCTTCTCCCACCATTTCCACCAAGATCTGTCTTGGGGCAGCCAGCTAGGAAGGAAACTGGGAGGAAAACTGGGAGAAAATCTTGATATAATATCAACTGTGGCAGTGGAAATGTGACTTTACCTGTCATCAGTACTCCTCTGCCAAGTATCTCAAAGTGTTTTACAAATATTCATACCCTCACTAGTGACACCGGTAAGCCAGTTGTTAGTATATTTTCTGTAGTAGGACCACATCCACTGAGAAAGGGAGGTGTGACCAGCCCGTTGCCTAAGGAAGATGGCATGGGTTAGTAGAGAAGTACAGGCATGGACAGTGACATAGCATTTATTTTGGTGAAAGCTGAGATAACGGTTTTGAAGTCTGTGTAGTGGTGCTAGCACATACAAGAACCATCCTTTTTCTCTGTCTACCTCCTGGCTTGAATTTCCAGGCTCCTTCTCTGTGCCTTTCTGCTCCCAGAATGGGCTAGCTCTAGATTTGGATGCCAGCTTTAGCTCAGAGAAGTCCCTGACATGCCCTCTGGAAGCTAGGAGGTATGTCCACCTGGATGTGTCTGCTACTGCCCTGCTGGATTTGGACCTCAGGTGTGGACAAAGCAGCTAGCCTGTTGGTACCTGGTGGCCGGAGCAGGGGTTTAATGCCGGGGTGATCCACAGCGTGGTCCGGTCTTGGAGTCTTTGGGACTGAGCTGCTGGCCCATGTGGGTGGACCACGGGTCTGTGTCCCCCCATTCCTGATGTCACACCCCAATGAACAGGCAGTTTTAGTGGGGCTGACTCCTCTCTGCCCTGTTTTCAAGGAAAACGGACCTGTTTTATGTCTGTGAATGGAGGGGAGGGCAGAGGTGTCCTCCCAGAGCCTGACTGTGGCTGCAGGGTGGGGATGGAGGCTGTCCCTCTCCTCGGGTCTTCTCTTCTGCCGTGACACAGTCCCCCGGGGCAGTATTTCTGGTGTATCCCTGCTGACCAAATTTTGCTGAATTTTACAGAGACTTCCAGCAACCCCAGAGTCTCCAGTGCGCCTCAGACTTCTTTATATTGTGGTGCACATTTCATTTCAGATTTTGCCTGTGAATATTTCCATTCACATTTTTAACTGCAGATTCATCCCAGACAGAGCATTTGGGAACTGGACTCGGGCAAGTGGAGATCAGCAGGTCTGGATGATATGTGCCTGAGGGGCCCAGAAGAGCCGGTGGAGGAGCCACCAGGCCTGCAAGTCTTCCTCAAGTATCCCCAGGCTTAGAAAAAGTAGTGAAAAAAAAAAAAAAGAAACAAGAAAAAAGGAAACTCTTTCTGATATGTGCCAATATTAAAAAGGAGAAATAGGATTATTGGAGAAATTTGAAACTGCTTAGTTTGACATTAGCTCTGCATAAAATAACGGAAAAGTGAATATGAGATTTGATCAATAAAGTGTAAAAAGGGCAAGAATGTAATTAATGGCAATCAGTACTTATTTTTGGTGTTTAGCTTCCATAGAATCATGTCATTTCATTTTCTGATGACTTCCACATTTGGGTGATAAAGTTACCTGAAGGCTGAATACAACTGTGTTTTTTTATTTTCACAGTCTTGTGATACATACCTCATTATAACAAACAAATAAATAGTAAATAAACCAGCTGTTAATGGAGTTTGGCTAACTGCAAAGTCTTATTTCAGTGATAGCTCCCCACTGGGAGCTAGTTTTCCATATATTTCTGGAGACATTCAGCAGGCATTGATTGGACGCCGGGTCTGATGCTATATATGATTGTTATCAGTTGTGTAGAAGCAAGTATCAAATCATTGCTAATAAGGTTTTTAGATGATGCAAAGACAGCTGATTTAATAGAGGTGAATGCAAAGTCATACTGCTAAGGAGGAGAGGTACAGGCTGTACCAGAGAAGGGGGCTGCAGTCCCCACGGAGGTGGCTCCAGAGAAGCTCAGGCATCCAAGGGAAGGAGCATCTTGGTGGGGGCACTTTGGGAGGTGCTTGGCCAACTGGCCAGTGTGAGGGTCCCAGTGCGTTCCCATAGCTGTGCAGGGGCGATGGTGGGCAACGCAGATCTATGATTCCCTCAACTTGTTCTCAAACACTTCAACCAGTCCCGAGGTCCACATTTTTGGAAACTTATGGTGAGCTGGGAGCTGGGAGGAGACCTCAGTGTGTGGTGCACTACTCTCAGAGGGATGGGGGGGGGACTAGGGGAGGCTGGAGTCATGCTGGCTTCCAGGAGAGGGCCTGGTCCTTCCCCCAGCACACACTATATGCAGTAATGACAGGGATAAGATGAGTGGGAGAAAATCAGGAGAAACCAGGATTTTGATCCAACTTTGCTCAGCCACAATAATGGCTGAGAGTTGGTTCCCACTCCTCTTCCAATGAAAATGAAAGCAAAGCATCTTACAGATGCTTGATGGTCTTATGAAGGGGGTGACGCTGGGCAATCACTGCAGTCCTTTGTGGTGTTAAAGGCCATGAAAAATAAGCCTTTGGTCCTAGGGACTGCCGGAGGTCAAGACAAGCTCCTGTTGAGCAGATGGGAGGCCATCTGGTGACTTCAGGCAAGATGTGGGGTGCTAGATTGAAACTGAGCAGCACAGTCTTCCCCTAATGGTAGGATACAAGAGAGTGAATTTCCTTTACCTATTTTAGCATTTCTGTCATAAAATATGCTTCTCCTTGTCTGAATCAAGAAGAGCAAAATCCTGTGTTTTGAATCATGGACATCTTTGGATCATGAGCACCATCTGGAGAATTTCCTCTACACAAGTGCAATAGAGGAGCCTAAAACATTTACCCAGTATCACAGCTCCCACTGAATGATGTAAGAGGGTGAAAATAATCAGCTGAAATGCGGAAAAAAAGTATTAATTTTCTGTTTCTTCACATCAAGACTTACATTTTAAGATGGGATGGGGATGGATGGAAGCAAAGTGAGCTGCCTCCTGGGTGTAGGTGCCCCGGGGCTCACAGAGTGGCTCTATAAGTAGCTACATCCCTTGCTATGAGAGCAGATTCCCCGGCACCTGCACGTCCCCGCCTGAGGGCGGCGGATGGAAAACCCTGGTTTGTGGCCGGAGCAGGAAACTGGTGAGTTGCTTGTGCTGAGTGGGCTTTCAGGAAGGTGTAAGGGTTGAAGTTAAAATTACGCCTGCTGTGGGCGGTGTAAACTTCAACAGGTTGCCCAGAGAGCTTGTGCAGCCTCCATCCTTGGAGGTTTTTGAGACTCAGTTGGATAAAGCCCCCAGCTGACCCTGCTTTGTGCAGGAGGTTGGACCATGGACCTCACAAGGTCCTGTCCAGCCTGGATTGCTCCACAGTTCTGTGACTCTGTGAGGTGGTGTTACGGATTAGGTCTTCTGGCAGTGTCAGTGAGCTTGTGAGCGTGTGTATTCAGGACCTGTAACACTAAAGTTTGTTTTGTCCTTTCTTTTCAGTCACTGGAAGCCTTGTAGAAAGTGCAAGGAATAGGCTGTAATGTCAGATGGCAGTTGCACTGCCCTTCCTCCCACCACCTGTGTCCTGATGGGCATCTCTGGCATGGGGGAGTCTCACCTCTGAATCTCCACCCCCTTTACACTCAGATAGATGGTTGCTCTCCTTGGGAATTTCACACTGTCCTTCAACAACGACACGTAGAAAAGCCTCCATGAGCCCAGGTGCCTCTTCCTGCCTGAGCTGGCCATTGCTGACCTGCTGCTATCCACAACCACCATGCCCAAGACACTGGCCATCTTCTGCTCTAGGACTGGGGAGATTTCTTTGGAAGGTTGCATTACCCAGGTATTCTTCATCCTTGGCGTCTCCTGTGCTGAATCAGCAATCCTACTGGTTATGGCATTTGATCGGAATGTTGCCACCTGCAAGCCCCTCAAACATGTGACCCTCCTGATCAAGAGGATGACAGGGACAATAGGGTTGGCTGCTCTAGCAAGAAGCTTATCCACCATTTTCCCCATTGTTGTTCTTGTGAAGCGCTTGACCTTCTGCAGAAACAAGCTCCTCCCTCACATCTACTGCAAGTGCATGGACATAACCAGGCTGGCCTGTGTGGAGGTCACCACAAACGTCTGGTGTGGTGTCACGATTGCCGTTTTTGTGATAGACGTGGATGACACACTCATTGCTGCATCTTACCTGCTGATCCTCCAGACCGTCTTCCAGCTTCCATGCAAAGACACCCGGCTCAAGGCTCTGGGTACCTGTGGCTCTCATCTCTTGGTCATATTACTGTGCTTCATGCTAGCTTTTTCCTCCTTCTTGCATACCGTTTTGGGCACTGTATTCCAAGATCTGCCTTTATTGTCGTGGCCAATCTCTGTGTGCATTTTTACCCCATGTAAAACCCCACCATTTATGGAGTGCCAAACTAACAGATTCAGAGGAGTGGGGTCCAGGTGCTCTACCAGTGCTGCAGCCGTGGCTGAGCGGGTGTCGTGCTGAGCCCAGCAGGCAGGAGAACACTTCTGGGGACTTGGATGCCAAAGTTAACTTTTCCCTTTGAATACATCGAGATATGTTATTCTAGAAGTGACAGCTTCTGCTTGCTGGGAGGACTGGGCTGAGGTGAGACAGCACAGTGGGAAGGACCACAAGCAGGAGTCATTGCCCAGTTGGTGGTGTGAGCTGGATGCCCAACGGCCATGGCCAAAGCCCGGAGTCTGTGAACGGCACTGGACTGGGGGCTGTCAGCCTGCCACCAGATTGCTGGTCAACTGCTCCCTCGCTCTGCTGCCCCAGAGCTTGTATGAGACCCCAATACTCTGTCCTAGCTTGTGCAGACCCCTGGGTTAGTCATGCAGAGGTGCAGGGGAGAGCAGCAGGCAGCAGCATCTATGCCTCGGTGGCAAGTCCTCCACCATGGGGAACTTAATCTGTGAGCAGATCAGCCCACAAGCACAGCCCTTGGGTTTGCTGCTTGGGACCAAGCGCCTCTGGCTTAAAACCTTGAAAGCTTCATCTCCCCAGCAGGCAGACTGTCAGGATGGGCTGCAGGCAGGGATATTTTTAATTCCTCTCTATGTAAGAATGCCTTCCTGCACAGACAGCAGGAACAGCTTTCGTCTGGAAGGACAAAAACAGACGAGCTACATGCAGAGACCCACACTCAGCCCAGAAGTCCTGAGTCAAGTCCTTCCTCCTTCTTCATCGCCTGTGGGCACCTTGCTCATGCCTGGTGGGATGTAGATGCCCAACAACCAGCTCAGAGGAGTCACCCACACAGCAAAAGCCCCTGGTCATGGATTTCCACCCCGGCATCATTCTGCTCCATGTGTGGGGACTTGACCTGTGCCCCATGGAGCTGCTTTGCTCCCCTCACAGCTGACTTGGACGGCTCCTCTCAGACATGTCCTTCCTGGGGGCCAGTGGGGTGCCCCCCCCAAAGCCGTGCCAATGAGCACCTGAGGCCGGACACGCTTTTCTTACATGATGTATAAAGCAGGTGAGGAAAACCCTGCCTTCTGCAGGCTGTCACAGCATCTTCCCTCCCATACGTCTGTGCTGATAGGAACAAGAGGGACAAAATCATAGAATGCTTTGGGTTAGAAGGGACCTTAAAGATGATTTAGTTCTAACCCTCTGCCCTGGGCAGGGACACCTCCCACCAGCCCAGCTTGCTCCAAGCCCCATCCAATCTGGCCTTGAACCCCTCCAGGAATGGGGCAGCCACAGCTTCTCTGGGCAACCTGCGCCAGGGGCTCACCCCCCTCACAGCCAAGAATTTCTGCCTCAGATCTCAGCTCAATCTCCCCTCTTGCAGTGGAAACCCCTTCCCCCTCGTCCCATGGCTGCCCTCCCTCATCCAGAGTCCCTCCCCAGCTTTCCTGGAGCCCCTTGAGGGACTGGAAGGGGCTGGAAGGTCCCCACGGATCCTTCTCTTCTCCAGGCTGAGCCCTCCCAACTCTCTCAGCCTGTCCTCACAGCAGAGGGGCTCCAGCCCTCTGATCATCTTTGTGGCCCTCCGCTGGGCCCATTCCAACAGCTCCATGTCCTTCTTGTGCTGAGGACTGCAGAGCTGCACGCAGTACTCCAGGTGGGGTCTCACCAGAGTGGAATGGGGGGGTAGAATCACCTCCCTTGCCCTGCTGGCCATGCTTCTTTTGATGCAGCGCAGGATGCAGGGAGTTTCTGGCCTGCTCATGTTGAGCTTCTCGTCCACCAGCACCCCCAAGTCCTTCTCCTCAGGGCTGCTCTCAGCCATGCAGCCCTATGGTGCATTCACTGTTTGCAGGAGTATGAGGGTGGGAGCGGAGGAGACCATGCCCCTCCTGAAGGTTTCCCCTTGGAGCAGGGGGGTTCCGGGGCTGGCAGGGAGAGACAGGGTCAGACACATTCGGCTTTTGCCCATGTCTCAAATCCCTGCTGCCCCAGAGCACCGCAAGCCCAAGTGATTTGCAAGCATCAAAGTTTTGATGGTCTGCAAACAAGAAGTTTTGATGTCTGAGTTTGTGTGGTGGCTTCCTCTGTATGTGCCCACAGGTTAGTTATGGTGTGTACTGTGCTTAATGCAGGTTAATCCAAAAGGAGACACTTGCACCTCGAATTGGACCCCTGTGTCCAGTTTTGGACCCCTCACCACAGGAAAGACGTTGAGGTTCTGGAGCGTGTCCAGAGAAGGGCAACGGAGCTGGTGAGGGGTCTGGAGCACAAGTCCTGTGAGGAGCGGCTGAGGGAGCTGGGGGTGTTCAGCCTGGAGAAAAGGAGGCTGAGGGGAGACCTTCTCGCTCTCTACAACTGCCTGAAAGGAGGGTGTAGCCAGGGGGGTCGGTCTCTTCTCCCAAGGAACAGGCCATGGGACAAGAGGAAATGAACTCAAGTTGCACCAGGGGAGGTTTAGGGTGGATATTGGGAAAAATTTCTTCACCAAAAGGGTTGTCAAGCATTGGAAGAGGCTGCCCAGGGCAATGGTGGAGTCGCCATCCCTGGAGGGATTTAAAAGCCGGGCAGAGGTGGTGCTGAGGGACATGGGTTAGTGGTGGACTTGGTGGTGCTGGGTTAATGGTTGGACTTGATCATCTCAAAGATCTTTTCCAACCTGGGCAATTCTGTGATTCCATGACTCTGTGATGTAAAAACCTGCAGGAGTGAACCAGCTGGCTAATGAAGAGGAGAACAATCTGGCTGGTGATCAGTGGCACAGTGTGCCGAAGCTGCACTGCCCTGGCCAAAGGCAGGAATGGGCAGCAGCAAACGCTCCTGGAGCAACAGGTAAGTGCGGAGAGAGGGTCGGATCCAGAGATCTGCTCCCTCTGGTGGGTGGTGGCTGTTAGGAGGGCTTTGGTGCAGGCTTTTGTGGGCTGGGGTGCACCCCAGGGGATGCTCTGCCTTGTGCAACACAAGGGAATAAAGCACATCTGACCAGAGACATTTTAGACTAAAGATCTCTAAAAAATACCTGTTGCTGGGCTCCGTGGAGGATAAGCTTGTGGCTTCTGGCCTGGCTGACCTATGTGGGGCTCGTACTAACCCACAGTCTGTTTTAGCTTTAAAACGAATTGCGAGGAAGGAGCAGGTTAACGTCAGTCGTGCAGTGCAGCGAGGGGGTGGGCTTGCTTGTGGTGAGAGCAGGGCTGCAATCCTGCCCTCTGGTTTGGGGTCAGTGTTTTAAAAGATAGCAAAAACATCTGGAGAGGAGGGAGACAGAACAGACGTATTATTCAAGTGCTGGAGAAAATACTCGATCTATAAGGGGGGCAAAACATATTAATTTTTAAAGAGCTGTAGAGGCATCTTCATTGCAGGGTGGAAGTCTCAGGAGAAAATGTCTGATCCTAAGGAACATTGTAATGCCCTTGAGAAGGATGAATTTGAATGAATGGAAAATGAAGCCAGACATATTCTGATTAGAAATAAAAGCCTTATTTTGAATAATGAGAATAATTAACTGCTGTGAGAAGCTCATGAGAGCAACAGTTGATTTTCCAACAGTGACTATACCCACATATATATATGCCCACACAGAGGATGGAAGTTATGGGATACAAAGTTGTTTTCTCAGTGAAATCTTTGGATACCAGAGTGGTGTAGGACCGAGAAGCAGTCTGCATGCCTGTTTTGGCCTCCAGGTCTGCATGTGTGCATGCTTGCAACGTGCAAACTTGTGATATTTCTGAGATGCCCCTGCCCATTCTCTTTGGAAGGGCTCTTCTAAGCAAGGATAGATGCTGCTGGCACTTTGAGGCCAAATACATCATCTTCTCTAGTGCTTGGTGGTGACACTGGTTGGTAGCTATGGTGCCTGTCCTACTTCTTACCTGTCACCCTGACCCATCTGTGCTCCCCTTCCCATCACTTGTGGAGATGCCACTGGAGGAGGGAGGAGATGTAGTTGAGACCAGGCCCTGCTCCCTCCTCCCAGGATCCTGACCTCCACCATCTCATGGTCCCTGAGGCCAAGGCTGTCTCCAACATCTACATCCCTGACCAGTTCATCCTTGTTTCCAAGTATCAGGTCCAGCAGAGCCCCTTTGCTTGTTGGGTCCTTCATCACCTGTGCCAGGTGTCATCAATGCATGTAGAAATCTCCTGGGTTGCTTGAGCCCTGCTGTATTGTCCTTCCAGCAGATATCAGTGCCAACTTTGAGCAGGGAGCAATCCTGAAAATACCCCAGGAGGTGACAATCCATTGACGTGTGTGCACCGGGTGCCAGGAGGCATCGCCTCATGCAGCACGTGAGCCATTTGGAAACAACCTATTTGCTTCCTCAGTGAGAAACTGCTCCCTGAAGAAGATGGGCAGGAGATGCCAGCTTTCCTGTAGCAATACCAGGGACCGCCATGTCCTTCTCCTTCCCTGAGTGCCAGAAGAGTTTGTACCAACAGCAGCTCTGCTGGCTGACTGTGGTGTTACCAGCAGTACCAGTCGCCTGCTGGGGCTCAGCCAGGACGCTGGGGTGGGAGCTGGGACAGCTGCGGCAGGAGGTGTCCACAGGCTGCTCCATCAGGTCACTGCATCCCTGCAGGCATGCTGTGGCTGCTGCAGAGGCTCTGGCAGGCAGCAGGGCCTGCTCTCTCCACTGAGGATGTGCAGCAACAAGAAATGACACAGAGGGTGCCAAACTTCTTCCAGCAAACCCAGAACTCAGAAGTGGTGGCGGTGGTGGTCTCTAACACAAAGGCCTTGCAGGCTTGGACATAGACTGAGCAGGGTTTGCAGGTCCTTGCGGTGGAAGCACCAGTCAGTGCCATGGCTGATGCTCTGTCTGTGGGGGCTCTGGGCGATACCAGAAACTCTGCAAGTGTTGCAGGCGCCAGCTCTGGGTCCAGCAAACTGCCCCCACAGCATGAACAATGCCTGAGGAAGATCATCAGCATCTAAACTTGCTGTAAATGCTGCATGCGGTTCCTGGGACAGTCTCCAATCCTCATAAGCTCCAGAAATTGAATTCCAGGAAGAACTGGAGCTAGTCAGGTTAATGACCCTCCTTAATGGGGAAGTGCTGGAGTGGTTGGGAAATTCTGTCCTTCTGATTTCCGTCCCAGATTTATCTATCTCCTGACTCATTAACAGGAAGGCACTACGTATACATACATTAATACAGGCACCAGAAATAAATCTGGGCTGCAAATCCAAAGGAATTCCCCAACTGCTAGATGACCAGGTTGCTGCAGGTGCTGCAGCAGGGGTGAGCTGGGCAAACACTCTTTAACACAGAGCTGTGCTGCAAACAGGAGGAGGCATGTGCTGGTGAGGCGGGATGGGTTTTCATGCCTGGAAAGAGCCCTGCCACCCTGTGCTCCCGATGGGAGGTGAATGTCACACAGCCCTGATCAGCGAGTGCTGCCCAGAGCTGGGTCCCCTCTGTGCATCCCCCATGCCCTTACATTTGGGTACAGCACACAGGAGAAAGGATCTCTGCTTGTCGCAGTACGCCTGTGAGATCTCATGGCAGCGTTGGCTCCAGGGTATCAGTTTTCCCCAGATCCCACTGAAGTGCACAGCGGAGCAGGAGGACCATTCCTGTTTCCCATGTCCATGCTCCCAGGCTCAACCAACAGAGAAACTAGCAATCAAAACCTCCATCGTTATATTTAGCACTATTTTTCCATTCCTTCTCAGTGAGCTGGGGCCGGAGTTGCAGCCGGCGATGATGAGAGGGCTGAGGGGTCACCACGCAGAGGGACGGGTGCCCTGTGCTGCCGCTGCTGCACCCAGCAGGGAGAGGGGTTGTGATGGCGGTGATGGAGGGACCAGTCTTGGTGGGAGAGAGCAATCTGGCATCAGTGCATCGGCACTGTGTATTTTGTCCAAACAAACAATTGCAGAGGAGCTCTTTGTTATTGCAAACAAGAGAGCTGGGGCTCTGGAAGTGCTCTTCTCTTGGCACGCTGTCTGGAAACAGACACCACACCACATCCTTCAGGGAGTTACCAGGTGACATGGTTACAAGGTATGAAATAAACAATCCGCAAATAGATCAAACGATTTTTGATTAAAAGAAAACTTTTGCAATTTAGAAAGTTAATATCAACATGAAACAACCCGAAAGCTATGAAAAAAGGCTAAACAAATGGAACTGTTCTGGTATACACCTGGATTTTTATATTGGCTTGACGAGAGTTAGTCTTTGAGTTTTGCAGATGAAGAAACTGAGCACCAACCTGGGGACAGTGAAAAACTTTTTTCAAGCATCACACAAACAAGAAACAAAACATGGGATGCTAAGGCAAATTTACCTCCTTTTGGCTTTGTTTTGAAACAAGCATCAGCTTTCTCAGCTGGCCGAAGGAGAGATTTGTTCTGCTAGTGGCTAATCTGCTAACTCCGGCTTTGCGAACATGGAATTAAATGTGGGTGGTGCCAAGTGTATTGAAATTACATAACACTTACCTGGGAACATCTGCACTGGGGTGATCTCAGGGATAAAACTAAGATAAGCTCCCAGTGTGCTCTGTGGTGGTGGTGTGGAGGGTTCCCCTGTGCTTGGGCTGAGGAAGGAGGACTCTTCCTTCTCAGATGGCTGAGATCAGGGGTGTCAGGAAGGCAGCAGGAGTGGAGGCTGCACCGCTGGGAGCCTGCAAGAGGAGAGGGCTGACCCTGGGTGGGGGTGCGCAGGGCTGGCAGCAAATCACAGAATCACAGAATGGTTTGGGTTGGAAGGGACCTTAAAGATGATTTAGTTCTAACCCCCTGCCCTGGGCAGGGACACCACCCACCAGACCAGCTTGCTCCAAGCCCCCTCCAACCTGGCCTTGAACCTCTCCAGGGATGGGGCCTCCACAGCTTCTCTGGGCAACATGCGCCAGGGGCTCACCCCCCTCACAGCCAAGAATTTCTGCCTCAGATCTCAGCTCAATCTCCCCTCTTGCAGTGGAAAACTATTACCCCTTGTCCTACCCACAGAAGGACCCAAGGGGACGGGGGTGGGATGTGAAGGGATGCAGAGCACCCTGAAGCAAGCCTGGCAAGAGGATGTTGTTCCCTGAAACAGGGGAGCACAGTCTGGAGCAGAGAGGGTGGGTGCCTGGGAGCTTTGCCAGCCTGCAAGCGGCCAGGTGCGGTGGTTGCCTAGAATGGAAATGGTCCTGGAGTCCCCTGAGCCTGGACTTTCCCATGTTGTGGTCCTCCCTGTGCCCCAGGGACTAGGTTGGCTGGGGACCGAGGAGGCAAGGAAGCCTGAGCTCAGCTCCAAGGGAGATGCCCCCACTCTGGGCCATTGCTGCTCATTCTGACATCAGCAGTGATGTCATAGCATTGGGATGGCTGCACGGCAATTCTCCAGGAGGCCACAGCAAGACAAGGAACGTGGCAGGACTGCTTGGGTGGTGAGCAAGCAGAGCAGCTGTGCAACATCTGGCTGGTATGTGCTTTCGGACTGCACTGCGGGGAGAGTCGGTCCTTGTCCCTGTGTCACTGCTCTCTCCTGGTAACTGTCACCATAGCAGGGGCAGCAGCCACCCCCCTGTTTCAACTGGCAGCTGTTGCCCCCCATTGCTTCACACCTTCTGACAGCACCTCTGCTTTTCAACAGACCAAAGCGCTGTGCTGGTCTCAGAGCCACCATGTCCAAAAGCAAAGGGGTGGAGGACACCAATCAATCTGTTGTTGCCACAGATCCCTCAAATACCATCAAAGTGACTGTGAAGACACTCAAGCAGAAGGAGCACTTAGAGGTTGCTCAGAGCAGCACCATCCAGAAGTTTAAAGAAGAAGTTGCCAAGCGTTTCAAAACACTCCCTAATTTGCTGGTCCTGATATTTGCTGGCAAAGTCCTCAAGGATCAAGAGACTTTGAGCCAGCATGGAGTTCACAGTGGAGTCACCATTTATGTAGTCATCAGGTCCCAACAGAGACCACAGGACAGCCCGGCAGACCAAGGAAGAGCGACCACCTTGCTGCAAACTCCCAGCCACAGTAATTCCAACTTATTCTCCTTGGGAAGCACAGCTGATCTGGAGCAGCCATGCTTGATCCATCATAACTTGCCTAGGCTGTTGATCTCCGGCACCATCAGCCAGGAAATAGTGGCCGAGACCATGGAGGACGTCTTGTCAAAGATCATCACTTCAGGCCTGGATCTGAACACCATCAACAACAACTCGTTTCTGCTGGGGTTCCTCCTTGGGGTGACAGGTGCATATCTCCTAGGCCTGGACCAAACAGACATGATGGACTTGATGAGTAGCATTCAAGAACAAGACATGCACAGCTGGATAAGCGAGATGGTGCAGAGCACCTTGGTGCAGAACAACCTTGACAGTGTCGATCTTGTCAGGAATCTCATCATGTCCAACCCTCAGATGCAGCAGCTGGCTGAAGAAAATCCCGAGATCGGTCAGATTCTCACCAACCCCCATACGATCACAGAAATATTAGAGGCCTCCAACAATCCTGCCGTAATGCAAGAGATGATAAGGAACCGCGACGTGGCCATGAACAACCTCGAAAGCATCCCCGGTGGGTACAGTGCTCTGGAGCAGCTGTACAGGGAATTTGAGGAGCCAATCTTGAATGCCGTGCAGGCACAGCTGGGCAACAACCCATTTGATTGCTTGGACAGTATCCCCACCCCGCCTGGAGACAGGCTACCAGCCCATACTGAAAACCGGAGGCCATTACCCAACCCCTGGGCTCCGCAGTCCAACAGCGTCAGCAATAACGCAGATGATGATGATGGCCAGTTTTCCAGCAGCAGTGAAGGCGACAGTTTTGCCTTGCCAAGTTTGGACCCTGCAGCAGGTGCAGCGGTACCCAATTCAGGGAAGGTTCGGACCATGGTTCGGCAGATAATAGGAAACCCAGAACTTATGCAAAACCTGGAGAGTGCATTAACGAACCCCGACAGCCCAGCACAAATACTGCTGAACAGCTCTCAGATATCAAGCGATGGAAATTCTTCACCTCAAGGTCAGTGGCCACAGCAGCTGCCATCGGAGATGGAGGACACTGAGATCTCGTCCTTGCTGAGAAACCCCAGAGCCCTGCGGGCGTTGCTGCAGATCCATCTGGGATTACAGACCCTCTCAATAGAAGTAACAGATTTTATACCTGGTTTGGAGGACGCCCGTGTGGATCTGGAAAGCATGGACGACTCGGCACAAAGCAGTGAGTCTGAGGAGGATGCAATTTTGGTGTCAGATGAGGATGAAGACGAAAGTCAGATGGTGATGGATGACGAGGTGCCACAGACCAGATTTAAGAGAGAAATGGAGCAGCTCATTGACATGGGCTTCCAGGATCAAAGTGCAAACCTGCAGGCACTGATTGATGCAGAAGGAGACATCAGTGAAGCAGCGAAGATACTGGCAAAAGGACCATCATCAAACAAGACACCGTAGCTGGTTTGTCCAAATGCAGCAGTTACAGTGCCTCATTTGTCGATGGTTGTCTTGCACCCAATAAAAGCAGCAGCGTGCATATCACGAAATTGCGTGCTGGAGTGTTCTTCCAACTATGAGAATAAATTTCCTCTTGGCTGCAAGAATTTTCCCAAGCAATAGACCTTTTGGGGTGGAAACTGTGAGGGCAAACCCTACCTGAACGTGGTGCTACCCCTTTACAGACAGAGCCTGCCCCCCAGGTGTGTGTGTGGGGAAAAAACATGCCGAGAAAAGACACCAGGGAGGGAAAATATGCCTTTTTACAGGCTAAGAATTGAGACCCAGAGATGCTGAAGGCCGGACGATAAACGAGCTTGGCACCCATTTGGACTCCAAAACAAACAGTGGCACTTTGACAGCTGCTTTTTTTTTTAATAAAAAATCTGGCCCTGCAGCAGAGAGATGGGGGGTACCTGAGCCATCTCATCCCTGTCACGGCAGGCACAAGCCTTTCCTCAACTGCGAAAAGGCTGTTTTGAAAGTCAGTCTGTCATTTCTGCCACTGCTGCTCCTACGGGAGTAGAAGTCCATGGGAGTTACGGTAACCACCAGTGGTGGCTGGAAGGCAGATTTTCATCCCAAATATGTTCACAATTGGTTTCTACCCATCTATTGCCGCATGGAAGCTTTCAGTTTCATGCACCAGTTCAGAGCTTCTCCCATTAGCAAATCCCAAACCCTTTGTGCTTTGCGCAATGTCACACACAAGGGTGAAGGCAACTTCTCCAAACCCTTCCTCGGGACCAGAGCTGAGTGTCAGAGAATCATGGAATGGTTTGGGTGGGAAGGGACCTTAAAGATGATTTAGTTCTAACCCTCTGCCATGGGCAGGGACACCTCCCACCAGCCCAGCTTGCTCCAAGTCCCGTCCAACCTGGCCTTGAACCCCTCCAGGGATGGGGCAGCCACAGCTTCTCTGGGCAACCTGCGCCAGGGGCTCACCGCCTCACAGCCAAGAATTTCTGCCTCAGATCTCAGCTCAGTCTCCCCTCTTGCAGTGGAAAACCCTTCCCCCTCGTCCCATGGCTCCCCTCCCTCATCCAGAGTCCCTCCCGTCCCTCCCCAGCTTTCCTGGAGCCCCTTGAGGGACTGGAAGGGGCTGGAAGGTCTCCGCGGAGCCTTCTCTTCTCCAGGCTGAACCCCCCCAACTCTCTCAGCCTGTCTTCACAGCAGAGGGGCTCCAGCCCTTTGCGAGTCCTGTCCCCTTTGCTCTGCTCTGTGAGTCCAAGGCTGTGAGCCGGGTTGTGCCATACGCAGCCACAATGTTTTTCACAGCCTCGACTCTGTAACGCAAACTGTGAGAACTGCTCGGGAGCTTTGGGCACTCCAGGTTTGGTGCTGCAGACCTGCCCATAATGTCTCAAACCCACATCCTGGCCAGCCCTGCTCCTGCCGCAAGGGAGATGGAGTAGCTATGCTGGCTGGGCTCCTCTGGCCCTGCTTCCCTTCTCCCAGCCCTGCCTGGTGCAAATAAGGTCAGGATTAGCCCAGACCCCTTTCCTTTGGCCCCTCTGGATCTCTACCAGTCCCATCATCTCCCTCCCTTCCTGCTCCTCACCCATCCCTTCTGCCCCACCACCTGAGCTCTGGCTCTCCTTCCTGCATCCTTCCCTTACAATATGTCCAGCACGAGGTTTTCTACCTGTTTCTTTCACCTCATCCTCCACTTGCTCCATTTGTGGTTCTTCAGCCATTCTCCTTATGACAAATTCAGACTTTTTGTGTCCTATCTCTCCTTGCTATTCTGCATCTTGTTCCTTCTTTCTCCCCACACCCTCTTTTTTCACCTTTCTGGAGGTGATTGGAGGACTGGTCCTGGGGAGATGGGCTTGGTGCTCAACAGACTGTGGCTGGCAAATGCCCCTCTCTCATGGCAGAGCCCGTGTGTGACCGTGCATGTGCCCAGCAGCTGTCTTTCGTCTCACCTGCTGGGATAAAGCTGCTTCCCTACAAGAGCATTAGCCTCTGGCAGCATTTGACAAGCTGATCTTGGTCAAGTCCTCTGTCTACTGATGGACAAAGCTTCAGCCCTGCCCTCTCCCCTCGGCCACAGCGATGTAATTTATCCCGGAGATGGTGACCACAGGTTCATTAGGGTCTCCATGCAGCAGCCGTGGCTCGAAGAATGTGTTAGCTGCACCAACTCAAGACTTGGCAAACTTCCCTGGTGGTTAAAACTGCCCCTGATGCTTCAGGATTGTGCTGCTGTGAAATGCCTCTGCTCGGGGTCGTGCTCAAAGACTCAGATGACAACGGCTGCCCCTGTGGTCATGAGAGGCTGAAGATGTGTGCAGAGCCTATGGGACCTGTGCTGGGCTGATTGTCCAAGGCTGCTGCTGGAGTGAGATAGGTGTGGGTGGTAGACACCAAAATGTAAGGATCTAACCGCGAAGTTGTGCATCCAGCCTCCTGCTGCAGCCAGTGGAGATCTTGGCATGGCTCTGTTCTCACGCGGAGGAGCCCAGCACCACCGGAGATGCCCTTGGGCATCTGAGACATCCACATGGGGCTGGTAGACGTGGCACAGGACCTGCAAGACTCTTGTATCCCTCGCCCCAGGAGATGAGGAGGAATAGAATAGGGCATCTCAGAAAGTGTGTCAAAAATCAATGGAGCATTCACACACAAAAGATTGGTGGAAAAAAGTATTTCTTTAAAATGCTTGTGTTTCAAATTCAAGCACTTTTAAGGTTTCAGTCACAAAAAAGTGATAAAATAATTTTCCACTTTAAACACATTTTAACTTTTTTTTTTTCATATAAATATTTTGGTACAGCTGGGAGGAACTCATGACACGTGAAAAAGTCACTGAATGTAGATATTTCACCCCCCCCAAATCATGTCCTGACTTTGCTCAGCTTCTGTATGGGATATTTTGGTGTGATTTGGCAGTTGCTGGGGGACTGTGGTCCCTTGCAGCCTGTGTAGTGGGGAGCACAAGGACCATTTGCGCTTGCAGGACAGTACGAGCTCTGCCACCGCTTTCAGATCCTTCTCACTTCTCCTTGCCCATGGAGGCAGCCGGACTGATAAACTTCAGCTGTCTATATCTCGTCAGCAAGCTGGTCCTCGTCCCTGGCAGCTGGGCTTTTTTAAAGGTCACCTGAAGGTGTGGGTGTAGCACTGGGAGCCTGGCAGGCACAGAATAGCCTGTGTCCATGATGCTTATCCCCCAGCTGAACTGGGGGGGCTGATCCCCCACTGCAGCATCGATACAGCCACCCTGCAGCTCTCTGAGCAACCCGTACTGGCCCTGAGCTCTGACACAGCCAGGCATCATGTCTTATTTTGTGCAGCAACCCCAAATACCTGCAGTGCCTGCAATTCTAAACATCTAGACATCTGCCTTGGGGGTTCCATGCGTCTTGAATGCTGTGCTCCACAGTTGCTCTTGTGGAATTGTTTCTTTCTTTTTTGTGGTCAAGATCTTCCTGTGTTTCTCCAGGTGTGGGTGTGCTGCTGAGCCTGTGACATCCACAGCTGCCTCCGCTCGCAGGCTGATGTGTACTGAAATGATTCAGCCTGCAGAAAATAGTTCCTGCAGGCTAATGTGTTTCTAACCCTACGTTTGGTGAGGGTGCTGAGGGGAGGGGTGGTCACCGACTGACCTGGGAACTGGGGGCAGTGTCCCCAGGTTCATCCAAGGAGGGTTCCCAAGCCCCAAACTCTTCCTCCCATCCCCTACAGGAGGACAGCCCACAGATTGCCTCTCCCATTGCTGTGGGGAAACGCTTCCAAATCCCTTTTATTGCATTAATCACCAAGAGTGTTGTGTATCACGCTCAATAATCTATTCAAAACACGGATTGCTATTTATACATTTGCGCTAAGGTATTTGCAAAAGTAATTGCATCGAGTTTGTATGTCTGGATGCTCAGCACTTCTGATGTCAGGCTGCTTTTTTAGGACTCATCACGCATCATGTTTTCCTGAAGCCTGGCTGTGCCTTGCCACAACCTGCAGCTCCATCGCGTCGGTCCAAGGAGGGCCCTGAGGACGGGAGGCACAAAGTGGCAGGGGTATAATTGTGTCCCTGGAGGGAAGGGAGGCAGGGCGGGCGCAGGGCCGCGCATCGGGGACCTGCCAGCGTCCCTGCGGAGAGCAACACGCTCGTAACACCTGTGGGGCAAAGGTGGGGGGGGGACGACATCCCAGGGCACGTCTCTTGAGCTGAGGGGGCACTTACGGAGCTGCTGAGCAGGGCACGGTGTGTCCTCCGTCCCCTGGGACTCTGCAGATGTACAAGAGTCCCCACTGCCCCGGCTCCGGCACCACAGATGCTGCCTGGAGCGCAGCCATGACCCACGCTCCTCTTAAGGTCGGGGATCTGGTGAGCTGTTTGCGTTGTGGATTAAGGGCCAGGAGGATCTTGGGGACGTTGAGAATCTGGCGCAGAGACGCCAAATTCCCTGTTAACCGTAATGGTGTGAAGAGCCTCCCCTCACCCGCCTGTGGGATCAGCCACTCTCTAGCTGAGAGTCGGTGTTTTTTGAGAGCTGGGGTTGCCGAGTTAAGGGTGGTGGGGCAGCACGAGCAGGATTCAACCATGCATGGGGTGATGCTCAGGAAAGCAAAGCCAGCGTGGACCAGCCCGGCCAGTGCCCGCTGCTCTCCTGGCTCAGCTGCAGCATCCCCACGTCTCGCTCCCCCAGGAGAGCTGCCGACGCGCCCGGGGCCACGCCACAGAAATACTTCTATTATTTTCATCCTCTTGTTAGGAGGCAGTGAATCACCAACGAAACCTTTCTCTCCCACCCCATTTTGTGTCCCTAACTTCTCTCCTGAAGGCCGATTGTCGGCAGGGGGGTGTCCATCCCCTCACCCCCTGCAGCCCCGGGGGGACGCGTCCTTGAGCAGAGCCCTTCTCTGGGGACGCGCAGGGCAAACCGAGGTGCTCGCAGCTAAAGCCTTCTGCAGCGATGCCAACAGGCTTCCGCAGACCTTTTTGTAATCCTCAGGCAGCTCCGTAGGAACGTGATTTTTTTTCCCTAGCTTTTCGTCTAAATTAAGATTAAAAGATATTAGGAAAGAAGAATGCAAGCGACTGCTCAGAGGTAGTGGTAGGAATGTATCCTTAGGGCTGTATTTGTGTTAATGCAGATTTATGGTGGCAATTAGATTCTGGAGGAAGGGGTCTAATGCTGAGAGGCTCCTCTGGCACAGAGTTCCCAGTTGCACTGAGATTCCCACCTGCGGGTGCAGTGGATCCTTGTTTATTTGCAGTTTCACATTTGAATTTTGCAAGAGATGAGTAGCTTTTGGTATGACAGCACAGAATATGTATGCTTTCAGCATTAATAATATTTAGTCTGTTAATATACCACAAGTATTGTTATTTATACCGAATTGTTTTAAATCATTTACAGAATTAGTTATTATTTTGACTAATTTTATTTTTACAGCCAGTCCACTGTCATATTTTGTTTCTATGGAACAGGCTCCTTGGACTTTCTGGGTTCAGGATATTTTAGACATGAAAAGTCTCTCTCTTACTGAGTGTGAACAGGGAATCAACTCGGTCGTATGGTATGCAGAAACCTCGCGGGTTTGTTTTTAAGTACTTGGGTCACTTTGTCATCTCGGCTGTGTTATGGGTAATTCCTGTTTTGATGTATAAGAACTGACTGTAATTGCAGAAGCTGCTGAAAAAAAGTGACATCCCATTTTAACTGGTGAGCCTGGGTCTGATCCAGCCTCCAGTGCCCCTTAGACCTCTCCGGGGCAGCAGTGCATCCCTTTCCTTGGCTGGTGGGGGGTCTCCATCTCACACAGGTTTTCTCCTGACCCAAAGGTCTTTCCAAGTGCCTGGTTAAATTTTGTTTCTGCTAGATTTGCACTGGCAAAGAGGTGCAAAGCGAGTTGAACTGAGTCCCAGAACCACAAGGAAAGGAAGGGAGAAGTCTGGAGATAAGGAAGGAACATGGTCAGCCAACTTCAAACCTACAGCTGATTTTTTGTTCTCTGTCCTGGCGTTGAGTCCAGTACCTTAAAACTCCCAGTTATCCCCTCTGCAGCTCCTGATGTCTGAGAACATCTTGGGCATCCCTGCAAACACTTGACCTTTCCTCTCTCGATCCCGGCTTTTTCCTTCTACTTTGGATTTACAGAACATCAATTTAAGGTATTTGTGCAGTAAGAGTTGATTCTGTCTCCACTCCCTCTGGTCTAAGTGGAAGTACTTGGAAGAAAAATACACTTATATTGTGTTAAAATCAAGTGAGGAGAAAATTTGGACATTGTTGTTTTTACATAATAGGAGTATAAGTGCGTGCTGCGATACATCACAGACCACGGGTCTTCACAGTTTGGGTTCATACCTCTGGCTGTGGCTATTAGCAGGTCAGAGAAGGTAATGCAAGGCATTTTGTAGCGATGGAAGAGCTTAAGCATCTAAAATAATATTCTGCAGTGTCTTCTGCCTTTGCTTTCAGGTGAAACATGCCACCATTCAACCTTACCAGCTTGACACCAGCAACCTTCATCCTGGCTGGCATCCCAGGCATGGAGAAGTCTCACATCTGGATCTCAATCCCGTTCTGCTCCATATATCTCGCTGCCCTGCTAGGAAACGGTGTCCTGTTGTTTATCATAAGGACAGAACGTAGCCTCCACCAGCCCATGTACCTCTTCCTGTCCATGCTGGCCATCACTGACCTGATGCTGTCGACCACGACTGTGCCCAAGATGCTGGCTCTGTTCTGGTTCAGAGCGGGGGAGATTTCCTTCAACGCCTGCCTGACCCAGATGTTCTTCCTGCACTTCAGCTTCTCGGCAGAGTCGGTGATCCTGCTGGCCATGGCGTTTGATCGGTTTGTCGCCATCTGTTACCCCTTGCAGCATGCGGCGGTGCTGACCCAGTCAGCTGTTGTCAAAACCGGGCTGGTGGCTTTAGTGAGAAGTTTCTGCATCATTTTCCCCTGTATATTTCTTCTGAAAAGGCTGCCGTTCTGCGAGCACAACATCATCCCGCACACCTACTGCGAGCACATGGGCATCGCCCGGCTGGCCTGCGCCGACATCTCCATCAATGTCTTGTATGGCCTCGCCGTGCCTTTTGCAGCAGTAGTGGTAGATGTCATACTCATTGCTGTCTCCTATGTCTTAATTCTGCTGGCATTATTCAGACTCCCTTCCAGGACTGCCCGCCACAAGGCTTTCAACACCTGTGGCTCTCATGTCTGTGTTATATTACTGTTCTATATTCCTGCATTTTTCACTGTTTTAACGCACCGCTTTGGTCGGGAAATCCCCCACCACATCCACATTCTCCTGGCCAACCTGTACGTGCTCTTCCCCCCTCTGATGAACCCCATGGTGTACGGTGTGCGGACACGACAGATAAAAGAGAAGGTCATGAAAGTGTTCATCTGCTCCAAGAGTCGTTTGCTGCAAGAGTAAGAGTGAGATGTCGCTATCAGAAAGTGACGAACACCTTGGTGGGACTCCAAGCTCCCCACCCCAGGTGCTGGGTTTGCACTTTTTAAGGCAACGTGCCCGTGCCTTCTGCAATCACAGTCAAATACAGAACACCCAACATCCCCGCATCACTTTCCCCGACGGTTTGTAGAAAATGTAAGACAAAAGCCAGGATCTCTAGTTGGTGGCGGTGGAAGGAGACAGGAGAACCTACCCCAGATATGTCACTTGTGGGAAATCCCCTGCGAGGTGTGGGCAGGCGGCTTTCACTGTAGTGTGACAATAAATCTGCATCTCAGCCATTTTCTCTGGAGTCGGGTGAAAAAGCGTGTAATGAACCGGTTCTTCTGAATCACAGGTGTGTAATGGAGGTCATTTTAGGAACTGCTTCTTTATTAAAATTGATAGTATTGAAAATATCTCCAAAGGGTATAACAGAGAAATAAAAGCAAGTGCTGCACTTTAGCATGCATGGGGTCCCTTTATTCCTTAACTATATTATTTGCCCATATTTTGAGTAAACATGTAGGTGAAAAACTGTTCCAAAAAGAACACCTAAAAATGTATTTTTTAATAAGATAAGTTATAACAGAGGAGGGGGATGCTTCAGAGGCATCAGATGAGGCATCACAGCTGTACCTTTGGCTCCAGAAGTGTCAGTCTCTGCTCAGGCAAACTCCTGGTGTCCTGTCCTCACAGACCCCAAAAAGCTGTCCCCATGGAAAAGCCGCTGCCCCTTTTAAAGGGGAGCTGAGCGCTCAGTGAGGGGGCAGAGCAAGACGGAAAGAGGGGGTGAGGTGGGACGGCAGCTGCAGAGAAAGACAAGCTGCTTTCTTGTGCTGGGGAAGCGCAGGAGGGGGATGTTCTCGGCCCTGGGGCTGAACCTGGGGCCGAACCTGGGGCCGGCGCCAGCAGCTCCTGTGGGGCTGGAAGAGGCAGATGCAGAGGGGAACGGCTCCTCCTTTCCGCCTCTCCCAGGAGTGTGCATGGTCGGGGGCAAATAGCCTGGCGGGGCCACCGAGGTGCCGGATACCCTCCCTGCAGCTAAAAATGAGCAGTTTGAAAACTTCCCCCTGGTAGAGGGTCCTTTCCAGAGGTTTGTGGCTAACCAGATGGTTTTGCTGATGTCCAGACCCCACCAGCACCTCTAGGAGGTCCGTGCTGGACATTGGTTTTGGGGTACAACTGCCAGGGCAGGGAGCCAGTGGCAGTTTGAGTGCTGCAGAGAAGTGTCCTGCCTTTGGGGGCATGTGCTGCCACCGCTGGCACTCGATGTACGCCAACGTCCCGTTTTCAGGTTCAGCAGCATGTGTGCTAAAATGGCACATGGACTGCATCATGACAAGACACGAAATGTGCACAAAACTGTCCTGGAAAATCTTTGCCTCCTGCAACCAAGCGCCCTTCATCTAGTGAGACAGGGGCACTGGCCTTCCCAGCAGCACCAAACCTCATCTTCTTGAGAAAACAGCGTGTCTGATGGTGATGGGCCAAATTTTGGGGGGGCCAAACCTCACCTTACCTTTTCTTGTCATTCACTATATAAATTTTTCTTTTTTTTTTTTAATGCAGAAAATCACATGAAAAATTTGTCTTTTTTAAGTTTTAGCTGCCCTTAGCTAGATCTGGGACTGTTCAGCCTGGAGAGGAGGAGGCTCAGAGGGGGAATCTTATCAATGTGTATAAATACCTGATAGAAGGGAATGAAGATGAGGACACCAGACCCTTTCCACTTGTGTCCAGTGATAGAATAGGAGGCAATGGGCACAAACTGAAATACAGGGAATTCCCCTTAAATGCAAGAAAACACTTTTTTTACTGCGAGGGTTGTCAAACACAGGCACAGGTTGCCCAGGGAGGTTGTGGAGTCTCCATTCTTGGAGATATTCAATAGCTGTGTGGACGTGGTTGAGGGCAACTGGCCCTACTTGAGCAGGGAGATGGCCCAGGTGAGTTCCAGATGTCCCTGCCAGCCTCAGCCCGTCTGAAGGTGTGAGGCACTTGCCTTGGGCACCCAAAACACGGGTCAGACAACTGGCAGTCCGTGGCCATATACAAAATAGAAAAGACCAAAACCACAGCTAATGTAGGTTGTTGTAGATCCTCAAAAGTCTCTGAAGGCACTTCAGATGTTGGCTGTTGAAGGAAGTTATCTAAAGAGCCTTTAAAGTGCACCTGCTCTGCTGACTAGGTCTTGCTTCACTGCACAGAAATGCTTTTTTTCTGAAAATTTTCTACATCACAAGGAATAGTCAGTGCTAAACAAGCGGCTGAGAAACCATCCAAATCCAGCAGCTGTTCTGCCTTAAGCCTGATCTGTTGTAATGAAAGTTGCCCCCAAACTCTTGTTCTAGCACTTAATGTCTTCCTTTTCTGCTGGTGCAGATCTTGACATTCTATGTGTCTCAGATTTCAACAAATAATTAAAAAAGAAATTGTCTCAGTTCCAAAACCAATCAAGTCTCACTTGGCTCCTAACTTTGCAAAATCGCTGTGAAGATGATCCAGCACGGTCACAAAAGCTGTCAGGGAGAAAGAAACCGGTGCTACAACACTCAGCAAATGGCACATTTACAGCATTGTCACCAGTTTCCTCGTAAAACAGAGATGATGCATTTCTTTTTGCCAGGAATCTCAGATTCTATACAGTTTTGAGGTAAAAAACAAATCTGTTTCCAACATTTGATTTGCATTAGGTCAAGCTACTAATTTGGGTTTAATTTACACTGAAAATTCTGGATGTCTGCCATCTTTATATAAAGCACAAAAATATCTTTGCAGGTATGAGTTGTACCTGGGCTGATATTTTGCAGTAGGTTTGTTTTAGGAACGTGTGCCCTATCCTGAGCATTGCTCCTTTAGAGAACAATAAAAGAGTCATTTTCCTGGATGGCTGGGGAATTGAATAAACAACACTTCACCGATCAATAAAACCCTTTAAATTCAGTGGGCGAACCTGCGGCTAATTGCCGTCAGATACAGCCGTGCCACTGACCAAACAACCCCTGCAGAAAGGTTCAGGAGGAACGATGCCCTGCGTTTTCCGAGCGAGTGAAGTATGTGGATGGCCTGGCAGGGTCCCACCGGCGAGCTCAAACTGAGCCGGGACCTACGGTCCCACCGTAGGCAACACCACTGGTGTGCCTGGGTCACCAGCAAATTAATGCAGACCCATTTCCATCTCAACTCTGCTAGTGGCTTGAATCAATAGAGGTCAAAATGTGGGTGAAATCAAACCCCGCGCCTGAATTTGCAACGCTATCGACACCTCGAGAAACGCCGTTCCCGGCTCCCTCAGTGAGGATCACAGGGAAAGGAATCTCGCTCACCCAGGCGCCTGCTAAATTCGAACAGGTTCTGAGCCAACGCTAAGATAAATTATGCCCTATTTCTACTTCCCCCATAATTACTTTTCATAGTAGTTACCGAACCGTGGGCGTTTCAGTTTACCCGTGTCACGCAGCGTAATTCTCCTGCTCCCAGCTCTGGGCCGTGTCTAAGCAAAACCAGGTCTACATCGGCCTGGCCCGGCTGTGGAAATCGGACAGTTTAGCCCTGGAAGTGCCGACCTCTGACTCAGTTCATCTTCCAGGGCACGCGCAGGGCAGGCAACGGCAGGACAGGCTGCTTGGAAAGTGATGATGCAAATGGAAGTGCTTATAAGGAGAAAAATGTGATTTTATTTTGTTATCTCCATTTGCTTTGGACTTGCTTTGGACAGTCTCCATTGTCTTGGACTTGAGAGACTCAAGATACATCAATCACAGAGGCTCATTTTGTGGACAGACTTTTTATCAGGGCCTATAGCAATAGGACAAGGGGTAATGGCTTTAAATTAAAAGAGGGAAGATTCAGACTAGATATAAGGAAGAAATTTTTTATGATAAGGGTGGAAAAACACTGTCCCAGGTTGCCCAGAGAGGTGGGAGATGCCCCATCCCTGGAAACATTCCAGGCCAGGTTGGATGGGGCTTTTAGCAACTTGGTCTAGGTGAAGATGTTCCTGCCTGTGGCAGGGGGTTGGACTAGGGGGACTTTAAAGGTCCCTTCCAACCCAAACTACTCTATGATTCTGTGAAGAGTCTGCTGGTACTTGGCTGAGCTGGAGAGCTCTCAGTCCCATACTCCCACCAGACCACTCTACTGTCCCCTGGGTTTTACAAGCACATTGGGAAGCCAACATGTCTCTTCTCTGGGATGCAGCCTGGGAAGGTCCACTTGGTTCACCACACCCAGCTCCCATCAAATCCCACTCACCCCCTGCCAGGTCACCACAAAACTTACTGTGGACATTAGGTCCAGGAGAGACTTCGCACTGCATCCCATCTGCACGCTGCAGACAGAAATGGCCCTGACACCATGGGGTAAATTTAAAACCCTTGAGGAAAAACTGAGAGCCATGGGAAGAGGACAGAAAGCCTGGGGGCCAACAGAGCCAACCCAGGGGCTGCTTGTCCACAGGCACTGGATGTCCCTGCATGAAGCAGCATGTGGCGCTTGTTCCACGCCTTGGAGGACACATGGCACTGGGCAGCACTAGCAGCTCTAGTCCTTGAGCAATCCTTCTCCTGAGAAAGCTCCACTCTTGCATCCATATCTTCTTGCAGAAATCAGTCTTTAGTCATCACCATGCTGGGCGCGAACGCCTCTTGACTGATGATGGTGGAACTGGGGGTCACCAGACCTACACCACAAAGATGAAAGAGCTTCTGTCAAAGGGCCATGCAGGGCAGTGCACGCCAGGAGGCAGCATGTGCTGACGCCTAGGAAAGGAGATGTGAGTGTTGCAAACAATGAAGCTCATGTTAGTGCCAATACTCAAAGGAGCACCATGCTTCACTGTGGACAAGATCCTAAATGCAGTGGGAGCCCGGAGACAAAAGGGCAAGCCCTTGTGTTACACCAATGTTAGGTGGGCAGGTCCAGGTTATAAGGGAGACTTCGGACCATCCCTGAGCCCTTGGAGCAAAGGGAAGCACAAAGCCTCTGTGTGGGTCTCTGGCATGGGGAATACGGGCAGCGACGTCCACTGAAATCAGAAAGTGTGAAAACCCCCCAGGGAGTGGGTGGGGATGCTAGAGGTCCATGAATGGCTGCTGACATCCCCAGAGCACCCAGAAGAGAGCAGCTTTCACCATCAAGCGGGCATCCAGCTACAGGTCCTGGGGTTTGCAGCCGCGCCTAGGGGGTGGCAGCTGAGCGAGGATGGACAGGGGTGAACCCAGATGTTGTTTTGGGATATTATCCTGGCAATTTTCTCACGAGTTTCCCTCGTTTCATTGGTGTAAGTGATGGGGGTTAGCAAGAGGGACACAAAGATAACTGACTGTGAATGCAGAGTTAGCAGTGACTGTGGGGCATGGAGGGACACAGGGCAAATGTGAAACACCAAGTTCAGAACTTCAGGTGCTGTGCAAAGGGCTGCAAGACCGAGATTGAAGCAAGATTAGAAAAACCAACAAAAGAGCCGTGCTTGTAAGAGACACACCAGCTCGACTGCCTGTGTTCAGGTCTGGGGAGGAAACTCTGTGCCTGAAAACCTGTCCCTTTTGTCCATGGGCACAGACCTACCCGCAGAAGGGAGAGGTGGCCCAGCACCTGGATCAATGAACCCATTGCAAAAGACGCTTTCCTGATTTTCGAAGGGCTGAATGCATGGTGTAATTTCTGTCTGCAGTCTTAGCCTGCCTCGATAGGACTTAATTTGCCATCGTTGGAAATCTCTGCTCTTCAATGAGTCGTCTGCTGCTTCGTATGCAGGCGAGGGAGTAATTTGTTTCACATCTATGCTTCTGGGTTGGTGTCTTTACCTCTGCGCTCGCAACCTCAGCCTGCACCGCAGCAAATAAAACCTTGAGGTGGGCCAGCTGCCTACCTGCTAAAGGACATGAAAGCGGTCAGACTGTCTTTTGATGTGCCCCGTGGAAGAGGAATTTCCCGCATGCGGTTTATTGGAAAAAATATTGCAGTTTTCAAGATTTATAGCTGGCACAGGGACATTTAATCCTTAGGTTTCCCAGCCCTTGGCACAAAGAAAGCTGGAGAAATTAATTGCAAACAAGACAGTCATATATTGCTTAATTACCAAGAGTTGGCAGGGAGAGTGTAATGTACTGGGTGATCTGTGTTCGACTAGATTATCTCCAGAGGTCCCTTCCAACCCTATGGTTCTATGATTCTATGATTCTATGATTCTATGACTGCAGATGGAACGGTGGCACACAGCACTGCAAAATCCGGCAGCTCGTTATTCAGACACGAGGCTGTGGTGGGGCAGCGATGAGGGGCACAGCCCTCCCAAGGAATGGTCTCGAAAATCAACACAATGCTGGGATTTGGATCTTTTCAGTCTGGAAAAAAGACGACTTGGGGGGGGGATCTTATCAACGCTTATAAATACTGAAAGGGTGGGTGTCAGGAGGATGGGGCCAGGCTCTTTTCAGTGGTGCCCAGTGACAGGACAAGGGGTAACGGACACAAACTTGACCACAGGAAGTTCCACCTAAACATGAGGAGGAACTTCTTTCCCGTGAGGGTGGCAGAGCCCTGGCACAGGCTGCCCAGAGAGGCGGTGGAGTCCCCGTCTCTGGAGACATTCCAAACCCGCCTGGACACGTTCCTGTGCAACCTGCTCTGAGTGACCCTGCTCTGGCAGGGGGTTGGACTGGGTGGTCTCCAGAGGTCCCTTCCAACCCCCACCATTCTGTGATTCTGTGATTCTGTGTAAATCTGACACCGTCGGTGCTGCAAATACAAATACCTGCTGCAGAAAGCTCTTTCCAACTGGATTGAACCGAGTGAGAAGCAAGGTTTGGTGACTCAAAGGTGAGGGAAATGATGGTTTCATTAGTGCATGTGACATCCAGTGGGCTTGGCACTGTGGTGAGTGGTCCAGGCTGTGCTGGTGCTGCTTGGAGCAGCCTTCCTTGTGCTTGTGGCTCCTGGGACACGTTAGTTGGAGAAAAGGTTTGAGGGAAGCTGTCAGATGCTGGATCCTGAGGAAGGAGAAGCAGTATTAATGCAGACAAACTGTTTATTTCTAAAGTCTGTTAATGATTTGCAACAGCTACCTCTGGTCCTGTGCTTTGGGAAGGACAGGCAACCTCCAGTAGGTCTGACTGAGCAGCATCAGTGTTTTGGCTGTCTTCTCCCAAAGATGTCCTGCAGATTTGGAATATTTCTTCACAAACATAAAAGGTTGGTCTTCTTTCTATCAACCGTATGTTAGTATAAGCTGCTGCCAGGATGTAGGTGAGTGTGAGGTGGGCAGGGACAGAGTTTCCTGCTGTGTCAGGAAGGTGGGACATTGTGCATGGCAAATGCAAAACCAACAACTGCTGTGCTCATTGTGAAGACTAGATACCAGAGATCATGGACACACGACCAAACAATTCACAAAGGATGCTGATAAAGAGAGGGGTTGTGTGCACTATGCAGCAGTTTGCTTCTCTGCGGTCCCTAGGGATTGTAGGAAGTTGATCCAAGTGTCTTTCAAAGTATATTAAATGATCATAGAATCATAGAAACATTTTGGTTGGAAGAGATCTTTAAGATCACTGAGTCCAACCATTAACCCAGCACTGCCAGTTACCACTACCCCATGTCCCTCAGCACCACGTCTGCCCGGCTTTCAAATCCCTCCAGGGATGGCGACTCCACCACTGCCCTGGGCAGCCTCTTCCAGTGCTTGACAACGCTTCCAGTGAAGAAATTTTAAAGAAGGCTGAAATCATCTGCTGCAGACCACCTCAAGAAGTTCTCCCGTCTACATCATTTATGATGCCGCAATTTCTCATCATTGCAAGTGAAATCAAACATTTTGGGCTACTTTAAATGTTTCCAGGGTTCTTGTTTTCAGAAAAAGAAGTCCAAACAAGCTTTGTGTTAAACTATTTTGATTTATATTTTGTCAAATTATAAAATTCTGCTCTATGAAATGAAAAGCCAATTTTTCCTTCACATCTGCTACCTAACAGGCAATGCAACAATATTTGTCATTTTTTCTTCTTTTCTCTTTTGTAACACACTTTATGTGTTGTTTGTTTAACACACTTTACACACTGTGTAAAGGAAAGACATAAAAGCTGGCACCGCAGAGTCAACATCTTGGGCAATAAAATGTGAAGTTTCTTCCATGAGAAGGAGAAAATGGTGTGCAACAGATATCAATTTCCAGGGTAGCATGCCACTCTGCCACTCTGACTTTTTAAATGCAGCCTCTCAGGTAATGTAATTAAAAATAAATAAACAAATAGGTTCTGGCTCTAGAAATCGTACAGGAAATATTGTTTAATAACTTACTACCCACATTCGTCTCCTCTTGTCATGTTTTCATTGTGTTTACATTGATTTGATGCACAAGGCAGCTGTAGTATTTCACATCTCCCAGTATTCAAGAGCATAAAGTCGTGATAAAATACACATTAAAACCAAATGATCTCTGCAATATAGAAAGAAAGACAGATAATGCCATTGTCTAATGGCTGAGTCTAAAGACCAAGAGAATTTTGCGGGCTGGTTAGACGCATGGGGTTACTGAAAGCCCAATTAGAGGGATGATTGCAAACTGGAAGGCAGTGAAGTCATCCAAAAGTCAAGGGCGGCTTCTCTCAGGGGCGCGATCCATGTCCTTCTGATGTTGGGGGCCCCAGAGCTGGAGGCAGCACTGCAGGGGGGTCTCACCCGAGCAGAGCAGAGGGGCAGAATCCCCCCCTCGCCCTGCTGCCCACGCTGCTGGGGATGCAGCCCAGGCTGCGGGGGGGTTTCTGGGCTGCCTTATAAATGAGACTTACAAATTCTCTCTCCTCTGTTGGTGAGACATCTTCCCAAGGGAGTAGTAGGACCAAAAATCCCAATTGTTTGAGGTGGAATTCAATCTCGTAATAAGAGGGACTGTGCCCTGTGATTCTCTGTGACAGAAAGGGTCTGGGCTGAAATACCCAAATCCCTCCAAACTTGCACTCCCAAATCACAGCCAGTTGAGGTCTGTTGCCTGGAGATCATTCTGAGGATGCCTTTTCAAATATCTTTGTTGTTCACACTAAATGAGGCAGTGGAGAGCAGGAGGCACAGAGAGGTAAATACTGGACATCAGAAGAAGAGGAAGGTCCTCCCCAAGCTGGTGTGTGGTGGAGACAGCCGCCTTTGGGACGCAGGATATTAGAAGCAGAGACATGGGAGATGCAGGTCTGAAGGGCTTTGAGATGCTGCCCTTGAGATGTGGCACTGATGGTGGTTAACCAAATCATAACACAGGAGATGACAATGAGCAATGAGTCTATTCCACAGTCTAGGATAATAGCACGCAGATCATAAAAATATGGAGAGAAATGTCTACATGCTGGCTGCATTATGTCTGGGTGCAGACAGTAGGGATGAGAGAGGGTTCTGCTGCACCACGTGTCCCTGCCCCACATGTCCCTGCCCTCCTGCAGAGCAAACCCCTGCTCTGACTGTGCTTCACTTGGCTCCTTCCCCGCACCCTGCGATCTCCAGACCTGGGGGTGTTCCCTGGAGCAGCTCCTGTCCCTTGGGGCAGCAGGGACTCCAATCTTCCCTGCTCCCACCAGGCACACAGCCATCGCATGGGAACGATCCACTTACCACCCACCACTCACCTTCCTCTGGTTCAGCGCTCATCTAGCCTGAAAGAAAAAAGGAAGAAAGATCATGAGTTTTCTTGAACTTTCCTCATCCTGGAAGAGTCTGGTGACCACGAAAACAGCCCAGCAGTGTAGGTCTCAAAAGCAGGGAGGGGAAAAGACACTGAGGCATAACCTGATTTCTAATGCCTTGGACGAGGAAGCGTTGTGCTGGGCAGGCTGTGCCTCATCTGCAAACTCACCTCTGGCTTTTCAGTCTAAAAGGACTGGAGGGGCTCACTGGCTTTGCAAGGCTGCACTGCCTTTTCCCAGGATGGTTCACCTGGCAGACACTAAAAAGCCAAGAAGAGGGGAGGACAGGTAGGTTTAAACAAACCCTCCAGGAGAAATGAAGGCAAGACACCCACCTGCAGTCTGACCTGGAAAAAGTTTCCCGATGAAAGGTAAACCCTTTTTTTTCTAAAATGTGTCATAGAATCATGGAATCATGGAATCATAGGGTTGGAAGGGAGCTCTGGAGAGCATCTAGTCCAACCCCCGTGCCAGAGCAGGGTCATCTTAGAGCAGATTGCACAGGAACGTGTCCAGGTGGGTTTTGAATGTCTCCAGAGATGGAGGATTATTATAAGCTTTTTTTTTTTTTTAATTATAAGTCCTGATTATAAGCTTTAAAAACAAAGCAAGACCGTCTTACAGCTGGAGCTCTCCTGACTCCCGGTAGAAGCCAGAATTAGAAGTGCTGATAAATCAAGCTCCTTGTCTCACCTACCAAGGGTGATTTGGCTGTTGCAGTCATTGTACAAGAAATAAACCTGAGTGAACAGCTGACCTGGCCGCTCAGACACCATCTCTCAGGTTGGTGACTCTCACGCTCATAACATCCTTGAGACAACGCCTTGGGGACTGGGGTCTAATGGGAACTTTGGGAGAGCCTGGTGTTTCCATGTGTAAAATCCCCACCGTGGATCTAGTCCCAGAGCAAGCGTTAACCCGTGCTGGGTCCTTTCCCGTGGGTACCTTTCCTTTTGTAAGCCTGGACCCCATAGACACCACAGTCTCCAGACACCGCAGTCTCCAGACACCGCAGTAACTGGAGGTTGTCTGTATCTGTTATCTCGGTGTATTCTGAAGATACGTGAGCATACTGCAGTTACATGTTTCAATTTAGCAGCCCCCGTGTCAGGCAAATCACAGAAGGTACAGAATTCATGTTTTGAAACCCCGTATTTTGTTATTGCTGGGTTTTAATGTTCTGTCTGGTCATATAATGGGCTAAATGTTCAAAAGTGACTAGAAATGTTTCTACCTCATTTTTTCGGTACTCAGCTTGAAAATTCTTCATACATGCTGGTTTTCAAAAAAGCGCTCGGGTCTGTCCTCATCATTGGATCACAGAGCAATGTTTCAGTTTGAGTACCGTGACATTAACCCACCCTAAATCACCAGGAACTTCTGCACTTTGAAGCGTTCTTCAGCCTAGGTAGTTATAAACGAAGATGACGCTCAGATTGAGTCAGGTCCCTGCTGTCCTTCTCACAGGCTCCATCCCTCAGAGGTGCAGCTTGGCAGGCTGGGAGATGGTGGTGCTGAGGGCTGTCGCGATAAACAGTGTCTGCAAAAGCTGCACCGTGACAACAAAACACATGGACAGGTCAGCCTGTCATTAGAAACGGGGGAAGATGAGTAAAATCAGAGAATCGCTGTCGGAAAAGTGCAGAGCAAAGAGGGCAAGTGCTCCTGGGGAGCAGATTCAAATGGTGTGGATCCATCTCCAGCCACTTCTTCAGGCTGTGAGCTCAGGTCTCTGGGCTTGTTCCCAAAGGAGATCCCCAGCAAAAGGGTGGGTAGGCTGAGTGCAGCTCACAAACCTTTCACTCCTCTCCTCTCTTTTCCCTAGAGCTTTGAGCTACCACTTTCAGGTGAAGGATGTCTTAGTCTAACTGAGAAAGCTCCAACCGTGACCACTCCAGAGGACTGCGCTGTGCCTGTACGAGGGAAGGAGACAGATGTCTGCTGTTAATTTAGATGCCAGCTGAGTTGAAACGGATGCAAGAATTAGAGAACGGCTTGCAGCATTCTTTGAGAGGTTTCCCCTTCGTGCCTGAAGCTTACCAATTAACAGTGTCGTGGCTTCCGAATTTTAGACAGAGATTTTCAGGGGTGTTTAATGGACTTTAGGTGTCAAGCATTTCATTCTGCTGGCTGCTAGGCAATAGATCTTATTAAACCTCCCCCATCCAGGTGCAAGCAGAGAGCAAATACACATCGGAATAGAGCCTGTTGCATTCCTTTTAGGCAACACCATGATAGCAATAAATAATGGTCTTATGCTAATGAATCATTTCTTCCAGAATTAAGATTTGCTCATTTTTGATTCTGTATCAAGTGTGAGTCATCGTGACTAAGCCATATACAGATGTCTGTGTGCCTAAGAGATGCCTGAAATAATGGGCTCCTTCCAGAGGAGCTGCTGGAGTCACGGCCAGTCCCAGCTTCTCCCCACCCTGCGGCACGATGAGCCTCGCAGGACTGGACGCTGCTCCAGTTCAGATCGACTTCATTACCTGGAAATGTGAAGTGTGGAAAGAGGTGTGGGCCGGGGAGGTGGGTTGCTTAAAGTGGTTAGATGCTCACCTAACTCTGGTGGGACATTCATGAGCCCCTGGGTCAGGTCTGGGCCCCCAGCGCTTCGCAGGGTTGAGCCCTGTCTGAACAGTGAGGAATTGCACCTGGAAATTCTCATCCGCGTGCCATGAGGTTCATAACAACCCCACAAACTCCTGCACCTGGGACAGAACAGCCCCTGCATTGGTCCTGTCTGGGACTGACTGTCTGAGAGCAGCTCTTCAGAAAGGGCTTGGTGGACAGCAGGTTGGACATGAGTCCTTAGTGGGCCCTTGCAGCAATGAAGACCAGCTGAAGACTAGACTGCATTTGTGAGGGTGCAGCCACCAGGTCAAGGGAAGAGATCTTTTCCCTTTAATCAGCAAGTGTCTGACTGCATCTGGAGTACTTTGTCCAGTTGTGGGTCCTTCCATGCAAGCAAAAGTAATGTTGATAAACTGGAGCAAGTCCAGGTGAGACCACTAAGACGGTCAGGTGGCTGGTGGTGACAATGTTCAAGGAGAAGTTGAAGCAACTGGGTTTTTTTACCCAGAAGAAAAAAAGGCAAAAGAGGTTTCTAATTAAAGTCTTCCAATACCTAAAAGAGATTACAGATAAAATGGAGTCAGGCTCCTCGGAGATGAAAAGACAAGAGGATGGCTGCAAAAGTTGCAATATGGGAAAATTCAGTTGGACAATAAAGGAAAAATTCTTCCTCATGGAGGGGTGGGACATCAGTCCTTGGAAATTTTACAACTCCATGGGACAAGGGGCAGAGAATCCTGATTTAAGTAGACATTAAGGCTCTGAGCCAGTTGACTGAACTGTATAAATTCATTTTGTGCTGGCACATTTAACCTACCAGGGGAGAATAAATAAAGGCAGGCAGTTCTCCAACAGAACGTGTGTGGAGTCAACTCTTCATCCAGACCCTCACAGATGTGCCCCCACATAATGCCACAGACATCAGGGACTCTCTCCACTTCAGGGGACACACAGAAACACCATCTCAATTCCCAGCTGTATTAATGCATACACACAGCTTTCCAAAATAAACTCATTTATTAGGTTACAAGTCTAAGATAAATTTATGCAGTTACATACTCCGGGTATAGGATGCTGGATCCACACAGTGCTCGTTCCTCAGACTGGAAGCATGTTTACTCTTAAGGACATTATAGGTTTCAACCATAAAAACTTGTTTTCCATTTTAGCTTTCTATCCTTGACAACTGAGGTTGGTAACTGCTTCAGCACAATCTTCCCCATACTTCTGCCACTCTTGGGAGTTCTCAGAGGCACTTAATCTTTCAAGTGACTGATTTTCTTGCTTAAAGTATACAGAGGTATTAGATATGCCATGAAAATAATTTAAGAGCATGAACACGTGTGCCTTTTTTTTTTTTTTTTTTTTTTTACTAGATAGGGCATTCTTTGGAGAATCAGACACCCAAAGTTTGCTGCACAATATTTTTTTCTTGCTAAGGTGCATACCAGACACTTGCAATGGATGGTGTGCTCCTTACATGGGGTGAGTGAGCGCACGTCTGCATGGCTTTATAACATGGCCATCATAGCTTCATGATTTGGGAGTATTTATGGTGTGCCATTAAAACAAGCCATTTGGCAACCACTCCATTTGGAGGTGTTGGGTGACAAGGAGATAGAATCATAGAATCATAGAATTGTTAGGGTTGGAAGGGACCTTAAAGATCATCTAGTTCCAACCCCACTGCCATGGGCAGGGACACCTCCCACTAGATCAAGTTGCTCAGAGCCCCATCCAGCCTGGCCTTAAAAACTTCCAGGGATGGGGCTTCCACCACCTCTCTGGGCAACCTGTTCCAGTGTCTCACCACCCTCACGGTGAAGAGCTTCTTCCTAACGTCCAGTCTGAATCGATCCATCTTTAGTTTTAATCCATTCCCTCTAGTCCTACCATTACCCGACATCCTAAAAAGTCCCTCAACAGCTTTCTTGTAGGCCCCCTTAAGATACTGGTAGGCCACTGTAAGGTCTCCTCGGAGCCTTCTTTTCTCCAGACTGAACAACCCCAACTCCCTCAGTCTGTCCTCATAGGAGAGGTGATCCAGCCCCCTGATCATCCTCGTGGCCCTTCTCTGGACACGTTCCAGCACGTGCATATCTTTCGTGTAGTAGGGGCTCCAGAATTGGACACAGTACTCCAGGTGGGGTCTCACAAGAGTCGAGATACCGCATGCCTGATACATTCACCCAGGTTTTCTCCATCAGCCAGGGAAAGCAGACCGCCTCCCCCACTCCTCCTGAGCACAGCAACAGCTTTGACTCTCGTGGCTTGGTTTCGGGGTTTTGGTTCTGCTCCAGATATAGAGGTCAAGTGCAGGGTGGCTCAGCTCTTACCCTGGACAGCCCCAAACACATCACTTGCATGCCTTATCATCTCTTCCACCATTTCTTGACCCTCCTTTTAACTGCCTTTGACATTTCCTTTCTCCGCTTCAATCTTCTCCCAGGTAAACAAATTGCCTCTTATTACTTTATTCTCCGTTGGCCCCAGTTCTGCTACATCACTGTCTAAATTTGACATTTCTGTTAATGATGACCTAAGTCATCCTGACTGTAGGTGGTATTACTGATGAGGTTACCAAGGTACAGCTTGCCTGGTAAGACTGTACTCCCCAAGGCAGACTTGAGCATCCATGAAAAACAACTGGGCAAATATTCATCCAAAACTGTTGCAATCACCCGCATTTATGTAGGACACAAATGAATTTAAGATTACTTTATTCAGTTCCTGCTGGCTTCATAACTGGTGACTGAAGGGCTTCTTACTTGGTAAATACAAACAATGTGACTAATCATACAGGTTTAATCAGAGGTTGAATTATTTCCTAAAATGGGGTTTAATTCGTCATTACAGTACTCATTACAAATACTTGAGCAAGATATGTTGCAATCTCACTGGCCAAGAGAAAAAAATCTTGCATATTTAAGTTCTTCTGGGGCACGAACTCCTTCAATGAGCAGTGGAAATACAACACACTTCACAGAGTAAATTATATGACAAATCACAGAATAAAAGAGCATGGATGATTATTTAAATTAATGTGAATATTAATTGCTTCTATCTTCATACATTCCATTAGTAACAATGGCATACCCAGCATAACGAGTTCATCCCACTAGTTCATAGTGAGCAGTTAGCAAAAGTACTTTATGTGCTGTAGTGCCATGGGGAGAAGCTCTTCCTTGGCATGAGGACCTTGAGGACGCTCCTGCAGATCTGTTTCTTTTTTATGCTGTAGATGATGAGGTTCAGCACAGGGGGAACCAGAAGGGAGATGTTGGCCAGTGGGATGTGAACAAGACAGGAAGCATGTTTGCCGAAACAGTGAACCGTGGACAAGCCAGCCATGGGGATGTACAGGACAGGATCTTCAAAGCCTTGAGATGCTCCCTCCAGGATGAGATGCTCAGAATTGTCTTACAGGTCATAACATATGGCAAAACAATGGGTCTAGTACCATTATGAAGATGAACACAGCTTACCCATACATGCTGTTGAACATAATGTCTGCACACACCACCTTGATCAGGTCCTGATGCAGGCAGTAGGCACGGGAGAGCATATGGGACCAGCAGAAGGGCAACCTTCTCTCCAACAAGAGTGGTGGCAGCATTGCTAAGAGATGTCTGCACAGAGCAGCCAGCCCACCCTTGGCTATCCTGGCACCAGTGAGGATGGAAGAGTATTTCCATGGGTAGCAGATGGCCACATAGTGATCAAAGGCCATGGCCAGAAGCACCGAGGACTCCATGAAAGAGAAAGAATGAACAAAATAAAGCTGATTAAAATGGGCATCAAAACTGATTTCCCTGTAGTTGACCCAGAAAACACTCATCATAGTTGGTGTTGTAGACAGAGACAAACCTAAATTGTGATGATCAGCATGGACATGAGCTCGTGGAGCCTCGGATTGCTGCTGATGACAAAGAGTATTGTGCAGTTCCCTGTGAGGGACACAATGTAAATGCCAGTGAAAGGGATGGGGAGTTGGAGGTGGGCAGCCTCCAGCCCCGGGATGCCTACCAGGATGAACATGTGAAGGAGGAGTTGGAGCTGTTGGACAACCACGTGATGGACCAGGGAACATCTGCACTGAAATAAAAAAAACCCCAACAACTCAAAAAATAAGTGTACTGCCCACAAACCAGAAAACAGACATATGCATACTTATATATGCAGATGATACAAATTCCATAAATTACCCAGGTTCATAGCGGTGGTTAATGAATGTGCTGCTGAATATTTTTCTCTTTTCATTGATGACTATGAGATAAAATATTCATGAATGAGAGAAAAATTTAGACAAAAGCATCAAGGAGTTTTGAAATTAATCAGCTACCTCAATATGTTAGAAGCTCCCAACAGCATATTTTTTTTTCAAATACTACTGGTTTAAAGTAATAAATAATGATTAATTCACATGTATCCATCCAGCAGTGAGTTAGACATTTATAACCCCTACAAATGAGAGATCTTTCCAGGGAAATGGAGGTCCAGAAACTTTATGAATAGTGCTGACAACGAAGAATATATAAAACCAAACCTTGCAGAGTTATATAGAATAGAATAGACTACTTCAGTTGGAAGGGACCTACAACAATCGTCTAGTACGTATCAAAGGAGAGATCTCTTTTTTCTTATTCTCTGGGGAAAGAAGTCTCTTACTAAACGACTTATTTAGTTTAGACTACGTGATTGGCAAAAGAAAAGCTGAATTGATCTCAAATTTGTCCACCAGTCAGTGCGTGGTTGACAGTGATGACTCAATATAACTCACAAGCACAACGTGGCCCAGTGACTGGAAACCGAAGTTACACAGAAATTGGATTAAATGAGACACTGCTAGTTTGCAATTCTGAAAATAAAAAAGGGCAGATGACAAATTCTTTGTCTGTTGGAACCGTAAAGCTAAAACAGAAGTTCTTCTGAGATGTACGCTTTGCCTGGAGCCCATACGATGGGCTTGATGAGTAAATTGGTTATGAAATTCTTCTGGAAGTGTGATGCAGGATGTCAGAACAAATCATCACATTGATCCTTTCTTGATCTAATATTTTCTGACTCTCCTGTAATCAGGAAAAAAACCCCACATGAATTAACATATTAATTAGAACAGAGAGAAGGGATTAAACACTATATCCTTACTTTGCCCTCGAGTACCATATAGTGAAGCCTCTAAGCATCAGGGTCAGGCCCTGCAAGTGCCCTCTGAGCTATGAAACCTCAGGGCAACATTCCTGCCCTTTGCATTTCAGAAATGTACCAAATTCTGCTGCTGCCAAGGCTCAGTTTTGGCTTCAGAAAGAAAGCCCAAGCCAGACTCACCCAGTCCACAAAGAGCCACGTATGAGGTCTTGGAAACCCCCCAGGGACCTTGAATAAAGGGACTTTGGGGAATAGACAGAAACAATGGGGAATCTGAGTGAAATCTGCCTTCAGTTCACAAGTATTGGGGATCAAGTCCCTTCTGCACAAGGAGCTGTACAGACACACGCCAGAGGAACCTCCTTCTCTGTGTTGCACTCAAGCAACACAAGGCAGTGTTGGGTCTAAATCAGTCTCTTGAGCCCTGGCTTTGCCTGTGCCCGTAGGAAAGGGTTACTGTAGCCTGCTGGGTGATGCCAAGCAGCAGGCTCATGACCTGCTGATGGTTGGCAGCTGGAGCCTGGGGCGGGCAGAGCCATGACTAGTCCCACCTGCTCTTGGCTTGTCATAGAATCACCTAGGTTGGAAGGGACCTTTTGGATCATTGAGTCCAACCATCAACCCAACACTGACAAAAAACATCACTAAACCATGTCCCTCAGCACCACGACTACACATCTTTTAATTCCCTCCAGGGATGGTGACTCCACCACTGCCCAGGGCAGCCTGGTCCAGTGCTTCACAACTCTTTTGGGGAAGAAATTTTTCCTCATATCCATTCTAAACCTGCCCTGGCACAACTTGAGGCCATTTCCTCTTTTCCCATGGCCTGTTCCTTGGGAGAAGAGACCGACCCCCCCTGGCTACACCCTCCTTTCAGGCAGTTGTAGAGAGCGAGAAGGTCTCCCCTCAGACTCCTTTTCTCCAGGCTCAACACCCCCAGCTCCCTCAGCCACTCCTCACAAGACTTGTGCTCCAGACCCCTCACCAGCTCCGTTGCCCTTCTCTGGACACACTCCAGCACCTCAACGTCTTTCCTGTAGTTAGAGGAAAGTCATAGCATTTGAAGTTCATTCATGTGTTGTGGTTGGACGAGACTGGTGTATTTAACTGCTCTGATCACCTGCAAGGCAGCTGCACGCCAGCTGTGCGAGCAGTATTGTTGCACAGAAATGTGTTAGGTGTCTCCTCTTTGCTGCCAAGCAGAGATGGGCTGTGGCGTGCGTAGCAGTAATGCACCCCCCCTTAATCTGTTTCCTTTTGTCTTACCCACTCTGCAGCATCTGTCCATTGCTCATTGGGAAGACGCCCATACACAGAATCACAGAATGGTAGGGTTGGAAGGGACCTCTGGAGATCATCCAGTCCAACCCCCTGCCAGAGCAGGATCACCCAGAGCAGGCTGCACAGGAACGCCTCCAGGTGGGTTTGGAATGTCTCGAGAGACAGAGACTCCACCACCTCTCTGGGCAGCCTCTGCCAGGGCTCTGACACCCTCACGGGAAAGAAGTTCCTCCTCATGTTTAGGTGGAACTTCCTATGTTCAAGTTTGTGCCCGTTACCTCTTGTCCTGTCGCCGGGCACCACTGAGAAGAGCCTGGCCCCGTCCTCCTGACACCCACCCTTTCAGTATTTATAAGCGTTGATAAGGTCCCCCCTCAGTTGTCTTTTTTCCAGACTGAAGAGACCCAAATCCTTCAGCCTTTCTTCATAAGAGAGCTGTTCCAGTCCCCTAGTCATCTTGGTAGCCCTCTGCTGCACCCTCTCCAGCAGTTCCCTGTGCTTCTGGAACCGGGGAGCCCAGAACTGGACACAGTACTGCAGATGCGGCCTCCCCAGGGCAGAGTAGAGGGGGAGGATGACCTCCCTCCACCTGCTGGCCACCCACACTGGTTTTACGTGGTGGTGGTTGGACCCTCCAAGGACAGCAACGGCCCCATGTTCATATGTATGGTGACCCAGCACCTAGTCCTGACTCTGCTGGAGGAGATATTCTGGGCAAAGTGTCTGCAAAATGCACCGTGAAATGCCATCCAGATCCTGACTGGTTCTCTCACAGGCTGTCACAAGCTTGCGTGTGGATCCTGCTTTTTTTTTTGGTTCTTATTACAAAGGTTCTTCCTCCAAGGTGTTCACCAAGTGTCAGATTTACTATGGGATGGATAGGAAGTGCAGCATTGTCTTTTCTGGCCCCACTGTCCCCATCACTTTCCTTGCTCTTTCTTCTTCCTGTGTCAAGGTCTCCTTGCAGAAGCTCTGGTTATGGGAACAGATATTCTTGTAATAGTTCAAATGACCAAAATGGGGTAACCCTTTCGTGGATGAAGTCTGCATGGTGTGTTGATGCTGACCGGAGACCCATTCCACCTGGCACAACTCAGGGTTCCAGCATATGAAAGGATGTAAGGTTGTCTATGCTGTCCTCTCTTTCTTTATAGTATTAGTTCTAATAAATAGTATTTCGAATGATAATTTACAGGGTCTGAGTGCCTTTCTGGCACTGGGATCACCACACATGAGCAGCTCCTGGTGCAAAGCTCCTCCCTACAAGGTGGGAGGATGCAGCAGCAAGGAGGTTGTTTTGCCATGGTTGTCCAGGACAAGATGACAGCGAAGGAGTCCCACCTTCCAAACTCCATGGACTCTTCCTGCCTGGTGTCCTGGCTCCTGCCACACACTCAGTGATGCTCCATGGGGCTGGAGCCCCCTCCAGGCTTCAGGCAGCTTCTCTCTGTCCTCAGTTGGGGATGGGAGGTGGTGTGGTTGCAGGATGGTCTGCTGCTCCTTGGTGGGGTGAACATCCCTTGAGGGAGCTCTGTGCTTGTCAGAGAGAGCGTGAAGGTCCAACCAGCTGATGCTGTGACCTGGGCAGTGTTCAGAAAAGGCACAATTGCATGGCAAGCACAGGGGGATCATTTCTCTGCTAACGTCTATCGATCTGAGGCTCCAGCACTTCCTGAACCAAGAGCAGTGTTTTGTGTTGGGTATTCATTAATGGATTTTTTTTTTTCCTGTGGATTTGTCTTAATGC
This sequence comes from Fratercula arctica, assembly GCA_947846985.1. Classification (NCBI taxonomy): domain Eukaryota; kingdom Metazoa; phylum Chordata; class Aves; order Charadriiformes; family Alcidae; genus Fratercula; species Fratercula arctica. The sequence goes on from CANTUZ010000001.1 coordinate 400,329, forward strand.
TTGGTTGAGCCCCTGCAGACTTTTGGCGCTTGCAGTTCACTCTGACAAAATGTTCCAAAGCTTAATCCTGTTGAGTGAAAAACATCTCCTGTAATTGGTTTTAAATTTGCCACCTGCTATTTTATTTAATGCATCTTAGCTCTTGTATTAAAAGAGACAGTGGGCAATTACACCTGAATGTCCTCTTCAAGTCACTCAAGATTTTACAGAGCCCTTCCCCATCCCTTCTGTCATCCCTCTTCCAGACTGGAGAGTCCTGGTTCTCCCAACTCTTCCTCGCATAGAATTTATTTTAGACCTTTGGTTGTTTTTATTGCCTCTTCCTAAAATCCTTCTAGTCCCCGCGAGGGTGTGTGGAAGGTGAGAGCAGCTGCTTCACTGAGGTTGTCAGACCTTTGCAGCTCGAAGGGAGAGAGTAAGTAACAGGGAAAGACACAAAACACACAGAGGAACAAACCTGATAGATAATGGAGATAAGAGCAAAGACCAAAACTCTTTCAGCCTGAAGAAGAAAAGGCTCCGAGGAGACCTTATAGTGGCCTTCCAGTCCCTGAAGGGGGCCTACAGGAAAGCTGTGGAGGGGCTGTTTGCAAGGGTATGTAGCGATAGGATGAGGGGCAATGGTTTTAAACTAGAGCAGGGCAGGTTTAGATTAGTCATCAGGAAGAAGTTCTTTACAATGAGGGTGGTGAGACACTGGCCCAGGTTGCCCAGAGAGGGCGTGGAGGCCCCATCCCTGGAGACATTCAAGGCCAGGCTTGATGAGGCTCTGAGCAACCTGATCTAGTTGAAGATGTCCCTGCTCACTGCAGGGGGGTTGGACTAGATGGCCTTTAAAGGTCCCTTCCACCCCAACATGTTCTATGATTCTTCAGCCATTAGTCGACAGGCCATTAAGAAACTCCAAGCTCAGCTTTGGAGAGGGTCAGCCTGTCCTTTGTAGCTGCCAAGAAGTGGGAAATGATGGAGGTGAGGATTCAGGATATCTGAGGGTCCTGTGGGACTATGCAAAACTGATAAAGTAACCTTGAGAGAAGGGTCAAGGATGGGAAAAGGGAGTTGGGGAGGACAGGGGTAGGGAAAATCAAAGGGATGGGGTACCAAAGGGGCTGAATAAGCTGCACAGAGATCAAACACCAGAGCAGGCTGCAGGATCTGCCCTGTGTTTCAGCGGTGGTGTGCTGCAGCAGTCCAACTGCAGCGGTTGCAGCTTGGTGGCACCCAAGACCCTTTCAGCAGGCGACCGGCACCCACAGGCACCAGTGACTCCCTGCTGTGGGAAATCAAGTCTATTGAAGGCTACACAGGACCGTGGAAAGTGAGCTGTGGGTCAGAGCAAGCATCCTGTAAGCTCAGTTTTCTGTCCGAGCACATTGAGAGGTGATACATACACCGTCCCCTCCATACTGCTGGTCTCCACTCCTGGTTTGGACACAACGTTCCTCAGCCTGTTCACGTTTTCCTGGACAATCTGTGCATGCAGCTTCCACCTGCACTAAACCCCACCATTTCTGGGATGAAAACCAGTCAGATCTGGGCTAAATTGCTCCTGAACATACTCCTTAATACACTATTCCTGAAATATTTCCTTGAGCATTCCCTTCATTGTTAAAAGCCACACATAAGTCCTGGGCCCCCACCCAAAGACACTTTCGGTATTGTTTTCCAGTGGTCCTTGGATTACAGTCATATAGGGAAACAGGCAGAAACTACATTTGGTATATACTAGAAACCTTTCTAGACTGGTCATTATCCCATATGCTCTCTCTGACCATGAACGTACACTGTATTGAACCCAGCAGCTTGTTTTTCTCCAAAGCATCTTCCAAAAAGTTATTCAGTCAAATTCTAAAAAAAAATTAAAGGCTGGAGAATTCAGCATGTTCATAGTGCTTCCACTAATGTCTACCAGTGGTTAAATATCACTGATGCAGAACGTGCACCTGCTCACGTGGATTCTGAAGAAAATGTTTTTTGACCTCCACCCTGGGACTCTTTCATTGTGCTGGAAATGGGTGGAAAACACGCTCACCCGGTGAAGCCCCTCCCCGGTGGGGTCACTTCTGAACTCTGCAGAGAAGGTAGCGAGCTGTTGTGCCGATCTCTGCAGCGTGGCTATGAATACAGAGCAAAATTAACATGGCTGCTGGGGTTTGGGAGTCGCAGCGACGCGAACGAGAGAAGCGTTTGGGTTTCGTGTGATGCGTGAAAAAACATCTTGTCCCTCATGCAGAGGAACGAGTCAACCTTATGACTGAAACTAGATGAAAAAATCAGATTCCCACTCCTCTGAGCCCTGTCATCCTCGTATCATGTGTCTTTCTGCCCGAGAGCAACTCCTGCACAGCACAGACGGAGGGAATCAGACAGTTTGGGTACCACGGTGAGTCTGGCCCCGACAAAACCTTGCTGTCTAGCCATGCCTGTGCTAAGCCACCGTGACAGCTGCACCAGTGCTGTAAATACACCTGCAGAGCCCCCTCCTCGCCGGGCATGTGTCCTGTGTCACTGATGCCCTGTGCAAACATCTGCGTGACATCCGCAGCACGGCGGGGAGCGGGGAGCTCTCGTCTGTGTCCTGCCAGCATCCGTGTGGAGTGACACTTCCTTTCCCCAGGCTGCCCTCGGCGTCGGTACCCAGCAGGAGGCTGGGGGGTGGTTGGATGCTGAGCCCCCTCAGGGTCCCTGTCACCAGGTGTAGAGACACCTGCAGCGTACAGAAACCCAGCGGTGGTGTCCGAGAAGTGCCCTGCGTGCCTAAGCTGCAGCTGGAGGAGATCCAGTGGAGATCTGCGGAGGCATCAGTGCCCGGACAGCCATTCAGCTGCCCTGACAACCGGGATTTCGGCTGAGCTGAGGTGCTTTCCAGGCTGCACGGACAGTCTCGGCTGGACCCGAGCGCATGTGCGGGCATGGACATGCAGACAGCGACAGGCACATCTGCAAGCTGAAGGAGCAGAGGTAGACAAGGTGGCTTTGAGGCTGCTGGGTCAGAACAGGGGCTCTGCTGTTGCCCCTTTGAGCATTTGAAGCCCACTGAGTAGGTGGGACACCAGGTAGGTCTGTGCCTCCTGCAGCCATTGCCTGGGCAGAGATGGGGCACTTTGGGACCTGGATGTCTCAGTCCAGAGTTGCTCTTTTGGGTAGCTATCACATTTAGGAACTTTTTCACCTTAAACTGTTATCATCTCACCAAGTCAGGAAGGACATTAGCATCTTATATTGTTCTTCTAGCATAGACGACATGTCTCCATGAAAAACACAGCATCAACCGCGTCACTCCGGCCTGGGGCTAACTGCCTCCTCCACAGTTATGCGGGGGGGAGATAAGCACTGCTGAGGGATTGTTTGTCCCACCCTAAGATGCATGGCGTGGACCAAGCTCCTGGCAGTGCCTGACTCTCCACTGGATAAGGAAGGTGACTATATGCAACTAGACAGGGGCATCTTTTAGAGGCTTATGGAATCTGGCCCCGAACAAGTGATTTTTTTCCTAAAAAGTTTTTGTCCATTTTGTGTTCTGATTGTTATTTCTAGCATAATTTACTGACAGGAAAATGGGAGTACAGCACCTGACACACTATGATGCAGCAGCCTCACAAGCTGTCTCTTTCATCCCAAGCACAGTTGATAGATGTCGGTGGATCCATGAATGTGTTTGTTCCTGTTTTCAGCCTGTTTGTTCAAATTGGTGACTTTTACAACCTGCCCAAGGTGCACTCAGCTGCGACTGGATAAGCCGTTGCCCGGTGTAACCCAGGAGAAGAGCCATTCTAAAAAGCAGGAGCTGGGAAGCAGAGCACAGTGGGGTTGGACTCAGCGTCTGGGACTAGGGAAACCTCCAGGAAAATCACAGATGGCACCTGGCACAAGGGAAAAAAAAAATAATCTCCAAACCAGGGCATATTCACATTGTTCCCAGTTTTTTCTTTTTAACCGCGTTCCCATTTTGGAAATCAAAATTCACTTTTGCTGGGCTGGAATTCGTACCCGCCAAGGTTGTTCTGTGACCCAAACTGAGCTGGGTAGTCACAGAGCGTGTTGCTCCTCCCGGAGCAATGAATGCCAGCTGTTTTGCGTACGGGATACTGAGGTTTGGGTCATATTCAATAGCCTGGGTGCTTGGCGTAATTTGCTCTGACAGCCAGGCTGGGGGCTGCTAGCACTAGATGACAGACCCAAGGGAGAAGTTTCCCTGCTACCTGTTATATCTGTCAAGAAATGGGCAGTGCTGAAACAAACTGATCTGGCGAGAAAAACAGAAGGGAGGCTGGACAGTTAGATCCCGTCTAAGATATTGGGGTGAGTGTTCTGAAGCACGTCCTTGGGTATAGAAAACCTGCTTTTTTGACCACTTTCAAATTCAATGCCTAACTTCTATTTTCGCCTCTCCTTCCAGGTGCAATGCCATATCCAGCTGAAGGATGATCTGTGTCCAAGTGGTCAGCATGATGGGGGATTTTATTAACCAACCTATCTCATAATTATCCCAAATTCTAGGAAATAGAATTCCCCCCTGGTGGGGCCCCAATGACATTTATTGCTGACCTTTGCAGTGCCCCCGACACTGACAGTCGTCACATCAAGGTGACTCACCCATTAGAAAAGGATGGCTTCCACAGCAGTAATTATCGCATCTTCATTCATCAGAAGGACACAGTTTTGCTATTGGGAGCAATGGATTCAGTATTAGAAAATGGTCATGTGTATTTTTTTTGAAAAGCTAATCATTTTAATTCTGTCCCATTTTTACCTCCAGCAAACAACAACCACTAATGACGCATTTTTCTGAAAAATATGGTTTTATCAGATGTTAGCTGGCTGACCCTGCCTTTTGTTTCAGAAGGGAGATAATTTCTTTTATTAGCCCAAAGGCTGTAGTTGGAAGATGAAGCTTGCAGAAGAGCCTTCTTTCTATAAAACGTGCTGATGTAAATAACAGCCTCTGATCACACTTTGCTACTACCCATCTCTGCTTTATCTTTTTTAGGGGTCCTCATGGCTCCACACAGAGATGGGTCAGGAGGGGAAACCTTGTCTGCACGGGGGTTTCTGATGGGAAACTCTCTGTGTATCCAATAATAACACACAATATTACTGTAATAACATTTCTGTTCAAAGTCAGCCAGGTCTTGAGCCCGGACGAGAGACTTACGGGGTTGCAAAATCTGGCTTAAATCCAGGATGTTCCAGAAAAACAAATACACCTTGGTGTTTAATAGCTGAGAAATCCAATGTGCCTATGCAGCTTGCTGGTGAAAATACAGGAAGGCCAAGAGCGATGTTGGATCTCTACCAAGACTCAAGAATTTACTATTACTGAATTAGTACCAAGGAGTTCAAACCCCCACATCACTGCTTAGTGAAGATCGACATGTCACTAGGCAGAAGAGGCTATCCTATACCTAGATAAGGAATATCAAAATACACATACAACAAACGAGGTGCATAGGACAGTGGTAGAAAACATACATCTAATGTGAAATTTTTGATGGAAATGTGCAGAGAGGGAATAAAAGGAACCTCAAGAGATCTTGTAGTCCATCTGCCACCCTAAAAGACAACACCTCACCCAAACCAACCTGGAAAGGTATTTAGTAAATCTGTTCTAACATTCCTGGATGGCACCTCCACATCTCTCCAGAAAATCTCATGCATGAGAGGAGTCCTCATGCTTCATATTCTAAGACTTTTAATTATTTTGCTGTTCTCTTTTTGCCAACAAGTCTTTGTAGTCCTTTACAGAAGGTGGCCCACCTGTGGGTTTGGTCATGAGGAGAACAGGAAGGTTACTCCTCGTGCCCTGGGTACAACATTCCTACTCATGCTTTCTGACACAGTCTTCACTTGGGGTTTTATTTTTTGTTTCTTTTAGGAAACCGTGGCATCGTTGACTAATGTTTGCCTTGTCATCTCTGGTACTTCCCAAAGCTTTCTTGTAAAGGTGCTGCCTCCTCTATTTCTATTTTGAAAAAATAATTTAAACCCCTCTATAGATTAATATTGCTGCCAGACTGAGCAGTTTGATGCCAGTGTTTATTGACATAAATCCTCCCATTCCTGCCAGCCCGACGGTGTGAATTGCATTTCTAGTTTCACATCCAGCTTGTCAGGACAGTTCCGAATTTCAACCTTCTCCCCATTGTACTTTCAGTCTTTCTGCCTTGCTCTCGCTGATGAATTAATAAGCAGTCTCCCTATCCAACCATCAGGAGGATGCTGGAGTTACACCAGAAATTTTAAATAGCAGAATAATAAAGAAGATGTCAGTCTGGTACATTCATACGGAATACACTGATTAAAGGCCAGATCTTTTAAACACGATCAGATCTACGTACCCAAAATGACATGACAACCACTATATTCAGAGCCAAAGAAACCTCTATTTTCTTAAAAGCTCATTAATGAAAAAAATGAATAACCGCAGAAATAAGATAGCTTCCTTCAAATCCCTCCTTGATTCATCTTTGACAATGAACAATTGATAACTTCTCTATGAAAAAGGCTTTTTTCCAAGGAGTTTTGCCTTCACTTCATGGTAGTTTCATTTAGATCGTTCTTCCCTGTCTTGTTTCTGAATACGTTATGTGACATGTGTCCAAAGCATAATTACAGTCAAGGCAGATTTAATTTTCTGTTTCTTCCCTGTCAGCAAGGCATGTTACCCCTTCTAAAGGAAAAAATAGATTGCGTTGTCACAATTTGTTCCTAAGAAATCCACGGTCACTGCTGCTTATTTCCACGTGCTCCACACATATGTGGTTTGTCTGTTTCAGTATTTTTCAGGAAATAAATGTTAATCCGACCAGTTTCTACTTACCTATCGCTTCTTTACCCTTTTCCACATTTCTGAAGTCAGGCTGTAGGGTTGCCTTCTTCCAGGCTGGTTTTCTTTCTCATTTATCATTCTCAAAGATATCTGCCAGCAAACTTTGGACTGCTCCTGCCTGCTCTCTGGCGACTCTACGGGGAGCATCACCCTGCCCTTTCACTGCCCTTGTGATTTAAAGCCATCTGTTTTCTTAACTTTTTGACATTTTTTTTCGCCGTTTCCCCTGATTTCTTAATTTGCTGCTGATGTTAGACTATTTCAGGGAAAAATAATTTATAATTTAAAAAAAATAATAAATGTCATGCATGTTCATATCATTCATCATTCAATATGCTTCCCTAGCATTTGAATAACAAAGCAATTCTTACATTAATCTGTGTGTCTAACTAAATGCAAATTGCTTTTTGCCTTCCCCCTCCTTTCTGTTTTTGCTTCATATGCTCTCGCTATTTCTTTCTGTAAATTGTTACTGGTTTGACCAAGCTCAAAAGTTCATGTTTTTTTCTCATGCTAGGGATCACTGCAAAGGTGGTGATTTATGCATGATCATTTTTAGTGCCCTTCTTGCTTATTCATTCTACTGATGGAGTTTGGAAAAAAAAACTATTCTTTTTATTGCAACTTTAATGAACTGTATAACTTCCTGAAAAATATTCTCCTAGACATTTTCCTCATGAGATTTCATTATCTCAGTTTTACCAAGTCCACTTTGCTGAAGTTTAGTGCTTTCAACTACAGAAAACAAACAAGCAAACAAAAAAAGCAAATAAGAATAAAGACCTTTGAAAAGTTGTGGTTCTGTTTCAGTGGCACTGCATCTTTCCTTGAAATAATTACCATGGACACCATGGGAAATTTAGTATTCCTGTATATGCCTATAGAGCTCTTGTGTGGGCAAAGCCATAAGCCCTGGACAGGTGTCAAGTTTCACAGGGGAGTGAAGGGTATTTTGGGGCAGAGCTGAGACCAGACAGTTTCCCTTCCCCTTGCTACCAAATTCTCCCTCTCTGCTTGCAGCTGCCCACCTCCGGCCCTTCATCCCCTCCTGCTCCAGCACGCCGCATTCCTGGTTGCCACCATAGGGCACAGCCTGCCTGAGACCAAGCATCATCGCTTCCATGCTACCAGTCTCATCCTCAGCTCCTGCAGCATCCCCCAAACATTCCTCATCCAACAACTTGAGTCACAGCACTCTTTTGCAGACCAGCCACCTTCTCATTTTCAACCCATCGGTTTGGGCACAATGTTCCCCAGCCTGTTCACATTTTCCTGGACAACCTGTGTGTGCAGCTTCCACCTGCACTAAACCCCACCATTTCTGGGATGAAAACCAATCAGATCTGGGAGAAATTGCTGAAAATATTCAACCCATAGAATTTCTTATCATAGAATAGTTTGGGTTGGAAGGGACCTTGAAGATCAAACAATTCCACCCCGCCCTGCCCTGGGCAGGGACACCTCCCACCAGACCAGCTTGCTCCAAGCCCCATCCAACCTGGCCTTGAACACCTCCAGGGATGGGGCAGCCACAGCTTCTCTGGGCAACCTGCGCCAGGGGCTCACCCCCCTCACAGCCAAGAATTTCTGCCTCAGATCTCAGCTCAATCTCCCCTCTTGCAGTGGAAAACCCTTCCCCCTCGTCCCATGGCTCCCCTCCCTCATCCAGAGTCCCTCCCCAGCTTTCCTGGAGCCCCTTGAGGGACTGGAAGGGGCTGGAAGGTCTCCGCGGAGCCTTCTCTTCTCCAGGCTGAACCCCCCCAGCTCTCTCAGCCTGTCCTCACAGCAGAGGGGCTCCAGCCCTCTGATCGTTTCTGTGGCCCTCCGTATCCTGCAAGGTCTCCAGTGATCCTTTCAGAAAGCTGTGCAAACCGAAGCACAACCTCCAACACAGACAGATTCACTGACCTTCTCCTTCCACACCCCAGAAAATCACCTGCAGAGCCAGGTTTTTTCCAGATCTGCCCCCACCTGGGGCACTTCAGCTCTCCTGAGTGGAGGGAGCAGCAGCGGCTCATCTGTAGTCATCGTCAGGAGAGACATCGCCTGCTGCACAGCACCGCTGCAGGAGGATGCCAGGGGGCACTGGCAGTGCCGCCCCCCCAGGACACCCACCCACACCACTGCAGACGTCCTCACTGCCCTTTCCTCTTCCCCTCGCCCTCAGCAAACCTTTCTTTGACATGTCCGTTGCTCTGACATTTCCCCAAATATCTTGACATTTCCAAAGGAGTCAGTGTGCAAGAGCAGCCCCCATTTTGCTGATCGCCCCATCCACCTCATCACGACACCCTCTGGCTGCCCTCCTGAGACATGGTCTTACTGCCTTGAATGGGGTGCTTTTGGATTTTTTTTGTGGTGGATTTTTTTTTTTTTTCCCTTTTCATCTGAGCTCAGAGCCAAAACACTGCCCAGCTGGAGCCTGACGCTGATCCAGGGATTTTCCAGGCTGGGATTTTCAGAGCCTGTTTGTTGGCTGTGTTCAGGTTGCCCCAACACGGTGGACTCAGATAGACCCACCCTGACAAGCACTAATGGCTCAGTCTCCTGTGTCTACTGACAACAACTCAGAGACCCCGGTACAGTGGGTCTCCAGAAGCTGCTCCCAACCCTCAGTCTCTCCCATACCTGTCTCCCAGACCCCAGGTCCCTCTGATCCAGACCTCAGACCCCAGATCCCTCGCCCTCTTTGATCCCTGCTTTGGCTAGAAGTTCACTGGTGGATTGCACAGACCCACAAATGTAGACATTCCTTTCATAATTCCTTAATAATTCCCAACAATCCTTGCTGTCAGCCCTTGCTGACATTAAATGTCCCATAATAAATCCTGTATAGTCCCATAATTCTCTTGCTCAATGCTCAAATTCTACCGCAGGCACCCCACAAAAATCATATGCCTGTTTAGGCAACAATCCAGGAATTTGCGTGGTGTCCTGGAGGGAGTTTCTTCTGATGAATTGCTCTAGCTTCCAAAGCGGGACAATGTCTGAACCATTCACCTCTGATGGTCTTAGGAGCAGTAGATGTAGAGGAATGAGCCTGGCTGGTTTTCCCCACCTTGCCACTGCCCCCTCCGATCCCTATCTGGCCTTTGTGTTGACTTGAGAGGATGTTGTCAGCCGTCCTTGCGCATGGACTCAGTCAACAGAGCCCCTAACAAATCACAGGGGATCATTAACATAGGAAGCATTTTCACCCAGAGGATGTGCAGTGGGAAGAGGCGTGCATTTGAGACGTTGACTTGGCCCATGACACACAGACACGTCATCCCAGGTCTCATCCCAGCTGTGACCTGTCCCTGCTTCATACAGGGATACTCAGGCAAGAGGACCCAGAGGATGCCCCTACAGATCTGTTTGGTTTTTATGCTGCAGGTGTTGGGGTTCAGCATGGGAAGGACTGGCAGGTAGATGTTGGCCATGAAGTTGTGAATGAGAGGGGAAGCATGCTGGCTATACCAATGAACCACAGACAAGCCAACCATGGGGGTGTACAGGATCAGGACTGCCAGGATACAGGACAGGCAGTTGTTCAAAGCTTGTGATGTTCCCTCTCAGATGCGATGCTCAGAACGGCCCTAGCAATCAGTATATACAACACAAAGATGAAGATGATGTCTAATGTCAGAAAGAGATTGACTAAAACAAAGCCATACCAGTTATTGAATGTGGTGTCTGCACACACCAGCTTGACCAACTCCTGATGCAGGCAGTAGGCATGGGAGGGCACATGGGACTTGCAGGAGGGCAATCCTTTTAATACCACAAATGGGGGCACAGTTGGTAAGGCAGCTCCGCACAGAGCAGCCAGCCCAACCTTGTCTAACCTGGCACTGGTGAAGATTGAGGAGCATTTTCATGGGTAGCAGATGGCCACATAGTGATCAAAGGCCATGGTCAGAAGCACCGAGGACTCCAAGAACGAGGATAAATGAGTTAAAAAAGATTGAGCAAAACAAATAACAAGACTAGCCTGCGTAGTGTCAAACCAGAATACACTCATCAGAGCTGACAGTGTAGACAGAGAGAAGCCCAAACTGGCGGTGGCCAGCATGGAGAGGAATTTGTACATGGGCTCATGGAGGCTCAGATCAGTCCTGGTAACAAACAGGATTGTGGTGTTCCCCAGAAGCGACACAACACAAATGAAAGTGAAAGGAAGAGAGCCAGATGCTGACGGTTCCCAGTCCTGGGATGCCCAAAAGGAAAAATGTGACCAGTGTGGAGCTGGACTTGAGACACATGATGTGCTGCTGCTGGCCTGCAGTGAAAAAAACATATCAAAGAAACCAAGGCAGGAAATGTAAGCAAACACATGTAAATGTGACAGATGTGAAGCCAAAGCTGAAAGAACACAGATGTTAAATAGGGACATGGACAAGGCACCACAAACTTCAGGTCCTGGAGAGCCCAGCAGATGGGTGTTGAGTTATCTTAAGGTAAGGTCATACACAGAAGACATTTATAAAGCAGCTCATTTTTGGGTTCTTCTTCTCTGCATCAACTCAGCTGCAGCATTATAATGTAGTTTTCAGAAAGAGTGTGCTGCTCATAGAAATAGTTCTGCACATACTAACTATGGGAGATTTGAAAAACGTACTTGTCTCATATCACCATTTTGCAAAAACCTTAGTTCAGCGATCTGCACCAAAGAGCTCTTGCAGTTTTCTTGCTCTGAGCACTTGGACAAAGACTACAATCTTGGCAGTAGGGTGAGAAAAGTTGCCTTTTAATCATTGGTCCAGCAGCCTGGTGCAGCCCTTGGAGTCCCTGGGCAGCATCTGCAGAGCTTCCTACCAGCATAGGAAGCTCCACATAAACATGAGGAGGAACTTCTTTCCTGTGAGGGTGGCAGAGCCCTGGCACAGGCTGCCCAGAGAGGTGGTGGAGTCTCCGTCTCTGGAGACATTCCAAACCTGCCTGGACGCGTTCCTGTGCAACCTGCTCTGGGTGACCCTGCTCTGGCAGGGGGTTGGACTGGATGATCTCCAGAGGTCCCTTCCACCCCCTATCATTCTGTGATTCTGTTATTCCTTTGTTCCCCTGCTTTGGCCAGCAGTTGCTGCAGAGCCACAGGCATCTCTGTGCTCGCTGCCTGGGTGCTGGATAAGGTCCTCTGGCAGAGGGCTCACAGAAGAGTTATTTCCCCTGTGTCTTACATATAGGCTGTGAGAAGAGGGCTCCTTTGGTCAGAGGCCAGTGCCTCCAGCAGTCTCTCTGACTAGGAGCCCTGCAGATGAATGTCCACATGTTGCCCTTCTCTGGGGCAGGTCCAGAGAAGGGTGACGGAGCTGGTGAGGGGTCTGGAGCACAAGTCTCGTGAGGAGCGTCTGAGGGAGCTGGGGGTGTTCATCCTGGAGAAAAGGAGGCTGAGGGGAGACCTTCTCGCTCTCTACAGCTCCCTGAAAGGAGGGTGTAGCCAGGGGGGGGGTCGATCTCTTCTCCCAAGGAACAGGCCATGGGACAAGAGGAAACGGCCTCAAGTTGCACCAGGGGAGGTTTAGGATGGATATTGTGAAAAATTTTGACACTGAAAGGGTTATTAAGCATTGGAAGAGGGTGCCCAGGGAAATGGTTGAGGCACCATCCCTGGAGGGATTTAAAAGCTGGGCAGACATGGTGCTTTAGAGATATGGTTTATATTAGTGATGGATTTTGTCAGTGTTGGGTTGACGGTTGGACTAGGTGATCTGAAAGGTGCCTTCCAACCTAGGCAATTCTATGATTCTATGAAAGCTGGTGGCATTCCTGATCTCCAAGCTGCCCTTGCAGTGGAGAGGACACTGCCAACCACCCAGCATGCAAGTGCTTACCTGCAGGTTGATGCTGAGGACTGGAGGCCTCTACTGTGCTGGAGCTCCTCATTTACAGCTCTGTGGGGTCTCGCTGTGCACTGGCTCCTCCAAGCCTTGTTCTGCCTCTACTTCCCAGCTAAAGCATCTGGCCTCTCCACAAGACATGCAGAACACTTTGTGTGCCCCAAAGCATGGCTTTCTTCTACGAATAGAAGTTGGACTGGATGAATGTTGTAGGCCCCTTCCAAATGAAATATTCTATTCTGTATTAGGAGAACAAAAAAGGACGTTATGAACTTGTAGCAGACCATCATAGCTAGAGCTACAGCAAATTCTTGTCAACTTTCCTGGTTGTCTTCTCTGGTGACTGGAGAGCAAAAGGACCCAAACATCCCTTGCTGGCTGATGTCCGCCCTGGTTTTCAGCTCTTGCAGTGAGCTCCTGAGACCCAGAAACAACATCCAAAGCAGATCCCCCCTTCCAGGTGATCTTGGCTTGCTTGCAACCACAGGGGGACCTCTCAGGCTACAGAAATCAATTACATACATGCACCCAGAACTCCATAAAAACAGGAAGAAACAAACCTGCAGCCAGCTTGGAAGCATCCTGTGACACAGCAAGAGAAAATGGGAAAGTGGGGTGACGCTGCTGTGCTCTGAGTTTGAGGGGAGTCTGGGCTCCGTGTGCCCCGGACCGAGGCACTGGATAGTGCAGGCAATTCATCTTATAAGAAATCATGGTCCAGAAGAACTGTGGGGAAAAGAGGAGATTCCCAGACTGAAGATGCAGCAGCAACAGTAAAAATGGGTTGTGACTAGGACATAAAGTTTGACAGATTGAGCCTCGAATTGCAGAGCTAATTTTTAGCTGTTTCAGGAGCACACTTCCAGGGTCCCCATATGAACAGCAGGGTGACCTCACTGTAAGTGGGGGCATTCTGGTCAGGACTGGAGATCTGTCTCCAAGGTCAGGACCCCCTCCTAGAAAATGAGGGGGCACATTGCAAGCTTGAGCTGCCAACACCCCGCAGCCTCAGCTATAGTCACACAGAGCAGGCAGGTGCCTGAACCCCCTGCAGATGTACCATCTCCACCTCTCTGACAATGGGAACAACGTCGCCAACGACAGGAATTAGTACAAGCATCCAAAGTGGGGAGAAGTTCTTCCAGGAGTTAGTTTGCCATGCACTGCGTCAGCTAGAAAGATGCTGTCAGCCACGGCAAACCCCGATGAGATCAATGCAGGGACAGCCTCTGAGTGCTCCGAGAGTTGCTGGAGAAATGCAAGGTCAGGGGGAGAGGAGTAAGTCATAGTCCCAGCTCAATGATGACCCATGTAAGGAGAACATAAAGTGAGGTGATATGCATAGGCCCCAGAACCGGGCTACAAAGGTGAAATCAATTAGCTGGTGAGCTGCAGCACAAGTTGCAGGAGCTCTTTGCTGAAGCAGAACCTCAGTCCTCCTGAAACACACCTTCCAACAGGCAGTCCTCACTGATGCAGAATCACAGAATGGTTTGGGTTGGAAGGCACCTTAAAGATCATCTAGTTCCAACCCCCCTGCCATGGGCAGGGACAGCTCCCACCAGACCAGGCTGCTCAAAGCCTCATCCAGCCTGGCCTTGAACACTTCCAGGGATGGGGCATCCACAGCTTCCCTGGGCAACCTGTTCCAGTGCCTCGCCACCCTGACAGCTGCTCTAGCAGAGATGCTTGGGGAAGCTCCTCAGCCTGGGTCACGCCAGTAGGACAGTAATCAGCAGAAGAGGGTGGACAAAAGCAGCGAGGCAATGTCGGGCCAGTCTGATGGGCAGAAGTTTCAATACACTATGAGCTATGTAAGGTCAGCATTTCCCCCTTGAAGTCTCAGCAGCCAGGGTCATATCTAGACTTACAGATGGAGGTGGTGACTCTTCCAATAGGTTAAGGAGTTGAACCTTTACAAGCTGGGCGGTTTTGCTATTTGTAAAATTCTCTTCAGTTCTCTCCATCTCTGGACTTCAGGAGATTTTCTTTGAAAACAGTATAACTGAAATAATGAGTGAATGGTGATATTTAGCATGCAGGGATTTGTGCACAAATGATCGCAGAGTGATGAAGTCTATCACAAGAAACAATCAAGTACAGAGAATAGCACAGGTGAAATATTTGACCTTTTAGCTCAACTCAGGGCTGAGCAGATGAACTTAGACTGTGATAAGAGGTGGACAGCTGATCTAATCAGCCTCCTCCTCAAGGATGCCTTTTTCTGGAATAGCTTACTTTTCTATGGTATGCAATGAACAGTCCCAGCAGTTATCTTACCATTGCCAATTACCACAGCACCGACAGAACTGGTGAAGTGTCCAGGGAACAAGTGTCTACAACTGGAAGTTTCTCATAAAGAAGAGATGTTGGCTGTAGCATCACTTGCAGCTAATCCCAAAGCAACTTCCAAAGAGCAAAACTGGAAGTGGTTGGAGTCAGTGAGGTCAGATCTCTCTCCAGACACAGGCCTCAGACAGGGTTTTCACATTGCTGGGGGACAGGAGCACTTCCCACCAGCCCCAAAGGGGATCCCAACATGCTTCTAAGAGACAAGTACCTGAGTATTATTTAGACACAGTGGCAGAGCTGACCAGACCCTGCACAGGCAACAAGCCCATGGACAGCAGGAGCTGCCTGGATGGGATTTTCCTTCACCTTGAGCAGCTTTGCTTTTAGACCTGCTGCATTTTTGTCCTTTATGGAGATGACTGTCACAGGCATCAGCTCCAGGCGTTTCCTGTCGCCCATCCCTAGCTGGGTCAGGCAGGGGAAACCTTCTACCCCACACAGGGGCTAAAGACATTTTTGACTTAGGGACAGGGGCAGTCCTAGGACAGCTTCAGCTCTTGCAGACAACACGTTGAAGTTAGAGAGGGAAAGAAAAAAGTGCTCCCGTGCTTCATATAGAGACAAGGAATAAGCAGCCAGCTACAGTAGAGGCTGTATCATTAGGAACGTTAAAAAAAAAAAACAAAAAACCAAAAAAAACCCACAACCAACCAAAAACAAACCACAAATGATCAGAGAAACTTATGGGAGTAGCTGCTTTGATCTAAAGACTCCTTAAAGTATTTGAAGTACTATAAAGCTCTGCAGACTGCACAGCCATGGACTTTGCCTAACCTAAGCAAGCCTGGGCATTTCCCTATTACTTTCCCCTTTGCTATTCCTTTCAAAAGCTGCTAAAAGTTTCCTAGAAGCTCATTTCTGCTTCAGAACAAGGAATAAAAAAATAAAAAAAAAAAAGCACAGCCGTGAGCCTTTGCACAGCTACTGGTGCCTTCTGCAAGTCCCCTGTGGGAGGCTGTGAACCCTTACTCCCTGGGGAAGAGAAAGTTTTGAAGCAACACAGATATTCAGCCAAAGCCAGGTCGTGGGCTGGGGGAGGAAAGCCATACCAGTCAACCTGAGCTGCGCAGCCGTAGGTGAGGAGAGGGAGGTTTTCCACACACAGTTTCTGGACAACCGCCGGTCAAGGCCAGTTCTGCCAAAATGCTCCTCAGTAGGCGATTGCTGGGCTGGGAAAGCAGGTGCCACTTGCACCAGGCTGCAGCAGAAATTGGCATTTCGCTCCAGCAATCCACACAGAAGGTCAGATGGGTCCTGCTCCCTTGAGAAGCCTGGCTCAGAGGGAAGCAGAAGTACGGACGAGTGGCTGTGACTAGGGATGGGACACTACAGGTGCTCCTCTCTCATGGCTAGCTGTGGTCTGCTGCAGAAGTCCCAGGGCAGGCATGCAGGCAACTCAGTTCCTGGGAGATCTAAATCTTTCCTACCCCTAGGCAGACTCATACATTCGCAGATCCCACCACCTCCCAGTCCAGCCTTGTTCCACCCCCAAGGCACTTTTCTACCTCCTCAGTAGTACTTAACTTCAGTACGGCAAAGTTGATTCAGAGGAATATTTTATTGTCACCCCCACCCTTCAGGAAATCAGAGCAGTCTGAAAGACCAGACACCAGAGCTCAGCTGAGGACCTTGAGCAAGCACTGCCAACCCAGCACATAGCCATGTGGTGGGAACAGACGTGAAGGATCTCCTACATCAGAGCAGAGACACACAGTATCGCCCTTCCTAGGGCAGCAGGGGAATAACTGCCTTTGTCAGCGGCTGAAAGCAGAGGCAGGTATCAAGGTCCAACACAACTCATGCAGAGCACTTACTGGGGTGCGTGACCAGTTTGGACAGACAGACTTAAGTCACCTATGCCAGCTCCTCTTGTTGGGCAGCTGGAGCAGCACAAGCCAGGTCCCTTCAGGGAGCAGTCACAGGGACCCCCATCCGTGGGATCCACAGCCCCTGCCTCCCTCAAGGAGCATCACAAGGGCCAAAGGCAGCAAGACCGTGACAGACCACGGCAGATCACGCACCGCTTTGTCCGTCTCAGGAGTCACGTTCTCCATCCCAGCAGGGGAGGATCTCTTTTTCCAAGCATAGTACTTTGCCACAACCACATTGGGGTTTCCCTGGGCAGGGTCAAACCACATCTGGATGCAGCGCCCACTGCCCCGGTGCTCTGTGGTGTATTTGTAGGAGTTGGACCAGATTTTCTCACACAGGTCTTTTGGTCGGGGGAAGACTTGGTTGAAGGGTCTGCACATGGAGCCCCAAGGACAGCGGTTCGTTCCTGAGGACGGACAACACCCAAAAAGAAAACAACAACATGAGTTAACACACTCGACTCATGTCCTTTCACCTGGGAGGAGCAGGCCACCTACCCCCAGCCCATCACTGCATCCTAGCTGATGGATGGTGGCTTGGCAACCCTCTAGTTGTCAACCCCACAGAGAGGCAAGAGCAATTAGGAATTTTGGCTCCACCCACTGGGCAGCCAGCCATGACGGTGCCGGGGGTGCCTGCAGGGGTGAGAAGATGCTTGCTCCGCACAGCCCACCAACCTGTTGCCCAGTTCCAGCCCTTGTGCCAGTTCTCTTTGCACGTGAGATAGTCCTTGCAATCCTCCCACCACTCCTCGCAGTCCTCTCTGCAGAGTGGCACGTGAAGAATCCTCTCCCGACGCCAGCTGCTGTCAGCCTGCAAGGGAACAGGACCATGCGCACTGGTGGTGGCCCTTCAAAGTTAAGGGGCAGGATCTGCCACATCCCAAATTCCCCCCGCAGCCCCTTCCATTCGGCTCCAGAGCTGATCTCAGAACAGTTTCAACCCCAGCAGAGACATGTCTTGACAACCAGCAATTCTTCCATCAGCCTGTCTGACCACCTAAACACAGGCTAGCAAAGTCCTTTGAATTTTTCCACCCAGTAGGAAAGTTTGCAGTGTCCCTGGAAAACACACTCCCATACATGCCAGGGGTATACTGTATGGGGGACCAGCATACAACATATCATGTGGCCAGCACAAGCCCTGTTATCTTAGTCACAGCATATCTGACCCTACCTGGTCAATCCAGGGCCCCAGGTTGGGTGAGCACTCGTACAGGCACGTGTCCTGGATGAAGTGGCGCTTGCACTTGGGTGGCATCAGCCCACAGTGGTTCCAGTTGAAGTTGTACAGGTTGGATTGGTCCTTGTGGGCTTCTGAACTGGTGTTGGCTGTGCAGCAGGCATTGTCCTTCCAGGGAGCACACTACAACAGAGCGAGAGACAGGCTGGTCAGGGAAGGCAGGCAGCAGCTCGAGGGAGTCAGAGGATGCTGCAGGTGCCGGCTCCTCATGTAGCCTACAGAAAGAAACCTTCAGCAGCAAGAACGTCTACTCCAGCAAACCCTTGGGCATTTTGGACTGAAGAGTTCAGGGCTGTAGCAATATGGAGTTGGAAGAGCAGGAGGAGGTCGCATCATCACCAGGAATTAGTGCCAGCCTGAGGAATAGAAACAAACTCCCTCCTCTTGCACCCTGGCTTGCTCTGAGCCCCATCTCCACCAAGGGCCTAGGGGCAGAGCTCTTCAATTAGCAAGAAGAGTCTTTGTCAAAGAGGTATCAGATAAGAGCATCTTTCCTTGCCATCCTTTGCCTTGTTCTGATCTGGGGTACCCAAGCTTTGGGAAGGGGAGGTCTCCTGGTTAAAGAGGGGTGACACTGACCTGACAAATCCTCACACCACTGCATCTACCCTAGCCATCTGCTAGAAGAAAACAGCAAATAAACAGGCCTCATACGCAGCACAGGCTTTCCTTCCTCAGGCAAGTGGTTGCTAAGCCCTTTCCTTCCTCAGGCAAGTGGTTGCTAAGCCCTTTCCTTCCTCAGGCAAGTGGTTGCTAAGCCCTTTCCTTCCTCAGGCAAGTGGTTGCTAAGCCCAAAGCACAAACCAGCTGGTGTCACCTGGGGCGGTAGGTACAGGGGACCCCGACAATCCCACCTAACCCATCAGCAGAGTCATACCTGGTCATGCAGCTTCCCCTCCGGGCCAGGCTTGGTTTTGTGGTGTTTAGCATCCATACAGATGTTCAGCAACGGGTCCTTCGCAGGCATCACTGCGCAGGCAGCCAACAGCACAAGCATCACCTGCCCTACTCCCATCCCCATGGCCAGCCCAG
This sequence comes from Fratercula arctica, assembly GCA_947846985.1. Classification (NCBI taxonomy): domain Eukaryota; kingdom Metazoa; phylum Chordata; class Aves; order Charadriiformes; family Alcidae; genus Fratercula; species Fratercula arctica. Next base: position 419,475 of record CANTUZ010000001.1, read on the forward strand.
TCGATCGGGGAGCTGGGAGGTGATGGAGCTATATGAAAAGAGGACAGTGTGGGAGAGGTTTTGCCACAAGCAGCAGTAAATGAGGTGCTGTGGGGACCAGGCTCTGTGGAGGACACATCAGCAGAGCATGAAGAGCTCACAGCACCAAGGAGAAAAACGCAGCCCCGCCCAAGCAAGGCTGCAAGGTCAGCTGCACGTTATCCTCTGGACAATGCCACATCAAAGACAAAGACAAACTGCCCTTTTAGTGCTTGGGCTGCTCAACAGCTAACTTCGAACATCCCCGATTGGGAAGGGGATGCTGTGTGAGACCCATTCACATGAGGTCCTGCTGCATCAAGCCACCCCCCTGTCTCAGTGCAGCGCTTTCAGCTGCCAAACCTCCTGCAACTGGACATTGCTAGTTGAGGGATCTCTTTAGCCAGTAGTTCAGAGGAGGCAGTTAAATGCACTAGCACACGGACATCTTGTGTGGAGCACAAGCTGCAGGAGGCCCAGCTTGTTCTCAGGAGCATGTTAAGAAAGGAAGGCTGTTTCCTTGCTTTATCTGCATCTGGGCCTTTGGAGATCCACACCTGAGGTCTCCAAAGTAGACCTGACTTGAGCAATAAGAGATACATCACATAATCATGCTTTAGTCTCCTCTATTATAAAAGCCCTATCAGCCTCTAGGGAAGCAACTTCCTAAAAAAAACACAAGTACACCAATAAACACCCCCCAAACCAAACGAAACCAAACCCATACACTGCAGTACTACCTCACATGCCTCGTTAATACAGCATGAGGGTCTGAAAAAAAAAATCACCTTTTAAGAAGCATTTTGTAAGAGACAGGAGCAAGGCCAACCATTTACAGCATTAAAATAACATAAAATAACACAGAAGACAGCAATTGGAGAGCCAAGGAAACAGACACGTAAATCTGAGGACTAGAAAGTAGTTAACTTGCATCACAACTATATAGAACCAACAAAAAACCAGATACTAACCTTACCAGCCCAGATAGCCTCCAAACCCTCTGTAACACCTTCAAATCACTCAGCACAGCAACCTCCTGGGGTCAGCTTTGATGGGAAAGCCTTTTGACACAGGTGCTGGCACTTGAAAGTACCTTCTTAATGTGGTTAACGAGGTTTAGCTCCTGCCAGCGTTTGTTACCTTAGAAGCAGTTTGTTTTGGTGACGACCAGCTTGCCCAGCCTCTTTCACACGCAACCCTCTCTTGCCTGGGAAACAATCTCATGTTTTTTTTGCAAAAAACAGGTCTCTTATCAGCCTTGGTCATTCATAACAAGTCCTTTTGCCTCTACTCGCCAGGCAGTTTGGGTTTGCATCACTGTGTGAGACAAAAAAGCCAAGGAGGGACAGGTCCGGGATTCTGCCACGCACCAAGAATAAATACAAACGGGCTAAAGCTCATCGCAAAAAAATGACACGCAGGAATAAGTGCTATTGTCTCAGGAGGAAGAATAATAACTCCCAGCACAAAAAATACAATGCTAGCCGATGAGAGGACGCAGTGCACCTTGTTGCACAAACCTGGGGACAATAATCGAAGCTAAAAGCTAGGGTTTGCTCACCAGAAACCTTGGAAAGCCCTCACCCTCAGCAAAGGGGCAGAGTCTGCCTCCTGGAACAGCACGGATTTGGGGCTGTTTTGCTCTTTTCTTCAATCACATCACTGACGTGTTGGTGATGAATCCACTTGCCTAAGGAGCTCGTCTTCCTAAATTTAACGCATGAACGCTTCAGGCTCTAGGAGACCCCGCTTTAGTGATTTCCACAGTCTGATGACACCCTGCATGAATAACGGCCCCGATGTTCATTCTGAACCAGACACGTGCTCTTCCAATTCCTCCTGCTTCTAGCTGCCGTATTGGAAGTGACAACGAGCGGATCTTCCACCACTCAGCTTTGGGCCTTTGCCACCTCTGTCATATCTCCCCTCCGCTGCCTCTCTCCAACCCAAGCCATGCTCTGCTCACTCATTTCCCGTGACAAGCGTTTTGCTCCCCGAGGTGCCAGGGCTGCAGCAGCATTTCAGATGCACAGTGCCGTCCTGGTCTTGTTTTCTGGTCCTTGCCGAGGAATTTCTAATATCTCGTTTGTTTTTGGAACTGCTGATCACTGGACTGTGTTGTCGTAACACTATCATAGCAGTGACAGCTTGTTCCTGAGGGATAATTGTTAGCCACCAGCCTGTCATTTTCTATCTAAAGTGTTCTGTTTTTCCCCCAAGCGCATCACTGTATGTTTATCTCAACTGTGGGTTTTTTTATCTGTTATTTTATTGTTCAGTGACTCAGTCTTACCAGGGTCTTCTGCAGATTTTCACAGCTGGTCCTCCTGTTCCTGGAGTAATTTAATAGCATCAGAAACTTGGTTGCCTTGCTGTTTTCCTCTCCCTTTTCCAGACAAAAGTTGTTGAAAAGCGAAAATCCCAGTACAGATTCCTGTAGAGGTTCACTGTAAAGGATAGCCATGAGCCTTTACTTTATGATTCAATTATTCGCTGGTGTGTGGGACTTTACTCTCATTTCATGGCTGCTTATTTGATGACCTTCAGTGGGGACCCTGCTCAGAGTCCTTGGGAATCCAGGAAGACTCTATCACCTGGATCTGCCCCAGAAACAATCCTTTCCAGCCCCTGGAGGACTTGCAATATATTAGGGAGTCTTGTCTGAACGTTAGAAGAGCCATACTGCCTTTCCCCATATGGTGTACTTATCCATGTGCCTGTTGATTCAATCATGGAATCACAGAACCATAAAATTGTCTAGGTTGGAAGGGACCTGTCAGATCATTGAGTCCAACCATCAACACAACACTGACAAAAACCACCACTACCCCATGTCCCTCAGCACCACGTCTGCCCGGTTTTTAAATCCCTCCAGGGATGGCGACTCCACCACTGCCCTGGGCAGCCTCTTCCAATGCTTGACAGCCTTTTCGGTGTAGAAATTTTTCCTAATATCCATCCTAAAGCTCTCCTGGTGCAACTTCAGGCCATTTCCTCTTATATGATTGCTTGTTACTTGGGAGAAGAGACAGACCCCCACCTCTCTACAGTCGTTTACTGAATTTTCTGCAACCTTTTCCCACACAGGTACCATCTTCATGGTTGTGCAGATCCCTCGATCTCTCCAGAAAGCCTTTTAATGTGTCCCATGTGAAGGTGTAGACCTTGTCCTTGCAGGGGGTAGTTGTGCACGTGACAGTGCAGAAAATGGGGAAAGTCTCTCCTCTCACATAGTCCTGCCCGTATCCCCGTACTTGATGGGATGGGTGGATGGGTGCATCCACATTTGCTCCATCCAGCCTTGTGCAACCTGTCTCCAGGCTCTGGGGTGGAGTTGCTTTGGATGCTTCTTCCCTGGGGTCAGATTTGGTGAGCAGCTTCTGGGTAATAGCTTTATGGTGTGCTGGGTGCCTCCAGGCACCCCAGGGCCCACAGCAGCCAGGAGCTCAATGCACTCACCTACGCCTCGTTGCTTAGTGCCACTGGAGATCACAGATCTCATCGGAGATGCCGGATGGTGTCCCACGTGGCTTCCCACTGCTGCTGCAGTGTGTGTTGTTATGATCAGAATCTCATATACAGGCAAAAAGCAAACACAGTTTATGGATAAAGCCAAGAATTAACTGTTAGTGTAATTGAAAAGGGTCTAATACAAGAATCATTGTTAGTTCAGATAGAGTTATTACAGAAAAAAAAGAAAGGAAAAAGGAAGAAATTAATGTCTCGACAAAATAACAACAATAACAATAACAACAACAACAATAATAGAATCACAGAACGGTTTGGGTGGGAAGGGACCTTAAAGCCCACCCAGTGCCACCCCCTGCCCTGGGCAGGGACACCTCCCACCAGCCCAGCTTGCTCCAAGCCCCGTCCAACCTGGCCTTGAACCCCTCCAGGCATGGGGCAGCCACAGCTTCTCTGGGCAACCTGCGCCAGGGGCTCACCCCCCTCACAGCCAAGAATTTCTGCCTCAGATCTCAGCTCAGTCTCCCCTCTTGCAGTTTGAAGCCATTACCCCTCGTCCTACCACTACATGCCCTTGTAAAAAGTCTCTCCTCAGCTTTCTTGTAGGCCCCCTTCAGATAATGGAAAGCTGCTATAACAATAATAATTAAAAAAAAAATTATGATTGTTATACACAAACTTCCCAGTTTCTGCCTCTTCCCTGGGGTCATGCTCACTCTTTCACTGCTCCTCTGGGTCCTAAGGCTGATGACTTCAGTTCGGTGGTGGTGGTGGGTGTTACAGCGTCATCAAAATCTGGATTCCTTCACAGGGAGGAGTATTATACTGATGTTCGTGGCTTCTTCTTCCTCACTCTAGGGTCCACTTTGTCTCTCTTTTATGTTTGATAACACGATTTTACACCTTGCTTTCACTTCATTGGTCTGCAAGTCCATGATACATGCAGATTTCCTAAATATTGTGCATTTTATGCATATTAGATACTTGTTCTTTACTCTGTCACCCCAAAACCATTTTTGCCCAGCTCCAAGCCTGCATTTCTTTAAATGACCTTTCCCGAGTTGCTTATAGCCACGAGCTCTCCAGTGCCAGCCTGTGCCCTATCTCTTATCACCTCATGCCTGCACTCCTCTATGCCGCATCCTCTGTCCCCACTTCTCAAGGCCCCTGCCATCCTGCCAGACCCGTATTTCTCAGCACTATATCATTACACTGGAGTCATAAATATTTCATCCAGTGCAGAATAGCTACTTTTTACTACTGACTGCTTAAAACTGAAGCTCTGGTTGCACCATACAACAGTAAGCAAAAAAGCCATAGCCATAGTCAGAATAAAAATTGCCATTACTGCTAAATCTGGTAAAAACAAAGCTCCAGGCAGGTCATAGAATCATAGAATGGTTGAGGTTGGAAGGGGCCTTTCAGATCATCGAATCCAACCATCAACCCAACACTCACAAACCCACCACTAAGCCATGTCCCTCAGCACCACATCTGCCCAGCTTTTAAATCCCTCCAGGGATGGTGACTCCACCACTGCCCTGGGCAGCCTGGTCCAAGGCTTGATAACCCTTTCCGTGAAAAAATTTTTCCTAATACCCATCCTAAACCTCCCCTGGCGCAACTGGAGGCCATTTCCTCTTGTCCTAAGGTCAGGACGAGTCCAACAAGAGCAAACCTGGCATGCCTCAGTCCTGAGACCTTGAAAACTCAGTACAAAGCCCGTGGACAACAGTGTCCATGCCATGGTACTGGGCTACTGGTTCAGTGTGCAGGACCTGTGTCACAGCTGCCCGGACACGCGGGTGCTGAGGACATCTCGAATAGGACCCAGGACCAAGGGGGGACAACCAAGCTGAGCTCTGGATTGTCACCAACTGCTGGGTTCTAGGACACCCCACGTGGATGGGAACCCCTGCAGAGAGAGACCCACCACCACACAAGGAGATGTCTCCACAGAGGCACTCGTGTTTTACCATCTCTCGCTGGAGCTGCACCTCCTGGAGTCCTTCAGAAGTGAACCAGCGTTTGGCTACAAGAAGAGCAGAGTTAACCCCAGGGTCCCTGAGAGAATATCTGATGTTTTTCTCCTTTCCCTGAAAAAATTGGTTAAAATGCACTTTAAAAGTGAGCGTAAGCAGGGGATTTCTTTACGCACATAGAAGGAAAGGGAAAACAGGTGATATATTTACATTGGACAGATTTTGTTGCTTCAGACTTCTCGTTTCAAATACTTGATTGTTCCATCCATCAAAATTTTTGTTGTCTAAAAAATTTTAGGATTTTGAAGGTGGTTGTTAAAACTGAAATCAGAGATTACACGATATAACTCTTGGATCACTTTCATCTTGTAACAGGGAATGAAAAGTTTTCTGGGCCCCTGCACCCAGGGCAGCTTGGTGACTGGTTCAGGTGAGCGTTGCTGGCATTGCTCAAGGAGAATAAGCAATACAGGTCTGTGCAAGCGGGTAGCTCAGATGAGAAAAGGAGTTATCTTTGCTGTTCAAAAGGATGCTGGGCACTCAGGTACCTCGGGGTGAGGAGGTGATGGTAGAGAGATGCCAGACACAGGTAGAGAGACTGCAAAACCACATTTGTTCTGCTTCTGCTCTGCAACAAAAAATCCAATTATTCATTTTACTGGGTAACACACTCACATGCTCTGCTTGCTGGAAGGCTAGGAGGAGAAACTGCCTCTTTTTGATAACGTACTTTAATATCTCTGAATGAAGACGCTATACATACAGAAGTAAGTTACATGTGAGCCAAGAAAGAAGAGAAAAATGAGGATAGAAAGCAAGATAGGAGTAAAAAGAAAAAAAAAGGTAAACAATAGTGAGAGATATGATATATGAATGAAGACGGAGCCACAGTGTCATCTTTCTTAAAAATTAAAGTTCCCATCTGACAATGAAATGTTTCAAAAGCCTCAGGGACTTCCCACGGAGGTTACAGTCACTTTGTCTCAGACCCGTGGTAAGGGCAGAACCTCTTTGGGAGCCTCAAAACAGGATGGAAACTGGCCTCTGAACACACGGGCTTGGAAAGTAAACCCACATGCACAAAGGAGCGCTGGGGAAAGGCAGGGTGAAGGCAGCTCAGAAGAGAAGCTGAAGAAAACTGTTAAACTCATCTAACTGCTAAATTCAATATTTTGGCTCTTCTGCAGTACATTCTTGTCAGCATGAGGGTGTCCAGTCTGGAGAAAAGGAGGCTGAGGGGAGACCTTCTCACTCTCTACAGCTCCCTGAAAGGAGGGTGTAGCCAGGGAGGGTCAGTCTCTTCTCCCAAGGAACATGCCATGTTTCTTGCCATGAGACAAGAGGAAACATTGCCATGAGACAAGAGGAAATGGCCTCAAGTTGTGCCAGGGGAGGTTTAGGACGGATATTAGGAAAAATGTCTTCCCTGAAAGGATTGTCAAGCACTGGAAGAGGCTGCCCAGGGCAGTGGTGGAGTCGCCATCCCTGGAGGGATTTAAAAGCCGGGCAGATGTGGTGCTGAGGGACATGGGTTAGTGGTGAGTTTGTCATCGTTGGGTTGATGGTTGGACTCAATGATCTGAAAGGACCCTTCCAACCTGGGCAATTCTATGTTTCCTGGATGTGCACTGAGCAATGGCAGGGGGTTTGCTCCTGAGTCTTGGCCCAGCGCTTGCTCCGTGTATCATACAAACTAACCCTGGAGCAAGCTTGAATGTTGTAGCACTGAAGTGAAATTAAATGGGCCAAGTGAGATTTTTAGTCCCCCAAGTTCATCCCTGAACACCAGCAATGAAGTATGTGACTCCTCATTTTGTCCCTGTGTGTGTCTCTGTGTGTCCCTCTCTTACACTGCTCTCAGCTCTGATGCATTTCCTCTACTCAGAGGCAGCTTTCACCCCCAAACCTTCACGTTCCTCCATATTCACCCCCAAAGCATCATATATTTGAGCTGTAGCGTGTCGGCACTGCCCCAATGGGCACATGTGGGTGGCGGACGACCATTGCTCCTGTCTCTGTGTCCTCTCTGAGAGGACATTGCAGAGGTTCTGCTTCCCCCTCAGAGTGGCCATGGGAGTGCGGATCTCCCCAGGGAAGGCTGCTGGGACCTGAGCAGGGAGGGTATGGGGCCAATTCTCCATTCCCCATATGGGGCCAATTTCTCCATTCCCCTCATAGAGTCCCAACTCCTATTATCATTTTACTAGTGATGACAGAGGTCACATCCCTGCCTGCTCACTATAATGTTTATGGACCATTGCTAATTTGTATAATCACCTTTCAAACTCCCTGATGCCATCCTCCTTCATAACCGATTGTGAAAACAAGTTCCAGAAACTTCTCTGTAAAAGAATTGTTTTCCTCTGTGTCAAACTCTTTTCCTACTAGTTTCAAGTCATTTTAGTGTTGGTGAGGGACCGCGGTGCATTCAGCCTGATATTTCATAGTCTCGTACGTCTTCTGCCAAGGCCGCACTGGCAGCAGTCTTTCACTGCCACGTCTGCAGAAAAAGCGACCTTTTGCCAGAAAATCTGCCAAGGTAATATCAGTGCAAAGCTACTTTGTGCATGATTACACAATATTGCAATTATTAGGCTATGTGAGCACGGAGATACATGAAAACCTCTTGGACACCCTTCCAGAGGAGCAGGAATGTGTGTTTGTCTCATCTCCACCAGCACTGATGTCAGCACCCGCAGTGAGGGGGACATCATTGCTGCCGACGGTCCCTTGGGTCTCGTCTGATGGAGTCTTTGGTGCCTTGAACAGCTAGTGGAAAAGTGAGTGATTTTGATCAAGAAAGGGAAGCATATGGTCAGCAAGAAGCTGGAGCTAGTGCCCAACCACAGGAGAAATGCAGTCGGCCAGAGTGTGTGAAGTGTCTCCTGGCGTCCACTCTGCGCTGACGGGGCGCGATGGCTGGTGTGCTGTTTTCAGCTGCTGTTGCGATCTCTGTCTATTTGAAAGTAAATAATTGAGGGAATGGGGAAGAAACCAAGCAGCCAGAGTCAGAGGTGCCGGCCCCTGCCCCACCATGTGCCCGGGAACACCGGTAAGAGCGCCAGAGCGTGGGACATCCCGGTTACCTGTTTCCCTTTTGAGGTGAAGGAACCAGAAGTGCTCGAGATCTGAGTGAACGTCAGGTTCGTGCAGCAGAATACGGACTGTTCCCTGGCATTGATTCCTCTCCTAACCCCTATTAGCATTCAGTTTGGGTTTTTTCCTTTTAAATCTTTCTGAGCGCTAACTGTGGAGCTGCTGAGCAGGGGTTGAAACGAAAACCCTGGTCCTGCTTCGCGGACTGCCGTCGCGTTCCCCACACTTTGTGGGCACCGAGAGAGCGAGCTCAGGCTGCAACTCGGGTAAGAGACCCAGGGCTGGAGCCTTGTGCCAATACATTGGGAACAGGCACTGCATAATGCAAAATGATGACTAAAAATGTGCTCCCGGTTTTAATTGATCTATCCAACCTTTCTGCCTTCAGCAGTTAAAACGTCTCATCTCTCCCCTGCTGCCTCAAAGCATCCCCTGCTTTCAGAAACCTGCTTCCCAACCACAGTGGCAAATCTGCCGTCTCTTAAGACGGTTTTTACCTGCTCAGCATAAAATCAGAACCTGGTGTCTGGTATGAATTATTCAAATTTATATTGCTGTGTTGCGTTATGCTTCACTGCTGTTTAAAAGATACGGAGAATAGAAATCTTGGGCGCCTGCCAAGTATTTCAGAAATTCTCCGTGGATAGAATGAACACGCAGGGTTTCTGTGGTGTCTCAGTGTGGATGCGCCGTGTATTTACAAACGCACGGCTCTCCTGTCAGCTGTTTCTCCAAGAGGCTGTTGTGAAGCACGGGCAATCGGTGTAAAGACTTGGGGGATATTGCCTGGCTGTGTTCAGGTGAGTGAAGAGTGTGTGATATAGTGGCACCTGGAGATGCGGATCCTTGAAACCAAGGCAGGGGAGCACACCTTGTGTGGGAGGAGGCGGGAGAGCGGAGCCACCGCTGGCGTGAAACCGCGTCTCCGCCGGCAGCGGGACTGGAAGCAGCCAAGGCAGAGTTGAGACAACTTGGCAGTGCTGACAAATTCATCACGTAAAGAGGCTCCTGCTCATTTCTGGAGTGGAAAAACATTTATCAGTGACACAAGGGTCTCTCAGCTCCATAAAGCAGAAATCCTGAAATGCCACGGGCGCGTGTGAGGTCGGCACAAATGTCTTTGCTTCACCCAGTATGCTTGATTAGTCATTAATCTGGGGAACAACTGCAAACTTTCCTCCCTTTTCCTTAGTGATGTTTATAATAACAGTAGCATTGCGTGTTGATATTTATCACAGTAACAGGTCACTGGAGACTTTTAAGATCCATCTGGACAGGGTGCCGGGCCGTCTTGTCCAGACTGTGCTTGTGCCTAGAAAGGTTGGACCAGGTGATCCCTGAGGTCCCTTCCAACCCGGGATTCTGTGATTCTATGATTCTATGAAGTTATCAGGCTCATAGGTATGCAGTATTTATTCTTGCCATAGCAAAGTGCAAAGTTTACGTCTTTAATGGTGTATTTCTGTACCATCAAACTCTCATTTAAGTAAGAGTTTGTACTGCAGCACTACAAGAGAGCCAGAGTGCATAACATAACTCTGTTCATTTAGATTTGGCAGATTTATGATATTGGGTCATTTCTAGTTCGTGCTTTTTTCTTTGGTTCACTGATTGCAGGTTTACTTTGCCTTTTTGTGCTTCAGCTCATCATGTCATGTTGCAGCAGAAGCAATTCCTCTCGTTCCTCCCATGCTGTTCACCCCGACAGGCGTCTTGGGGCTGGGGACTGCCCACCTCTGGCTCTCCATCCCCTTCACTTGCTTTTCCACTGCGTCACTTGCGGGGAACTTCACAGTCCTCTTTGTCATCAGGACCGATCTGAGCCTCCATGAGCCCATGTACCATTTCCTCTCCATGCTGGCCACCATTGATTTGGGTTTGTCTCTCTCTGCAACACCAACTGTGATGAGTCTGGTCAACAGTAAGGTTTTGGAGCCTGTTTTGCTCAGGGTTACTTCATTCTTTCTTTCTCCTTCATGGAGTCCTCGGTGCTTCTGGCCATGGCCTTTGATCACTACGTGGCCATCTGCTACCTGCTGAGATAGACTCCTCCATCCTCGCCAGTGCCACGACAGGCAGGACTGGGCTGGCTGCTCTGTGCAGACATCTCTTAGGGGTGTTGCCATCGCCTGCTGTCCGATCAAACAGATGCGCGGACATCACATTCAGTAACTGGTACGGCTTTGCTGTAGCCAATCTCTTTCTGACATTCAACGTCATCCTCATCTTTGGGTCATATATACTGATTGCTAGGGCCATTCTGAGCATTGCATCTGAGAGGGAACATCACAAGCTTTGAACAACTGCCTGTCCTATATCCTGGCAGTCCTGATCCTGTACACCCCCATGGCTGGTCTGTCCATGGTTCACCAGTATGGCCAGCATGCTTCCCCTCTCATTCACATCTTCATGGCCAATGCCTACCTGCCAGTCCTTCCCATGCTGAACCCCATCATCTACAGCACAAAAACTAAACAGGGGCGTCCTCAGGGTCCTTTTACCAAGACGGAGCTTCTCCCCATGGCACTGTGGGACCGGAGAGATGTCCCTGGCAGGGATCACTGCTCTGGGAAACACTCACTTAACATAATGATCCCAATGTCAGTTCATCATTTGGGAAGTGCTTTTGCTTTGCATCATGTGGGGCATTGACTCAATGAAGGTATTAATAGTCATTATTGATATCCATACATTAAAACCAACTCATCAGAAATTGCAGCGTGTGGAGTGGGTCACAGTCACCACTCGGGGCTGTCCCCCTCCCTCTGATGAGGGGCAGTCAGGACTTTTCTCAGGCCCACAGATATTAGCTGCCCGTTACAGCATTTTACAGCCCAGAGTTTCTTGTAGTTATCCCTGTCCTCTGACTCCTTCATGTGTTTTTCACTCTGAGTACCTGAGTAATGCTCTGTTCCATCTAACGGCTGTGCAATCAGTCACAATCCAATTTCAGTGACAGTGAAATAGTCATGGGTAATTATTTGATATTTGTCTTCCTGTTTTACTGCATATGAAGTTTCGTCTGTTCCGGATGATTTTGATAAGAGGACCAGAATGAAAAATGAAAATGGAAATTTAAATAATCTCAGCTGTCTCTGTTTTACAGCTGATTCTGTTCATGAAATCCATAATTTGCAATATATCCTCTTACTTGCTTGGTATCGTACAGTGATACATACAGCTCCTGCGGCGTCTCATGATGACCCATGCTGTTTATTGTTCTTTTTCTCCCCTCATTTCTTTCTCCTCTCCTGTCCTTAGATTTGAAGCTCTTGGCAGCAGGGATTTTCTTTTCATTCTACACCTCTAATATTTTATTAAAGTATCTGATCTGTGCTTCAACATAGAGCAAAGGTACAGCTAATAAATACCACCGCTACCAACTAATTCTCTTCCTGGGCTACATGGCTGCGATACTAAATAACAACAAAAATATTAAATAAAAACAAGAATATTAAATAACAACAAAAATAATTACACTTTCAATTGCAAAATTCCAGATAAATAAATATCAGTACCGGATTTGTGTGCTACTTCGATGATATGTCTATATCTTAATTTGTATGGATCAGCCATGTGTTATCCAATGAATGAAATAACTATTTAATGTCTGTGGTTCAAAGACAGCTCTGTCACTTGGGAAAATACATTTCTTAGTTCTTTAGCCTGCTGAGAGGGCTGGAAAGAGAAACAAGCGTTGGAAACTCCTCAGCGCACTGGCAAGCAAAGGAACTGGACCTACCAAAAGGAAAGGTTTCTGCTCATAGCAAGTGACATGTCCTGAATTAACAGCGTATACTTAGGGTAAGAAAGCGCTCTTCTTGGGCTTGGGCAGGTAAGTAGGAATCTCTTTGGGGAGATGGGAAAAACAGGGAGCAAAAAGCTGAGATGGTTGAGAAAGGGAGTGAGGACAACATTGAGAGTGTTGTGGAGAACATCAAGAATGGTCTTTGAGGCACCTCAGTGGAAGACTGCGGTGGTCCATGAGGGAGAGACAGACAATGGGGCAGAAGAAGGGTGGTAGTTTGAAGGACAAGGTGATAGGGCATTTTGTGTTACTGCGCATTTTACAACAGAGACTCAAGTGCTTATCCCATAGATAAGGGTATTTCTGGCAAAATACTGCATGCCAGAGCAACGTCTACCTATGGAATTTTGTTTACATAGATAGAGATGAGAAGGAAAGGTGTACTGGTTTTGGCTGGGGATAGATTTAATTTTCTTCGTGGTAGCTTGTACGGGGCTGTGTTTTGGACTCATGATGAAAACAGTGTTGATAACACAGGGATGTTTCAGCTACTGCTGAGCAGGGCTTGCACAGCATCAAGGCCTTTTCTGCTCCTCACCCCACCCCACCAGTGAGTAGCCTTGGGGTGCACAAGGAGCTGGGAGGGGACACAGCCAGGACAGCTGACCCCGGCTGACCAAAGGGGTATTCAAGAACATAGGACATTGTGCTGAGCAATAAAAGATGAGGGAAGAAGGATAGGTTTAATTTACCTATTAAATTGTCTTTATCTCAGCCCACAGGTTTTTGCACTTTTACTTTTCCAATTATCTCCCCATCCCACTGTGCTGGGGGGACGGTGACGGAGTGGTTGCGTGGGGCTGAGCTGCCCAATGGGGTTAAATCACGACAAAGAGCTTGGAGAAATATTGAATTGCTGAGTAAAAGAGACAACTATATTTATCATCATATGTGTTTCATAGTTGCAGCAGACACGCTATGTAGCTTGTGTGCAGCCAGCTGCAAAACATTATCGATATTTGTAAAATTCAGCCAATGCAGTCAGGAAACTTTTCCTATAAAAAATGCATCCACTTCAAGCTTCAAAAGAGTGATTTCTCCAAGTTCAGGAAAACTGTGTGAATGGAGGGGCTGGAAGGGTTCCCAGGGCAGGCGTTTCTCAGCAACTTCCACTCCTTCTGTTCCTTTTCCTCTGTATTAAATATCATAGAATCATAGAATCATGGAATGTCTAGAGTTGGAAGGGACCTTAAAGATCATCTCATTCCCCCCCTGCCCTGGGCAGGGACACCTCCCACCACACCAGCTTGCTCCAAGCCCCGTCCAACCTGGCCTTGAACCCCTCCAGGGATGGGGCAGCCACAGCTTCTCTGGGCAACCTGCGCCAGGGGCTCACCCCCCTCACAGCCAAGAATTTCTGCCTCAGATCTCAGCTCAGTCTCCCCTCTTGCAGTGGAAAACCCTTCCCCCTCGTCCCATGGCTCCCCTCCCTCATCCAGAGTCCCTCCCCAGCTTTCCTGGAGCCCCTTGAGGGACTGGAAGGCACTCCAAGGTACGTTTTTCTTTCTGAAGTTCGGGACACAGCTTTTAAAGACAGCTGAGACGATGGGCCTGATGTTACCTCAGCTCTAACGTTTCCCCTAAAGACTGTGCACACCACACAAACTATTTGGTGTCACGGAGATATTTTAGGAAGACTCTGGATGACACACCTTCAGGGACAGTGTTCACCACTATCTGTGCTCACTTGCTCCAGCAGAGAGTTACAGTCGCGGTTATAAAACACACCTTGTACTACCTTAACAGGTAAATCCTAAAGCCATTTTGCCAGATTTGCCGACAGGCAACATTATAATGTCATGTTACATGCAATTGGGCACCAGCCCTTTGGTGCAAAAAATGAGCAGACCTGCTCTGTTTAATACACAAGGACTCGAAGCGCAAAGGGAATCTGCGTGTTGGACAATGCTCCTGAGCGTGGCTTGCCCTAATTCTCCATTCTGCCCACGGTGATGGTGGTTCAGGGCTGTGTAAAGCATTTTCTGTATCACCCCTCCACCTTGCAGCTCATCTCAGATTTAAGGCTGCCTTGATTTTCTTGTGCAGTCCCTGATCATGCTTCATCGCTCCCTTGCCGGGCTGGTGGGAACTCGATGGGGAGCTCGCTCATGCCTGCAGATACAGATTTGTATTTCTTCTTTCCTTGAAACAGTTGCAGCCTCACCAGGACAAGGAACCTCCCATCTGGCTTTGACACCCTGCCGGGACTTGGAGGGTCCCGTTTCCCCGGCCTGTGTTTTTCGGCACAGGCCAGAGAGAAACCATCGTCCTGGGTGGGCCACGGGGAGGGGAAGGCCAGTGCGTTGCTGCTGCTGTGTGGTGCTGTGTGCCCTGGCTCGCATTCGAGAAGGAGAAACACCTGATGGCTGTTCTTCCTTCACTTATTAAAACCACACTGGAATGGCAATACAGCATTTTGAATACGTGGATTTTTCATTATGCTTTATTGAAAAATTATTCACTCAGGTGAAATCGTGAGGGGCAAAGCATCGCTGCCCGCTGGAAATGCTTTCACCATCATGTGTGCTCTGACTGCAATCCCCAGGTCTTATCCTTTAGCCATATTGTCTTTTTTCCATCAATACTTATTTTTCTTAATAATTCTACCTCATAATGTTAGACATTTTTAGCCATTTTAGAAAACACATTCCCCAAGGAAAGCCCGTATACTGATTAACAGTATTTTTTCAGCACAGCATTTTAAAGCAAAATGAACTCCCTGCATCTCTGGGCAGAATTGAAAACAAGATTTTAAACCTCATCTCCTCCTCGTCTGTTTACACTTTCGCTCACATCTCCAACCCTGTTTCACACATACCAAGCTCAGAGGAATCTGGTAAAGAAAAAACACACATCCCTTCCTTCCCTGACAGTCCTTAACTGCAATGAATGTGAAATACACACGACTCCTTCCTGAGCATCAGTCAACATGCTTTATCCTCGATGCCAACCAAAGCATCCTGCACCAGCAAGGGCCAAGCAAACTGCCAGACAAAAGTCCCTGAGGAAGACTCTGGGGTCATCAGGAATCCATGGGCAGGAGGCTGGTGGCCAGACCAGTCAGACTGCATAAACTAGCGGAGGTAATGTTTGTTGTAGTTATAAACATCTCATTAAAATACGTAGCTACTGTAAGTTTGTAGCTGCAAATATGTCAGACAAATGTAATTTGTGGTGAGAGGCGCTGTCTTTTATTAGATGAACTTACCGTCAGAAAAACTATAAAAATCTTTCCAACTTGCAAGCTGTTCTTCCAGTCTGAAAGGTAGCAATCTTCACAGCTAAATATAGCTTAAGAAGAATGACTCTGAGATTTATGGAATATATCTCACATCTCTGTTTAATGCCCCCTTTTAGCATCCAGTGGAATCGGGAGTTTGCATTTTTATGGTGTTTTGCTGGCTGACTTGAAATCCAGCTCTGTTCCTATCTTTTCCCATGTTTGCTCAGGACCGCTGCCTTTGGGGCTGCGGGGTAGACCTGTGCCCACCACCACTGCCGGGGACCTATGGGCAGCAGCAGGGTTCTCCTTCCTTGTGCACACATGCGAGAGGTTTCAGAGGACATTGCTGCCCTGTGGTCCCCAGCCACATCCCAGGAGCTGGCCAAGGAGTCCTCCCAGGGTGCCACACCATGTCCTCCACAGTGCTCCCAGCTCCAACCTAGTAAAGTTTTTTCTTTCCACCCTTGTTGGTAAGAGGGACTTTTTACAAGGCTATGTAGTGACAGGACAAGGGGGAAGGGTTTTCCACTGCAAGAGGGGAGACTGAGCTGAGATCTGAGGCAGAAATTCTTGGCTGTGAGGGGGGTGAGCCCCTGGCGCAGGTTGCCCAGAGAAGCTGTGGCTGCCCCATCCCTGGAGGGGTTCAAGGCCAGGTTGGACGGGGCTTGGAGCAAGCTGGTCTGGTGGGAGGTGTCCCTGCTAGGCACGGGGGGAAACTAGACGCTAGGCAAGGGGTTGGAACTAGGTGATCTTCAGGGTCCCTTCCAACCTAAACCTTTCTGTGATTCTATGATTCTACGAGGGGCTGTTGATAGAGACCAGCACTGGGATCATAGCCTCAGGGATGGATGTGTGTTACCAGTGCAGGAGGGATGCTGTGCCTTTAATAACCATCCCCAAGGCAGGAGCTGTAGGAGAAACCTTCAGTGCATCAGCTACCTAAACTGGCAACCACCCACCCTGAGAGGCTGTCTCAGCATGGCGTCCCAGTGAACAGAGCATGCAGTGGGACGTGACCATGCAGCCCCTTTGGTGTCTGTCACTCATGCGTGACAGGGCTCCTTCTCCACCCTGAACATGCTGGGTTTGCAGTGGTGACACGCACAGAAACACTGCAGTGGATGTCCCTGCTTGTCCGCCACTGGAGCTGGAGGTTTTCCGTCTGCTTTGAGCACAAGGTGATTACCTGCTGAAATGCAACGGCAGAAACGTTCCTCCCTCCATGGACAGGTTCTGCCTCATCATCTCTCCACACCCTGACATGCACAAAAAGGAGCAGGTCCACCTGCCTCACCGCTCTGAGCATCAGCAAAGGACAGCAGGGATGAGTGGGGCATGGGGAAGTCTCCAGTGGTGCAGGACCCATCCACCCCCCTGGGAACTTGCGCAGCACCGGGTTCTCCACCTTTGCTCTTCCCAGTGCAGGCTGCAAAAGGACAGGCAGGCAGACACGGGGATGGCTGTGGTCAGGCTGGTGCTCCCAGCATGAGCTATCGCCACGGCATGGCAGACGTGAGTGGGGAAGAGTGGCTGGAGGAAAAGGCTGTGGGACCAGCTTGGAGGACTCTCTGGGGCGAGGTGTACTGTCCCCGGAGTCCTGCCAGTCCACCGCAGGCAGGAAGGGAGCAGCAGACCCAGCCACTCATCTCAGCATTGTTCCTCTCTGCTTGTATTTAGATTTAAAGGTTGCGTTGGTCTTAACTCGGGAAGCCAAACTCCAGCATTTAGCTACCGGCCACACATCACTAGTTTCCCCAAAAGCCAGGAGTAGGGAGGCTGGAGACATCCAGTCCAGGGGATGGGGGGAGCAGGGTGGGGGGAGCTCGGGCATCCATCCATAGCATCCATCCTCCTGACACACAGGCAGGAGTAGTTTGCTGGATATGAGCCGTAGCTGTAGCTGTTGGTTTATATCCATGGCTCTAAAATTGGAACCTGGGCCCTGTGGTGGTGAGTCAAGGTCCAGCAGAAGGTCTCTGTCTGTAAATACCATAAAGAACAGAATTTTAGCTGGTGATTTGAGTACTGCTTTTCCATATATGTATATAAACGGCTTGGAAGATATGAAGTCTGCAATCCTTGGATTTATTAGTGTTGTTGACACTGGTAACATGGGAGGTTAGTATCAGGAAGATGCGTAAGTCTATAACGATGTTTGCTCTTCCATTTAAACAGGGCCAGTGCCTGGCTTGCCTTGCCACAGCCCATCTTCAGCTGGACCAAACTTGTGAACCACTGGCAACCTGTTGTAAAGTGAATTCATCCATTTCTGTCTTTTGTAATCGATGAGATTAAAAAGAAATTAAGCACAGAAGTTAAAACGGGTGAAGGCAGGAACTTCTTTACCTTGAGGGTGTCAGAGCCCTGGCACAGGCTGCCCAGAGAGGCGGTGGAGTCTCCATCCCTGGAGACATTCCAAACCTGCCTGGACACGTTCCTGTGCAACCTGCTCTGGGTGACCCTGCTCTGGCAGGGGGTTGGACTGGATGGTCTCCAGAGGTCCCTTCTAACCCTGTGGTTCTATGATTCTATGGTGACTCCACCACTGCCCTGAGCAGCCTGGTCCAATGATTAATAACCCTTTCAGTGTAAAAATTTTTCACAATATCCATCCTAAACCTCCCCTGGTGCAACTTGAGGCTGTTTCCTCTTGTCCCATGGCCTGTTCCTTGGGAGAAGAGACCGACCCCCCCCTGGCTACACCCTCCTTTCAGGCAGTTGTAGAGAGCGAGAAGGTCTCCCCTCAGCCTCCTTTTCTCCAGGCTGAAAACCCCCAGCTCCCTCAGCCGCTTCTCTTGTATTGGAGTATTTCAACTCCACTTCAGGTGTAAACTGTGTGATTTGGTGAAAAATGCAGCAGCCGGCTGTATTAATTGTGTGAGCACTGCTAGAAATGGTAGGTGGTTTATGAACGGTTATCCGTGTGCCTGTCTCTCTAGAAGGATGGATATCACACTTCTGACAAAAGGGCTTTCAAAACTGATTGACAATCAAGCCTGGCAGGATACAGGGGTTTTGTTCCATGGGAAATTGCAGAAAAGAAAAAAAAAAAAATCACCTTACTATATGTAATAGAGGGACTCCCAACCGAAGTGGGGGAGGCGTTGCCACGAGAGGGTTGCTAGCTGTGGCTTACGCTGATCACAGCTCTGGAAGAAGAAGCTGTAAGTGGGCATCAAAGCTATCTGGGACGGTTGCGATAGTAGGATTGTAAATAGAAATGGTCATGGGTTGATAAGCTCACTGAAATCAGAATGGTTCGAGGATTATGAAATGTGAGGTTGCTTAGAAAGTAGATCATACAGTGTTCAAATATACAGCTGAGTCGTAACAGACAGTTGTTATTATTAATGATAATTAGCACAAATAAAAACAGTGCTTAAGGACGGAGTGTGCTGTTGCCACAGATGGCCTTGGGTCTGAATAGATTTGTCCAACAGATTTGGTTTTAAAGTTAGTCTTAATTGGTGCTTTTATTCTGGATGAGGACTGTCGGGCCAGAAAGGAGATCTGTGGAAAAGGGCCTGGGGTGCTGGTGGGTACAAGTTACCTCAGCATCACCGGGAGACCTTGCAGCCAAGGTGGCTGGTGGTGGGTCTTTGGGGGTGCTGGGGCACATAGGCTGTGCAGGGCAGTGACTTCCCCCCTAGTTCTGCACTGGTGAGACTATGTCTGGGCACTGGGTTCAGTCTGGGTCTCCCAGTAGAGCAGACAGTGACAGGCTGGAGATAACGGAGCCCGGGCTGTGTTGGTTTTACTACAAAGCTGTCCACTTTGATTCTTATCTCAACTAGATGTATTTCATCCACACCTTCTCCACCATTGAATCTGCTCTGCTCACAACCATAGCTTTTGACCTCTTTGTCATGATCTGCAGCCCCCGAGGCATACATCCCTCCTGACAAACTCCGTGGCACCAAGATTGGTATGGGGTTGACCATCCAGGCGGTACTTCTGGTGTTCCTGACCACCTTTCTCCTGAAGATGCTGCAATATCACTGGGTAAATGGTCTCCCGCACTCTTTCTTGTCTACACCAGGATAGCATCAGTGTGTCCTGTCATACATCATGACCCTTAAGACTGTCTTGAGTGTTGCATCCAAGGAGGAGCAGTCAACGGCTTTGAACATGTGCACCTCACATATCTGTGCTGTCTTAATATTCGACACCCCGTGACTGGTCTGTCTGTGATTCACAAGTTTGGGAAAAAATGCTTCTCCCATTGCTCACACCCTCATGGCCGACAGCTGCTTTGCTGGTCCCACCATGATGAACATGATTGTGCACAGTGTGAAAACCAAGCAGATCTGTACCCGGCCCACCAGAAAGCTGCAAGGAGCCAGATGTGACTCCACAGTCACGGTGTGAGCTGCATCGGAGCTGGGGGCTCCGACTGTGATTGCACAGGTGGGTGGGTGGGTGGGTAAAGCCTTGCAGGTGGCAGTGGAGTCACACAGCTAGAAAGACAATGAGAATTAGGTTAAAAGTTTAAGGGCAAACTCATCACCCGGTGCCAATATGAATAACTGCTCAGACTTTGGCAATAAAATTCCAGTTGAAAGGTGTGCCACTTTTATGGTCGGATGTGGCTTCTTGCGTTGCACAGAACAAGGTGCTGTTAATTAGAAGAAGTACATATAACTCTAAGTGATCTGACTGCATAAATATTTTAACCAAATGTAATTTTCTGTATGGATTTTCCTCTTACAATAATGTCTAATGGAGAATGATGTTCTGTCCACTTTCTTTGGTAAAAAAAAAAAGGAAGGAATAAATACTTCAATAAAGTTTAAAATGTTGCAGCAATGTACTGGACATATCCGTCAATATTATGCTGGGAATATCAGCAATTTGTATCAGTTAATTAGTGAACACAGCAATCACAAGGATTGGAAAGGACTTATCAGTAAGAACAGTTATTCTCAGCGGGTCCAAAGGAGAGTTAAAGATTAACCAGAAAAAGCAAATGCGGGTTATCACGACATAGGCAGTTTTAAGAATGGGGTCTGTGGGTCTGCAGAGGAGCTGACAAGTCCTCGAGGTGGGATTTCTGCTGGATGAATCATCTCAGAGAGACCACATATTCCTTTTCAAGGAATAGCATCCCTGTCACCACGCTTGCCCAGTCCCAAAGAGCACTTGGGACACTTTTTCTCGAATGAGTGTGTTCTTCATGGTGTAGACGATGGGGTTTAGCACGGGTGGCAGGAGCACGTAGACATTGGCCAACAGGATGTGAACATGGTGGGGGATGTTGTGGCCAAACCGATGGGTGAAAAATGAGAAAAATGCTGGGGTGTAAAACATCAATATAACGCAGACATGAGAGCTGCAGGTGCCAACTGCCTTGCGCTGGGCATCCTTGGATGAGAGCCTGAAGACAGCCCGGAGAATAAGGACATACGATACCCCGATGAGCACAATGTCCACGCCTGGGGACAGAAGGGTGGTGGCAAAGCCGTACCAGATGTTAATGGAGATGTCGGCACAGGCCAGCCGGGCGATGCCCATGTGCTCACAGTAGGTGTGCGGCATAGTCCTGTGTCCGCAGTACGGCAGCCTCTGGAGGAGGAATATTGTTGGGAACATCACACAAAAGCTCCTGGCAATTGCAGCCAGCCCTGTCTTGGCTATCATCACGTGCGTGAACACTGTGGCATATCGCAGGGGGTTGCAGATGGCCACATACCTGTCGAACGCCATGGCCAGCAGAATGGTCGACTCTGCAATGAAGCTGAGGTGTGTGAAGAACATCTGGGTAAGGCAGGCATGGAAAGACATCTCCTTGGAAAGGGACCAGAATATGCTCAGGGCTTTGGGCACTGTGGAGGAGGATAATACAAGGTCTGCCACCGCTAACATGGCCAGGAAGAGGTACATTGGCTTGTGGAGGCTTTGCTCCATTGCAATGACAAATAGGAGGATGAAGTTGCCCAGGAGCGCCATGACATACATCAGGCAGAATGGGATGGAGAGTCAGGCGTGCAGGTCCTCCAGGCCTGCCATGCCCAGCAGAAGGAAGGAGGCAGGCTGCAAGCTGGTTTGATTGAGGGCCGCCATGGTGGGATGATATCTGAATTAGTTTGGGCTCCTCTCCCTGTAAGTGAAAATAGGGGAAGAAGTGGGGAACACAGCCCATAATAAAGGAAAATCCACCTGAGTTTCCCTAGAGCACTTTATGTCTCTGGATCCCTAAGTGTTTTAAAAAATCATTCCCCTCCCCTCACCCCCTCACTGGGGGAGTGTGCTTGAGATACTGACCCCAAATCAAGTAATAAATTAAATGGAAAAGTGTATTTTGCAGACTCAGATATCAAAATCCAGCAAAGGGATTTACAAAAGTTCACAAGTTGGTGCAAATCTTGGCAAAGGACCGGTGAATCCAGCCCCTCCAGCTCCCACTGCTGTTATTTCTTGTGCTTTTGCTCTGTAGCACCCAAAAGCAGATGAGGCAGGTGACAAGTTGTGACTGACCCACACTAATTTTATACAATTTGCTGTTTCTTCCAGTCCCCACCTCGCCTCTCTCCTGACTCATTCCCACCACATTTTGCGTGACAGACCAGGATCCCTGCAGGGCAGGGAAGGCTCGCACAGGGGCACCGGGGGCAACAGGGCTGTTACTGACGGCTGCAGTGCGTCAGCACGAGAGGATGATCCCCAGCCTCTGCAGGACAAAGCACCCCGCAGAAAGTGTGATCTCAGGGAACAGCCGTGTGCCGGGGAGGCAGAACAGCTGCTGGAATTTAAAGCAAAGTCAGAAGCAACGGTCTAAGGCACTGAGAAGGTGATTTGCAGTATTTCCAGAGGAATAACAAAGCCACCCATGAGGGCAGCATCAACCAAACCAGTCGAAATGTGAAGAAGAGCCACGAACCCTTCTCAGCCGATGGGTGGCCAGGGCTAGGTCTGCAGCGGTTTGACTAGCAATAACCTGGTGACGATAGCAGAAGGCTTTGCTGACAGACTTTTGCTTCTTTGAATGCACATCCCGGTCTGCTTATTGGGAATTATACATGAAAGGCAGCGTGAGATCATCAGGCAGGCTGTCAGCTTTTTAGAGCCAGGCTGGGATCTCCTGAAATGTTGACAGAGGTGGAGCCTGGGAAACTCTCCTGCAGGTATGTGCTGCAGGTAGCACACCCTTCGGGCTGGAGAAGGACCCTGGAGCCAAAGCAGCAGCATTTACATGTCAAACCCTGCCTGGAAAATGGTGTTTCTCATCTCAGAGCCTAAAGCTGCAGCTTGGAGCAGTCTGGGGGTGGGGGGATCCTCCCAGCTGCAGAATTTTACCTTCTAGTGCAAATCAGGCACCTCAGCCACAGAAACCTGACAAATAATAGCTAATGCGAACAACTCACCAGCTCCCATGTCCGCCAGGAATGAGGATATCTGCCCCTGGACCTGAGGGGACACCGGTGGGGAGGGCAGGGAGGTGGCAATATTTATATGCTCCCCCTGAGTCCCCATGGGGCTCGCAGGCAGCTGGGAGCGGCAGAGCTCTGATCTGTGCTGCTTGGACAAATGTGATGAAAAGAATAGAGAAGTAATGGGGTTTTGAGTGGAACTCCTTAATGGGAGCTGCCTGGTGAGAGATTACCTTCTGCTGCAGATTATGGCCTGGAGCACACAAAGCCTTCGGAGCGCTGCACCGTCCCCTTCACAGCGGGGTGGGGATGAGGTGGGATGGCGGAGGACATGCGGAGGAGTGATGCTGACCTCCTCCAGCCAGCCCTGCGGAGATGGCACAGGAGCTGCCGCCACCGCCTCCCCCAGCCCTGCTCTGCTGCCTCTGTGGGTGTTCAAGCGCTGCCGCTCCAAGCACCGGGGTGATTAATACAGTAAACGTGTCTGCTCTCTGCAGCAGGCTCTCATTGCCGTCCCTGCTCTGAATGCTCAGTGCTGGCTTGGACTCTGGGAGGACTCTCTTTGGGGGCATAAAAAGAAGATTTGGTATTAACAAAGAGTGGGAATGGGTGGGTGAGCAGCAAGAGGTTGTGGAGGAATGGAAACTAATAAAAGTATGAAAAAAGTCAAACTTGGGTACCTTAAATTAAGCACTAAATCTAGATTTATTGGCTGAAATAAAACCAGACAGATTAACTTTAGCCAGAAGTTTTCTTTTTCTTTTCTTCTTCCTTCCTTTCTTTTTCCTTTTCTCTCTCAGGAAAATTGTGACCTGACCTCTTGGGAATCAACACTTCAATATTGGATCTTCAAGCCCCCAGCACTGGGATATTTGCAAAAAACTGACTGTCACCAGCTGCTGGCATGTGCATACCTTATGGCTGCTCAGCCCCAGCGCAGATATCGTAGCACATAACCTCTGGCTCAGATTGACTCTCGTGTAATAATTCATGGGTTTAATTAAATAAAGTCCTCAAGCCTTAGTGATCCACTTGAGATATCTGTGGCATAGGCAGACTAATGCTTTCTAATACCTGAAAATCACTTTTATATTGATAAAACTGGACCTAATTTGGGTATCCTTCCTGGCGGGTGAGTCAGTGGCTCGTAGCTCTTGCAGAGTCTCAGGGTGGGGGACTGAGCTCAGCTCATTTCTCTTTCTCACCCTGTTCCCAGGGAGCAGGACCCAGAGCAGCCCCAAGGACGGCAGGTTTTGGCATCACCCAGCAGCTTTCCGGGGTTCCTCCCTCCTGTCCCACACTGGTGGCAAGCTATGGCTCAGGTCTGAAAAGCAGGCATGGGGTTTAAGCTCCTCAGCAGTTGGGTTTTCACCCTAAAAGTCTCCAAATCAAAGCACAGCAACCTTTTGAATGCGGCAGCTATATTTGGGGGGTGTGTGGTATGCAGGTCTCCCTGCACATGCATCCTTTCTCTGACAGGCTTCGTTGGGCTTCCTCTGCAAAATGCTTTCAGTAAGCTGCTCAGGTGAGGACCCTCTCATGGAGATGTCACTTCTGGACTGTCTCCCTGCTTCAGAAAAAAAAAGAGGAAAATGAGAAAAGGAAGAAGAAAAGGAGAAACAACCTTCCCCCGAAGGTCCTGACATGGGACAAAGAACCTATGGGGTGAGTCTGGCATGCGGCAACCCGTGTGACCCCATGGATTTGCTTTCTCACTTGTGGTCTCCAAAGCGGAGATGTGTCGCCCTCCTTGTTGCCATGAGGAGTTCCCCATCCTGGGCTGAGGCCAGCGGGGGCGGCAGGGACTGGAGCATCCCGCATCCCGCATCCCCCAGCAGAGGGAAGCAGCGAGCCGCGCTCCGCCCGCCCGCCCGCCCCTCCCCCGGAGTACCCTGAGCCCGGCAACCCCCGGGGACGGGGAGAGGGACTTTGCAGGGTTCACGGCTTCACACCTCCCCGCTGCTGCCCCCAGCGCTCTCGGATGGAGAGACGGGACCGGCCCCGGCTGTGGTGATGCCCCCGGGCTCCCAAGTTGCGATGGAAGGACTCGCTCCGGAGCCTGCACCGAGATGAGGGCCCCGGAGATGCTGGGAGGGCTGGAGCCCCTCTGCTGTGAGGACAGGCTGAGAGAGTTGGGGGGGTTCAGCCTGGAGAAGAAAAGGCTCCGCGGAGACCTTCCAGCCCCTTCCAGTCCCTCAAGGGGCTCCAGGAAAGCTGGGGAGAGACTCTGGATGAGGGAGGGGAGCCATGGGACGAGGGGGAAGGGTTTTCCACTGCAAGAGGGGAGATTGAGCTGAGATCTGAGGCAGAAATTCTTGGCTGTGAGGGGGGGTGAGCCCCTGGCGCAGGTTGCCCAGAGAAGCTGTGGCTGCCCCATGCCTGGAGGGGTTCAAGGCCAGGTTGGACGGGGCTTGGAGCAAGCTGGTGTGGTGGGAGGCGTCCCTGCCCAGGGCAGGGGGGGTGGAACTGTTTGATCTTGAAGGTCCCTTCCAACCCAAACCATTCCATGATTCTGTGATTCTATGGGAGGGCTGCAAGGAGCTAGTCCAAGCGCTGTGTCACCCAGCAGCCTGGCTACCAGCAGATCCCTGGGGAAGAGTTTAAGCACAAGGGAAACATGCAGTGGTGCTCCTCCATGCAGAAGAGCACAGGGGCTCCTCAGCCAGAGAGGCTATTTTGGTATTAAAGGATTGCTCTCGTGAATTTATCTTGGTGCTTTTTGAGCTTGTAGAAACCCTTGCCGTCCACAACGTGCTGCAGAGCTCTTACCCAAGGGAGAGGGTCTGTCACACTGAGGACAGCAGGTCTCACCCGTGACCTGCCAAGCAGCTCTCAGGCAATGGGTGTCTGATAGAAGCTCTCACCAGAACAACCCAGAACTTCGATACTGGAAGACGCAGAATTACTGGTCTACAGGGTCTTTAATTGGGGCTTGTAATTTCATTATACATAGGAGGATGCATAAATGTGTCTTCGTGGGTTATACGATGTGTGCCAAGGGGTCTGAGCCTGGACAGGACGGGGGAATCCACCAGACCACTTTTTAAAATACTTATAGTTCCAAGTAACGGTGCTCTCAAGGACACGCTGCTCTTCCTTGTTACAGCGCTGGGTGCACAGTCCATAACAAACATTGGCAGAAAACATGAGAACAGTTCTTAAATATTTAAACTGTTTTAAAATGTCCTTCCAAGGGTAGTCAGTTCATACGGTGCCTGCACCTCTGGGCCAGCTGGAAGAGAGCAGCTCCTTTTGAAACAGCACTACCCCATCAGCTCAAGCGGGAAGAAATCAATCTTCTAAGTCTAAATGAGCCAGTCTGAGGAGGCGTTGTGCTGCAGTGCCTTATGGAAACTCCAGCATACTAATTAGTGCATGCTAATTCAGGAATGACAGCAATTTCAAGTGTTGTAGCCTAACCCAGGCAAAATGCTCCAGGTGAAACAAAGAGAAACCTGGGGAGGAAAGCACCTGTGTTTTAAAGAGAAGACAATACTTTTGGTTAATACCTGAGAGTCCAAAAGTCCTTGCTTTATATAAAGGATTCCCCTTGCAGACCTGGGGGGCTGCTGCCATTATCAGCCGCCTGTTTGGGACACCAGTCCAGCTGTATTTGTGGAGGGTCAGCCTTGCCAGACCTGGCCCCCTCTGCTCCCAGTCACCCTTATCCTCTACCTCACATATAACGGACCAAGTCCAAACGGCCAGTAACCAGCCTGGTCTCCCTTGGGGGCAAGAATGGTCCCAGGTGGCCAAAAGGACCATCACAGAGAGCAGTGCCTGCCGTGGCACCCACACTGACACCAGCAGTGCTCATGTGGACATGACCAGCACGACCCAACCCCATTCCTCCTCAACGGATGGTCAGGACAGGACACAACCCTCTCCCGCTTGGTTCACAGTCTTGTGTCATGGGTGCCTTGAGCCCTGGAGCAGACCAGAAGCCTGTCCAGATGCCTGCCCAAACCCTGGGCCCTGTTTGTCCACTCTGCAGCTCCAGCCGTGGGTCTTTCCAGGTTCTGGTCTCCTCCTGTTCACCAGTTAGTCCAGTTTAACCTTTGTCACCAAATCCCACACATGCACCCCCGTACTCAGACAATAAGGTCACTCAGAAAAGAGCCAGAAGTGAGTTTAATGAGCAGACAGGACAGGCTGTGGTGATCAGGTGCTTGGCCTGGAGGGTGCATTGACCAGCAACTTGTCTAGACTTGATCAGCCCCTTTACCAGCCCCCCTCCATTTTCCCATGCTCGTTCCTTCCCGATACACCCGGATCCCTCCTTTCCTTTGCCTTCAGTCCTTTTTCTAAACATCTCATAATATATTTGCACGTTTCCCCAAGCCTCTTAAATCACCCCATATAAAGTTTTACACAAGCCCCATCAAATATCCATCAGTAAGTCTGCACTTTCCCAGGGAACCCATGCTAATTTTCTTTCTCCCTTCTCAGCAGTTGTGCCTGAACCTCTTTCCTCCCGGATCCTCTGTCCACCCCTCAATCACTGACCTCGGTTGTGGTCTGTGTTGTTGTCTCTGTTATCTCCTGGGGTCTTGGGTTTGTGTATCTCAGCATGATTTGTTATGTTTCCTGTCTTTGGGCTCTGTTTATATGTTGGAGAGACATTAACCAGATATTCTTACAAACTGTGGTTCTTACATTGCAGGTACCTGCATATCCTTTACCTTTTGTATAGCTTTTATATCCTTATATCCTTACTTGTCACATACCCTTACATCGGCAGAAGTTTGGCGTGTTCCCCTCTCCTGGCTGGTCTTCTTGGGGGTTGAACCTTGTGTAAGGCAGTTGGCAGTGACCATCATATTGGCTTTACTGGCAAATGGCAGCCCTGGACTTGCGGACCCCTCTTTGGCAGAGCATCCTCAGTATCTGTCTCTGGATCGGTTTGGTTTTCACGCTGTAAACGATAGGATTCAGGACGGGTGGGGCAAGGAAATGGAGGCTGGCTGTGAAAACGTAGGCCTGGGGGGACACGTGTTTGCCAAACCGGTGCATCATGGACGGGCAGATCATGGGGATAAAGAAGAGGAGGACAGCACAGATACGTGAGAGGCAGGTGTTGAGGGCTTTGAGACGCTCCCTCCAAGTTGCAAAGTTCAGGATGGTCTTAAGGATGAGTAGGTAGGACAGGAGGACGAAGAGCAAGTCCAAACCCAGTGTGGAGAGTAGCACAAAAAGCCCATAACTACTGTTAATCCTCGTATCCGAGGCTGCATGTTTGATGATGTCTGGATGCAAACAGTAGGGATGGGAGAGCTCGCTGACCCTGGTGAAACACAGCCGAGTCAGCAGGATTGGGAGTGGGAACTGGACAAGGGTGGTCCTCACGACGATTGCCACACATATCTTGGTGGTCACTGAGTTGGTGAGGATGGAGGAATATCGCAGGGGGTGGCAGATGGCCATATAGCGATCGAAGGCCATTGCCAGAATGACAGCAGATTCAATATCCATGAAGGAGTGAATGAAGAACATTCGGGTAAGGCAAGTGCTGAAGCTGATCTCTCTGGCCTCCAGCCACAGCATCCTCAGCATGGTCGGGAACGTGGATGTGGACAAGCCCCGGTCAGCCACCGCTAGCATAGCAAGGAGTAGATACATGGGTGCGTGGAGGCTCTGCTCGGCCCTAATGATGGAAAGGACAGTCAGGTTCCCCAGCAGTGCCAGGAGGTACGTAGAGCAGAGAGGAACAGCAGACCACATCTGAGTGGTTCCCCATGCTGGAAAGACACCCAAAAAGAATGATAGGGTCCTGGTGTGGCTGCTGTTGGTCTCGGTCGGGATGAGACAAGGATGCTGCATCTCATCCTTGAATAACTGTCCTGGAACGAAAGCCAGCAGGGTCACAAATCACACACAGGCAGTAAGAAACGGGGACAGTCCAAGAGCCCTTCAGCCTGAAGACTTGGGTGAGAGGCACCAGCGAGATCAGCAAAGCCCTCCTGCAGCAAAGCTCGCCAGGAAGCTGTACAGAAACAGTCGGAGCCCACTCACCTCCGCCTGCCGCACACCCTGACACAGAAACCCTGCGCAGGCAGGAAGCACGTGTGCGTTGCGTGCCCAGTGCGGGCAGGTCCTGGTGCTGGCTGCCTGGTATAGCGGGGGAATGAACAATTTAAAAAAAAAAAAAAAAAAAAAATGTCCATGAGTGCTTGTGTACATGCAAATCAAGAGAGAGAAGTGACATTGCAATTAGAGAGGGCTGTGGTGAGCTGTGATCTTGAATTTTTTACTTTTGCTGTGAATCTCTGGTAAAAGAAGAGGAGCTGATAATGAGTCAGATACTGATCTGCCTGTGGAAATACAGCAGCTTTCTGAGGAACGGAGACCAGTAGAGCCTGGTCCTTTTAGACCAACAAAACACAGGCCATCTACAAACACATGGAGGGAAAAAGACCTACTTAGGCTGAAGGATAGTGGTTGTTCACAAAGCAACGTGTGTAAATTGTACACGGATACGTGTGAGCTGGAAATGACAAGGACATCGTATAAAAGCAGGATGTCTCTGGACATCGTCCCACTAGAAATACAGGGAGGAGAGGTGGAACTGCTTTTATGGAAAGTTTTCTTTCTGTGAACTCACGCTGCCTCGTGCTGCCGGGAAGGGTGGGAACGGGACTCAAGGACTGTAATCTCTAGAGTCCTCTCCCCAGGCTCCTCCGCATGGAGGGCCTAACTCCGGTCCTCACGTCTGGCTTTGAAGGACCATCTGCCACAGGGGTCCCTGTGCTCCCCCGGGTTGGGGGGCTGTAGCGAGCAGAACAAGTGCACCCTCAGCATATTTCAGGTGGGGGTCACTGAGGTCTCCACAGCCCCAAGTTGGCTCAGTGTGGCCCACATCAGCTTTCTAGCATCTTCTGGAGAAGTCTTTCCCATCCCTTTCCTATCAGGACATCCCATGGAAAGCAACAGGGAGGAAGCCCGTGGGAATGAAAGCGTGCATAAGAGGGACTTTAAGAAACTGGTCTGGAAATGACTGGTTTTGAGAGCTAAGTGAGATCTGTTATGGAGGTTTATGCCACCTTATCTGAAATATCCACCCGTGAGTCTATAAAAGTTTTTGAAACGACTTGAATAACTGTAAAACCATTACATTTAAAAATGCTTAATATCTATCTGTCCAGAAAATTGCCGAAAAATTGCCATTCTTTCCTCAAATTCGTAAGGCTTCTAACCCACAGCTCCTGCCTTTGCCGTTCCCGGTGTCAGTGTTGTGGTCTCGCAGGTTTGTGGCCCGACGCAGCACCCTTGGGTAGCTGCAGAGACAGAGCAAGTTCCAGGGACCGACCTGGGCTGGCACAAAGCTGCAGCTTTAACGTGTGGGAGTTTTCTCTAGTCCTGAAGAGAAACTCGTCAAAGATCATCCCCCACGTTGCATGGAGGGGAAGGAGGAGGAGTTACGGGGGAAAGTTATCTCCGGGCACAAACATCTGGCAGGATCAGTTAAAGCAGCCACAATCCCCTCCTCAGGCTCCACCCTGAGAGTACAGGGGCTGCCAGAGGTCGCTTTTCACTGCCCTAAATTTCTGCTATGTGCTTTCCACGCACTGTGCTAGATGGGTGCTGCGTCAGTTGTGTGCATGGAGAACTGGGGAACCTCCTTGTCTCAGCCACGTTTTCTGCCGCAACTCAGCCCCCGCCGCCGCAGCGTGCCCTGGAGCCAGGGAGCATTAGGTTGCCCAGAGAAGCTGTGGCTGCCCCATCCCTGGAGGGGTTCAAGACCAGGTTGGACGGGGCTTGGAGCAACCTGGTGTGGTGGGAGGTGTCCCTGCCCAGGGCAGGGGGGTTGGAACAAGATGATCTTGAAGGCCCCTTCCAACCCAAACCATTCTATGATTCTATGATCTCCAGCAGGCAGAGCGTGAGCTGGGGCTGGGCTGGCAGAATGCAAGACTCCCCCCCCACCGCCCCCCCTGAATTTAGGATCAGGGCCATACTAAGCTCTGATGTGTCACAGCCTGGCAGGAGGAGCACAAAAGAAGGGTGAATCCTTTTACTTGTTTTTCTTTTACAGTGTGACGTACTCCCCAAAATGACAAACTCCACAGATGCACCCCAGGATTATACTGAGACTGGGTGTTCTCGGGAAGCTGTGAGTGGAAAAGGGGCTGCACCCTGCTCTGGCACACAGAGTTTTTCTCTGAGTGGATGCAGGGCTGCCCATTCCCCTTTGCAGGCAGGGAAACAGGAGAGTCGGGGTTCTCCGAGAGGTGTCCCATCTCCGTGCCAGTCCTCTGGAAAGGGGGCAGAGCGTAGCTCCTTGGAGCGACACCCGCCTCAGGGAGCTGAAAGGAGCTGGTCCGT
The DNA here is from genome assembly GCA_947846985.1 of Fratercula arctica. Lineage (NCBI taxonomy): Eukaryota > Metazoa > Chordata > Aves > Charadriiformes > Alcidae > Fratercula > Fratercula arctica. Next base: position 450,759 of record CANTUZ010000001.1, read on the forward strand.
AGGAGGGTGCTCACAGGGGTGTTTGCAGGTGCGAGCATCACGGACCCTGTCCGTGTCTGGGAGGAGTGGGGACCCAGCTGAGCCCCCCCACAGCGTCACAGAGCAAAGACCCCATTCACCTGCCTTGCTCACAACCTCCCCAAGCTTCCCACCAGCTCTGCTGCAAGGAAGAAGCCTGCTCCTGAGCTCCTGACCCTCAGGGCCACCGCAGCAGAGGATTTATGGAAGATCCTCCACCGTGGGAGAGGGTTGGCCTGGGAGCAGGAGGGCTCTTGGTTTCTCAGCGCTCAGAGCAGACGCATTAACCCCCACAGCACCAGGTCCACCCTGGCATGTGATGCAGCTCTGCACTGTGCCCTCAGTCCCTGCTGATGGTGGCAGGGGATGCACCCTGGAGACCCCTTCCAGAGATGCCGTCCTCCTCCCCTCCTCCCCCTCCCTGGAGACTCACGCCAGGCGCGGTTTGGGTAGAGGAGCTCCTGCTCTGTGGCAGGGTGATGGACAGATGAGTCTTAAAGGTTGTTGCCAGCCCCACTTCAGTTCTGTGGATGTGGAAGGAAACCCTGGAAGAGGTCCGTGGTCTCTGGAGCAGACCAGAGCTCTGTGGCCTTGCATCATGTCCCTAAAAGCGGCCTTAGGCAGATGCCAAGAGAAGAATGTAAGAACAGGACAAGTGTGCTTAGTAATGCTTCAAGCACCTTCCCAGCCTCCAGCAATTTGTATTCCAGGGGATTCCTGAGCATAACCAGTTCATATATATGTAATAGCCCAGGAAGAACTTTTTCCTTCCACTAAAGGTTCATTTGAATTTGAATTTGAACGGCAACACACAATGACAAGAAGATCTAGAGCCACTATATGCTTGCCCTGAACACACTTCTTTGAGACACCCTAATTCATGCATTGGAAGAGACAGTGTACACCGGATCCCTGCCGCCCACCTTAGAGCTCTTCAAAGGCGCTTGTGCTGACACAGCCAAAAGCAGTGTCCATGGTGTGACAGATGCCTTCCTGACCAGTGGTGCACGCTGTCTTCAACGTCAGGTCATAAGTCCTGAGTCTCCAAGATGTGCTGTTTGCCCTCCAGGAACACCGTCTCAAGCTCCTTGATCCCTGTGGGCCCCACATCTGAATGGTCCCACACGTGCATGGTCCCACATCTGCGTGTTTGCCTTCTTCCACCTTCCAGCTTTCTTCTTCTTCACCCACTGTTTCAGGACCACTGTCTGCTGCCCTGTCCATGGACCACCCAGACCATAAGCCTCACTGGGTATGGGCTGAAGACCAAGGAGATGTGGGGATGGGTGTTTGGCTTGGCCTGTAAGAAGCAGCCTGGAGCCCAGCCCGGCTCTGGCAGGGGAGGCCGGATGAGCCTGGGCTCAGCAGCTTCCCCCCTGGATCACCCCAAAATGCCTCCCTGAGCATCCCAGCTCCCATCGGCTGCCCTGGCTCATTCTAAGCTCCTGCAGTAACTTACTCATCTTTTAGTCCTCCCGTTGGGGTGCTTTGGGGTGTGGAGCATCACGAGCCCCCGAGCACAGCCACTGGAGTGGTGAGAGAGAAAAGGGATTTGAGGGAGCCCTGTGAGATGGTCCTCAGGAGGCCAGGGTTTGAGCATGCACCTGGGTGACACACTGAGTTCGGCTGGAGCAGAAGCGATGCTCCAGGACATCCACCTCCATCTCCATCTCCATTAGCTCTTTGAGGTCTTCCCTGCACAGACCTCTTGCTGTGCCCTTATCGTGTGACGGCAGACACTCCTGCAGTGTTGCAATTATACTTTAAGACAGAAGGTCAGGAGCATGTCTAGGTATGATTTAAAACTCCTCTCAGCCCTCAGGAGGGTTCTTGTGAGAGGCAGAAGGTTCATGGAGGTCTTCCTAAATCCTGGGATGGATTTTACTGCAGCATTTGGGGCACTGATGGATGAAGCATTTTGAAAATGACACAATAATAAAATAAATGCCCCAGGAGGATTTCATCCAACTAGAGGAAATTATGAGAACAAAATGCTTTAATAGCCATTGTTGGGGAGGGGGAGAAATGGAACATTTAATGCTGAACATTATAGCTCAAGAGCCTCAGAGTGGATGAAGATGGTCAGATTTCAGTATCTAAAGTTATATTTATTACCATATTCTTTGGGGCCTGTCTCACCCCACTGGTAAAACACTAATGAAGAAATACAGTGCACAGGGATACGGTGGATGCATTTTTATGGCAAGGAGAAATTGCATTAGGGAAATGTTAACTTAAAGAGCTAAAACATTTGCGTTTGTGCAGTCATTTTGGTGGAGGTTTGTTACCGCAGCCATCACAAACCGCTGAGCACATATCGCTGCCTCTGAGCAGCGGGATTGAGCTCTGCAAGACCAGGAGACGGATCACAGCGGGTCCTGCCCGGGGTGGCAGCCCAGGACGGGCAGAGGTGCCTTATTTTCGGAGCAAACTGAGATAAGCAGACCGTATTCCCATCCTGGACAGCTGTGTGTAAATCCCACACACCTACACACAAAAACCGCAGCCTGCATGGACCATCAAGAGGGAATTTTGCCCCCCATCAGCTCACGCATGAGCACGGGCTCTTCACATGCCCCCGGGGACAGCAAAACCCTTTCCCTCTGCCCTGACCGAGAGGCACAGCCCATGCAGTCCGACCGCAGACTCGCTGCAGCACTGCCAGCTTCTGCAGCAGGTTACTGCGCTGCTGGAGCGGGGCCAGAGGAGGCCCCGGAGATGCTGGGAGGGCTGGAGCCCCTCTGCTGTGAGGACAGGCTGAGAGAGTTGGGGGGGTTCAGCCTGGAGAAGAGAAGGCTCCGCAGAGACCTTCCAGCCCCTTCCAGTCCCTCAAGGGGCTCCAGGAAAGCTGGGGAGGGACTCTGGATGAGGGAGGGGAGCCATGGGAGGAGGGGGAAGGGTTTTCCACTGCAAGAGGGGAGATTGAGCTGAGATCTGAGGCAGAAATTCTTGGCTGTGAGGGGGGTGAGCCCCTGGCGCAGGTTGCCCAGAGAAGCTGTGGCTGCCCCATGCCTGGAGGGGTTCAAGGCCAGGTTGGACGGGGCTTGGAGCAAGCTGGTGTGGTGGGAGGTGTCCCTGCCCAGGGCAGGGGATTGGACTAGGTGGCCTTTAAGATCCCTTCCAACCCAAACCATTCCATGATTCTATGATTCTACAATTCTATGATTCTATGATTCTAATCAGTGCCCCAACAGGGGAAGGGCTTGGGGCATCCGAATCCCAGCATCTCCTCTGAGAACCCCAGTCACTGATACGACTGTGGTCTACAGGGAGCCCAGGTACCCCCGGGCATCCCCCTGCCCCCTGCTGGCAGCACAACGGGTGTCCAGGGCTGTGCCTCAGTTTCCCCTCTCGCTCCACCCTGCCCTGGTTTGGCCTCAACATGCTGTGAGGTTTCACTGACAGCAGAGGGAGTAGGAACACCCCCCTCCCCACCCCCCCGGCAGTGGAGTTGCTACATCCGACATTGCACCCTCCCGTGGACCCACAAGAGGGTCTGGGGGGGGGGGTGTCCGGTGCTGTGCTGTGCCACTGTCCCTGGGCAAAGCTGCATGCACAGCTCGTGTGGTGCCATGGGGAGGTGGAGGGTCCCAGGGGGTGACAAGTTGGGTCTGCTCCAGCCACTCGTGTGGGGCAGCTTAGCCAGCATTGCTTTTCCTTCCCCCTCCCTTCCTTAAATCTGTGCCTCAGTTTCCCTTCCTGGAAAAAGAGGGTTTGCTTCCATTCGCATCAGCCTGAATGGACATTGCTCCTCTTCCAAATGAACCGGCACCCAGGTTCCCCAGGGAGTGCCACATCTCAAACATGAAGAAAAAGGCGATTTCCAGGGCAGCGACGGTGCCTTCACCTCCCATGCGCCTGTTTGGAAGGGGTTCGTGCGAAACACCAGCTCCTGGGCTGACAGGTGAATTTTGTGCCTGATGACACACGGGAGCTCAGTCTGGACAGCTTAGTGCTGCCGAACACGTGTGTTGTGCTACGGATCACCCTAAACCACATTTACCCAAAAAGCTCCTCAATCCCAGTGAAAGAGCCCAGCTTTAACCCCCACACAAGAGCTTGCCCCGTGGGCTCGGTGCCCACCTGCACGGAGTCAAACACCGACCTGGCCTGGCACCGACGCTAACGACGGCCCGGCTAAGGGAGATTACACCTTGTTGTATCCCTGGGGTAGGAGGAGGGCACGGGACAGCAAACGTCCCCCTTTCCTGAGGGGGATCCTGCCCTGCCACGAGCATTTCATGGCACTTTGGGAGAGCAGCCGCCCTGCTCTGTGCCTCAGTTTCCCTGCCAGGAAAACTCCCAGCCAGCGCAGGGGGAGCAGGGGAACCCTCTGTCCCCCCGAGAGCCTTTCCCTGGCGGGGGGAGCAAGGTGCTGGGCTTCCCCCTCCTGTGGAAATGGGAAAGATTTCAAAAGCAGCCGGCACATTTCACCCCCGCTTGCCAACACACAGAGAGGCAATGGAGCAACAGGGGAGGATGCAGAAGAGGGGCTGGTTGTCAGGACACGTCCCACCGTCCCTTTGGGAATGTGAGCCTGCCATGGGCAGAGCTGGGGGGGGGACAATCATGAAAATCACCCTGCTGCAAGGGTGAGCAGCCCCTACTTGCCTGGGTAACCCAGGGCCGCCCTCTCCCTGCTGGTTCTGCTAAGAAAAATTAAATAAATAAATCTAAAAAAAAAAAAGCTAAATATTTTTCAGCTGGTTGCCACGCTGCCTCAGCAGAAAAATTTTCTGCCGCGTCAGAAGTCTGACACAGCATAAAGGGGATCGCAGCTCCTTGGCCAAGGGCTGCCTTATCTCCATGCAGCCGGGCTGCTGTTTGTGCCGCCCCCCTCCCCGAGTTATCGCCTCGCTGCAGGTGGGCTGGGGGAGGTTACCGTGACTCAGCATCCCCCCGCCGATGCCCGATGCAAACTCTGTCACACTCAATTTATGATGGGGGAGCCCGCCACAGCAATATGGCAGAAAGAGCTAAAACACCCTGCTTGAGCGCTGGGCATGGGAGGGAGAGCCCCACCGGGCTGTGCTGGGCAGGGGATGCTGGTGCCAGCGCTGCCTTTCTGCCTGGATATCCCAAAATAAAGTGTCCCCCTAGGCTGGGGGGTGACAGGGTCTGCGGGACATTCCCTGACCCTGGTCTCGGCTCAGCCCCACAGAGATGCCATTATTTGGGACTCCCTGGGAGACACAGGCCGTGGCTGGTGCACGCTGCTGGGATGGTGGCTCCGTGCTGTGGGGACCTCAGCAAAATTAGTAACCACCTTCAGGCCAGCCCCTGGTTCCCCGACAAGGCCTGGGAGCACAGAGGTGGTGGGATGAGCTGCAGAACACCAGGGTCTCTGGGGGTGGCAGCTGGGGAGAGGCTCTGCCGGGGGCTGCCCCACAGGCAGGGCTTTAGTGCATCACTGAGGGGCACACGGCGCGGGCAGCCCTCAAACAGCAGCCGCAAAGGGCTCGTGCCGGCTGCCATCCCGTTTCCAGAGTCCCTTTTACAACTTGAATAAGTAGCAGGTGCCAGGCTGGAGTCAGATCTCTCTTTCTGCCTTCCTAAAACCAAGTCCCAGCACAGGAACAGGTCTGGCTTTGTCCACTGCCAGCATTAACCCCTTGAAAGGCATCAGGGGAACGTGACCCACTCAGCAAATGTGTTTCTGACCCAGCTGGTGCCACAAACAGGAGGAGGCAAGTCCTTGCCTGAGCTCAGCAATGCACTTCTTGGCCCCACAGAAGCTTCCCCTGCTCACGGGATGTCGTGGTTCGGGCAAACCAGGACACAGGGACATCTTTCATTAGCAAGAGCCCCGGGACTGTAAGGTCTGGGACACAGCTCTGGTGGTTCCCACCCAGTGCTGGGGGCTTTTTTTGGGGGTCTGTGTTTCAGGGAGCCTTCTGCAGAGCGATGACAGGCAGAGCCAGCTAGACCTGCAGCTGCTCCTTAGGGAAAAAGGATAGTGGAGCTTTGTTAGGGGGAAAGCGAGGCCGTTTGTCCTTACTCTGAAAGCCTCTGGGGTTTAAATGTGTGGAGGGGTTTCCTGCTCTCCACACTGTTCCTCTGCCCAGCAGGGGTACAACCAAGCATCCTCCCGGAGCTGGGGGCTCCTCTGCTCTCCCTGCAGCAAGGCTGGGCTCGATTTGTCCCAGGAGCCCTGGGCTCCCTCAGTGACCACAGGCGAGGGCAGATGTGGGGCAGGGGGGGGAGCAGCCTTACCTTCCAGCTGTGGGAGCGCTCCCCAAGGCACGAGCGTGGGCAGGGGCTGGGGGAAGCGGTGGAGGCAGGCAGCGTCGGGCACCACTCACAGCCGCAGTGCTCGCTTTTCAGATTTGGAGCCATGTGTGCCCTGAGAGCACTGTGAAAGCCCCAGGACTTTCGGAGGCAGAGGTTTCACGCCTCTTCTCTAAGGTCCTGAGGATGGTCTCCAACTGGCCTGGCATGACTGGGCTCCCTCCTGCAGGGATTTCCCCCCCAACCCATCCCGCAGCAGGTGAGCCCTGACCCTCTCTGCTCCACGGGCTAATCCTGACCCCCCACGCCGGCACCTCTTGGCTCTGCGGCTTGTCCTTTCCTGGCCCTGTGACGCACCCAGGGGCCAGCCCTGGGCAATGGGTCTCTCTGGCCACTTTCTGCTCTCCCGAGCCGCCGACTGAGAGTTCGGGCTGTGCATCAGCAGAGCTGCGTTTGCAAAAAAAGCGGAGTGCAGGGGAATTCCCCGCTGACCTGCCAGAGAGCAGTGACACCGGAGAGCGAGGGCACCGGTTCAGCCCCCAGCTCCAGACACTGTTTGTGCCTTCAGAACCACAGGGATGCTGCAAACTGACGAGGACCAGGACTTTTGGATGAGCCACAGTTCAGCCAGAGACAGGAGTGGGTCTGCACTGAAGGGCTTGAGCGAGCAGAGGGACGCAGTGTCACTCGCAGGACTGTGGCAATGCCTGAGGGCTTTTTGCTTTGTAGACTTTCTAACCAGGGCACGATAATTCATGGCACTGTGTTATCCCATGGTATTACAAACACTTAATTCATCTGCTTGCGTAGGAGACCCCAGGAGGGATCTTTTCAGTGGGTCTGATTTTCATAGAATCATAGAACGTGTTGGGTTGGAAGGGACCTTTAAAGGTCATCTAGTCCAACCCCAATCCCTTTCTCTCTCCTCTGCTCACCTCCAGCTCTGGCAGTGCCCAGGGGCCCTGGGGAACACACATTTCGGGATGCCCACATCGCTAGAGGAGCAGAGGGGAGGGCTTGGTGACCAAGTGTCAGCTCCCATCCTCCTGCGGTGGTACACACTTCGCGCTGGTGTGCAAAGGGACACTGCGAGGGAAGGGATGCCATCCACAGGGACCTTGACAGGCTGGAGAGGTGGGCCCATGCCGACCTCGTGAAGTTCAACAGGACCAAGTGCAAGGTCCTCCATCTGGGTCAGGGCAATCCCAAGCACCGATATAGGCTGGGCAGCGACTGGCTTGAGAGCAGCCCTGAAGAAAAGGACTTGGGGGTGCTGGTGGACGAGAAGCTCAACATGAGCCGTCAGTGTGCACTAGCAGCCCAGAAAGCCAATCGTATCCTGGGCTGCATCAGGAGAAGTGTGGTCAGCAGGTCGAGGGAGGTGATTCTCCCCCTCTACTCCGCTCTCGTGAGACCCTACCTGGAGTACTGCATCCAGTTCTGGAGCCCCTACTACAGGAAAGATACGGACGTGATGGAACGTGTCCAGAGAAGGGCCACGAGGATGATCAGAGGGCTGGAGCACCTCTCCTATGAGGACAGACTGAGGGAGCTGGGGTTGTTCAGTCTGGAGAAAAGAAGGCTCCGAGGAGACCTTATAGTGGCCTACCAGTATCTTAAGGGGGCCTACAAGAAAGCTGGTGAGGGACTTTTCAGGGTGTCGGGTAATGGTAGGACTAGAGGGAATGGATTAAAACTAGAGATGGGTTGATTCAGACTGGTCGTTAGGAAGAAGTTCTTCACCACGAGGGTGGTGAGACACTGGAACAGGTTGCCCAGAGAGGTGGTGGAAGCCCCATCCCTGGAAGTTTTTAAGGCCAGGCTGGATGGGGCTCTGAGCAACCTGATGTAGTGGGAGGTGTCCCTGCCCATGGCAGGGGGGTTGGAACTAGATGATCTTTAAGGTCCCTTCCAACCCTAACAATTCTATGATTCTATGATTCTATGAATGCTGCCTTTGGGCACTGGGCAGTGATGAGGGAGATCCTGAAATCCTGTCCTGTAACACCTCTCACCTGCCATAAGAGACAAAATGATAGAAAAACTCATTTTACCCTATAGATACCAGGGCTGCACACTGGTGTGACTGGCAAACGCCAGCAGCTGATGTGTGCAGGGAGGTATGCCTGTACGGCTCTCCGTGTGCCGGTGGGCAGCAGAGCCAGACCCCAGCCCCACTAATAATTCAGCCCATTTCTGCTAAATGCAGGGTCAGAAAACACGCTGTCACATCTTGAGGGCGGCCAGGCGCTGGCTTTTATCTCAGGGTGCAGTGAGGGTGGCGAGGAGCTATCTGGCGTGGGGCTCGCAGGGCGGCGATGGGCTGCCTGTGGGCGATAGTGGGGGAGGTGGGCATGGGGAGGGGGTCCCGGCCAGCCTCTGTGGGGCTGATAGCTGGCTGTCGCGCTACATGGCTGCAGCAAAGCAAAGCAGAGCCCTGCTCGGGGAGAAGTGGTGCCGCGAGGGTCCAACAGCAAAGTGTCACACATCTGGTCACAGCTGGAAAATCCCAGCTGGCTTCCACACCTCCCTGCCCCATTGCCCTTCCCCTCTGCACCCTGGGAAGTGCTGCACCACCTCCCCCCCTCGAGCTGTCATAGAATCACAGAATGGTTTGTGTTAGAAGGGGCCTTAAAGATCATCTTGTTCCAACCCCCCTGCCCTGGGCAGGGAAACCTCCCACCAGCCCAGGTTGCTCCAAGCCCCATCCAACCTGGCCTTGAACCCCTCCAGGGATGTCCACTGTCCCACTCGGTGTCCCCTCCAGCCCCCAGCTCACGTGGGCTTGTTTTGGAGACCAGGACAGAGGTGGGAAACCACAGGCTGGACCTTCCTGCCAGGAGCCTATGCCCTTCTTCTTAGGTCAAGAGGAAACCACCAGGGGAGGTTTAGGATGGATATTAGGAAAAATTTCTTCACTGAAAGGGTTGTCAAACATTGGACCAGGCTGCCCGGGGCAGTGGTGGAGTCGCCATCCCTGGAGGGATTTAAAAGCCGGGCAGACGTGGTGCTGAGGGACATGGGTCAGTGGTGGGTTTGTCAGTGTTGGGTTGATGGTTGGACTTGATGGTCTGACAGGTCCCTTCCAACCTTGACCATTCTGCGATTTTATGATTCTTGTGCTGAGCAGATGAAAACCCCGAGGATGAAGGATGAGAGCAAACCATCACCTCAGTTATAGGCAGAAAAAACACTGCCTTAAATGAGACTGTCTTGGAGACAGCTTGTCATGAATAAAAAAGCTGCTTTTGCCTATTTATGGATTGCTTTTCCCTGAGTTCTTGTGTTGAGGGATAACTCAGAAGCTGTTTAATTAAATCTTTAGCTTTTCCCCTGAATATTAGGGACATGGTTTAGTGGTGGTTTTGGCAGCATTAGGTTGTTGATTGGACTTGATGATCTTTAAAGTCTCTTCCAAGCTAGGTAATTCTACGATCCCGTCTCTTATGCCTGACCATGTGCCGTCATCCCTTCACCTCACTCAGCTCTGAACCCCCCATAGCCTGTGACACTGGATTGGCTTTAGGGCTGAGTGTGTCCTGGTGGATCCCTTTACAGGGACATAAGGACAGGGGTGTATGAACGGGGCCAGGTCATGTCTCCTGCCACGTCCTGGAGCTCCTCTGTGCATTTCTGTTGCAACCTGCCCCCAACTTCCAGGCAGTGTCACTCAGACCCAAATTTCAGACCCAGGAGATTTCCTACAAAAATAAAGCAGATCAGTAAAATACTCTAAAGCAATTAAAACACCGAGGCCCATGCTTGCATGATACGTAAGTCATTATGTGGCATGAAATCCAGGCCCGAGCAGTTGGAGCAAGGGGTGCTCCACATCTCTTGGAGTCAGGACTAAAGAGTACAATGGGTTAAACCTGGATCCTGAAATTAGAGATCCACCTTAGGGGCAGAGAGCCATTCATTTAACCTCCAGTTATATTTCCCCTTAGTTTATCGTTACGGCACAGAAACAATTTGAAATGTCTTCGTGTTGAAAGCAGAGTGCCTCGGGCGATGAGCCACAGCTAAATTAGATAACTCTCCTTGTGGTAATAACATCAAGCTCTCTGCCCGCTCGCTGTAAAACTCCAATCTGCTCCGAATCTCCATCGTGCTGCACCCATACCTCTTTGTGCTCTTTCCTATTCTCCCTTTCCCTCCTAAGGAAAAAAAAAATGCCATTTTCAGCAATTCTCCTTGGCTCTCATGTTCAGCTAGTCACCAAACGGTTCCAGCCAGGGAAAGCTGTATAAAATACGGTGATTCAGACCAGCCTGCTGCTGCTCTGTGTTTCCCCGAATCTGTCATTGACCACATCCTGAACGGGTTTAGAGCAGTGTCTCCGCCAGTTTCCTTGTGGTCTGTGAGCATTTGGTAAGGCTTTGCTCTGCTCCTGAATTTGGGGTTCACCTGGACAGTAGCCCAAAGTCCCCTTTTGCCCCAAGCACCATTTCTGGTGCCTGCACTGGCAGTGTGGGGGTGGGAAGTTATCTCCGGCCCTCAAATTAAATGAAGGCACCGGTGCTAGACTGGATACAGCCAAAAGGATTGGTGGGGTAGGAGCAGGCTGAAGCTCATATATGAATTTACAGCCCAGAGTGGCTGTAAAAGGTTGTTCCTGTTATGGACTCCACATCCAGAGGCGTACGAGTCTCTGATATGACCCTAATCCAATTAGCTGGCTGATTCACCTGCTTTTATTCCTTCTCTGTGAGTGCCCATCCTACGGGATTTAAAGAGTTTAAAGAATTACTGTGGGTATAATAGAAACCATTAAAAGGAATCAATACAGAAAAGCAGCACCAAGCGAGCTGGAACAGCTTCAGCCTCTCTTCCTACTCTCTTTCCCCTGCCTTCCCCTTTCCCCTTTCCCTCAACAATTTGTGACCATCCATCATTAACCATCCCGTGAAGAAGTGATCCTGCTCCCACAACTGCACCAGCGAAAACAGACCCTGAGCGGGTCAAAGCGTGGGACCAGGACCTGAGGTTTCTCACTACAAGCCATGTCTCTGCCTGTTTTTCTGCAGAGTCCAGAAAAAAAGCATTTTATTAACCACACTTTTTTTTTAAAAAAATATTAATACTGCAGTTAATACTCTCCTCCAAGCCTCTGTGTTTGATGTTGTCCTGCTTGTCCCAGCTTCGCACCCCTCCTGCTCTCTGCTGCCCATCCCTGAGCTTTTTCATGCTGCTGGTTCAAATGGAGAAGAAAAGCGTCATTATCTTTTCTCTTTTAAAGTTCAGCTCTGCGGAGCTGGCAATGAGACTCCTATCGCAGATGAGGCAAATGTGTTGCTAATAATAGACCCAGATGTAGCTCGGATTTTATTTTCAATGTGGGTATGCTAGAAAATGCGGACCACAGGATGAGAGAAGTAATAACCGAGAAGGCCATGCTCGGTCACTCATTGTCATCCCCCAGCTGAGCGTACAGCTGTTTTGGCCAGCTCTGTGCCCGGCTCTATGGGCTGGTTGGTTCACATCACGCGGGTATCTGCCTGTGAATTTAGGGTTGCACACATTTGATTTCACCCTTTGAGTCCTGTCTCATTGAGAATTGACAACTCCTGAAGTCTTCAGATCTCCTCAAGAACCAAGACCGTGTGTCTGCTCTTTCGGTGAGGAACTAAAGCCAGCACTGGCCACCTGCATGATACCTTTATCTGCACCGAGCAGCCTCTGCTCCACACTGTGTTATCAGACCTCTCCGGTGCCTTGCTTGCTGCTGAAAGGGGCCTGTGGGCTTTGCCTGGGATTCAGAAATTTTAGAAAATGAATAATGCCTCCTAGGACCCTGTGTCAAGGAGCTGAAACGTGACTACAGACGTGAACCACCCCAGCTGGATCATAGCGATGGGCTTGTGCCGCTGCTCGGTGTGACTCCAATGGGATCAATGGAGCGGTATCGATTTGTAACTGGAATGGGTCAGAGGTCTGGATGAAACCTCCTTGGCTGCCTACAGACAGACCCGAAGTCTATGGTCTTGTCCGGATGCCCTACACCTCAAGCATCCTGGCTTTGCCCTTCTGAGCATGGGAGCACAGCTTCACCTCAAGGCTGAAAAACAGGAAAATGCCCGAGTAGTTCAATGGGAAAGTGACACCCAGAGTCAAACAAAAGCCCTGAACTGGTGGGAATGGATGTTGCTGGTCTGGATGTAACACGGTGGGGTCCTGCTACCCTTGTGCAGGGCATTTAATTTCCAAAGAGGAATTAACAATGCCTTGCTAATACTGTACACCCATTGAAAGAGCTGAGGAGCCTGGCCCCAGTTGCAGCCTGCCCTGGCACCAGCATCCCACACAGATATTCCTGGAAACCTGGAGCATGGGGAGGTGATCTCTGATTCATTAATACCAAGCACATGAATCTCCAGCACATGGTTCAAGTGTGGAGGAACTGGACTGACGGGCTGATGTTTTCTACACTTTTGCCTGATGAAAGCTGCCTGCGTAGGAAAACGGACAGGGGCTTCTCTGTGGGTCTGTGTCCGGAGCTACAGAACTGCTGTCGTGGGCAACAGCACTCGGCATCCCCAAGAGTGTGCTCCCGTGCAGGAGTGCCCAAGTTCATAAAGGAGGTCATCTATCCCATCAGAGAAATATCCCTTAAGTTTAGAGAGGCTGTAGGTCCTGCAGAGGACTCAAAGATTGGGTGCTGCCGGGATGAAGCTGTGGCAAAGCCCCTTGCACATGGGTCAGTGCCTGCTGCAGGGCAGGGGGTGGCATGTGCGTGGCTGTGGTGAGCAGGCAGTCGAGGGGGGAGGAGGGGGAGATACGTGGTATTGTGTCCTGAGCCTGCCTGTTAAGCAAGTCACAGGGCTTTTTCCTTGAAGGCCACACCTCAGTGCAGACTGACCACTCCATGGACAGACCGACCCACCGCCGGTGGGGACCCCCACCCCGTCCCCAGCCAATGACTCCACAGAGCAGGACGGGGAGGAGCTGGTGGCAGGGGATAAAACCCCCCATGGGGTCTGCAGCTCCGCTACAGGATCTGTGTCCTCCTACAGCTCCCAGCAAAGCCACCCGCCACCATGGTGCACTGGTCAGCCGAAGAGAAGCAGCTCATCGCCAGCGTCTGGAGCAAGGTCAATGTGGAGGAATGCGGTGCCGAGGCCCTGGCCAGGTAGATCCAGCTCCCGGGCATCTGCTCAGCTGCACCCTGGATAGAGAAACCATGGCAATTGCGTTTGGGAGCCTTATCATGTCTTTACGTCTCCTTGTGTCCCTCTGTCTCTCCCCAGGCTGCTGATCGTCTACCCCTGGACCCAGAGGTTCTTTGATAACTTCGGGAACCTCTCCAGCCCCACCGCCATCATTGGCAACCCCAAGGTCCGTGCCCACGGCAAGAAAGTGCTCACCTCCTTTGGGGAAGCTGTGAAGAACCTGGAAAACCTCAAGGCGACCTACGCCAAGCTGTCCGAGCTGCACTGCGAGAAGCTGCACGTGGACCCTGAGAACTTCAGGGTGAGCTGTGCTTGGGGCTTGATCCTCTCTCCCTCCATCCTGCAGCACCGGGAGAGTTTCAAAAAAGCATAAATAACATGTATTTTCGTTATCAAAGGGAAAGGGGCTGGGTTGGATGGGAACTGGGGGAGAGGGGAAGGCTGGGCATTTGATTCTAGGAACTGCCAGGCTCCAGGCTGTGAGGGGCTGAGGGACAAATACAGGGAGATGATCTGAAAGCCTGGAGGCTCATGTAGGCATGGCTTGAGAAAAATGGGAGAAGGATGCCCAGAGGCCAAGTGGGGCTGAGGGTGGAGAGCATGGAGGGAAGTCTCGCTGTGTTGGTGCCATGGGCAGCCTCTCCCTGCACCTCCTGACCCCAAAGATGGGGATGACTTTGCCTGCCCTTTTTCCAAGGCTGGCAGACATGGGAGGAGAGGGAAAAGCAAGTGTGGGATGGTCAGGGGCTGGCCACTGATGGGAAGAGATGCAGACTGGGATTGGAGACAGAGAGGACAGGTCTGAGTGTGGGGACCGGAGCAACAGATGAGGGAGGGGAATGGAGCAAAAGAGACCAGGGTGCCAGGGGGTGAGAATCCACTGTGGGTAAGGAGAGGGAGCTCTTTAGGGTAGAAGGGACTGAGAGGGCTGGATGTGGCTGATGGCCTCTGTTTCAGTCTCTGTGTAAGCCTGACTTTAGGGATGTAGCAGATAAACCTCACGCTGACCCTCTGCTCAAGTAGGCGTGGGGTTTCACAGCAGAAAAAAAAAAAAAAAGACAGAAAATGTCTGGAAAAAAAGTCTAGAGGTTGGAAAACGCAGGTGTGAGAAGAAGCAGAGCCAGAGCAGGTGGATTCTGGTACATATGGTCAGCACAGGACTATTTTCCCGCACTGACAATTCAGCTAAAAGAGATTCCCTGGGTCACAGCCTCCAGGACCCACCAGAGACCTGAGCTCCCCCCAACCCCTGGTCCCTGGGTCCTGTGCAGGGTGAAGGGGTGCTCAGCACTGAGCTGACCTGATTTGTTTCCTTCTTCTCTCCAGCTCCTGGGAGACATCCTCATCATCGTCCTGGCTGCACACTTCACCAAGGACTTCACCCCCGCCTGCCAGGCCACTTGGCAGAAGCTGGTCGGTGTGGTGGCCCACGCTCTGGCCTACAAGTACCATTAAACCCTCTGGAGGCAGATGTGTTTGTAACCGTCAATAAAAAACCTCACATTTTCTGGACTTCTTAGCATGCTCCTGTGTCTCTGCGGCTGCCTGTGGGGTGGGAGGGAGAGAGCCGGGGGGCATGAAAGGGGGAAGGTGGGCTCTGGGCTGCCAGGAGCATCATGCTCCAGAAAGGATGGCCAAAGGGTAGGTAACTTTTCCTGGCTATTTGGGCTGTCTCTGAAGGACATCAGCCTGCTCGCTGCTGCCCTTTCCTGCCTGCCCGGTGGGGCTGGTCCTGGACCTCCACCCACAAAGTGATGTTGGGGTGTCCCTCACATATGGAGCTCCAGTGGGACATCTAGAAATACTGGCCTCTAAACCAACGATGGGCACATCCCAGCCCACCTCTGAGCACCTCTGAGCTTGCTGAAATCACTGGGGGAGGATTTCTGACCTTTTCTGTGCAGAAGGGCAAGCTGCAGGGCAAGCAAGGGCCCATCTGGCCCTGAACCTCTCCACTGGTCATGCATGCAAGGGTATAAATTTGTAGAGATTCACTGAAGCCATCTTTGATTAGGCAGAAATTTGGCCCTCCATATTGTAGTACCGATGTATTTTTAACAAGCTGATAAAAAGCATTTGTTGAATCGGCAATGAAACTGCTCTTACCATTACTCTCATGCGTTTTGATCAGAATACAATATCTAAAAGAAGATGCGTATGATCCCAAGAGAAGGGGATGAGGGCAGCTGTTTAAAACAGGACCGATCAGAAGGGTTTTTTTACTCAGATTGGCTTAATGGAAGCATGTTTTTTCACTGGGGTGGAAGGATTCTGCCTAAACACATCATTTTCAGCAATGCTTTTCCAGGAATAACTTAAAAAGCAACAAGGACAGACATGTCGGTGTCACAGAATGATGAAATCCTTACTTTGCACGATTTAGGAATAAATTTTCCACTTTCCTCCTGATAAAGCAGGGATTTGCACTTATGACCCCTCTGTCCTACACAGCCAGCCTGTCTGACAGGCAAAGGAGTGCTGAGAGCACCCAGGGCTGGGGGACAAGAAAACGAAAAGAAAAAAAACCCTCAGAAACCGGTCCAGGTTTCCTGCAGCACGTCATTCTCCTTTCAGTGAGCAAATGGGCATTTCAGCATGATTTCAGGAGGTAAGACTGTTCTCAAAGTCTTGTTAGCACAAAAGTGCAGTTCTACACCTTGGAATCATAGAATCATAGAATCATAGAACCATAGCATGTGTTGGGTTGGAAGGGACCTTGAAAGGTCATCTAGTCCAAGCCCCCTGCAGTAAGCAGGGACATCTTCAACTAGATCAGAAGTTGCCACCAAACAGAAAAGGATTCCTGTAGTTGGGGAAAGCAGGAACCAAACGTGCGTCTCCAGGCCATCAGGCTGTGCAGACTGTCCTCTTTGGGGAGGAGAGCCCAGCCCCACCAGCACCTTTGGGGAGGAGAGCCCAGCCCCACCAGCACAGGGGCAGGGGTCAAAAACAGTGCTGGTGTTTTACCATGAGATAAAATGGCCATGGGGGCGATTCTGCAGCCGCGGTGCAGAGCGACGCTGGGATGCTCGGGCAGGGCTGGGAGCCACCAAGTGCCCAGGGGACACTGAGCCATCAGCCTGGTCCTTAGCAGTTGCCTTAACAGCAGTTGGCTCGTGTTCAGGACCCAACCTCTGCCTTGCCTTCTGTTAGGCCATCTCAGTGAGCCCCAGGATCTCTGCATGGTGCAAACAGCCTTTTGGAGCCCAGACTCCCTTCCAGGTGGTTCCAGCCCTCCATGGCCTGACCAAGGCATGGCTGGCAGAGGCACATTCCCGTTTTGCTGTCTGCTGCTTCCACTCCAAGCGGGATGGAAAGAACTCCTGCCCTCAGCTGGGAGACTACGAGATGCTGGCACAGAGTGGTGGGATGAGCCCGAATGGGGCTGTTCGGCTGTGAAAGGAAGATCACGGCAAATAAAGTGGCAGCAAAGACACCCTCGAGACCTAGTGGCTTAAGACACAAGAAATCACATGCGTCGGAGGAGAGAGAAGAGGCTGGCCAGGATCCAGGGCGGCAGAGGCTGGGCACAGCTGCCACTTCTGCTGATAAGGGCTCTGGTAAAGCTTGGCGCGGGACGCTGCCTGCCGCAATCAGAGTGACCAATTAATTCTGCTTGTTTCAGAAAGGCCGTCACTGCAGCTGCTTTGTACTGTCATCGGGATGGTTTATCTATAAAAAGGGAAGGTTCCTGTCCATGGAAATGGGCATGGCCCAGTGTGGAATGACCTAGGGGATCTTCCAGCCACACAAATGGAACAGCCATCTGGAAGGATGCTCGAGGGAAGAAACCTGAGCATAGTGAAACCCATACCAGGCAGACAGCAAAAGGGGCCCTAGTTTTCCTGCTGGGGATAAGCATGCTGCAAGGTGTTGCCATAGGTGCACTAGGAGAAAGGAGATCTCCCTTTGACTCTGTGAACTGGAAAAAAGATGCAGAAATTGCCTCTATGTGGCACGTTGTGATGAACATTTCCCCTCCCACCCTGTGCCACCAAACAGCCCCCTCAACAGACAACCCCTGCACTGGGAGCTCTGAGCATCCAAACATTGCCAGCCAGGCCTCCGCCCCCCAGGCCATAACACAGTGATTTTAAGATGCACTTAAAATGAACTCTTCCTTATAAAAATGGGTGAGGGGGATGGATGCCCTGGAGAAGCCCCAGGCGGAGCGCAGGGATGGGGCTGCCTGGGCTGTCGTGCCTTTGTGTTTTGCCAAGTGTCTCTCTGCTGTCTCACAGCGTACAGGGCTGCTTACGGCCAGTGCTCGTGGTGCCCTGGCCGAGATCACGCTGCCATCCTTGCAGGCACCTTCAGGGCTGTATCTGCTTAGCTGTGAGCTCCTGCCTCTGACGGCGTTATGGACCACTGGCCCGACTGTTGTAAACAGCCTGTGGGCCTGCCCGACAGAGCAGGTTTCCTTAAAACATCTTTGTGTCTGACTAAACTTAAAACTAAAACAGCCCCTGGAAGTTTTTTTCACATGGAGTGTAATCTCATGCTCTTTCCTTCTGTCAGCTGATAAGTGCCCTGTGGCACTAATGCCAGAGGAGATGAAGTGAAAAGCACTTTGCTGGAAAGTACTTTGAAGGAATCACTTGCCTGGATGGGTTGACGTTCTCTGGCAGGGACACCACCAGCTTGGGAGATGCTGCTGCCCACAATGGTAAGCCAGGAGGAGCCGCGTTGGCTGGGGAGGGACAGGGCTGAGGGAGAAAGAAGGAAAGATACGGCAAAGCTCAGCAAGCCCCAGTTGTTCATCCTTTGCTGCTTCTCTTGGTTTCAGCATCTCACCTCATGTCTGGGATGGGCATTTGAAACTGCCCTCCTGGGATGGTGCATCCGAGCTGCTCTGGTGCCGAGGTACCGCAGGACTGACGCCACCCATTCACTGATCCATTCTGTTAATAAAGAATCTGAAAGCTGTGTCCGCAGAGCAATGTACTGATATTACAGCCTCCTCATTTCTTATGTCTGTATTAACTGGGAAAACACGTGCATGAACCAATTTGCAGACATAGCAGAATGAGAGCTGCGATTAGAGAACTTGGTTTGAGGTCAGGTCACCAGTTACAGCTGAAGGCAGAGCTCAGTACCTGACTGTATCACAGACTTCTTGCACGATTTTAAGCGCATCAGTGCATGCTACAGTGCATCAGGACCCTGTCTGCAAAATTATCCTAGTAAGAATACTCTTCTTCTTTGACAGCTTCCCCTGTCAGTAGGAAACACCTTGGATTGAGGTGCTCTGTCAAGCAGGAGGGTGGAAAAAAGTCAGAACTTTCACATTTACAGTAATTGCAGGGAGTAATGGTATTGACCAGAGGTAAGGCTGGAAGAACTTATTGACAGTCTTATTTGGAGTAGGCAGATAAGAGACAAGATAGTCCTCTTCAGATTTGTAAAGACTGTTGCCAAGAAGAAGACAAGAGGACAGACTGCATCCTGCGTGCAGTGAGACATCATCCCTGCAAGGCTGTTTCTTAGGGCTGAATTATTTCATGTGAACAAGCAATCTGATCAACACAGCTCTACCAACAGTGGAAATGTTGCTTTGCCAGGACAGCTTATTTCTTTTGGGGTATGAGGCATGCTATTTATCAAAAGAACTCTTTTTGCCAGTATAAGCAGTGTTTGCACTCAGGAGTTTGGCAGCGCTAGTGCCTGATATAGCAAAACCATCCAACTTGTGCCATGCCATACAGACAAGGATTTATTGCATGTTTCTGCAAGCAGTCTGAAAAAATAAGCATGGTTCCCTATTTGGTTCTGCCTTTTATTTGGTGTTCACCCCATTTCTGACTTGGTTAAGCTCAGAATTGTGCCCCAAAGCCACCCAGTTATTAGACTAAGGGGGAGTCATCAACCCTCATGGTAATGAAGCAGGTAATGAAGCATTCAAAGTCTAAAATAAAATGAATACTATGTTGGCCTCTTCCTGGAGGGCCAGCAGATAAAATTAACGTTGGACTGGTTTTGCACAGTACAGCCTGGTCCTAGACACCCGCTGGCATCAGGTGGGACAGACACGGGTGACATGCCTGGCTTGTACTCCTCATGGGACGGAGGCTAAGGACTATGGGGTAACACCGTGCTCTTGAGACCCGTAACCCAGAGTCATGCCTTCGAGGTGGATCCACTTTCTCTGGTGACAGGGAATTGCACCAGAGATGCGAAACAGGAGAGCTTAGGCTCAGAACAGCATGGACAACAATGATGGACAATGATGACAGCCAACTCTGAAGCTCTTTGCTAGGACAGACAAGAAAGGAGGGGGCCTAGATTTGGGAATGATCGTTCAATATGTGTTTCCCAGTAAGACTCTGGTCCTTTGAGCTGGGGAGGATGATGCCTAGAGCTGTTCAGGATGAATCCCAGGAGTGCGGGGCACCCATGCACCATTAAGAGTCTGAAAACACAGTCAAAGTGGGGACTGCAAACTCTCTGAACGTCCCTGCCTGTCTTCTTGGGTCTGCACTGCACGTTCAGCTCCCAGCCGCTGGCTGCCCGTGCAATACTGGACGCCCACAGCCAAGGAGGAGCCATGCAGGCAGCTCCACCTGCGCTCGGGGCTGCAAATACAAGTCCATGGCTATGAGATGATGCATGTCCACTCAAAGACAGAGGGGGGAAAGGGCCTCTTTTCCCCTTGGACAGCATCCAAAATTGCTATCTTTCCTTGTGCAGCCCAGCTCCCTCCCCAGCCCTGACCAATAGCTACGTGAACTGAGATTAGGACAAGCTGTTACTAGTGTATAAAAATCCCTGGGGCAGACTTTGGCTCCACTTCCTCGCCATTGTTCAGGGAAGCGCCAGGAAAACCCTTTTGCTCGCCACCATGGTGCACTGGACAGCCGAAGAGAAGCAGCTCATCACCAGCGTCTGGGGCAAGGTCAACGTGGCCGAATGTGGCGCTGAGTCCCTGGCCAGGTAGGTCCAGCTCCCGGGCATCTGCTCAGTTTCACAGAGAAACCACTCCAATCATGGGACCATTAACGTGTCTGTGTGTCCGTTTGTGTCACTCCATCTCTCCCCAGGCTGCTAATCGTCTACCCCTGGACCCAGAGGTTCTTCTCTGCCTTCGGGAACCTCTCCAGCCCCACCGCCATCCTCGGCAACCCCAATGTCCGTGCTCATGGCAAGAAAGTGCTCACCTCCTTTGGGGAAGCTGTCAAGAACCTGGACAACATCAAGAAATGTTTTGCTCAGCTGAGCAAACTCCACTGTGACAAGCTGCACGTGGACCCTGAGAACTTCAGGGTGAGCCATGCTCTGACTCCAGCCTCAGCTGGGCAGAGGTTTCTGTTCTCTGGAGAGGGCTTTAGTGGTCTCTGAGGTGTCTAACGGTCAGTGAGACCTAGAGAGAAGCCCTGAGGCTGCCTGGGAGCCTGCTGAGGGAGGGGCGGTGGAGGGGAAGGGGGAGCAAATAGGCATATTTGGGGAGAATAGAGAGGAGTTATGGGACTGGGGTCTGTGAGAGGAGGGAGAGAGGCAGGGAAGGTGGATGGGGATGAGATGCAGAGTCAAATACGTGCCAGTAGGAAGCAACATGGACTTGGAGCAGCCAGAGACCAGAAGGGAAGAAACCAAGACCCGGTTTGGAGGGAAGAGCAGAGCTTGGCTATGATGGAGTGGTTAAACCAGGAGAGAAAATAAACACAGCCACTTCAGCAGAAGGCGGGGATCTGAGCCAAGGGAGAGCAAGGGTGAGGAGGGTTATGAAAGGAAAGGATAAACCCAGTGGAAGCAGAGGGAGGACACAGCACAGCAGGCCAAGGAAGGTGTGTGGGGAGGAGAATCCAGCACATCCAGGCACCCTGGTGAGTGCCAGAGATGCAAGCTGTGCAAGGAGCCTGGTGCTCTGCATGGGGCTGTGATAAATCCGTTCCTTGCTTTGCGATGAATTCCCCAATAACCGGTGACCACGCGCAAACACCTGGGTGGTGCCATGGTGGGGAGGGAAGTGGGGGGCAGAACTGTGCTGACGACTTCTCCTCCCTCCATCGCCAGCTCCTGGGAGACATCCTCATCATCGTCCTGGCCGCCCACTTCGGCAAGGACTTCACCCCTGCCTGCCAGTCCGCCTGGCAGAAGATGGTCCGTGTGGTGGCCCACGCCTTGGCCCACGAGTACCACTGAGCCTCCTGCAAGCATTCACACCTGGAGATACTCCTGGGGAAACATCCTCTGGTTCTGCTGGTCTTTAATTGCCAAATAAACACCAACTGCTTCAGCCATGAAGAGGTGTCCGCCTCTCTGTGGGAATGGGGTGGGGGTCACCCTGGGGTGCTGGGGAACGGGAAGGGGATGCTCACACCCACGGGGGGGAACAGGAGCCATGGGCTTGTCTGTGAGTTCATGTAAGTTAGACTCACCCAGGGGAAAATTCAAGACAGAAAAACAAATAAACACACTAAAAAATACAAACAGAAATACTCTGGTGCTTTTTTGAGACATCAGGTGCCATTGTTGAGTTTAATTTTTAAGTCTTTTGCAGATTAAGTGGAACAAAACTTCATACAACAACGTGCAGTGGGAGAAGAGGCAGTGAGATGAGGTCCATCGTTTGTGACTTCCTTCATGGAAGGAAAAATGCTTTTTTTGTTGTTTTTTGTCTAAAACATTATAATTATCAGATTATTAAAACCAGAATGTAATAGGCACAACTATCAGTATGGCAAAAAATATGCCAAGAATGGTAATTCCATGTACAGGAAGGACAGAGTACCTGGTTTCACTGGCCCCTACCTTTAACTTTCCACAAGCAAACCGAAATACCCTGAATAGTTTCCCTGCCATGCAGAGGACCATGGCCCTCACCAGCCTCCTGTCCTCCTTGCAGACTCGCGGCATCCCCATCGAGATCAGCTCAGGGACATGTTTGGGGTTTCTGGGTGGTGAATCCCTCCTGCCTTCTTATCAGGGAGAAGGCAGAGCGAATGGCTCCAGAGCAGGTCTGCACTGCTCAGCCTGGAGGGCTGGGGAACAGTGTCACCCCCTCAGGCCTGGCCCCAGGGTCCTTTAGCCAAGACCCTTCCTGAAGTGAGCAGGCAAAGGAGAATGGAGTAGCCATCAGAAATGGTGGTAGCCCGCAGTTCATGGCCAGTGCAAACATGTTGCCCCATGGTCATCCTGGACCAGCTGGATCACTCCTCTGTGCTACCTGGGTCCGGCCCCACAAACTCCAACCCCGGCCCCAGCGCTTGCATCTCATCCCACCACCTCCGGCCCGCTCTGCTGGGAGCAGGAGCCAACGTGGAGCCCCAGGAGCCCCAGCTGCCTCTCCCACCGCTCGGGAGGACCACTGCTCCTCCAGCTGCGAAATCGCCAGGTCAGGCACCGCCTCCTGCTGTGCATCTCCACAGACCCCAGTATACCCAGTCTTTCCCACCTGTCCTGTGAGCTAACACCCTGCAGGCAATTAGTTGGTCCTGTGTTAGAATGTTTCCTGTCCAGCCTTGCTTGACCTTTGCTAACAGGCTCTTTGAGACAGGAGCCCTCTCTGACTGCAAGACACTGCCCATGGTTTTCTTAGTGTTACCCTAAAGTGAGCCAACCTGGTCCAGTGGGAGGTGTCTCTGCCCATGGTTTTCTTGGCGTTACCCTAAAGTGAGCCAACCTGGTCCAGTGGGAGGTGTCTCTGCACCAGGACAAAAGGGTTGGAACTAGGTGATCTTCAACCCAACCATTCAGTGATTCTATGAAACTGTTAAATTGCTGATAGGAAAGAACGAGGGGAACCCAAAGCCTTGAAGGTCCTGCAAGAAGAGGGCAAAGAGAAACCACTTGCACAGTGCTGCTGCATCCAGAGGAAGGACCCAACAGCCCCATGACTGAGTCTTCTGCCTCTCCTGCCTTGTTGTTTGCACCATCCAAGGGGCACCAAGCCTGGCATGCACCTTCCTGCGGGGGCTCATGCGGGACCCGCGTGGCGCTGCGCTCGGATGTGGCGTGGAGATAAATGCCACCCTTCAGCGGGGAGCCGTGGAGCTGGAAATCAAAGACGGGGGGAGGGCGGCTGGCCCCTCCTGTGGTGGATCTGGGCATCTTGCCCCGGGGCCCCACCCTGACGCCGTGTCCCCTCCCTCGGGTGCCAGGACCCCTGGCCCCCCCGGGGGCCCGGCCAAGGGAGGGGTGCATGGGCAGGAGGAGGGGCCCGGTGGAGTGTATAAAAGCGGGGACGGGGAGAGCCGCTCACCAGCGTGCGATCCCCTCGGGAGCAAGAGCCCAGACCCTCCGTACCCGCCGGCAGCCACACGCTACCCTCCACCCACCACCATGGTGCACTGGTCAGCCGAAGAGAAGCAACTCATCACCGGCCTCTGGGGCAAGGTCAATGTGGCCGACTGTGGTGCCGAGGCCCTGGCCAGGTAGGTTCAGCTCCCAGGCATCCACTCAGCTGCACCCTGGATAGAGAAACCACTCCAATCATGGGACCATTAACGTGTTTGTGTCTGCTTGTGTCCCTCCATCTCTCCCCAGGCTGCTGATTGTCTACCCCTGGACCCAGAGGTTCTTCTCTGCCTTCGGGAACCTCTCCAGCGCCTCCGCCATCCTCGGCAACCCCAATGTCCGTGCTCATGGCAAGAAAGTGCTCACCTCCTTTGGGGAAGCCGTCAAGAACCTGGACGGCATCAAGAACACCTTCGCCCAGCTGTCTGAGCTGCACTGCGACAAGCTGCACGTGGATCCTGAGAACTTCAGGGTGAGCAACGCTCATCACCGGGGAACCGTCCTTGCCACTGCGTCTCTGTGGGCAGCTTCTCCCCCAGCCCCAAGTACCCCCATGTGAGGGATTTACCCTAGACATGCCAGTGCAGGAGGAAGAGGGGATGGTGGTTGGGGCAAGAGGGAGAGGGACAGGGAGGGAAGGGATCGACCCGCAGCTTGGTGAGAAAGCACCGAAGGGGCTGAGAGGTGATCATTATGGAGAGGCTGTCTGGAGGATGCAAGCTAGGATGTATGGGGGACAGAAAGGCGGCGAGGAGGTGGTTTCAGTGCGAAAAGGGAGGGGGAGAGCAAAGTGAAAGCGGTTGTTGGGCAGAAAGAGGTTTGAGCCAACGGGAGAGTGAAGGAGCATGAGCGGAGCTTGGCACGGAGGAGAAAGGAGAGATGAGGGAGGAGCAGGAGACAGTGGCTAGATGCCAAAAACACAAGAGGAATGGGACCTAGGGGGAGAAAAAACTTTAGCTCCTGCATCTCCGCAGCTGAGAGTCTCCCCGTGGGGAAGTTACCCCGACATTTGTCACCGGGGCTGGCAGAGATCCCCCTGCCACAGCGCCCGCTCAGCTGTGTCTTCTGCTGGGGAGAAACTCCCAAGCGAAGCCAGAAGGGAGAAAGAGAAATTTAATCCACAAAATTTCTGGATAATTTTTCATTACTCTTCCCTTAGCAGTAGCAGAACCCGAATCTTTAGAGTAAGAGCAGAGAACAAGTTTAAAGTTCATCTTAAAAAGGAGTCCAGGGAGATTTCTTAAGCCTACAAAATGCCTGGAGGTTTCCCTAGGTCGAATGTGGATGGTTGTGTGGGCATCTGCAGGCTCCTGGGCATTGCTAACCCAAGGGTGCTCTTGTCCCCCCCAGCTCCTGGGTGACATCCTGATCATCGTCCTGGCCGCCCACTTCTCCAAGGATTTCACTCCCGAATGCCAGGCTGCCTGGCAAAAGCTGGTCCGTGTGGTGGCCCACGCTCTGGCCCGCAAATACCACTAAAGGGCCAGCAGGAAAGCCCTGGCAACATCCTCCAGCTGCATGTCATGCACCAGCTGACATGCGGCTCTGGAGCCGACAGCTTCTAACAGCCAAATAAAGCTCATCCTGGGAAGTCTCCACCGAGTCCGTGTGTCCCTGAGATGTTGGAGGGGTTGGTGGGACGGGGACCTGGGGCACCTGCCGGCGGACTTGGGGGGTAAGCTTGAGCAGGGTGGGTGTTTTGCTCCCAGAATACACCACCTCCCTTTGTTCTGTATGGGTTTTTTTTGGGGGGGGGGTTGTGTGGGATTTGCCTCTGGAAATCATACTTACAGAGTACTGGGTAGGTGCAGCCCTGCTACCCCTGGGAAGTTTTCATTGAGGAACAAGTCCGCGTTTTACCATGAAATGTGCGTGTTTTCTTGCGGGCGAGGGGAACTTGAGGGATTCATATTTTTTAGGGAGGATAAACAAAGTGAAGACTTTAATCTACCCTGGCTCATTCCTGGCATCAAGCCTACAAGAAATTCGCTGACTCACACTGGCCAAGCAGCCAGCTGGGTGGGGGTAGCTTTTAGATAAACATTTTGCTATCAAGACGTGTCCAGACTTTGTTTATGCACTTCTTTTTCACCCTGTGCCGCCCATTCTGCAATTACGGGGTGGGGGGGGGGTGGGGGGTGGGGGGCAATCCGGCTAATAGTGGTAAATATTAATAATTTTCTGGATGTGAGTATCAATCGATGCTGTGTGCACGCAGAGCGTTTTGGGTGTTGAAGTGTCTTGCAGAGTAGGACTCTCTCGGGTAGGCTTTGTTCTTGGCATGGGAAGCACCATCTGCCCCGTCTGAACTGAGCATGACGCAGTAAAAACAGTGGTTAGCTCAAAGGATATGCTTATTTTTTTAAAGGGAAAAAAGAGGGCAAAGCAATATATCCCAGTGTCTCTGACACCTTCTTTGCAGTGTCCTCTCCCTGCTTCATCCACATTTGTGGGCACCGCACTTTCTGCCTTTGACCCACTGGAGGGTATTAAAAGGCCTTTGCGACCCATAAATGCCCCTTCTCACACACGTTACTCGAAGGAAGGGGCATTTTGCTTCTGGTGTCAAGGCAGGCACGGAGAAGGTGAGAAGGTGCTTCGTACCAAGTCTCCCAAAGTGCTTTCCTCCCTGCGGGGAGTCTGGGTAGGCACAGAGTGTCTTGGTCGGGTGTTCCAGGGTCACAAAAAACCAGATTCTTACATGACTTTTCATAGGTTTCATGACTGATATTCGTGGACTTTTGTATGAACATGCTGTTCACAGACGTCAGGCAGAAATGATGGGATTATTTGAACCAGCAGGTCTCCTCCTGTGAGCAAGGTGCCTGGGGTTAGAAATGAGATGAGCAGACCTCTCGGGTTAGACCCTGGGGGTCAGCAGAGCAGGGGAGGGCTGGGCTCTTCCTGCTGTTAGGGTTCCTGCTGGGGTACCCCTTCCTGGGAGCAGGGAGGAGGGTTTCCATCCCCTGCACTCAGCAGCACAGCAGGATGGGGATGGTTGCCCTGGCACTGCCTGTGGCTTCACTCCCCGTCCCCAGCTGGCAGATGACACCCTGGTCCCTGTCCCCCCCGGCACACAGACCCAGGGGGATGTCCTCTCCCCACACGGCTTTGCCCGCTCCCGCTTTGTCTCCTTCGTGACGGCAGAACGTCGCTGTGGGAGCCAACAACCCCCTGGGCGATGCCTGGTGCAGCGCGGTGCTGGCAGCACCGCAGGTCCTGGGGGGGCCCAATAAGGTGGCGCAGGAGGGTGGGCACCAGTGGCACTTTGCTGGCATGTTCTCTCCCTGTTGCATGTGCCCAGGCAGTGTCCGACTGGATTTATCACCATGCTCCAGCACACCAGCCCGCGGGCACTAGATTTTCTTGAGAAAAGGCAGATGTAGGCAACTCATCTAATAATGAAGATATTAGATCCCTAATATTCATCCCTATGCCATTGATAAAGTCCACAACTAAAGGGAGAAAGAGATATTATCAGGCTGAAAAGCTCCCTCAGTCCCAACATGCAGCTCTGGGGCCTCAGCACAGGAGGGACACGGAGCTGTTGGAGCGGGGCCAGAGGAGGCCCCGGAGATGCTGGGAGGGCTGGAGCCCCTCTGCTGTGAGGACAGGCTGAGAGAGTTGGGGGGGTTCAGCCTGGAGAAGAGAAGGCTCCACGGAGACCTTCCAGCCCCTTCCAGCCCCTCAAGGGGCTCCAGGAAAGCTGGGGAGGGACTCTGGATGAGGGAGGGGAGCCATGGGACGAGGGGGAAGGGTTTTCCACTGCAAGAGGGGAGACTGAGCTGAGATCTGAGGCAGAAATTCTTGGCTGTGAGGGGGGTGAGCCCCTGGCGCAGGTTGCCCAGAGAAGCTGTGGCTGCCCCATCCCTGGAGGGGTTCAAGGCCAGGTTGGACGGGGCTTGGAGCAAGCTGGTCTGGTGGGAGGTGTCCCTGCCCAGGGCAGGGGGTTGGCACTGGATGATCTTTAAAGATCCCTTCCAACCGAAACTAATCTATGGCTCTATGATCCTGTGATTCTATTTTCTTAAATAAACTAATCTATGGCTCTATGATCCTGTGATTCTATTTTCTTAAATTGATTTTTCTCCCTGTATTTTCAGTAAAAGGCCAAGAAAACACTTAGCAAGAGGTCATGCATGGAGGAAGGCAAGCCCTGATCTCTGGAGAGGAACTTGGTCAGCTCTTTGGCTCTTTTACCCATAAAATAAATCAGGAGAGCCCCCTCTGTGCAGGGGCATTGCTCCTGGGGAGGATGCATCACCCCCGGTGTGCTCGGGGGTGCCCCAGGGGAGCAATTCACATGAAGCCCAAACATCTCCTCCTGCAAAAGAAGGCTGGGCACAGCCTGGCTGAACGTGGGGGAAAATGTGAAATATGGCAGCCTTGTCAGGGCAGGTTCAGAAGGGGAAAGCCATGGGTTCACCCTGGGCTGGACATCCCTGAGTTGAGCTTTTGCTGCTTTTTGAGCCCACAGCAGATCCTGCAGCAGCAAACCTTGTGTTCAAAACCTGTTTCTCCTGCCATTTATGGGGTGAAAGCAGAAATGGGATTAAAAGGTCGATCCTGTTTGATACTTGCTCCCTCTCCAGCAGCACTGCATCTGGCTGGTCCTTTTACATTTGAGGGGAGAACATTTGGGTGAGCTTCTTCTTCCTGCTCCAAAAGGGACAAGTAAACCGAGCAGGTCAAGCTCCGTTACAGGAGGAGGACAACAGGGTTAGTGCAGATTTCAGCTGCAAAAGCCTGAGCACCCTCTGAACAACTCCAGCATTGCCCACAGCTCCTGGTGGTGCAAGGACAGTGGAGTCCTCCTGCAGTGTGGGTATCTGCAGCATTTGCTGGTGGCAAACCCCTCTGGGTTGCTCTGCCATGGGGTGAATTTTGGCAGGGGCATTCATCATTTTGCTGTCAGAGCTGAAGGCAAGGCAGAGTTCGGCATTTGTGAGAGCCGAGGTGCAAGGATCGCCCCATGCACATGTGTTTGACCATGATGGACTATCGCCTGGTGGCTCCTGTAGCCCTTTCTCCAGAAAGGGGCCCATGTCTGGTAGGTGGAATGGAGAACTGCCTGCATGGAGGGGATGGGACAAAGCTCTTGAGCTCAGGATAACGAGGGGCCCCTTCTCAGCCTGCCACACCCTGGCCATCCCCTTCTGCTCCCCCGTTGGTGGGGATCCCCACCCCGTCCCCAGCCAATGACTCCACAGAGCAGGATGGGGAGGACCTGGTGGCAGGGGATAAAACCCCCATGAGGTCTGCAGCTCCACTACGGGGTCTGTGTCCTCCTGCAGCTCCCAGCAAAGCCACCCGCCACCATGGTGCACTGGTCAGCCGAAGAGAAGCAGCTCATCACCAGCGTCTGGAGCAAGGTCAATGTGGAGGAATGCGGTGCTGAGGCCCTGGCCAGGTAGGTCCAGCTCCCAGGCATCTGCTCAGCTGCACCCTGGATAGAGAAACCATGGCAATTGCATTTGGGAGCCTTAATGTGTCTTTGTGTCTGCTTGTGCCCCTCCACCTCTCCCCAGGCTGCTGATCGTCTACCCCTGGACCCAGAGGTTCTTCGCTTCCTTCGGGAACCTCTCCAGCCCCACCGCCATCATTGGCAACCCCAAGGTCCGTGCCCATGGCAGGAAAGTGCTCACCTCCTTTGGGGAAGCTGTGAAGAACCTGGACAACATCAAGAACACCTACGCCAAGCTGTCTGAGCTGCACTGTGAGAAGCTGCACGTGGACCCTGAGAACTTCAGGGTGAGCTGTGCTTGCAGTCCCAGCCCCTTTCCTATGTCGTTTGGGGACAGTCAAATTTTGCTGTGAAACTGGGGGTATGACCTCGAACAACATTGTCTTGGGGTACTGTCTTTGGCTGGTGGAGGCAGAGTCCCTGTGTTGTACCCAAGCGAGATGATAGCTTGCACAGGACTGGTTGCAAGAGGGTGGGTGACTTTCACGCTAAAAAAGTCCCATTTTTAGTACCAGCACAGCAATGGGGAGGAGAACGTATTGGGAGATTGTTACCTGAAGGAGATCTGGTTGGGGAAAAAAGAGCCAACACCAGGGGAAGGTGCAGGATGGACTGGGGGATTTGGAGGCAGAGAGAAGTGAAGCAGAGAGTTTAAGGAAAACCTATCACAAGAAAGCAGCTTGTGCGCTCGAAAACCACAGGGCAGGTTTCTGCCTTATCCAGCATGGGCTGCCTGTCTGGGTGGGACACTGCGTACTCCTCCAACACACATTTAAATTTTCTTTATTTTACATCTAAAGAGGAAAGAAAAAAGACCAACAACAAAACCACCAGCATTTTGCAGGATGGGTCTCGAGTCAAATTGCTTTAGCATCCCAAAAATGGGGGAAATAGTTTCAAGGTTCATTCTTTCATCCTTTTTTTTTTTTTTTTTTTTTTTTTTTTAAGAATGAAGCAGATACTGTTTTGCCACAACCCAGAGCTTTCTATGGAAAGACTGATGATCTTGTAGCCATCCCAGGGAACAGGGAGGGAACCAGTCCCCGCAACCAGCCCTGCAGCCCGGGGGATGCTCTGATGGGGCAGGGGGGGTTGAGGAGGAAGAGGAGGAGGAGGAGTGTGCAGCATGTGAGACACCATTCAGGAGGGGAATTCAGCCTCGGGGAGAAGTCAGGAGGAAGGAAAATGCAGCCTGTGGGTTGCAGGGTGGTGTCTGGGGGGGGGATGGGGACCAGAGGGGAGCCTGCTGCAGGAAAACCAAGGAGACAGAGAGCTTGCAGAAAGGAAGAACCTGTTTGGAGCTGAAGAGATGGCAGGGCAGGCTGGGGTTGGTGGGGTTGTGTTCAGGAAGAGCAGAAAGCCCTCCTTGAGAGGTTGCGGGTCCGAGAGCTCAGCCCCCAGCTCGGGGATGTCCTGTCCCTGCTCCGTGGTCTGCTGCGGCACCGCAGCTTGAGCAGCACTAACCCTCGCTGTGTTCCTCCTTCTCCTCCAGCTCCTGGGAGACATCCTCATCATCGTCCTGGCTTCTCACTTCGCCAGGGATTTCACCCCTGCTTGCCAGTTTGCCTGGCAAAAGCTGGTTGGGGTGGTGGCTCACGCTCTGGCCCGCAAGTACCACTGAGTATCCCACAGCCGTCCGTGCGAGGAAGGGTCCCTGCTCCACCACAAGCACCTCTGAGCAGAAGGAGATGCCCTTTGGGTACTGACAGGCTGTAGCCACTGAATAAAACGCCTCCCAGCACCGCGTCTGCAGAGTCTGCCTGTCTCTGGGCTGGGGAAGGTGGGGGCAGGGGAGTTTGTGCTGTCGAATGCAAGGCCGTCCGCGCGTGGGTGTATTTCTTGTTTCTAAGGGTTGTTGCAGACAGGGTTCCCCTAACTCGGCAGTGCTCTCTCATGTGCACTCCCTGACAGTGCGTCCGCGGGGTTCTGTGAGGAGAAAACCCGCGCAAAGGGCCCTGACACCCCAGAGTGTTTCAGAGAGGGTCGTAGGAATAACGAGGGATTGCAAAGCATCCATATCTGTTCTCCTGGCTCTACTTTAATCAGAAATAAGGTGAAGCCAGCACTATCCAGAGCACTGAGTTCCCAGCCAAGCCGTTGCTGCCCCCGAGGAGGTGGCACCTGCCTTGCCCTGCTCTAGGGCTGCGGATTCACCATCGCCTCTTCGGGCAGCCTGATACAGGAGAAAACCTTTGAACTCTGACTCCTGATGGGTTCAGGAGTTGTTCACTTCTTCTAGTTCTGTCAGCTGGCCTAAGAGGAGATACTGCTTCCCCGAGGGAGATTTATCATGCTGATGTACTCATCAGACCCTCGTCCCCAGGCACCCGCAGTCCCAAAGACCCTCTCTCTCCAGACTGAGGGCATTCAGTTCACAACATCACCCTGCAAAAAAAACCCCACCACGCTAACTGGTTTCTGGGCTTTGCCTCCTTCTCCTTACCCCATCCCAGGGTCCTTCATGGTCCATGGAGCGAAGTTGTGGGTCAGGCTTGGTTATTCATTCCATGGGACAAGGGTGGCTAGTTAAATTTTTCTTAGCTATTTTATTATACAAAACAGGAGAAAAACATAAAAATGGTCATGACTGTGTTTATCTTACTCTTAAATCTTGTCTTAAACCAAGACTGGAAATTCCTTGCACGAGGGAGCTGACAGTCAGTGCGGTTTACAGCATCTGGCACCGCAGAGTCCTGGCTGTGAGAGAAGTTTCTGGAGTCACCAGGGAGAACATGGTTGTTCTGGGTCGTAATCTTTCACCTCACCTGAGTTCAGCAGGCTTCTCCTCTGCACCAAATCTGCGGGTTTTTGTACAGGGAATAGCGCAGCTCCTGGAAATGCTGTTCAGACAGCAGCAGTGAAGCCCTGCTTCAAGCAGGGCATCAGACTAGAGACCCCCGTAACACCTTTCCCACCAGAATTATCCCGTGGTTCTGCACTCTGAGGTTGCAAGACGTTTGCTTTTCTCACCTGTGGTTTGTTTTGAAGAGGTCCCTAAAGAAACAAGTTGAAGGTGCTTTTATAAATCTACTTTGTTTGGATGCTGTAAAAGACAGGATTGCAGAGGGGTGGGAGGAGGATGTAGGTGTTGCCCATCATGGTGTGGAAGATGGGGGTGCCTCTTTCCCAAATCTGTGCAGCGTGGACTAACCAAGCGCTGGGATGTAGAAGCCTGAGACCCACAGCCTTTAGAACCTTCTCTATGGAGGCAGTGCTGAGAGGTGTCACAAGGACCATGGTGAAGGACAACAAAATGAAGAGGAGATCTGTACGCATGGTGAAGAAAATGAAGTCTGGGGCATAGATGCTGTTGAATGTCATCTCTTTGGAGGGCAGAGAGGTGGGACGGAGACAAAGGGGATGGGACAAGACACTCCTCAGCCACCAGGCAGACAGAGGAGGTGGAGGACCAGGGTGTGATGAGGGCTATGCTCCTCTGTGGGTGCATCAGCCCTATTTGGGCTGCCCTCATGCCTGTTGGCATGGTTGTACAGGTTTGTGGAGGGCAGAGAGCTATCAGGCTGTTGAGGGGCATGGCAGAAAGCACTGCTGACTCCAGGAAGGTAAGGGAGCAGATAAGAAAGAGCTGAGACATATGGGGGTACAGGCTAATTGCCATGAGCAAGGACCGCAGCACCCCTGGCATGGTGGAAAGACACAGCCCAAGGTGAGGGAGGGCCAGCATGGAGAGGACATGATGCAGGGCTGGTAGAGGCTTTGGTCTGCTTGTCTACCATACAGACTAACACCATTTCCATTGCTCGTAGTGACATCAACAGAACAAATTGAGGTGGAAAACTGGGGTAAGCTGCTTCACGCTGGTGGAATGTGGTTAGCAGAAAGGCTGTCACCACGAGGCTGGTCCAGTGCTCACCTCCATGAGATCCTCTTGACGTCCTCTCACTTCTGAGGAACTGCAGTCTGCGAAGCCAGGATTTGGTTCAGGTCTGGTTTAGAAATGACAGAAACCCCCCCCGAATCCCTGTGCATTGCATCATGCAGCCCTGAAATGATGGGAAACTCTCTCTAGCAGGTTGATGGATTGTTGTCCTCTTTCATGGCAGCTTCTCTCAAACCCAAGACAGCACTGCAAACCCGTGATGAATGAGCACACCATGTTGCTTTGGAGAGAAAGGAATTTCGACAACAATGGCACAGACTAATAATTGAATAGATTGCATGAGAGGAGGATTACTTCTTGTGAAAATTGGTCAGAAAGGGCATTAGGAAATAGTGTTAAATTATATAAATTAGAAAACAGTTGTGATCTGTGATTGCAATACCTGCTCTTCCTCAGCTGTCGGGAGACATCACCTCTCCTCCTGGAGCCTGCCCTCCTGCAGATCCACCATGAAAATGGAGGTTTACGAATGGTGGGGTGGAAAACAGAACTTCTCATTTATCTCATAATAGATATTGTGTGCAGTTTGTACAGGTGTTAAGAAAAAGAGTTAGTTGAATATCTGTGCGAGGCTAATTCATGGAGTCTATGCAATGAAAAATGTGGTGGTGTGTTTTCTGCTTATGAAAGAAGCATTTGTGTTTTCTCTACAGTGAAACCCTCTTGTTAACTGCTGTGGCATATTGCCTGGAAATGAAACCTTAAAAACTCCTGCTTAAAAATCAAATTAATTATTCAAACCCTAGAGCCTTTTAAGGAATTCTTATTCGAGGTTTAATGTCGGTCAAAGGAGCAGGCTAACCACAGGAGTATCAGGTATAATCATTTTTATCTGCCCTGATCCCCACACTTACCACAATAACAGGAGCCAAAAAAAAAAAAAAACCCAAAAAAACAAACCCAAACCAGCTTCACCTTTTAGCACAAGCTGAAAATACTCTTTAACTGACTCCGTGCTGCCCCTGCTGGGGTTATATATAGTGTAAGGCACGATTTTATGCCTCTAGAGGGAATTATCTGTCAGAGGCGTCAGCATAATGGAGCGTTTCAGAAGACAGGTCTTACAGCTGGGGGGACTGGAATATAATCATGACAAAATTCAGCCATCCATGTGATATGTTTGTTGTGTTTTCCCACGCTACTTGAAATGAGGATGAATGGTAATGTACTTGTTCTGATTTTTGCAAAAGACGCTTTATTGCTTTTGAGAAGTAAATAAAGAGGATGTTTTCTCCAAGAAACAGAATGGAAATAACCAGGCTGCCTCATGGCACCGTGCGCCTGCAGCAACCGTTTCTGGTAGTTTTTCACACTGCCCTTCGTGTTACAGGAATATTTGGACAGAAAATACAGAGGGATCTTTTTCAGCTTGCCGAGCCCATAGGAGAGGGCTGCAATCTATAGGGCCAAGGAATCCCATGGTGCGCCTGGAGGCATGGGGACAGTTCTGCTGGCTGGTTTCCATCAGCCACGTTGTGCAGGGACTGGCTGGGAACAGGACCACAGCTTTTTTCCTGTGTCACTGGCAAAATCCAATGTCATGGCAACTGCTTCAAAAGCCTTGAGAAAAATCATTTGGATATTAAGAGGTTTTTGATCCGCCTCCCTTGGTAACTTTGGAGAAATGAAGGTTTGAAACCCCGGAGTGAATTATTATAGCTGATCTGCCTCATCTTTCCCTTTTCCCGCCCCCTCACCTCCTCCCACCTCTGCTTAGTGCCCTTCCAGCCCAAATTCTCTTCAATAAGAGAACCAGACACGTTCTCGTTTTCCATCCCAAACCAGAAGTGGCAAGGATAATGTTTGTGAGATGATGATGAGTTTCTCTTTCATATCCAAAAGACTCATTTGGCCAGAAGGGCAGGAGTTCTCACTGGCACAAGCTGAACTCAGAAACCAAATTATTCTTCTTCTTTTTTTTTTTTTTTTTTTTTTTTTTGTTGGCAGCCTTTTATCATGTCTCTCCCCCAATCTCTCTTTGTCCCAGCTGAATGACTGGTGCTGTGCGACAGGTCCCCGTGCTCCACCCCACAGAAATTAAGAATTCCTGCACTAGAGACCCGCATATTCACTGCGCAGTAACAAACGCCACGGTAGCTGGTGTCATTTAGATAGATCCACACTGTCAGACTCCAGCAGCTGGAGAAGCATCACCTTTGTCCATACAGCAGAGATGTGAGAATGACAGGGAGGACAGGCTGGTCCCCAGAAAGAGGAGCACCATCTCACCGCAGGGCATGGTCCCTCCTGACCTGAGGGACCACAAATGGGAGAGTCACCTCCTGGAGACTACCCAGCTTCACCGCAGGGTTGCAGAGTGATGATTAAGCTTGCCCAAAACCTGCCATGGTTTGGTGCTCAGCCATCTGCCCCTGTGGCCACAGCGGCCTTTCGGCAGTGGGTGGCTGTGGTGGTTCTCCAGGACAGATATGGAGAAAATCACCAAGACATGCTCCAACGCTGTCCCGTTTCTTCTGCAGCAGTGCTCAGAGCTGGACAGACCATCGCTGCCCCGAGCACTGCAAAGCACCTGCTCAGATGGAGACTTTTTGCAAATATGCTCACCCTGTCCTGCTCAGCACTCCTGCCACTTTCTCCACGTGCTGCCTGGTCATGTCTGAAACCGTCAAGCAGCTTCATTCCTGCTCTGCCCTCCCTCTGTCCCACGTCTTCCAGGGAAGAACCTCCTTCCATGGAGGGGAGTGCTTCGTTTTGGGACAGTTCTGTTTGGGAAGTTTCTGTTTGCTTTATTAATTTTTGCTATGTGAACTATGGACCAGAATAGTTACATGGTTAGACATTAGCAAAACAGTGTCTACATGGATATTACTATGAAGCATCCTTCACGAAAATAATAGCTTTAGTTACTCCACACCAGTTGAGACAATACTTGGTTTTGGTTTCCAAATATGTTCTCATCGACAGCTTATTTACCTCCTTCTCACTTCAGGAAAATAAAAAGGGTTAGGCATTTATGCGTCTTGGTTTAAGATTTGTACACTCAGCACTTCTAACTTAATTCCACATAGCTAGAACTGGCTGTCCTTTTGTCCTTGACATGAAGTCTTCAGTGTTTGGCAACACTAGAGAGAAAGAACCACTTTCAGTGGGAAAGAAGGGCAACACAGTTTGTCCCAGATAATGAGCTGAAACGCAGGTATTGTCAGGAATGATCTGTACTTGAATCACTGCTGGATCATTTCCTGTTGGCACCTTGGGACTGTATTCCAGAAAAGTACTCCATGAACACTAGCCCTGGCCTTAGCTTTTTCTGTTTTGCCTCTTTGTTTTAGTTGCCCTACCCATAACATGGGGAAAATAAAATGCATATATCTTTAAAAGGCTATATGTGGATTCCACTGCTGATGTTTGAAAGGCGATGTGTGTGTCACCATGTGAGGGTGCTTTGCCATGGCCAAAAAGTAGCTCACCCTCTGCCTGTGGTGGTATGTGCTGAGCCTGTAGGACCTGCATCTCCTTCTCTCCACCCCTTTCCCAGCCCTCTCTCCCCAAAGTTTTGCCATGGAAGAACTTTCGTCTTCTGAAGCATACAAAGAAGGTCAAGGCACCGCTTTTGCACTAAAAGTTTTGGCAGGGATGTGTGCATTTTTCTTGGGGCGCAAAGATCTAAAGATGCACTCTATTTTACCCAAAATTCAGTGATGAAATCTAAGCAGTGTTTCCAGGGAGCTGCAGCTCTATCTTACCTTCAGATCTAGTTGGCAAGTGCAGAGCAACGCTTTCACCCTGGAGCCAACATTTACACTTGGGGCAAATAATTGACTTTATGCAATGTTTAACATTTTAAAAATTCACGGTTCTGATTTTAAAAGGAAGAAAAATCTAGTGAAAAGGGTTTTTTTCATTGTTGCTCTGACCAGCATTTCCTAAATGTTTGTGATCCTTGTGTTTGCTCCTGCAGCATTTACCCTTGTGCTGCCTCCAGGGTATAGCAGCTCGAGGTGCGGAAGGGAGTACCACCACCTTCCTGGGCTGTGTTGCTGGTTTGCATTTCACGGCCTCAGCCCCTGCAGCAGGTCCCAGGCGACTGTCATTGCTGCTGAGATTTCACACAGGCATTAGAAAAACAGACAGTTTCCTCTGCGTGTGGAACACTCAGGCAGGAGTGCGGTTCCCTGTACCTCCGCATCATCTGCCTAAGGACTTCATCCAAACAGAGGTAAGGGCATCTAAAGGGTCAATGCACTTCCATGTCAGCCTTACTTCATTGTTGATGCTTTTATTTTGGGTGGGTCATTTTCCACTCAGATTTGGTTCACAGTTGGCTTGCTTATCTATCATTGTGCATTCCTGCAGCTCTTTCACACTCTCCATCCATCCATCCATCCATCCAGACATCCATCCATCTGTCTGTCTATCCAGCCATCCAATCCATCCATCCATCCATCCATCCATCCATCCATCCATCCATCCATCCATCCATCCAGACCTCCAGACATCCAGACCTCCAGACATCCAGACATCCAGACATCCATTCCATCCATCCATCCATCCATCCATCCATCCATCCATCCAGCCAGCCAGCCAGCCAGCCAGCCAGCCAGCCCACCAGCCAGCCATTCCATCCATCCATCCACCCACCCATCCATCCATCCACCCATCCACCCATCCATCCATCCATCCATCCATCCATCCATCCATCCATCCATCCATCCAGACATCCATCCATCCAGACATCCATCCATCCATTCCATCCATCCATCCACTCACCCATCCATCTGTCTCTCTCTGCTGTGGTTTAACCCCACAGATGTTCAGTGAATGCCCCCCCTTCCTCCTTCCCCCAGTTTTTATTGATGAGCCCGATGTCATATAGTACGGAATACCCCTTTGGTCATCTGGGGCCCTGGTTGTGTCCCTTCCCAAGTGCTTGTGCACGCCCAGCCTGCTCGCTGGTGGGGCAGGGTGAGAAAGAGGAAAGGCCTTGATGCTGTGTAAGCACTGTTCAGAAATAAATAAACCATCAGTGTTTTCTCAACACTATTTTGGTCATAAATCCAAACCATGAAGGAAACTAACTCTATCCCAGCCAAAATCAGTGAATCCTCGAAGACCATCACCTCAACAACCAGGCAGCTATTGCCAGCACACCCCTTGGCTGCCTGTTTATCTATCCATCTACCTGCATACATCTTCATCATCTATCCTACATCTTCATCATCTGTCCCTAGTTATCCCAACCCCACTGTCTTTTCTCAGTGTTTTCCACAGCCCGGGTGCCTTTTGCTGCAACCCAGGGACACTGCAGGGATGCAACTTCTAATATTTGGAACAGGGAGTGGACATTTCTATAGAAAGCAACATCCAGTGTCAGAACAGCGCAATTCGGACAGGATTTAAATCCCTGAAGGCAAGCTTTAACAACTGTTTTTCCATGGAATCTTTCACAAAACAGGGATTATGCCCCATCTCTTGATGGGATGATGTTTTGCTCCTGTCTCCGAAGTGGCTGGTGCTGAGCACGCTTGGAGATGGCGAACCAGTTCCTCTGGTCCTCCCTGAGGGAGAGCCTGATGGATGGTGCTATGAAGCAGGACGGAGCAAGGATTACGCTCTGTCTACAGGCTCCGTGTTCATCCTTGTGGGCAGAAGCTGAGCATCCACTGGAGCAGAGTGCCCACCAACCCCCACTATGGCACAGCACCCGGCTGGGCTGTGGGAATTCATCCTCTCCCTGCAGACACAGTGCTTACGTGTCTTGAAAGGAAGAAAATAAAAGGAGGATGGGAGGAGCAGGAGAGGAATATTCCTTCTTCAGCCCCACTGTGGGGCAATCGAGGTGAACAGCTTCATGGAGGTGCACGGGGGGGCAGGACAACCATCCTCTGCAGCAGCCCCATGGATGGAGGACAGGACTTTTCCCAGTTTAACGAATATTTACCCAGGCCAGAACAGTCGATGATGCACCGAGTGAACAAAGCAATCATTTTATTTTTGTGGGACATGCAAAGCACATTTACAGATGATGGGGATGAGGTACGTGTTCAGGTCCTTACACCCAGATTCAAATAGTTAAATCTGTATTTTCATGTTGAAGATAATCGGAGGACTCTGGAAAGCTAATTTGACTTATCAAGCTAATTATTTAGCTGGCGAAGTAAAGAGCTGAGGCACAGATGTCTGGAGCTTTGTCTGAGAAGTGGGGCAGTTGGAAACAGACTAATTCCATTTTTCATGGCACACTAATGAGTTTAGCCACATGCCCTCCAATTAAACAATGCCATGTTCCCTGTTTACATAGACAGATGGAGCGTGAATTCCTTGAGTGCTGAGGGCTGGAAAAGTTTAACTTCTTCCACATCAGCCACTGCAGCCCCTGAAAAGAGGAGCAAAGTCAGGCAAAGAATTAACATGGGTTAAAGGAGCGTTTTATAACCTCTTTTTTTTTTTTTTTTTTAATCTACAATCCCAAAAGGTACCATCCCTGCATTCGAAGCTTAAGCCCTTTAAGCGTAGCTTTTCTTTCATGATTTGTATTTCACATAACACTGTATTTCCCTGAGGTATCTGGGCTGTGGGTTGGAAGCCTGTGGTTGACAGTTCTGTAGGAGAAATGAGAGCTGGCTTTGTGTACACATTGCTTAATTTTACCCTTAACTGTTAGCTATAATAACAACATTCCTGCTAAGAATTATAGTTGCTGTGTATGTTGCTAACACACATATCGACTGAAATACCTGTCACTTTGGATAGCTTGATGGGCTATCAGTAAGAACTATAGCAATGGCAACAATGATTAGAATAGTAAATAATCTCCGAAGTGAAGGGAAAAGATAATATTCTAAATTTGCCAATGCCTTACCAAATTTACACTTGCAGGAGTGACTGTGTCCCCTCAGGGGTCAGAGTGGGTGACAGATAAATGTCAGTAATTGCTTCTGTTTCTGCAGCTCCCAGGGACCCTTGTCAAGGAGCACAGTCCCACCGTGCCGGCTGCTGCGCAGACATGAAACAGGGAGAAAAGGGCAGCCTTTTACCCTTTCCCTTCTGCTGAAGGGAAGGTTTAGCGATAGCAAAGGGTGCAGGTGGAGGGCAGGAGGATGAGCAGGACCATATCTACTGAGAGACAAGCTGTGGTCCAAACTCAGCAGCCGGGTGAAGGGCAGTGGCGGTGGCGAACCTCATGAAGTTCAACCAGGCCAAGTGCAAGGGCCTGCACCTGGGTCACGGCAATCCCAGGCACAAATACAGGTTGGGCGGAGAATGGCTTGAGAGCAGCCCTGAGGAGAAGGGCTTGGGGGTGCTGGTGGACGAGAAGCTCAACATGAGCAGGCAACGCACACTTGCAGCCCAGAAAGCCAACCGCATCCTGGGCTGCATCAAAAGAAGCATGGCCAGCAGGTGGAGGGAGGTGATTCTGCCCCTCTGCTCTGCTCTGCTGAGACCCCCCCTGGAGTACTGCGTCCAGCTCTGGAGTCCTCAGCACAAGAAGGACATGGACTTGTTGGAATGGGTCCAGCGGAGGGCCATGAAGTTGATGAGAGGGCTGGAGCACCTCTGCTATGAGGACAGGCTGAGAGAGTTGGGGGGGTTCAGCCTGGAGAAGAGAAGGCTCCAAGGAGACCTTAGAGCAGCCTTCCAGTCCCTAAAGGGAGCCTACAGGAAGGATCGGGGGTGTAATGATAGGACACAGGGTAAGGGTTTCAAGCTGCAACAGGGTAGATTTAGATTGAATATCAGGAAGAAGTTCTTTATTGTGAGGGTGGTGAGGCACTAGAACAGGTTGCCCAGGGAAGTTGTCAATGCCCCATCCCTGGAGGGGTTCAAGGCCAGGTTGGATGGGGCTTGGAGCAACCTTGTCTGGTGGGAGGTGTCCCTGCCCATGGCCCAGGTCCCTTCCAACCTGAACCATTCTGTGATTCTATGGTTTGCAGAGCTGCAGACAGGACATCCTGCATGGGGTGAAAAGATGAAAATCTGAAAATCCAGGAAGCAAAGTGAGGGAGCTGGTTGGGCAGGCTGTCACCTGCAAGCGAGGACTGACAATGGGCTGGGCTCCCCAGTTCCAGAAGGACAGGGAACTGCTGGAGATGGTACAGCAAAGGGCTACCAAGATGAGGGGACTGTAACTCTTATGAAGAAAGGCTGAGGGACTTGGGTCTTTTAGTCTGGAAAAAAGACAGCTGAGGGGAGATCTTATCAATGCTTAGAAATACTTGAAGGGCAGGTATCAGGAGGACGGGGCCAGGCTCTTTTCAGTGGTGCCCAGCAACAGGACAAGAGGCAATGGGCAGAAACTTGAGCATAGGAAGTTCCATCTCAACATGAGGAGGAACTTCTTTCCTGTGAGGGTGGCAGAGCCCTGGCACAGGCTGCCCAGAGAGGTGGTGGAGTCTCCGTCCCTGGAGACATTCCAAACCCGCCTGGATGCGTTCCTGTGCAACCTGCTCTGTTCATTCAAGCTTTTTACACCTGCAGCCAGACTTGCTAAGGCTCTGAAGTGTCTAAGGACCTGGGCGTGTGGCAAAGTCCTCTTGTTCCAGCCAGGTGACATTTCCAGCAAGAACAAGGCATGTCCAAAAGCTGTGATTTGTGCTGCTGGAGCTGAAAGTCACCATACTTGAGACACTTGCCCAGGTTGCCCAGAGAGGTGGTGGAGGCCCCATCCCTGGAGACATTCAAGGCCAGGCTGGATGAGGCTCTGAGCAACCTGATCTAGTTAAAGATGTCCCTGCTGACTGCAGGGGGGTTGGACTAGATGACCTTTAAAGGTCCCTTCCAACCCAACTATGATTCCTCATGATCTCGTTCTGGCAGGAACTGTAGGTCCAGCTGACACAGTGCCATGGAGAAGGTGGGAACCCTTAACCCCACACCTCCACTGCTGTGCCCTCCTTGTCTAAAAAGAGGAGCCATTAGCTTAGGAACCCCAGGCAGTTACAGCTCCTGCATTGCTGACCAGGCATGTATAGAAGGCTGTAGATTCTGCAGCACTCCTTTACACAGCAAAGAAACTGCTGTGGGCATAGAAACAGGGTACGCTTCATCTGCTGCATAGAAAGAGTTTAAAGGTTCAGCATCCTCAGCAGCCAAATGGATGACAGGATGAGATAGAGAGATCTAAACTGTTATTCACTAGCTGCTCTACCATATGCAAAACCTCTTGGGTCTCCTGTGTCCTGCGTCAGTGTCTTCTTGGAGCGAGAAGTTTGTGCATCCCTCTGCGGGTCTGTTTGGTTTTTACACTGTAAATAATGGGGTTAAGCGCAGGGGGTACAAGGAGATGGATGCTGGCCATGAGGATGTGAATCAGAGGAGAAACACGTTTCCCAAACCTGTACATCGTGGACAAGCCAGTCATTGGGATATAATAAACTGAAACAGCACAGATATGAGAGACACAATTGTTCAGGGCCTTGAGATGCCCTTCCTTGGATGTGATGCTCAGCACAGTCTTAATGATCATGACATAGACAGGATGACAGACGGCAAGCCTTGTCCAAAGGTGGCCAGGACAACAAATAAGCCATACCTGCTGTTCACCTTGACATCTGCACAGGGCAGCTGGAGTAAGTTGGGGTGCATGCAGAAGGAGTGTGCCAGCATGTGGGACCTGCAGAATGACAGCTTCTTCAGTATTGGCAAGAGGAGCAAGAGGCTAATGCTCCTTCACCATGAGCCCCAGCCCAGTGACACCTATCCTGGGGTTGGT
This sequence comes from Fratercula arctica, assembly GCA_947846985.1. Taxonomy (NCBI): domain Eukaryota; kingdom Metazoa; phylum Chordata; class Aves; order Charadriiformes; family Alcidae; genus Fratercula; species Fratercula arctica. The sequence continues at coordinate 493,445 of CANTUZ010000001.1, forward strand.
CAGGACAGATGCACACTGCAGGGGGTTGTAGATGGCCACAAAGCAGTCAAAGGCCATGGCCCACAGCACCCCAGAATCCAGGATGGAGAAGCAGTGAATAGAGAACATCTGGGCAAGGCAGGCGTCAAATCTATCATGCCATAAGGGAAAGTTTTCTTCATGTCTCTCTCACTGCAGTGATGTAGATCCAGAATTCTGAGTTTGCTGAGACAGCAAGAGGATGATTTACCTTTGTGATCAGTTCTTGGCATGGAGAACTACAGCTCCCAAAAGTTGGAAAACTTATGGAGTTGGAGAGACACAGCACCTAGTTGATGGTTGAATTATGACCTTCTCTATGCCAGGACACAGAGAGCTGTTTAGGAGATTGACAGACGTGATACCGTATTGACTGTGTTGCACCAGAGAGCAAAAGGTCTTAAGAGGTGGCATCTGGACAAAGGGTGAAAGCAGACTTGTATCTCACGCACAAAGCCTATCTCAGGACTTGGGCGTTACGGAGGGAGCTCACTGGTCCTTGCTCTGGCTTTTCCTCGTCCTTCTGTAGAAAAGCAAGAGAAGGAGCACCAGGCAGGCACCTAGATGTGCTCTGACATTGCCAGGTGACACCCACACCCCCCACACCCCCAACCCGGACTGTGGTTTCTAGTGCTTTATGAATGAGATTCCCATAGCCCTGCTGTGTGGATGTCACAGAGACCTCTTCTCTGCTGGCTGTGAGCTTCATCCTCATTTTAGATATCCCTTTTTCTTTTTCTTTTTCTTTTTCTTTTTCTTTTTCTTTTTCTTTTTCTTTTTCTTTTTCTTTTTCTTTTTCTTTTTCTTTTTCTTTTTCTTTTTCTTTTTCTTTTTCTTTTTCTTTTTCTTTTTGTTTTTCTTTTTCCTTTTCTTTTTCTTTTTCCTTTTCTTTTTCTTTTTCCTTTTCTTTTTTTTTCTCTTTTTCTTTTTCTTTTCTTTTTCCTTTTTTTCTTTTTCTTTTATTTCTGTTTCTTTTTCTTTTTTAAATTCTTTGCCCCTCCATTTTCTTTCTTTCTGTGAATGAGTATCAGACTTGATGATCTTTCTTTTTCCTAAAAATAGCCTTAGCAGCAAAGACCTGACATAAGTGCCTTTGCACCAAGTGGTTTCTGCATCTTTGAGAGCTGTGCACAGCTGAGAACCCAGACAGTGCAGCAGCGTTTTGCAGGATCCAGCCAACAAGCACTCACCGTCGTGCTGCCAAAAAGCAGCACTGTGAACATCTGCTAGCCCAAGAGCGAAAGATTTTGGACTTGGATGTTCTCATATGTACAAGTGCAAGTGCTGGTTTCCAGTAGAAATGAAGTAAACAATAACCAAATCACCCTCTCACAGGGAGGAGAGCTCTGGCAACTCCCTGTGGTTTGCGGGAACCACTTCTGCATCCTACTCGCGCACCTTCCCAAGCTGTAACACAGGCAAGGGTTGTCATTCCTTGCAACTCACTGTCCCCTCACCTGGGTGCAGGTGACTGCTGTGTAGGTATCAGCATCTCAGACGGTTGTCTGGACCCCGCCAGTCACGCTGGGAAACAGGCACCGCCAGAAGGCAGGTTGTCTCACCCTGGTGTCTACCCAGGTCGGATGAATGGTGTGTACAGCCCTCATTGACAGGAACTGGGTCTGAGGGTAACAAACTCCTCATTAAGTGTTCAAGGCCAGGCTGGACAGGGCTTGGAGCAGCCTGGTCTAGTGGGAGGTGTCCCTGCCCAGGGCAGGGGGGTTGGAACTAGATGATCTTTAAGGTCCCTTCCAACCCGAACCATTCTGTGATTCTGTGATTACATGCGTATCCTCCTTCTAAAACTAATAATCACTTTAACACTAATACTACAGTACTACTGACAAAGTTATCTGAAATTGTCTAACATCTGACACGTGGAAGGCAGCCCTGAAAAAGCAGATGACTTTGCCTTACATATAGAGCAATATCCAAATATGAGCTGCCTGAACATCTTGCCTCCAGGCTGCCAGTGAACACATCCTTGTATCGCCGCTCCACAAAATCCCCCAGGACCCCCAGGCTCACTGGGGACTTTTCTCTTTATTTTTTTTTTTTGATCGATCCACTATCTCAAAGGAGATGGTACAAACGTCCTGATGCTGGTATCAATTCGGGGGGCTACTGTGAAAGTGCCTTAGGTCAGCACCAGGAGCTAAGTAGGACTAGAAACTAGGTGTGAAGTCAAAGCAGGTCTTGAATGTGGTGTTGGCTTCTGGCTCTGCAGCGGCGAGAAGGAGAGATGTGAACCTAATGAGAAGAGAGAGCGATGGTGGCAAGATCTCCCTTTCCTGGCAGCTGTGGCCTCAGGCACCACTGTCAGGACATGACACTCCTCAAATCACTGGGCTACCCATCAAAACATTCAGGTTTGGCCTTTTTCAGCAATGGGACCATTTGTTGCCTTTGGGTTTTAAAGCACCACCCCAAAGTTGTACACCTGTCCCATGAAAGTGTGCTTGTGTCCCTGGTCTGGGTACAGACCTCCTCGGCTTTCCTACCGCTTTCTCCAGGCAGATCACACGCAGTGTTAGCATTGACTGGAGGGTACTGCTGACCCCCCCACCACCACAGCAACCATCCCCATCCATACTGTGCAGTGATCCAGATGTCACAGCCAGCCTTATTTAGTTACAGAGAAGAGAATCCTCGAGTAGGAGCCCAAGCTGTTGGTGCTGAGTATCTGATATGTGGTGGTGATGGCTTGTATGCACACATCCCACAGGTCACAAGGAGCTATATGAGTCAGCCAGTCACCTTTACACATATCTGACCAGCAGCGATCCCCTGCTATCATTTCTTGCCTAAAAAAGCCATTTCAGAAGACATCTCCCATTGCCACTGGAGGAGACAGTGTGGTGGGGTGGATGGACATTGGTCATGAGGGCAGCTCCCATGTTGTTAATGAAAATAAAACCAACATTTTTTGTGGACTTTGCAGAAAAATGAGGGTTCTACCTCACCAGAGCATCACTCCACAAGATATGGTGCAGCCCTGCTTTAGGAGCAGTGGTGGTGGAAGTGGGTGCTCTGAGGCCGGCTCTTTGACAAATTGGAATTGTATCTCTCCTCCTTTGGCTTCCCCTGCCTCTTGTCTGTGGTCCGTGAAAAGATGCTTGTCTCTTATCTGAAGAAAAAGGATGAATTGAGTTGAAATTTAAGTATTCTACTGAAATGGTGCCAAAAATACTCATTTCCCATTTTGTCTGCAGCCTAACATCTGCCTCGCTTCAGCAGAAATGCATGTTCTTTTCCTGGCCCCCTCCCACCCTGCCTCCTGCTTCCCCGCTGGTATCCAGCTCACGGAGAGATAGCAGAGCCCGGAGCCTCCCCGTGGGCGGCCACGATAGTCAGGACTGCTGAGGAAGATAGAGAGCTCCAAGAAATGCCAGGCCAGGTTAGAGATCCCCTCTCCATCCATTAGTGCTCTTCAGTTTGCACTAAACATAGACCGAAGGTCCGTAGCGTGTTTGAGTTTCATAACTCGAACTTGGGTCGTCTGAGCTTCATCTCATTCTGCTTCCTACCTTTTTCAGACATAGAGCAGTGATTCTGTAAAACGTCTGCCTGTTTATTGGGATAGTTGGCTTATATTAGCATAGTGCAATCCTGTTAGCAACGATCTCCCTGTGCTAGGTCACTCCAAATAATTGCATCAGTGAGGACTTCTGATGTTTTTGAAAGGGTTTATGTTTACATAGAACTTTTGGAATTGCTAGCATAGGATTATTATGTGTTTTGCCTTCTTTACAAAAAGAAAAAAAAAGGATAATGCTTAAAATTGAATTCTACCCATTTCCTTCTACAAGGACAGTCACCATTCCCATCCGAGCACCTTCCCATCACACAGTCCAGGGACACTCTTCATATAATGACAGCTGCTGCAGGAAGATCTTTTGGGGGTACTCAGCCTTACAGTGTAAATATTTTAATAATGAGGGGATAGTTTTTTTAATAGTGAAAGAATTTTAACAGTGAGGAATCAAACTTCTGGGAGGGGTGACCTGTCCATCTCCCACTGGTGGTAGAAGCCAGACTGAATGTCTTTATGCCAGGTTTCATCACACAATGGATGAAACGTCCTGGACAGAAGAGACAATACAGTGACTTCTGCAAGAATGCATTGCTTAAACTCCAGGCATTGAGGAAGGGTTCCTCCCTGAACAAATAGCCACAGCATTAACTCTCATTAAATTTACCAGCATTATCAGTAAATTATGAGCACAGTTTGAGGCACATACATATGGGTCAGTTTCCCTTCCGCTGGAAGAGGAGGACCACCCTGTCCCGGAGTTTCTTGGTTCTCACCCCATAAACAATGGGGTTTAACACGGGGGGCACCAGCAGGTAGAGATTGGCCACCATTATATGGACTGGGGGAGGGATGCTCTGCCCAAACCGGTGGGTGAGGAATGTGAAGAGGGCAGGGACATAAAAGGCAAGAATGATACAGACATGGGATGCACAAGTACTGAAGGCCTTGAGTCGTGCCTCTGCGGATGACAGCCTTATTACCACCCGCAGGATCATGGTGTAGGACACAGATATCAGGATCATGTCAGACCCTATCACTATGAAAGCCACGAAGAGGCCGTAAATGACATTGACTCTGGTGTCCCCGCATACCAGCTTCACCACGGCCATGTGCTCGCAGTAGGACTGGGAGATGACGTGATGGTCGCAAAAGGGCATCCTGTGGAGGAGGAAGCAGACGGGACTCACCAGGAGGACCCCACGCACCAGCACCAGGCTCTCAAGGGCCACCACCACTGGCACAGAGAGAATGCTGGAGTGCCGCAGTGGGTGGCAAATAGCGATATAGCGATCCAAGGCCATGACCATGAGCACGCCTGACTCCACCGATGAGAAGGTGTGGATGAAGAACAACTGAGCAAGGCAGCAGAGAAACCCAATCTCCCTGGAGCCCAGCCAGAAGATGCCAAGCATTTTGGGTAGTGTGGATGTTGATAGAACCAGGTCAGTGAAGGCCAGCATGGCCAGGAAGAGGTACATGGGCTCATGCAGGCTTGGCTCTGTCATTATGATGAGGAGAAGGGTGATGTTCCCCAGCACAGCAATGGCACACATGATGCAGAAGGGGAAGGCAATCCAGAACTGCTCTTTCTCCAGCCCAGGGATGCCAATGAGTAGGAAATAGGGAGGGTGGGAGAAGGCAGTAGAGTTCAGAGACATGAAACCCTTCTTGACTATTGCCTACACTGAAGACTCTTGTGTCCTGTAAAAAGAAGCATCAGACACCCTCGACCTGATCTGTTCAGTGGCAAACAGAGACTGGCATGAGGTACAGTCTAGAAGCTCAAATTCCCCACACATCCATCCATCCCAGTGGCAGCTGCTTGCACCGGTTCAGGAGAGCACTTTTGAAGCAAGTGTCCTGCCTGTTTCCACTGCAAGTGCTCTGTCCCACCTGGTGGAGCGGTCCTGGAGCAGGCAGACCTAATTCCTCCTGGATCAAACTGAACGGGAAGACTGCCCGAGGTGCACACCTGATACTTCTCCAGTGTCCAAAGGGTGTCCAGCCTAGGAGACCAGATGAAAGCTGGCCTAAAGTAAACGTTCTTGAAATGTGCACAGTGGGGATGTGAGGTCATTAGCACCAGCCCTATAGCTCTCCTGCTTGCCAGTGTAAATGGAGGCAACAAGTGCTTGCCTCAGTTAAGAAACATCTAATTTCAGGGCAAAAAACTGATCCAGCGCCACAGTATTTGACACAGACCCCGCCCCCCCCCCCCCCCCCCGCCAAATGCAGTGTTCCAGTGATGTCCGTTCTCCCCGCAAAAAAGGCTGCAGCTCGCTCGAGCCCCTGCACGTTGCTCAACTCGTGTTTTTTTTCCCTAATACCTGGGGAAAAGGATTCTTTGAAGAGCCCTGCAGCACAGATTAGGCCAATGTTCCTGACCTGATAAGACCCTTCAGAAACCTTCCTGCGGCCGACTGCACTTGTGCTGGGGAGCTGCAGGGAGCAGAGGGACAGAGGAGATGATAGCAGCTTCCCAGGAGGGAGCTGGGCTTTTCCTCCCTCAGGTCCTGGTGCCGAGCTGTCTCCGGCAGCGGGCTCCGCTCCCCCTCCATCCGGAGCCAGTTTTCACACCACAACCACCACATCCCAGCCCAGCACGGCCACCAGTCACCAGCTGGAGCTGGGCTGTCGGGGATGTGCTTGAAAGCATACAAATACGTATGGCTCAGGGTCACCTGCACTCTAGGAGAGATTTCCTGGTTGCTTTTTTTTTCCCATGTGGCAGTAAACATCCTAGCAATGGCAATTCCTGATATTTTTCTTTCGTCCTTCCTCCCAGCTGCCTCCATTGGTGCTGCTTTGCCTAAAACTTCATTCTTCCATGGAGAACACCAGGATAGGGAATGCAATTCCCAGGCCAAGGCAGTGTGAGACACAGGACCATGCCTGCAAGGTCCGCTGACTGGGGACTGTTCAATGCTTTCTGCTGCTGCCCAGGAGGAGTCATGGCATAAAAGACCTTATTGCAGAGCAGCAAACTGCTGCCCAAACCCTAAATACTCACCTGCCTCCTGCAGGTTTCCACGCAGGGACTCTGCACTGCAGAGACCAGGAGATATTTATCTGTCTGACGGATAAATCCCAGCAGGGTGCTCTGCAGTTCTCCTGCTACTTAACATATAATTAGAGAGAGAGAGAGAAACAGTTTTTAACCCCCTCAATGCTGACAGTCTCATAGACACAGCTGCCTTTTGCCCATGTTTGTATCTGTTTTCTTGCAGCGTGTTTATTTGGAGGAGACTTAAGAGCGATGAGGTAGCTCAAGATTAAATCACAGGACAGAATTCAGACTAGAAATTTTTTACAATGAGGGTGGTGAGACCCTGGCCCAGGTTGCCCAGAGAGGTGGCCAGTGCCCCATCCCTGGAGGTGTTCAAGGCCAGGTTGGACAGGGCTTTGAGCAACCTGATCTAGTTGAAGATGTCCCCGCTCATGGCAGGGAGTTGGACTAGATGGCCTTTAAAGGTCCCTTCCAACACAAACCACTCCATGATTCCATGATTCCATGATTCCGTGATTCTGTGACTGGGTTTGTAACTAAAACTACAGCAGCATAAGTTATGAAGTACTTGCCAAACAACAGCAATCTGTCCTTTCTCAGCTACGCTTCATCCATAGCTCTAACACAGGGTTAGAGAAGGAAATCAGTAACATAATCCCCGTTACATAGATGGAGAATGGTGAAATAACAAGAGGCAGATTTGAGAGCCCTCTGCATGTTTGTTAAGTAACTCTCAGTGCTGTGTGGCACACTGCACCTCCCTGTGCTGTTTTTGTGGAGGTCACGCAATACTGCATTCTCTGCCGAAACTTTGGCAATGCCAATTTCAATTAGAAAGCACGTCATGCAAATAAATCCCCCTTCCATTACTGGGGAACCATCTCAAACCCCAAGGCAGCCTACTGAGAGAGTCTGGGACAGCAGGAATGCCAGAGCGTGCAAAGATGTTGGGTCCCCAGGTCCAGTCTCAGGAATACTTGGAGAGGAGGAGAGGAGAGGAGAGGAGAGGAGAGGAGAGGAGAGGAGAGGAGAGGAGAGGAGAGGAGAGGAGAGGAGAGGAGAGGAGAGGAGAATACTTGAAGATCCTCCAGGAGATCTCCAACAACTGCTCCAGCTCCATGCAACTCCTCATTGTCTCCATTGCCACCTTGAGGCCTGTGTGACTCCCTGTCCTCCACAACCACTGTTGTGCAAACACACCTCCATCTTGTCCTTCCCTCCCTCCCTCTCTTTGTCCCATCCATTCTCTTTTCAGTCCCTTTTGCAACTGAACCAGGCTCTTTCCTCGCCTTCCTGGAGCCAGCTGGGCCCCAGCTAAGTTGGTCCATCCCCACCTCTGGCTCTTGGCCCTGCTCATGGAGGAGATGTGGGTTCAGATGCCCTGTGCTCTGGTTGAGGCTTTCCTTCTGCTGCTGGGGCCTTAGCAGTGGACATTTCAGATGGAAAGCGGTTGCCATAGTCATCAGCAAAGACACACTTTGAGGAAGAAGGCACATTCCCTCTCTTCCCCAGCAAAGCAACGCTCTGTAACTAAAGTTTGGAAAACAAGATGGAAAGCGAGAATCCCACACAGTTTTCATTCATACCCAGGAGAAATTCATCTTGCCTCCCTGCTCTGAGGCTCTGTTAACTGTCTTTCTGATAAATAGATGGCTAGGAAATACAATACAGCATTTTCAGGATGATTCATTCATTTTTCTTTATTAATTTTTCTTTCCACACAAAAGGAAAAAAAAAAAAGGAACATATGGAGAATGAGCAGGAGGTTTCTCAATGCCACAGGCATCTGAAAAGGATTTAGAGCCATAGCACACCTCTCAAAAATTCATTCACACTTCCTAAATCACATCAGGCAGGTACAGATGGTTTTCATTTTTGTAAAATTTGTAACCCTTCTGAGGTCTAATGAAACAGACTATGACCAAAATGACAGGGGGCAAAATTGCCTTTAGGTCCCAGATGGCAACTACTTGTAACTCACTTATATGAAAGTATTTATTTTGAAATAAAATGTGCTTTAATTTAGCAGAAAAGGCTATAACAAGATGTGTTTCATGGAGACTGAAACTATACAAGCACAGACTACAAAAAGGGCACCCATTTTACTGTGCCAGTGTTAACTGGCAATTGGAAGAAACTGCACCAAACTCCCCCAAATATTGCTGCCATTTGAAGGCCTTGATGCAAGACAGCGTGTATCTTTGGTAAGGTACCTCTTACCACACCTAGAAGTTATGGACGAGAGGCAAGAACCCCTGAGTGCAGCACTTAGACCTATCTCCCTGATAGAACTGCCTGCTTTCCACATATTTCCCTGTTTTCCTCAAATAATTTATTTCTTTTTCACAGCTAAACGTGCTTATATTACGCCAGCGTGTAAGGGGGCAACAGGAGCACATGTCAAGCAAAGGAAGGTTGCTCAGAGAGGTTGTGCTGCCTCCATCCTTGAAGGTTTTTAGGACTCAACTGGACAAAACCCTGAGCAAACTGGCCTAACACTAAATGAAACTTCTCCCTGCAAATCTTAGACCATCAAGCATCCTTCCACTTGCATGGTATGAATCAGTGCAGATTTACATGCTCTATAATTTTTGTTTTTCTCTTTCCTCCTTCTCTAGCAGTTCTTCCTGATATTTGTTGGTTTGGTTTCTGGGCTGACCTTTCCGGAGAGTGATCTGCCATGCCCCCAAAGGACTATCCCACAGTCTACTCAACACTTGCTAAACCACATCCAGGTACTGCATCTGGTTTTGGTCCCCAGGGTAAAAAAGACATCAACAAAGTGGAGTGAGTTCAGCTGATGGCTCCCAGGGTGGCTGCGGTGGGAGCAATGCTCCATGAGGAGAGGCTCAGGAAAATGGGCTTGTTCAGCCTGGAAAACAAAAGATTTCAGGAAGACCCAAGAACAGAATAGCAGCCTTCCTCTACCCTTATTAAGAAGATGAAGCCAAGCTCCTCACAATGTGGCATGCAGGAGGATGAGAGAAAGCAAGCATAAGTTGAAACAAGAGATGTTCAAACTGAATATAATGAGAAGCTTTTTCACAGTATGGACAACCGAGCACTGTAATAGAGACCCAAAGAGGTTGTGCAACATCCATCCTTGGAAGCTTTCAACATTGAAATGGATAAAGCCCTGACCAACCTTGCCTGACCCTAGAGCTGCCCCTGCTTTGAGCAGGAGGTTGGATTAGAGATGTCCTGAGGTGACTTCCAACCTGAATTACCTTGTGGTTATCATCTAGTGATGGAGACATCAGTGTTCAAGAGCACTTGAGCCTCCTGATGGAGTGTAGATCAGTCTTCTTAATAGTACCTGGTGCCGCTCTAGTGTTCTGTGAAGGGTCCTGATGTGCAAGGTTTTGTGCACTAGTGATTTGTGTTCTGTTACTCCTTGTGTAGTGAAAGCCAGTGTGTCTGAATCAGAGATCATGCAACCCTGGCACCTCTCACTGGAGGAATCCCAGGGGCTGTTGAAATGGGAACAACAAACACATCCCTATGTGTGGCAATGCAGCCACTTCAAGGATGAAGACCACAATTCATAATAACCAACAACAAGGTAAGAGTTTAAACTGAGAGGAAAAAGAGAGATGGCTTGTTTCTTACTATTTTTAAAGAAACAAATTTATTTTTAAAAAGGCAAAGAATATTAGGAAAAAACCTAGAAGTGAGCACTCTTCAAATCTGTATGTTTCTTGGTAAAATCCTACTGTACAACATTCTTTCCCAGAATCTCTAACCTTTTTTCCAAAGTATGAAGTGGTGTCTCCATGCTTAGAGCCGTTCAAAAGCTGCCTGGCCACAGTCCTGGGCAACCAGCTCTAGGTGGCCCTGCTGGAGCTGGAGGGCAGGACAAGAGGACCTTCAGAGGTGCCTCCAACCTCAACAATTTTGTGGTTCTGTGATGGTGTGAAAACAAATGCACTTTGCTTTCAGACCTTCTTCATTGGCCCTAAGGCTTTTGTCTTCCATCATATTAAAAGAGTTTTGAGTAGTGTCCCACTGGTAGAAGAGTAGTGAGAATGAAGACAGGAAAGGCTGTCAGGTACTCTGCTTTATGGGGAGTACCTAGGAAGTATGAAAAAAGCTTGCAAACTGAAGATCTTGAACCTAATCCGTAACATTTTAGGAATTCCAAGCATGTGTGAAGTCAAAGGTATGAAACACATTTGATTTAGAAAGACCACTTCTTTCAGCTTGGAAGTATCGCATTTATAATTTGGTTATTTTTTCTCTTGAGAGGTTGTAATATTACTGAATATAATTATTAATTGAAATTATCTGTACAATTTTACCACTAACCCTGGATCTGAAATTTTTCCAGAGCATCCGCTACAAGGAGATTGAGCTGTCTTGACTGGACACCCAATAGGTCAGAACAAGACCACAGAGGTGGAGGATGTCTTCTGAAGTGCAGTTCTGCATCTATAATGTCACTTGCTGTAATTATTTTACTTAGAGGTTGTTGCTACAGCCAAAGTTTCTGACAAAACTTTTGCAAACATGCTTCTGGAAAGTGAACGTGCCACAAGCGGAAACCGTGAATTAACCAAATAATTCAAAAAACCGCTGTAGCATTCACTCTGCTCTGCCATTGTTACGGGCAAGATGGGAACAAAGAAGTGCAATGTCAAAGCATCTTTATTAGTTTGCTGAGCCATTTTTCCTTCCCATTGCGCTAACTGCTGGATCAGGGCTGGATTTGGATCGTTGTAGTAGATGCACTCCAAGTCTGGTGAGGATAAAACACTCTGGGAAGGAGTTTACAATTGTTATTTACTTTTTGCCTTGTGGTAGCACCTCAGAGTCTCCTACCATGTGCCGGGTGCCACACAAACAGAGGACAGTCCTACACCAAAGAATCTAAGTGTAAAACAAGGTGAGCTGGTGTGAGAATACAGGAGACAGCAGCCAAGAACAGCTCACTGGAGAGTTCTGTTGTTGTATATGTGAATTAAATTCAGGATCCTCTTCTGTATCTGCTTCGTCCTCACCCCATAGATGATGGGGTTGAGCACAGCGGGCACCAGGATGTAGATGTTCCCCATGGTGATATGCACCAGTGGAGCCAGGTCCTTCCCAAACCTGTGCACCACAGACAGCCCAATCAGGGGCACGTAGAAGGCCAGGACCACGCAGATATGGGCAACGCAGGTGCTGAACGCCTTGAGCCTCTCCTTCCATGACGCCAGCCGCAAGACAGCCTTGAGGATCAGGATGTAAGAGAGGCAGATGAGGACGGCGTCCAGCCCCATGACCAGCAGGATGGCGGTGAGGCCATACACCACGCTGGGGGTGGTGTTGGCGCAGGCCAGGTTCATCACATCCTGGTGCAGGCAGAAGGAGTGTGACAGCAGCCGGGAGCTGCAGAAGGGAAGGGGCAGGAGGAGCAAAGGCAAAGGCAAGAAGAAGAGGACTCCCCTGGCCATGGCTGCCAGCCCTATTTTCGCCGTCGCAGCATTGGTGAGGATGGCAGCGTGTCTCAGCGGGTGGCAGATGGCCACATACCGGTCCACGGCCATGGCCAGGAGGACAGTGGACTCAATGGCTGAGAGGGTGTGGATGAGGAACATCTGGACAAGGCAGGTGCTGAAGCTGATCTCCCTGGTGTTGAACCAGTAGAAGGAGAGGACGCGTGGCACCGTGGATGTGGACAAGGCCAGGTCGATGGCAGCCAGCATGCAGAGGAAGAAGTACATGGGAGCGTGCAGGCTGGGCTCCGTCTTGACGATGAACAGCACCGCGCAGTTGCCTGTGACTGCCACGATGTACATGGAGCACAGAAAGATCGCCACCCAGAAATGGGCAGCCTCCAGCCCCGGGATGCTGGCCAAGATGAAGGAGGATGGACTGAGGTCAGAGCTGTTGGGGGAAGGCATGGCATGTGGGGTGAAGAGCAGTCATGCTATGCCATGGCACATCCCCTGCTGCAAGGGAAAGAGAAACAGCAGCTTTATAAATCCTTTCCCATGACTGTGAGTCCCATGGGGCTGTGCCTGTGAAATGCAGGGGAATCTTATAGTTGCTGTACCCATACCATGAGCTCCTCTCTTGTTTCTTTAGCCCATCATGGATATATACAACAACATACATGGCCACAAAATGGTGGCATTTGAACTTGAACAAGAATTGCTTGAATTTTCTTAAATGCAGAACACTATAAAATTGACATTTTAAACTATAAACCCAGCAGATGAACTTGTTTTCTTTTATTTTTAAAGGCAAAAAAAAAACCCCAAACCAACAAATAACAAAACACAACCAATTTTTAGTGCTTCCTGTGAAACTTCAGTTCTGCTTGAGTTATTCCATATGTGCTGGGCTGCTGTCAGAAATGTACTGTGTGAAACTGTCTGTGCTGCCTCCCGTGGTCCGCCACTCCCAAGTACTGCAGACATGCATGTTTATGTGTTTGCACACACAAATAGGATTTTCATCCTTTCTGCCTGAAAACATGTATGGAAATATCGGAATATCTGTAGAGAAAAAATTAATCTGATGGTTATTCACCTTATTCTGTGTCTGTAAAGCTTCTGGGAGGGCTGTGATCCAAGGAGAATAGCCAAGAAGACAAGCCTTTACTTTCAGTGCCTTTCTATCCTCAGGAATACGATTTTTTTTAAAACATTGAGATTTTAAAAAGTGCTGAGATGGAGCACCAAAGGCAGTGTTGGAGCCCCAGTGCTGCCCAGCCCAGCCTGGCGTGGGAGGGCTGGGGACAGATGTGTATGGGCAGCATGAGACCAAGCCAATCATAGAATCACAGAATCATAGAATCACAGAATCATTTAGGTTGGAAAAGACCCTTGGAATCACTGAATCCAACCATCAACTCCACTCTACAAAGTTCTCCCTTACACCGTATCCCCTAACACCACATCTAAACGAGTCTTAAACACATTCAGGGATGGTGACTCCACCACCTCCCTGGGCAGCCTATTCCAGTGTCTGTCCACTCTTTCTGTGAAGAATTTTTTCCTAATGTCCAGCCTAAACCTACCCTGCTGCAGCTTTAACCCATTCCCTCTTGTTCTATCACTAATTACCTGTGAGAAGAGACCAGCACCAACCTCTCTACAATGTCCTTTCAAGTAGTTGTAGACAGTGATGAGGTCTCCCCTCAGCCTCCTCTTCCTCAAACTAAACAGTCCCAGCTCCTTCAGTTGCTCCTCATAAGATTTATTCTCCAGGCCCTTCACCAGCTTCATTACCCTCCTCTGCACTCACTCCAGCACCTCAATATCTCTCTCATATTGAGGTGCCCAGAACTGGACACAATACTCAAGGTGTGGCCTCACCAGTGCTGAGTACAGGGGGACAATCACCTTCCTACTTCTGCTGGTCCCACTATTTCTAATACAAGCCGGGATGCCATTGGCTTTCTTGGCCACGTGGCCATCACTGCTGTCCGCAACATTACTGAGCTTTCCAATTATGGATTATTTCTTTCATGCTCTATCCGTGTAAAACAAGGATGCAAGATGTTTTTATGACAAGCTGTGCAGGGTATTAATACAACTATTTTAAACCTAACACTTGGTTGTGAAAATCTGGGTTTTTTTTAATGCGCGTCTGTGGTGAAGCCGTTATCCTGAAATAGCAATCATGATTTATTTCCCTGATGTGGGGTTTTTCCATTTGGAATCTATAGCAAGAAAGACTCATACTCTAGCTTTTTAAACTCAATTTACAAACAGCGTAGGTGGAATGCCTACTGTCAAGTTGCCTAAAAGCTATTCTGGAATTCTCAGCAAACCACTCACGTTAAGATGCAAGCTGAATGAACAAAGCGCTTCAGTAATTGCCAACAAGTATTTGAGTCAACTTACCTGCCAGCCCCTGAAGTGTAATTACAGCGTGAGTCTCATTGTAAAATATCTGCCATCCTATCCATTCCTTTTGAGAGAACGGGACTGTGAGAGACAAACACACAAAGTAAATAATCCCTGGATGTTTCAGTTCATCTTTAGTTCTTTGACATCGATAAATGCACCGATGTTTTCAGAAGTGACTAATGATTTTGGATTGCTAGAGGGATGAAGACCAGGTACTGCAAGGAGCTCGCTTTCTGTAGAGATGAAAACTGGATCTGTGTCTTTAAAAACACCAGTAAATACAAATTTATTTTCCTAGGGTGATCCTCCCACCAGCAAGCCCCAGTAATTGCATTTAACAAGAGGTAAATACATTCAGACAGTAAAACCTCCCAAGCCAGAGGACCGCTAGCAGCAGGCACAGCAGCTGATCCCAGTAAATGCTCATAAACATTGACCAGACTCGTCCCATGGAGCCAAAATTGGTCTGAGACCAACTTCCCAGGATGGAGCAGGCAATGGGAGTCTTCACCGTCTGAATCCCTCTCTCCACTGCTCCCTCCTGTGGTGCGGCAGTGAGAGGGGAATACACATACCCCCTCAAAAGTCCCTCTGAGACATTTTGAATACGTGGCCATTTTCCATACCATCTCACCAGAAAAAAAAAAAAAAAGTATACATCAAGACAAAATATTTTTTCAGAGGGAAAAGAGAAAATAAAAATTAAAAACACAAGACATCACTCAAATTCAAAGCATTTTTGAACCAAAATTAAAATTCATCTTACCTGGTGGTTTTATCAAATGTGGGGGTTTTTTTGGTGTTTTTTTTTTCCTGGCTGTTTGTCATCACTTGTAAGCAGAAAAGCTGTACCTGCTTGTAGCTCTGCTGCTATTTTATAAATATGTCCAGGTCCTGGCTAAGCCTGTCACGCTGGGCAGACACTTGCTGTATTTGGAGTCATACAAGTTATGCTGGTACTAAAAGGAGCAAGACATGGCTGGAGCCTCATCCCACCGTCAGCCATACCGTTAACCCATTCCTCACCTCCAGGGACATCCCTGGCTGCTGCCCGCTGTCCCTGCCCCAGGTGTGAATGAGGGGGTAGGATCAGCCAGAGAATAATGTCCACTGGGCTGTGGAGTAAAGCCAACCTGGTTACAGAAGGAAGAAAGGATAGAACGGGGATGTGGTCAAGAAGTTGTCCTTATACCTCTTTTAATACAGCGTGGACAAAGCCACAGAGAGCAGCAGGGACTGCAGCCTGGCTCAACATGAATGAGGTAATGTGAGAGTTTGAGGGCAGGGGAGATGCTCAGCACAGGGCTCAGAGAGGGCTCAGGATGGGAGGACTGGCAGTGTGAACCAAATGGAGGGAGCAGGAATGGCCTTCCTTCTCCTTCTCCTTCTCCTTCTCCTTCTCCTTCTCCTTCTCCTTCTCCTTCTCCTTCTCCTTCTCCTTCTCCTTCTCCTTCTCCTTCTCCTTCTCCTTCTCCTTCTCCTCCTTCTCCTCCTTCTCCCTCTTTACCTTCCCTTCCCTTCCCTTCCCTTCCCTTCCCTTCCCTTCCCTTCCCTTCCCTTCCCTTCCCTTCCCTTCCCTTCCCTTCCCTTCCCTTCCCTTCCCTTCCCTTCCCTTCCCTTCCCTTCCCTTCCCTTCCCTTCCCTTCCCTTCCCTTCCCTTCCCTTCCTTCCCTTCCCTTCCCTTCCCTTCCCTTCCCTTCCCTTCCCTTCCCACAGAATCACAGAATGGCAGGGTCGGAAGGGACCTCTGGAGACCATCCAGTCCAACCCCCTGCCAGAGCAGGGTCATCCAGAGCAGGCGGCACAGGAACGCGTCCAGGTGGGTTTGGAATGTCTCCAGAGATGGAGACTCCACCACCTCTCTGGGCAGCCTGTGCCAGGGCTCTGCCACCCTCACAGGAAAGAAGTTCCTCCTCACGTTGAGATGGAACTTCCTGTGGTCAAGTTTGTGCCTGTTACCTCTTGTCCTGTTGTTCCACTCCCTTTTCCTTCCCTTCCCTCTATCTCTATCCCTCTATCCTTCTCCTCTCCTCTCCTCTCCTCTCCTCTCCAGCGATGCCTCTGATATGTCTCACACTGCTCTTCCGGTGCCCCATAAGACATAAACCCATTGGCAAGTACTGCAAGTGATCCCATGGTACAAAGCAAGAGCTCAGGGTATTACCGAATAGGAATTAGCAGCTTTAAGTGATTCATCTATCTCTTTTTTCTCTCACACAGACATTAAACCACAATTAAGTTTCCCATTCCCAAAGGCAGCCACAAACATTTTTGAACGTATGTTCCTAAAAAACAGTACCTTAGATAGAGGTTCCCAAGTCTTGAGCGTCTGCTCGGTGCCTTACAGCTACACAGGCTAGGAAGCAACCGGGGCGGCAGATGAAGCTCTGCTGAACTGGGTGATGGAGATGCACCAAATGCACCGCAAGCCTCACTCCACCACGGCCTCCAGCTCTGCTAATAAATGTGCTAATAAATCTCCCCCCCACGTTTCCTCCCTGGCTGCCTTCCCCGAGCCTTTGCTTTCTGTGGCAGAGGCTCCTTGGGCTTTTGCTGTTTCGCAGAACAACTGCAGCCGGGAAGCACGGACGTCCAGGGGAAAACTCTGGAAGTTTTCAGAATGGGAGCAGAGGGGTGTGAGGATGCTGCAAGCTCAGCATCTCTCCAGCAAAGCTCTTTTCTAGGCTTTTCTGCTCAACGTTGTGTTTGTTCCCTTATGATAATCTTTCTTCTGATAATAGCTGGCTGCAAGCACCAGGCTGGGCCTTCGATATTCTGAGCAAAGAGTGCTCCCTTTGGGTGCTATCTCACTGCAAATGGGACCCCCACCCCGAGACCTGCTGTGCCGATGCTCAGGCAGAGGTTCTGCTGTTCTGCTGAACAGTATTTCACCCTGTGCCCACTGGGATCCCCAGCAAAATAACCAGCACAACACAAAACAAACAATGCCCTGGGAATCCTCCCCTTGGGAATTTTCCCTTCTCCCTTTCCATTTTTTTTTAAGGAGGTCTTCCCTCATTATTCTTTTCTCTCTGTTCCAGGTACTGTTATGTGTAGAAAAAAGACACTAATTGTGCGTTAGTCTGAAGTGTGAAGTGGCAGCAGGCAGAAACTGGCCGGTTCTGGTGTGTAATCCTGTCCCGATACCTTCTGCTGCTTCACCCTTCCAAGGTGAACACTGACCATTTCTCCTTATTCACCACCATGGTCCAAACTGGCCAAAATATGGCTTAAGACCAATGAAAACACAGCTCCACAATTTGGAGGCATGAAAGATTTTGGGTAATTTTATTCTGTGGGAGGAAGCAAGCCAGGAAGATCATGAAAGCTTTCTGCCTGCCTGGCTGAGACCCATCCGACAGCAGAGCAATGAGATGCTGGGAGACACTGTCATCTCCCATCTGTGAACTGCCCCTGGAGATCTCCTCCTCCCATCCCTCAGTACCTGGCAGATCTCAGATGGAAAATTGTAGTACATGGGCCATGGTGTCAAGAAGTTTAGCCGTTCCTATTAAATTTTAAGCCCCTTTTTTCAGCAAGCGAGGTAGCCACATCAGAGCCCCAAGCACCATCCTGATGCATCCCTACTTCATACAATCCTATGCTCATCTACAGCAAATCCTGGAGATTTTAAACAACTCCAACCTAGTATCTCTAATATAAACAGAAAAAAAAATAGCTTCATCGAGTCTGTTGACCTTTTACAACAAACAGATTTCTTTTATTGAAGATATTGCACACATGCATTACATTCAGTGCAAAACAATGGATGTAACATCAGATTTGGCAAGATGGTAGGGCTCAATGACATCAAAAAGAGATGCAAAAGCAGCACTGTTTCCATCACTGTAGATGTGTATGGCACTTTAGAAACACAGGTGAAGATGAAGGCTAAGCTATTTTTTGGGGAGGACTGAGAGTGTTGCGGGCTCACTTAACACGACCTAATCTTCAGAAAATGCTCTGTGCTCAGCCTCTGGAGCTGAGTTCCACCTCGTGGGGTGTTTCCAGTTGAACAACTAATGACTGGGATATTCGGAGTGACTCCTGTTGGTCCAAGCCCTGTCCTGTTGAGCTTGCTGCAGGGGTTAGCTATGCTGTAACATGCCGTGAGGGAACCATGGCCCTGTGCAAGGGAGCCTGAGTGAAGCTTATGCGCTGTTATCTGCCTATGAGAGTTTGCATGACACGTGTTGCAGAGGCTCCTTGATCCACCCCAATGCACAACCTGAAAAGAGAAAGTCATGCAGCCCATTTTTCTGTAATTGTCTCCCTCTAATTGGGGGTTCTATCTTCATGTATCACTGGTATTACTGCTTGGGGTGTTCGCAGGCTGCTGGAAGGGATGGAAGCATCATGCTAGGACAAAACTTGGAAGATCACAGCTCTGGGTTTTGGGACAACGTCCGAGAGGATCTGCAGTTCTTTCATCTGGCAGTGACCCGCATGGATGGAGTACCAAGAAACCAGTCCTCTAGCTCTGAACAAGAAACCAGTCTACTAGCACTTTCTGGCAGGACTGATGGAGGAAGCTACCACTCAGATTCAGTCTTCCTCCGCAGTGCCCTGAGCAAAGCCTCACGGATGTGGCTGGATTTTATGCTGTAGATAATGGGGTTGAGAGCAGGGGGAATTACAAGGTAGGTGTAGGCCACCAACGTGTTAACCAGAGGTGGAACGTTCTTTCCAAAGCGATGGATCATGGACAGTCCGATCATTGGGACGAAGAACACTAGAACAGCACAGATGTGGGAGACACACGTGTTCAGAGCCTTGAGACACTCCTCCTTGGTTGCAAGGCCAATAACAGTTTTAATGATCAGGATGTAGGACAGCACAATGAAGATGAAGTCCATCCCCACCGTTGATAAAAGAATAATCATACCGTAGAAGACATTGACTTTTATGTCTGCACATGCTAGGTTCATGATATCAGGATGGAAGCAAAAAGAATGAGAAAGCTCAGTCTTCCTGCAATAAGTTAGTCTCTTGAGCAAGAAGGGTATGGGAAGGAGGGAGACCATACCTCTCAATATAATTACCAGACCTATTTTCATGACAGTTGTCTTGGTCAGTATGGATGGGTGTCTCAGTGGGTGGGAGATGGCAATGAAGCGGTCAAATGCCATTGCCAGGAGCACAGAGGATTCGATGAAGGACAGTATATGGATGAAGTACATCTGAGTGAGGCAAGCATCAAACCCAATCCTTCGCATATTAAACCAAAAAATGCCCAGAGTAGTAGGCAGTGTACATAGAACCAAGCCCAGGTCAGTGACTGCCAGCATGGAGAGGAAGTAGTACATTGGTTCGTGGAGACTTTGGGTCGTCTTTATGATGAATAGGATCATGCAGTTTCCCAAGAGAGCAACAAGGTACAGTGCACAGAAAGGGATGGAGATCCAGTGGTGAAGGGTTTCCAGGCCTGGGATGCCCATCATGAGGAAAGCTGAAGGCTGATAGAAGGAGCCATTGAATTCCCAGGTGGTATGTGAGTCATGCTCCATCCCAGCTCAGCTCTCACATAACCTATACCTAAAACAAATCAACAACAGAAACTCCATGTAGTTGGACTCTCCACTGAATATAGAACTGGGTAATGATAAGCGCCACCTCCCTCCACCTCCCCAGCAACCTGTGCGGATGCCCCCATGCTGTTTAGGACACTGTTATAATTACCACAGTGTCACGTATGACTACACTCTTGTTTATCCATTAAAATATAAAATGAAGGAAAAGGATGGATGCTTTTTCTGAAAAAAGAAATACATTTTTTTCTTAAAATGAAAGTGAAAACCTTCCTGGTGAGTGCTACTCTTTCACAGTTGTCTCCAAATTCCACAGGTTGAGATGCTCTAGTGAGTGAGCAAATACTTTCTCTACGGTCATCCCAACCAAGAGTAAGCTGCTAAGCAGCTGGCTTCTTTTTGATGCTAACTGGAGATCAAAGGACATGAAAATGGTGAAAGTTTAACTTTGACTTCTTAATTAAGAAATCAACATTAGAAACAAATGCAAAATATAACAGAGCATCAGACACTTAGACGCTACTGGTTTCAGCTCAGAAGATGGCCACCGGGGTAAGGTGGATTTTCAGTGGCTCTCACAACCAAGTTGCTGCTCATTTCATCATCTACCTTACTTTCAGGTGAAGGGAAATAAATGAGCAAAACCCCACTTGTGTGGTGCCTGTGACTTTTATTAATAACAGGCAAATGCAAGCCAAAGCACAAGAAGCTGCAGGTTCAGAAGCACTGGGGAGGCATCCATGGAAAGTCTCTGGTCCTGAAACAGACGGGAGGAACACAGGGAACATGGTGGGGTTTCTACACAGGGATCAAGAGTATGAGTAAAGTGAGGCCTTTACAGAAATCTAGCAAATGTCTACTCTAGTGAGTTCATCAGAAGGACACTGAGATGGATGGGGTTGGAGCAATGCCCCGGGATAAAAGACCAAGAAAAGAAGCCAGCAGAAGGACACTGAAATAGATGGGGGTTGGAGCAATTCCCCAGGATAAGAAACCAAGGAAAGAGGCTTGTTCAGCCTGGAGAAGAGAAGGCTTTGCATGGACCCAACAGCAGCCTTCCCCTACCTATGGGGAGGCTATCAAGAAGACCAAACCGGGCTCTTCACAACAGTGCATGATGGGAGGATGAGAGACAACAGGTGTAAGTTGAAACAAGAGAGGTTTAGACTCGATATAATGAGAAATGTTTCCCCATGAGGACTGTCAAGCATCGGAGCAGGTTGCCCAGAGAGGCTGTGCGATGTCCATCATTGGAAGTTTTCAAGACTCAACTGGGTAAAGGCATGAGTGGCCTCGTCTGACCTCATAGCCGGCCCTGCTTTGAGCAGGACGTTGAACTAGAGGTATTCTGAAGTCTCTCCAACCTGAATGATCCAATGAACCTACAAGTCTGTGATCTTATCAAAGGTTTCAGTCCTCTTGGAGGATTCAGACACCTCAGCACAATCCAGGTCCCTACGCTGCACGTGACAATGCACCCTAGCAGAGATGCTGGAGAGGCTGACAGGGTCCCCAAGCCCTCTCTGTGTCTTCTGTGACTGCATGACTGGCTGGGTGGATGGGGCAAAGCAGTGAATGTGCAAAACAAGAGGTAATTAAAGGAAAAAAATTACTTTTGGCTTCCGTCTTAATGTACCTTCTCTGGGATACAAAACAAGCAGGTCAAAGAGTGTCTGAATTATGAGCAAGAGGGTTTCTTGTAACACAGTTCATTTTTTAATAAACACACATATCTTCCATGATGCATTTATTATGTTCCTAATATGATTTTGCTCCATTAGACTCTCAGCTTGCTTGAGAGTCTAATGTGGCAATAAATCCCAGGGCTTATCAACAATTAACATTTTCCTGCTCCAGGGCAAAAGCAACATGTAACTGATGGGAACTGGGGAAGACCCAAAGTCATTTCATTTCCTCCACTTTATCTTCACTGCAAAAAGTCACACGTTAGTGTCAGGAACCGCCTTGGCCGGCACGTAGCCCCCACTGTGTCGGTTGCTGAAGGGACGAGTCACAGCCCGTCTTCAGGAGAGCCTTGTCAGAGCATGAGGCAGCACAGACGTGGATGAAGCTGCCTTCCAAAGGGCAGCCAGCGCTTTCCCTACGGCATCGACAGTGGTCTACGTTGGCAAAAGGAAACTGTCCAGAGGTACCACCTGAGTGGCAGCTTGGAGCTCCCCAAAGGTAAGAGCCATCCCTTTCTGACAACCCAACAGCATCCGAGCAGCGAGAACTGATCTGCAGACTCCTGCAATTCAGTCTCATCTGCAGGCTGGGTTAAAAAAAAATTTAAAAAAAAAAATCAAGTATGTGCACGCGCGTGTGTCTGTCTTGCGTTCTGCAAGATGCACAGACAGCATCATGCAGATATCCAGAACTCTCAAAGACATTGAGATTTAAGAGATTTCCAGGAATATAAAGGTGGATAAAGAGGAGAGAATATTAGAGCACAGTTGGAAAGAAAGGACTGGTGAGAACTCACTGGGGTCTGTAAAAGATGCTCCCCCTGCAAGAAAACCTTCATGCAAACTCATTTTCGTTAGACGCTGGCAACTCCTACCACGCCACAGAAAGTTATTTCGAAACGGGCTCTGCCCCTCTCTGAGCTACTCTGGTTTGTTATGTGCTCCTACGCGTTACAGATACGGATCCCACGCCAAGCTGGTTTTTTCCCTTCTGTGTTTGATGTGTGTGTATAACTATATATATGTGTGACTATAAATAACATATATAAAAACATATAAAATACCTATAATACATAAATATATAAGAAGGCATGCTTATTTATGTACATTTATATGTATATATATAACATATAGCACACATATATATGTTGCACCTCCTGCTTGACTATCATGGGACAGCAATTGGACCTTTGCAGCCGAGCCCTGACGAGGAAACAAACCTCTGGTTAGTGGAGGATCTCAATTTAGCGGTGAATGGCAGCACCTGGGCAGTGTTTGCTGCTGGCCTAGAATGGCATCCCACCACAGAGGGAAAACTGTGCCCTTGCTCAGCGCCAGAAGCGGCTCCAGCCCAGCCAGGGGAAGGGGTCGGGCTCTCATGCAGATGCCTCTTGGAGGTGCTGACCCTCCTTCTCCAGCCCTCAAAAGCCACCTCCTGATTTCTCGTCTGTCTCTGACTTCGATTTTCACCAATAATCTAAGCAAAGTACTGGTGCTTTAAGGGCTTCTTCTCAGCGTAGGCAAGAGCAGGGGCTTGGGAAGGATGAGACCAAGAGATCAGCTTTTTTCCCAAGAGGAGACTTTGCTATTTTCACAACTGCATCGCTGCCAGCTCAAGCATCCAAGCGAGGGCTCAGCCGCTCAGCAAAGGGAGGTTTAGTGAAGGGATGCAGCACCCACAGAGACAAATTTCTGATGACTTTACAGGTGAGGACAGGAAGGTGCCATTCCCACCAGCTGAGCTGGGCCACCCGATGGTGGAAGAGCGGTTTGACTCTTGCACAAAGCCCACAGCAGGACGGTGAGCAGTACCGTGATGGCCAGACCTTCCCTGGCAGTACTGGGGTATTACAGCCACCCACTTTCCCCTGAACACCCAACCCAGCAGGTCCCATGGAGTGGCGTGGACCTCCCGAGCAGCACTTTGGAGACGCACCTCCCCACCCGTGCTGGTGTCCAGCCCCACAAACCGCAGCCACCGCACCAGTAAATGAGATGTGCAATGATAGGGAGGCTGCTAATTGCCCAGGGTACTTACCGAGCGCAGCGGTGGGGGCTTCACGACCTGCACAGGCAGCTCAACCCCGTCGCGATGCAGAGGAAGAACTCGCATCCGCGTCCCGGCGTCGGGAGGGCAGAGCTTATAACGCGCCCCAAGGACTGACCCTGTCCAATCACCCGGGAGCCGCACAGAGCCTGAGCTCCCCATGCGTAAACAGCGTGAGGTGCACCAGTGAAAACAGTGTGTGAAGTAAATGATCTTTTCCATTTATGATGCTCTCCCAGCAGGCATGATTTTCTCCTGATAGTTTATTGGGCGACGTGTTTATGGCTCCCTGTGATTTATGGCTGGCAATGCTGCAGCGTGCTGGCAACGCACCTAATTTTTATTGTGAGAAGGGATCTGTAATGCAAATAATAATAAATCTTGCAAGAAGAGCGCTTGCAGCATCTCTCCGAGGGAATAAGAGAGGTGAAGTTCTAGCTGTCCCCTCCGCGACCCGTGAGACACAAAACGTTTAATTAAAATCATAATATATTGCACAATAAAAACAAACTAAATATTAGAAAGCCAAACACAGGCACATTAGCGGATATCCTCTCCAATGGCCCAGAAGCCTCTCGTATCCAGATGTCTCATGGCAGGAAGTTTATCTTTGCCACTTCAGCTGTGAGTTGGAAATTGCTGTTAACCCCTATTTCTGTGGCTGCCAAAGCAAGACACAGGAGAGCTGATGGCTTTGCCCGCTCTCGTGTGGGGTGTCTGTAGTAAATACAGCCACTGGACCTAAGAGATGCCTCTGTAGCTGTAAACCTGGCTGTGCTGGGGCACTGCCCACCATGGACACCACTAAATTGTTGTCACGGGCCCTGTCACGCTGCTGACCTGAGCCAACCAGCGAGGCAGCATCTCCCAGGCAGGGGCTCAGGAGTCTGCATGGTGTGGCCACCTCATTTTAGAGGCTAAAGGGTTGTTGGCATCATCCTGGACCGCCTGGTGCCAGGTGGCCCCAGTGCCAAAGAACAATTAATTTACAAGCATTAATTTTAAGTAAGACAGCTGTCTGCTCCTACCTGGTGGTTAAACCTCACGGCCAGGCTTATGTGCCTCACTGTGCCTTCATGGTGACACTCACCCGAGTGGTCCTGGCACAGGTTTGTTATCTCTAGATGTGTCAGATGTGAGGAAAAAAAAAAAAACAAACAAAACAGAGGAAAAAGAACTACTGAAGCCAGCAAATGTCCTGGAGCAACTGTGCTCAGGGGCTTGGAATGGAACGGAACGGAATGGAACGGAATGGAATAGAATAGAATAGAATAGAATAGAATAGAATAGAATAGAATAGAATAGAATAGAATAGAATAGAATAGGCCAGACCAGGCCAGACTAGTTCTGTTGGAAGGGACCTACCATGATCATCTAGTCCAACAGCCTGACCACTTCAAGGAAGCTCCTGTAGAAGTGGAGATTATCAGAAAAGGACTTCAGCCTCGAGAAAAGACAATAAAGCAATACAGGAAAGGTCTGTGAGATAATGAACAGGGAGAAGAAGATACATATGGGGTGATTATTCATCTTTTATCACACTACATGAACTAGGAGGGGGAGAACACACCCCGAAAATAACAGGCAGAAGATTTAAAACAAATAAAAAATTACTTCTTTTAAAGAGCTCATAATGAATTTACGGAACTCATCACTGCTTGATGTTATGGGAGTCCAAAGTATATATAGGTTCAAAAAGGTATTAGAAAAATAAATGAGTGAGAGATTCATTGATTTCTATTAAATATGATGGCCGAGGTGCTGCCTCCTGTTCAGAAAGCCTCTAAATTGATTGCTAGATGCTGGGACATGTTCCAAGGGAAGGATAAACTGTACATTATCTTCCTAAATGGCCATTAATAGCCATTCTTCAAGGCAGGATGGCAGGATGGAGGGACCTTTAGTTTCATCTAGCAGAGTAGTTCTTACGGTCTTCAGAGCAAATAAGCTTTAGACAGAGAACAACATCTTTACTTTGGAAAGGGAAAGGAGGGTCAGAGCTGGACATAGCGAGAATAAAACTCCGAGGTGGTGGGAGGGGTTCAGAGGGCTGAGGTGCCACAGAGCAGAGCCAGAGCAGGAGATAAGCTGGGAGGCAGCAGGGAGAGGAAAGTGTCCTGCAGCAAAGCAATGAGATGCTGCAGAGAGATGGGAATAACCAGACTGCGGGGCTAAGACAAAGTGTCGTGGGCTGCACTGGAGGGAAGGAAACCTGAGGTTAGGCAAGGGGTCGAGGGTGAAACCGGGGAGCAGGTTGGCATGGGCATGAGTCACCACCACCGATGGTTTTCCTGAACATCTCTCAGTAACAGCTTCAGCTCAGCTGATCCTCTCTCAGGGCAAAGGAATTACCCTCTCCAGGCCCCTTCCAGACCTGTTTTTCCACAGTTCTCCAGAAAAAGTATAACCTTGAATCTTTTTGGACTGTGGAAATGATATGGTTTCTCTTTCCCTGCCCTACTCACAGCCCAGCTGCAAGCACATGCTCATCTTTCACGCACCCTGGCACACTTAGTCTCTTTCCCTTGGGACGACCTGCCACCATTTTACTCTACATATCGCCATTTTACTCTACATATCACCATTTTACTCTACATATCAGGCAGTTCCCAGCATTGCTCGTTCAGCCTCCTGTACTGGGAGGCTGCAGACAAGCTGCGCTGAGCAGACCCGTGTCTGTGCAGCTGGAAACAAGGATCTGGTTTGCAAACTGCAGCATCACCCCTAGGAACTTCCAGAGAGAAATTTCTCCCTTGTTTACCTGTCTTGTGTGTGCCGAAATGCTAATCTATTTCTCAAGAAATATTTATTTTTCTCAAGACCCGCGTGCCGAGCAGCCTGGTTGTGTGCATGGCACAGAGAGAGGGGTTGCACAGGGTCTGCTGGGACAAGGGGACGGCTCTGGGATGGAAATGTCTGCTCAGGGTTACCCGGCAGACCCGCGGCTGAACGAGAAAAAGGATTCAGGCTTCCAGGAGCTGCTATAAAATGCCCAGTGCTGATCTTGCTTGAATCACCCCCATACCTACTGTGTGGCATAAGATAATTTCTTCTCATACCAGATACACTCAAAATCTTATGATTCCCTCTGATTTTCATCTCAAGGCTCACCCGCAGGCACCCAGCTTCCTGCAGCGATGTTTGCACACTGTGCTCCCACCAAGTCATTCTTGCTGGTTTTCTGCCTAATCCCTTTTCCCAGAAGCATGGGTATTGCATGTGTATAAGGAGGGGTATGAGGATCTGTTCATCTATTTTCCCATCTCAAAAAAACCCTTGTTTTCCCAGAACAACAGCTAAAGGGGAACACAGCCACCACTTGGCACACATCAGTCTGTTTGCTGGAAATGTTTATAATTTCAGCCTAAGCCAGTCCTAATCATATTTACTGTACAGAGTTCAGCGTGTGAGTATTGATAGGCATGTGAGATGGGATGGTGAGGAGGAAAGGGAAAGGTGGGGGCTTGGTCCTCCCATGTAAAAGCCTTTACAAGACCCTGTTCAAAATGAGCATGCTCAAAATAATTAGGAAGGTAATGCTGATTGGAGATGTGCAAATTAAGAATAGGAAAGGGTTTTGGAAGATCCAGGAGAACAGGAGCACCATTGCTACCTGAAATCACCACATTGGCACCAATTCTGGCTTCCATCTTTTCTGCTAGTGAGGGATTCCACCACCTGCATTTCCACACAAAGGTCTGAACTGAAAGGTGAGATTCAAAGGCTGCTGCTGTGGAGGTTTCACCTCCCACCAGCCCAGCAGTGTCCTTCAAGGTTGCTCCAGACTTTGCAGATCCAGGGCAGGGGAGGAAGGATGCATGTTGCCCATCTTTCTCTGCTTCGGAAAGTTTCAAAAATCAAAAGACTGTTTGATCATATGTGGTTTTCTTTGGCTGCAGTGGCTGTGTTGAGCTCGACAAAAATATCCCAGCTGCCTGGAAGGAGAGATTGCAGCCCAGAAGGGATGCCTTCTCCTTGGCAGGCTGTCCCTCCTGCTTGCCACCAAAGGAGCAGCTGACCGCATTGGCACCAGCAGCTCCAACATCACCAGCCGTGACGCAACGTCTTTCCAAGTCAGTCATCTACTTAGGCTCAAAAATAGCACTGAGGAAAAAAACTCGGCAAGACCTGGACACAGACCAACTGCTCTAATGACGGATTCCCCAAAGGACTGTATAACCCCTGGGCAGCTCTCCTGCTTTGGGACTTCCCTTAGGTCTTAGCGTTAGGGGGAATCCCTCTCCTGCTGAGCTCCAAGGACGAGCTAACCGCTCAGGGCAGGTGTGATACCTAAAATCCTAGATACCTAAGATCCAGCAGTCCCTTGCAGCTGGCAGTCATTGCTGGTCCCTGCTCTGTGTGTGTGTTGAGGGTTGAAGTGGTGGAACTGGTGGGGTTGGGGCTACATTCCTGGCCTGAAAGGCGTGGGTAGATGATGGAGAAGCATGTCATGGGGCTGGGCTTTGACTTGCAGTGGGAAGTCATAGAATCATGGAATCATCTATCTTGGAAAAGACCCTTAAGATGATCGATTCCAACTGTTCACCAAACACTACCAAGTTTACCACTAAACCTTGTCCCTAAGTCCTGGGGAAGGATGGAGAAGGGAGGATGGAGAAGGGAGGCTTTGGTAGGCTCCAGTTTGGAGTTGCAGTAAGTGCATGAGGGGCTTACCTGGGGCAGGACTCAGGTCAGGGACAGCTGTACGTGTGCATGGGAGAGGTGGAGGATAGACGAGTCCCCTGGATCAGGGTCTGGACCTGGAAACAGGGTTTGCTGCAGACACTTCATCTGCACAACCCTCTGCAAATGTCACCACTTCAACCCTGGAAGTTTAAATGGTGTTGAAAGGGGACAGGAGGTCCCTTCCTTCTGCTCATGCCCTCGCTCCTGTGCCTGGTGTCAACACCTGCACTCTGTGTTTGAGATACCTAAGCTGGCAGCAAGACTTTTTGTAGTCTGAACGGTGAAGACAGGAGCAAGAGAAGGTGAAGCCCAAATGAGTCTCTGTTCAGGTATTTGTGTGCAGGGCTTCTGGGAAACTTCCAAAACTGCAGAAACCCCCGCTGGCTCCGGTGCTGTGCTGTGTGCCCTGCCAGGAAAGCGCCATGCTGTAGCTGTGAGTAAAACCCTCCCAAACTCTTCCAAGTTCTGCAGTACAACTGCAACAGGCTGCCCAGGGAAGTGGTGGAGTCACCATCCCGGGAGATATTTAAAAGCCAGGTAGACATAGCGCTTAGAGAGATGGTTTAGTGATGGTTTTTGTCAGTGTTGGGTTGATGGTTGGACTCGGTGATCTGAAAGGTCCCTTCCAACCTGGGCGATTCTATGGTTCTATGATCACCTTGCTGCTCAAGTGAAAACCCTCATTCAGGGGTTGCTAATACAAGTTAATATTCTGCTAGAGCACCACAGCCTCCAGCTCTATTATCCATCCTAAAGCTGGCCCGCTTAAACTTCACCACCTTATGAACAACGGAGTAACCTCAGCACAGAGCTTGGAAGAAATTCTAGAGGCAAGTAATGCCTCTGCAGCAGGGTCTTCTACAGGGAGCACAGCAGTTAAACCTGTATGGAGCACTTTTAAGCCTGTACAACTACAGCTCTTTCAGAGGCCAAGCCACTTGGACTGTTTCAGCAGAAAAATAGTGTCTTTAATTGAAATCATGACCAAAGAAAAAAATGTGTGAAGTGGTGTCAATCAATTTCCTGTACTGCCATGAGTGACACACAGGAGATCCTCGGTCACCAGCGCTCCATCCTGCAGAAGTGAATGAGCTCTTGTACGGGCAAACATTGACATATTTAATGCTTGACTTGGTACATCAGGCAAATAATAAAATGGAGGGATTCAGAAAATGCAGAAAGGACAGGGAGTGCTATCACAAAGGCAGCAGACTCTCTGCTTTTAGCGTGCTGGGTGGAAAATCAAACAATCCCAGAGAAATCTGCAAACATTGCAAAGCCCTGTATTTCATTTTCCCGTATCAAGCGAAGCTGGTGGATAGAGGCGATTCAGAGGCAACTGAGAGGTGAACGCAGGTCAACATGACCTGCATATAATTTGCTAAAATACAAACTCAAAGCAGCACCATGTACAGCATGTCCCAAACCTCCAGCAGCAGGATAACATTGTGTGAAGGTTGTAAATAACATCTGGGATGCAATAAATTTACCCTGATGGGGAAGGAATGTCCAGGCAAAACTGTGAAACTCGCTGACGGTGTGTGATCTCAGAGAGCGGTGCCTGTCCCCGAAACTCAGCAGTGCGTGCCACAGCTTGTGGACAAGCGTCATTCCTGAGGGACTTCCTTACAAGCATGGTTTCCACGTCCTCTGCTCGCCATCTGCAGCAGAGCTCTGCCAGGAATGGCCAGCAGAAGGAGAGGGCACAGCACTAGCTGTAGAGAGACCACTGTTTTGCCAAAAACAAACAAAAAAAAGTGCAGATGGAAGGCACATTTCACTTCTAAGCACATCCCCAAGTGCCTGAAATGGGGTCAAACGGATCCAGGTGCTTGCCGTGGTCTCCTCTGCGGGAGGGTTTCCTTCTTAGAAGGAAAAAGAGGACTGTTGCCAATTAATTAATCCAAAGGGTTTCCGGGTTGCCTGGCCCCATCTGGACTGAGGTGGCCAGACCACGGTGCGACTGTGCTGCAGGAATTTCACATTTGTCTTCACCTCATTTGGCAAAGTTTAAAGAGACTGAAATTCCAGAATGTCACTTTGAAAAGGCTGAAAAGACTTCGGCTTCTGATCTCGTCAACATATTTCATATTCTGTAGGTTGAAGTAGTTTCATCCTGATAAGGCCAAACGTTTCCATTCACCTTTTTCAGTCTGCTGTAACGTCTGTGTGTTACAGACCAGAGCACTGGGCTGCACCACAGTATCGTCCCTGCTAAATTATACATGTTCAGGAGCTAAATGATCACAACCACCCATCTCCAGCCTTTATTCCTGCCTGTCGGTGCCTGTGCTGACGGGGAGGCTGTGCCTGGTGAGATGGGTCAACACCGTCTCAAACAGCAGAGCAGCTGTTGGATTCACGTCATGATTTTAAGACGATATCGCAATGGGCATCTCAGGAGCAGCAGCAGGGAAATGGGAGCCGAGCTGTGAGGAGAGACAGTAACAGGGTTACGTTGCTAATCTGCAGTGATTCCTTCAAAACAAATCACCGTGACATCATCAAACGTGTTGAAATCCAATCTGGCAATTGGGAAAATGTGATCAGATGACTCTGCTTTCAAAAGGGAGCAGGGGAAGAATGACGGGGGTTTGATCATTGACAGATGAGTAGCTCTGCCTTTGAGTGAAGTCGGGATCTTGTTGCTGCTCGGGCACACACAATGTTTTATTTGTTTGCTTCACAGCTGGGCTGTATATCTGAAATGGTTTCTCAGAGAGACGGGGTGGGAGCAGAGCTGACAGCCAAAGCAGAAATACCAAAGCAGAAATACCAGAGATGCAATTCAAAGGATTGCAGGGAAAATTTCCATTAGAATTTGCACTCATAAATCTTCCACTTCCTTTGAGAACAACTTCCCCTTGGGAAGTGATTTTGTGACCAAAATTCTGCTTTTTGGACAGATCAATTTGCAGATGTCCTGCAGAGCTGCCTGGTGTTCCTGCTGGCCACCCTGGGCACACGGAGGTGCTTCCCCAGTCCCTGCAGGAGATGGGGAAGGGGAGAATCAGGGAAGACTGATGGGAGAGGTGCTGGTTTCAGGGCTCTGAGATGCTTGTCCTGGGATGTGCAGCACCATCACAAGGGTCAGAAGATGAGACATCACAAGAACTGAATGGCCAGCCACAGGGTACCATACTCAGGTCCCACAGGTTGTTGGCCTTTATGTCTAGAGAGACCATCTTCACTGCCCTCGGGGTTTTAAAAGAGAATTTAACAAAGTCAGAGCCTGAGAGGACAATGCAGGTATCTCTGTAAAAAGTCATCACTCCTACTTTGTCCATTAAAAAGATTAGGAGGAATGAGACATTTCTCCAAGGTCATTAATCTGGTTAGTTCACTGAAGAGCACTGCAATAGGGACACACAGCCAACCCAACCTCATTGAGGAAGAAGATATGGGGAGTGCAGTGGGGAATTTCCATGGAATTAGACCAAATGAGGCTCAGTGTGACTGGCAGTATCAGAAAAGGTAGGACTGGATCTGTGAGGACTTGCACAAAACGCAAAATATATCTGGGTGCTTCTCTTCACCTTTGCAGTAGAGAGGATGCAGAGTTTCTAGTGAGAACTAAGACTAGAGCACAGAGGCTGGACAGAAATGTCACTGCTGTCCATCAGGGTGGATGTCTGATGATTAAAGATGCTGCTCTTGATGGGCAATAGTTTCTGGATGCCGTCTGGAAATTCCTGGAGTCAGTAATGCAGTACCCTGCAATAGAAGCAGAGATAAATACCTAACCAAGTGCCCTAAGGACCATCAGAACCATGATGCTACAGTTTTATGCTGTCCGTTCTGTGCTAATCCTAGAAATCATGGACAATTTGGTCAAAAGGGACTTTAAGAGGTCATCTGGTCCATCCCTCATGCTGAAGTGGGTTCACGGGTTTCTAAATGAAGCTGGATAACTCCCCCCCTCTGCAAGAAGAGACACAACGGTACAGCCAAGAGCCACAAGACTCATCATGCTTAACCAAGGTGCCAAGAGGAAGAGGAGAAAGAGGAGGAGAAGGAGGAAGAGGAGGAGCAGGAGGAGGACATGGAAGAGCCAAGCCCTGGTGAGAGGGGGCAGCAGCTCCAAGGTGTGGGTTGACCAGGTCCCTGTGTGATCCAATGATGTCAGCCTCAGCAGCCACCACATCTCATTTTCTCCCACAGCTGGAGACTAGGATTATTCTGGAAATCCTGAAACCCACCCAGCTTAACCCACCTTGAGCTTCTTGAAGGACACTTGTGGGGTTTATTTATGCATGACCTACAGAGCTATAAACACCTCCAGTGTGTCACACTTACCAGGTGATATTTAAGATGGAGGGTTCATTACCTAGGATGTGGTTTCAGGGGTGGGATTTAGTTTGAAGTTTCCTTGTCTGAACCTGCAGAGCATCTCAGCTCACCTTAGAGCAGATGTGCTCCACGGCTCCATGGACTGCATTGACCTGCCACCTCTGACTGTCATGGGAGTTTGGACCCCTGGCCCACATCTAGTCCCAAACTTGGGATGCTGAATGCAGAGCTGAATCTAGGGAAACTCAGAAGCTGGATTTTTGGAGTTATTCCTCAGCACTTTGAAAAGCTTTATGCCCTTTTATGGTGGCCCAGTTTGTGTACTTAAAACATCTAATTAATTTTGGCCTCAACAATGACCTACTTCATTCTCAAGGTTGAGATTAATGTATGAAAATTATTTACATGGAGCTGCTCTGTCTGGCCATGTGCAAACATATGGATATGGAGGCATAAACAGAGGATTTTGTGGTCTTAAACTAGGTCAGAACATTAATCCATGTCCAATTCCAAAGATAAAACAAACTTTCCCAATGAACATGTAATCCTTGGGATCAGCCCATTCATGTTGATTTACTACAAAGTTCCCTGGAACTTAACAGGACCTCATAATGGTGAAATCCCAAGCAGAGGAATTGGATGGTTCCTACCAAAAATAACAAGAAGAAAAATCCCTCAAATATCTCAGTGGTATGCAGCAGAGTATCCCAGATCTGACCCAGGTCTGTGGACTCCTTTAACTTCATAGCTAGGGCCCGGTTTTTATGTCTGCAGAGCAGATGAGGTTTTACCAGTAAGAAAGCTATGTGGCTGCAGCAAGCCTTCCCCCTTTCTTGGAAGAAAACCCCTGTGAAATCTGTTAATAAAAAACCAACTGAATCCGTTGCAAGGCCCGTGCATGGTTGGCTATTTCAGCAGGAAATATGAGATTGGTACAAAACAAAAATGTTGACCGGAATAAGAAGCAAGTGAGGCAGTGTCTGGACATTGTTTATGTTCATGTCCCTGCGTAGCATCAGAATTACTGCACTTACCAGGCTGTGAAGGTGCTGGTGTGAAATACAAGTTGACAACTGTTTGCTGGCAACAGGGAATTTTGCGGCAGCAAAGTAGTATGTAGGTACAGGGCTGAGCAAATGCGGATAAGGGAAAGGGATCGACAGGTGGAAAGCACTTGTAGAAAAATTGGTATGTACATTATTGCTTTTGTCGCCATCGACGGAAAGTCAAACATAGAAAAGCAAACAGCAAACGTTAGGAAGACGTGTGGTCCTGTCAATTATTAAATGAAGCCGGCAAATCGCCGTGACTCAGAGACAGCTGGAGAGCAGCCGGGTTCGGGGGGAGCTGCAGGTATGGAGAACGCGTGCGAGCCTCAGTGCAGCGCCGTTCATATCACAAACATAAATCACCAGGCAGCGAGGTACCCGGCCATGTTACTCCGTAAAGGGGGTGAGATGTCTTTAGGATAGATGCAAACTAAAATTACTACGAATCTCATTACGCAGCATCACATAGACCTTTCAGGACTGCAATGCATTAGCTGTACCCTGTTCTTGGGTGAAAGGAGACCTCCAGGAGGGTTGGGAAGCCCCATGAGCGCCAGATGGACCAATGGTCACATCTCGTCTGTCCGCGGAAGGAGATGCACGGGCTGTTTGGGGCTGGGTGGCTCAGAGCCGCGGTGCCAATCGGCACTGCCTGGCTGAAATGTGTGATATTCTTGCGTTTTAACCCAGCGGTGGCTTTCACCTGTGAGGCAACTGGTTCAAAACAGCCGATTTGTTGGCAGGTGACATGCACCAGCTGCGTTAACCTCCAAGGGAGGTTGACTTCAGGGAGCTGCTCTCTGTTGTCCACCAGCTGATGATGGCAACACTGGCTCTTCCCCACGGCTTGCCCAGTCTGATGCACTGGGTTTAGCAAAACATTCAAGCATGAGAGAAATGGCTCCTTCAGGTGCTCACCCAACAACATGCCTGTGGTTATTGCACAGCGTGATACCGCTGAGCGCTCAGGTCCCCATCGTTAGGTCCCCAGTTCCGACCTCTCGTTGGCAGATTGGAGCCGATTAACAATTTCAGCAGGATGTGCACAAATTCCCTGTCTGCAGACATCTACTTTACAGACCCTTGGAAAAATACAGGGGACACTTCTGGCAGCTTCCCAGAGGCTGCATGTTCAGCACTCACATTTGCCGTGCATCCACCTTTAGTTTTGCATG
This sequence comes from Fratercula arctica, assembly GCA_947846985.1. Lineage (NCBI taxonomy): Eukaryota > Metazoa > Chordata > Aves > Charadriiformes > Alcidae > Fratercula > Fratercula arctica. Next base: position 528,303 of record CANTUZ010000001.1, read on the forward strand.
GAGCACGTCTTTCCTCCTGCAGACCCCAGCCCCTGACTGACAGGGTGCTTTGCAGCCTGCACAGCAGCACCCACGTGTTTTTGCTGGTTTTACTGCTTGGCACCTCCCGGTGACAGTACCTGAGAGACTCTGGAATAGACGGAGAATTTCCTTCCCCTGATGAAAAAGAAAAACCCAGACACAATTTTCCCATAACTCTCGTGCTTGCAAAAAAAAAAAAAAAAAAAAAAAATGCACCTAACTCCCTTTCATGCACTGATCCTTGCCATTTGGATTCTGCACAGCAGCACCTAGGAAAGCTGGAAGAAGCCCTCAGGACATTTTCCAAAGCAGCTTTTGGAGCTGTAGCCGGGGTGGGGGAGGAGGAAGTGGGAAACAAATAAAAATCTAAAGAGAAACACTTATTTTTTTTCTCCCTACCAAAGCTCTCCAGCACATCCTTGCAGTACACAGCATCTCCCAGTTTGCTGGGACCTGCTAACAGATGGGCAGGGCATCCCGAGGTCCAGTCCTGGTCCTGACCTTGCAGATCTTCTTTGCATGGTTGGACACCCACCCTGCCAAGTGCCTGCTCTGAAATCGGGAGTTTCCTCTGCCTTCATCCCTCCCCAGCTCTAGTGCTTCTCACGGCATCACCGCAGCACACTCTCTCCCATGAGACGGGGGCTGCTGCCCCTTCGCCTGCACAGTCGTGGTTTCTCTTTCTCCTCCTTTTCATCCTGCTCCCTCCTCCTTGAGCACGCAGCTACTGGGATGAGGAGAAGGCTGCGTGGGCTGAGATAGCCCAGAGGAGGAGACCAGCCCATGAGGAAGACTGAAGGGCACTGATTTGGGGTCAGAAAGGAGCAAATGACCCTGCAGATATGACAGTCACAGGGATTTGTTTTGCAGGGAGGATTATTTTAGGCAAGGACAAGGGTGGTTACTTGGGAGGTAGATTGCCTTGAGATGGGGTGGAGGCTCCTCTAATGACAGCCTGATGCTCTGGAAGGGGCAGCTCAGCCAGCCCCAGTATGCAGAATGTCACTTATACATCGCATGTGTCCCTAAGGAAATGCGGCAATACGGAAACAGTGTCGCAGGATGTGTTTGGATTGCATTGTATGCCCATTGCACCCTACACCTCTGTGCCAGATGGACCTACCCTCGCTTGAATCCAAACCTGTGAGGTGGGGAGAGATTTTTGTGATGTTCCCATTAGTTGGAGGCAGAGCAGACAGTATCATGAGACAGTAAAAACCATATGCTCCCCTTGCAGATCCCGAGACTGGGCTCAGTTTTCTGGGTGTGTGTCCTTAGGTTACAGTCCACAGGCTATTAGTTCCTGTCTCCATACCTATAAAGATGTGAATCACAATATTTGTGCAGTGAAAGTGGAGGAGCCTGATGTGGTCACATAACTCTGGGGACTGACAATTCCATATAATGGACCAATATAGGGATATTGTAATTAAAAGCACAAGTCTGGCAACACTGTTTGCATTTCATCAGAGACCAAAACTGCTGTTAGCAGTGAAACCCTTGATGAAAGCCTGCTCTCAGCAGCCTTCTCTCCCCCCACCTGCAGAGAGGAGAGCTTAATCACACAGCCACACCAGCTCTGCCCTCTTGAAGACTTTCTGAGAAGTGGGGCAACCCAAATTGGGAGGTGGAATAATGTGAATTGCCATAATCTACCCCTCCATGGAGAGAAAAAGAGCTGTATTGCAGAAGAGGTGACACGTTTCTCCTGGGAATTGAAGGAGCATGAGTGATTTTCCCCAGGAGACGATATTGCCCACGAGCAACCAGTCTGGAGAGGAAAGGAAGGAGGAGACTGGCTCTGGGGCATTGCCACTCTGGGACTAGACCTGCTGCTGGGGCCCTTTCCGGCAGAGCAGGATGAGGATCCGCCTGCGGATCTGCTTGGTTTTCCAGCTGTACACCAGTGGGTTCAGGACAGGGGGCACCAGGAGGTAGGCATCAGCCAGGAGTGTGTGAGTGAGAGGGGGAAGGTGCTTCCCAAACCTGTGGATGATGGACAAGCCAATGAGCGGGATGTAGAAGATCAGGACAGCACAGAGGTGGGAGATGCATGTGCTAAAGGCTTTGGCTTGTGTTTCCTGGGAGACGATGCTCAAGATGGTCCTGATGATCATCGTGTAAGACAGGAGGATGGTCAGGGAGTCCAGTCCCTTGGTGAGTATCACTGCGGTCAGCCCGTACAAGCTGTTAACCTTGACATCCCCGCAAACCAGCCTCAACATGTCCTGGTGCAGGCAGAAGGAGTGAGACAGGACACGGGACCTGCAAAAATGCATCTTCTTAATAAGGACAGCAACGGGTAGCACCACACAGATGCCCCGCATGAAGATCGCCCCCCCTGCCTTCATTATCAGGGAGCTCGTCAGGACAGAGGTGTAGCGCAAAGGATAGCAAATAGCAACAAAGCGGTCAAAAGCCATGGCCACCAGCACCCCAGACTCAATGGCAGAGAAGGAATGGATGAAGTACATCTGGACAATGCATGCCTCAAAACAGAGGGAGGTGGACTCAAACCAGAAAATGGCCAACATGGTGGGCAGGGTGGAGAGAGACAAGCCCAGGTCTGCCAAGGCCAGCATGGAGAGGAAATAGTACATCGGTGTATGGAGGCTGTGGTCTGTCTTTATCATCCAGAGCAAGGTACAGTTCCCCAGGAGCATGAGGAGGTACAGGCAGCAGAGAGGCAATGCCATCCAATAGCTGCTCATCAGCAGACCAGGAATGCCGGTGAGGATGAAGGTCAGGGGACTGGACCCAGTCCTATTGGAAGACGACATCTCACACACTGATGGTCTGAGGGTCTGGAAACAATAGTGTCTTGGAATAAAAGCCCTGCTATAAGATCCCACACGCAACCCAGATACAACGGTAGCTCTTGAGAGCCCAGAAACCCCTGTACAGCTGCCCTCATGCACATCCATCACATCAACCAAGGAATGATGATGATAAGATGAGTGTGGATGGTTTTCCACTAAAGAGGGGAGGTTGAGATGAGATCTGAGGCAGAAATTCTTGGCTGTGAGGGTGGTGAGCCCCTGGTGCAGGTTGCCCAGAGAAGCTGTGGCTGCCCCATCCCTGGAGGGGTTCAAGGCCAGGTTGGACGGGGCTTGGAGCAACCTGGTCTGGTGGGAGGTGTCCCTGCCCAGGACAAGGGGTTGGAACTGGATGATCTTTAAGGTTCCTTCCAACTCTAACCATTCTGTGATTCTATGATTCTATGAAAAGCCACAGTGGACCAGTCCCGGGGTCACTCTCTGGGCTGTACACAGCAGCAGATCACAAGGAAAGAGCAGTGCACCATTTAGTCCCCCCTAGTTGTAGACCCCAACATTTAATTACCCGGATTTTCAGGACATTTGGTGCTCAGCCCTTTGGGAGGTGCCTGAAAGCTTCTCAGATGCACAGGCAGGACAAGAGCTTGGGGACAGGGTGCTCCTGCCTGGGTGAGGAGGAAAAGTGGGGTGGAGACCTGGAAACCAGCCCTGGGAACAGCAGGAGGAGCAGCACTGGCCATGCCGGTGCCACCAAGGCTGAAGCACCCAGACAGGAGAGGGAAAGGGGGATGGAGGGGGTGAGAGACAAAGGCAGAGAAAGGTCAATGTTTGTGCCGGGCTGAGTGTGGTCAGACCACAAGAGATAACATCTCACTCTGAGGGTGAGAAGTAGCCCCATTATATGTGACTCTGTATTGATTTCTTCCCTTTCTGTTTAAGTATGGCAAAATGTGTAATGTTTTAGGGAGCTTTATCAGCTAAACCTGCAGGTCAATTAACCAAACTAACCCTGACAGAAGGAAAATGGATTTGTCCTTTACAGCTGCCAAAAAGGTTAAATGGAAAGGAAGAAATTCAGAGGCTCAAATAAGACCGAGCACCTGAAGTGGTGTTTCGTCTGTCTGAGGCCATTAGAAAACCCAACAGCAAACACCAGGTCTCCATTTAAGCACTCTGGAGGCCGCCTGCTTTGCTGGGAAGCTTCACCACGCCGGGGAGCACAAGCCACCAGCTGCGACGTTCAGCAACAGGAGGCTGGGGCACGCGGGGGAGATTTCCAGAGAAACATTCCAAACAGGCTTCTCTGCAAAAATGCAATTAAATTCAGTGCATTTTAAAAGCATCAGCTGAGCAGTGGTCACAGCTGCACGCCCTCGCTGCTTGCCGCAGCGGATCAGGGAAAACGTGCATGTCTCTGTTCAGCTGGAAATGAATATGTTTTGTGTAACTGAGGAGCACAAATTGGTTGAGGTTTGGCCCAGAATTTGTCTGCGTGCGCACACACACTCAGACCTCATCTGCTATCAGAAAAAAAATAATTAAATAAATCACATTTTCACATGGCTAAAGGGTCAGGCCTGAAAGACAGTGGGAGAAAAGAACTGGGATGGTGAAAGAGGTAAAGGAGGATGTACAGAACCTATAGCTGAGGAGATGAAGACTCCCCTTTGCTCCTGTGGGGACTAAAGTCATCATAGAAATAAACTTATATGTCCTATTCATGTAGCACTTGAGAGAATGGCAAAATTTTTTAATTATTGATCAATTTTTAGGGTAGATTTTCATATCACAGGATCATAGAATCACAGAACGGCTTGGGTTGGAAGGGACCTTAAAGGCCACCCAGTGCCACCCCCTGCCCTGGGCAGGGACACCTCCCACCACACCAGCTTGCTCCAAGCCCCATCCAACCTGGCCTTGAACCCCTCCAGGGATGGGGCAGCCACAGCTTCTCTGGGCAACCTGCGCCAGGGGCTCACCCCCCTCACAGCCAAGAATTTCTGCCTCAGATCTCAGCTCAGTCTCCCCTCTTGCAGTGGAAAACCCTTCCCCCTCGTCCCATGGCTCCCCTCCCTCATCCAGAGTCCCTCCCCAGCTTTCCTGTAGGCCTCCTCTGTACAAAACTATCTGATGGAAATTAATATTTAGCAAAGCAATTTGCCATCTTGGCACTTTTCTAATATGCTGGTTTGTTGTTTTTGCCAGAGACTTTTGTAAATTCTTGTTTTAATGCAAGCCCTCAACAAATTGTCCTTGCAGGGGGAGAACATCTCAATTCTGTCATCTTCAGGCAGCCCACCCCGTACTTACCCCAGGTGACAGCAGAGGACAGGTCTGGGGACTAGGACCAGCCCTGGCTGCACACAGTGCTCCAGGCAGCACTGGGCAAAGAGCTGGAACGATGTATTTAATCAGCCAGAGCAAACCCCATGGGTCTCACCCAGGGAGTCACAGCTGATTTCTTTGCTCTTCACGGGGTGTGAGCACCACGGGACTGCGCACAAGTAGGCTTTCCTGTCTCTGAAAAGATGGCAGAGTGCAAAAAAAAAAAAAAAAAAAAAAAATTGGCAACAAGTGCGTATTCAGAAAATTCCACACTTTTGCCCTGGTCTGTGAAACTTTTGCATTCTGGAAAGTGAAGACACCCAACCCTGGTGCCTTCTGTGTCTTTTACCCCCCCACACCCCGGGTGCCTCCGTGCAGCTCCCCCATTTATACATAGGTACATTTTATATATGTATATTTGTATGTGCATATATCATATTTAGACAGATAGATTAGAAAGAAAGAAAGAAAGAAAGAAAGAAAGAAAGAAAGAAAGAAAGAAAGAAAGAATAGAAGGAAACAAGGACAATAAGAAAAAAACCCCAAAGTTTCCCAAAACCAGCACAAGCCAAAAGAACCAGCCAAGGGATTCATAATTAGAAGCTTTACTTTGAGAATTTTTTTGATCCTGTGATGAATTTCAGATAGAGATGGAGGGGTGGTAGGATACAGAGACGGTGGGTGGTGGGATACAGAGATGGTGTGTGGTGTGATGCTCCCTTTGTTCATGGCAGTGGGGAGCTTCCATCTGCCCATTGACCATCTTCCATCTGACCATTATGGGGTACAGAGGTGGCGGGTGGTGTGGAAATCCCTTTGTCCATGACTGTGGGGAGCCTCGGGCTGTGTACATTTCCTTACCCTCTTGTCAACATCCTTGTAGAAAGCTGTGACACTCCCAGGCTGGTGGCAAGGAGGGAGGGGACAAGATCTTGCCATGGTCTGATGGTGTCCATGTCTGGGCCGTGGATCAGAGGATCAGAGGAGCCCCTTGCTGAAGGTTGCTGTGGATTCAAATCATTTACATGAATTCGAAAGGAAATTGGGAGAGTCTTGAAGTGGGATTGCTGAGGGCTGTCTAAAGCAGACCAGCCTCCTCCTAAAATGAAAACACCAGGAGGCTGGAGGAGAATTAAGGGGCATGGTCAGCCACCCCTGGTTTTGTTTCATCTGCAGACTTGCTGAGGGTGCACTCTGCCCCATCAGCTGGGTCATTAATGAAGAAATTAAACAGTACTGGTCCCAGTATTGACTCACTAGTCGCACTAGTGACTGGCCTCCCACTGATGATGACCCTTCAAGCCGGGCAGCTCAGCCTGTTTTCTGTCCTGGGACTCAAGGAGCCTGTCCAGGAGGTGAATATTTTGGTGTGGTGGGGAGAAAACCAAGAATCACTTCATGGTGCAGAGCTGCGTGCACAGGCAAAATCACCTGGAGCAGCTGGGTTCTTCCAGCACGGCGCTCTGCCCCCAGGACAGGCAAGGGTGTCCTACAAAACAGAGCAGCCTGTGGCTTGTCCCCTGTCAGCAGCACTGAGCCTGGCTGGGACACATCCCTGGAGGGAATTAAAAGCCAGGCAGACGTGGTGCTGAGGGACACAGGTTAGTGGTGGGCTTGGCAGTGTTGGGTTGATGGTTGGATTTGATGATCTGAAAGGTCCTTTCCAACCTCGACCATTCTATGATTCTGTGATTCTAACTGACTTATGGCTAATACATGATGAATAGAAGAAAGCTGAACTGTTCTGTGATGGGAAGTGCAGGTCTGTGGGTGCCTTGGGAAGCTGTTGGGTTTTGGTTTCCAGGATCTCCTCCGTCGTTGATGCGTGACCTCTCTGTTTTCCTGCAACATGGTTTTATCTGAGGTTCCCTCTGCCATCTGCAGCGCTGCACTTTTTGTGACTGTCAGGATTTGCCCCGGACTTACCCAAAACTGTCTCCAAACACCAGGAGCCTGAGCTCAGATGCTGAGTTGTTGCAGTGTAACGAGCTGTGGGCGTCAGACGAGTGTGGTCCCTCCTCAGGGTCTGTGTTCCCTTCCAGACATGGTGTAGCTCAACTCACAGCGGTCAAAGCTGAAGCCAAGCAGAAGTTCCCAGCATTTTCTGGGGGTTAGAGCAGTCCCTCCGATACTTTCTGCAGCTCAGATGATGCAAAATACCCTGAGAAAGGCTCTGACTGCTTTGCTGGTCAGGCAGGTCTTTGTCAGGACTGTGGGAGGAAAGAAACTCTTCCCAGATGGCATTCTGTGAATATATTTAGTAGTTTGAAATTTCCCTGTTGTTGTCATAACATACCTTGTGCCCTAGCTGAGAGCATGGGGACGGGAGACGCCCAAATTGACAAACTATACTACGAATACAAAAACTACAGAATTTAGACTAAGCAGAAACATGCTCACTTTGGACTTGGCAAGGCAGTTTTTTACCATTACCTTCGAGACTTCTACTCAGTGGAAGATAATGTGTTTGCTTGCAATGGGATAAAGCATTTGCCACCACCTCCTTCCTCCACAAACACCACGTGTCCATGTCCATGAGAGACCCCATCAGGAGACCTTCAGGCCTGCAGATGGTTTCAGCTGTGGCAACTGTTCAGCGCCCAGCACAAAGGAGTGTGAGTCTGTGAAAGCTATTGCAGGTGGTAATAGTGTAAGTTGCTCAAGGATTGTGCTGGGAATTTGAAATACAGCGGCCCTTCTCCTTTCCTGCTAGAGTCAGTGCAAATATTTCCACTGGCTTCAGAGAGGCAGGGCTGAGCCTGAGCCGGGAGTTCAAAGCAGGATACACTGATCCTTCTCTGTGCTTCATCCTTGCTTCTAAATCCTTGTTGGCGACTATAATAGCATAAGTGATAAATATCATTCTTCACTTCAAGGCTTAGGAGCTCAAGCAAATCTGCATGGAGCTCATGTCAGCATCCAAGAATATCAGCTCCAGTTTGCGTTTTTCCCCCAACAGGTTTCCCAGGGTTGGAAACTTCTCGCCTCTGCTCTGTCTGTCTTACTGTGAGTCATATCAACGCTTCCTCATCTTCTATGCAGTGAGACAGGATGAAAGCCCACGTACTATTGCTTGGCCATGTTGTCCATCGTTCTGTCTGTCTGTCTTCAGGATGTATAGTGCTGGGCATATTCTGGTTTAAGCACCAGCAAATCATCTGCGGTGCTTGTTTCCCTCAAACCTTCTTCATCCACTCAGTCTTGCCCATGGAGATATCTGTGTTGCTGACGATGGTCCTCGGTAGCTTTGTGTCAAACCACAACCCCCTGCAGTGCAATCCAGTCTTCACCACTTGAGAGACGACCATGGTGGGACGGGTGTTCGTGTCCTTGTTGTCCCAGGAGGGAAAGTGCCAGTGCATCCTGGGCTGGATGCTTAAAGGACCGCAAAGAGGCAAACCCACAGAAACTGGGAAGTAGGTTTTTATTTTTTAAAATTATCTATTTTAGCATCGGCCCCTTATTGTGTCCCACTGTGATGTGCACTGGTAAAGTACAGAGAACTTCTCTGGAGGTCTGTCCTTAGCCTGGGCCACAGACCCAGCCTGGTTGGGACACCAGGGGAAGGTGGACGTGGAGGATGCTCTGCATGGGGCAGGGCAGGGTGTAATGGCAGAGAGGTGTTTGGGGCTTGGAGGTGTGGAGGAGTGAGGGGTTGGGAGACGGTTTACTGTGTAAAAGGGATGAAGGAGAAATAGCATCTTCAGAGGGTTTGTGAAGTTTGATCTGTGGTTGAAAGCAGGGCAGTTGAGGGAAGTCTAGATGAATCACCCCCTCACCATTGCAGGGCACTGGCACAGGACAGAAAAGCAGAAGGGAGAATTTTGCCAAACATAGAAATTGCTCAGGTGGGTTACCAGGAGCAGGTCACCATTAGTACCTAGGTGATGTCTCATTAAGGACAATTGTTTTAAAAAATAATTATTTTTCAGCAGTGAGGACCCAACTCTGTGCCCCAAACAGCAGTTCAGGAGGGTACAGCAAAGGGGATGACTAGTAAATGAAATAGTCCTGCTGACCAACTCATCCCAGTTGCTTCGAAAGTAGATGATAAATGACCCACAGAATGCTCACCTGCTGGTGGTCCAGTGGGCTGTATCAACACTGTACCAAGAGTTACCAATCCAACTATTGGCTTCTTTGAGTCTCAAGCTCCTTAAGGGAGGGATTGTCCCTGTTGAAGGGGTATTTCCCTCAGCAAAGAGATTCTGTGCGTGAGCATGCCTTCTTAATGTGTATGATACCTGGTGGGATGGAGTCACGATGACAAAGACAAATTCTTCTTGGTGGTATCCAGTGAAAGAACAAGAGGCAACAGGCAAAAACTAGAAAAAACAGGAAATTCCAATTAAACATAACAAATTTTTTTTTCTTTTTTTTTTTTATGATGAGGTTAATCAAACACTGGCACAGGTTGCCCAGAGAGGCTATAGAGTCTCCATCCTTGGAGAAATATAAAACCAGGGTGTACACGGTCCTGGACAACCTGCTCCATGTGACCCAGCCTGAGCAGGGAGGTTGGACAGGACGATCTCCAGAGGGCCCTGCCAGCCTCAGTGACTGTGACTCTGGATAGCACGTACAGCCATTTCACACTGTAAAAGCATTGCTCTGGTGGTACTACAGTGCAGCTCTCATGTTAGTGATGTATTTTCAGTATAAAAAATAAACACACTTAATGTTCCAAGACTGACAGAGCACCACCTAGCTCCGGAGGAGAGGCAGAACCAAGTCCTACTCTGCCCCTTCCCTTCTGCAGCTCCCGGCTGCTGTCACACTCCTTCTGCCTGCACCAGGATGTGATGAACCTGGCCTGCGCCAACACCACCCCCAGCGTGGTGTATGGCCTCACCGCCATCCTGCTGGTCATGGGGCTGGACGCCGTCCTCATCTGCCTCTCTTACATCCTGATCCCCAAGGCTGTCTTGCGGCTGGCATCGTGGAAGGAGAGGCTCAAGGCGTTCAGCACCTGCGTTGCCCATATCTGCGTGGTCCTGGCCTTCTACGTGCCCCTGATTGGGCTGTCTGTGGTGCACAGGTTTGGGAAGGACCTGGCTCCACTGGTGCATATCACCATGGGGAACATCTACATCCTGGTGCCCGCTGTGCTCAACCCCATCAACTAGGAGGTGAGGACCAAGCAGATACAGAGGAGGATCCTGATTTCAATTAAAATTTTTGATGACAGAACTGCCAGTTGAACTGCACCCAGCTCTTGACTTTTCTTGACTTAGATTGGTAGCTTGGGGATGGGGAATGTGCTCCTTTGCTTTGACCCTGCAGCATGCTGCCTTAGCCCTTGGCAGGCTCTCAGTCACTACCACAACACAAATAACAATAATTTACGACTGCAAATTGATGAGCAAATATACTTTGTGCAACAAGCACTAGTACTGTAATAGAAGGTCACACAAGCTCAGGAGGTTGATGGCTTTATGGATGCAGTCAGGGCCCTTCAGGAGTTAAGATTTATCTGGGACTTGTTCCTTTCCTTGCAGTGCATCCCAGAACAGCAGTGAGTGAGAAAGACAGACAGACACTACAAAACATTTTCATCTACTATTAACTTTTTCACTGGTCTTCTTCTTCTTGCATTTATTCACTGCCTGTAATTTAGAAAATTATTTTTGGAAGGAACAGATAAATACCACTTTGTGGAAACATAAATTTCTAGCACAAATCTGATTAAGAACTTCATTTTCTGAATTTGGAACAAATTAATTCATTATCCACACAGTACAGAGCAAAAAATATTTGTAAATAGCTGCTCAAGATATTTTTTCAGAGGCGTACTGGGTGTAGGTGGTAAGATCTGAGTAGTGGAGGGGGGTCCAGGGGTGCCCAGGAGGGAGATGCGGGGCTGCCCTGTGCTGGACACAGATGGTTCCAGCTGGATCAGTATCAGACCCATCGTGCACCAAAGCTGAGCCAGCCAGGGGAGTTTGTGCTGCCTCTGTGAAAATGTGTTTAGGAAAGGGCAGAAAATGTCTGACTGAGAGGAGAGGAGTGAACAAAAAGAGTGAGGAACAGCAAGGGGAACATCAAGGTCAGAGTAGTAGAGGTGCTTCATGGTGGTAGAAGAACTCCCACTGAAGGGACTGTGGGCTGTGGAGGACCCACACCAGAGCAGGAACACCCCTGAAGGGGTTGCACTATTCAAAGGACCCACACTGGAGCAGGTAAAACCCCAAAGAGACTGCACCCATGAAGAAGCCCATGACAGGTAGACCCTGAAGGGGCTGCAGTCTGTGAAGGACCCACACTAGAGCAGGTACAGCCCCGAAGGGACTGGCAGCTGTGGGTCAGATGATGATGGAGAATTGGAAATGAGTGAGAAGGAAGGAGTGACAGAGAGAAACCGTTGTGTACTGACCCTGACCTGCACCAATCATCGCCTTGCTGAGGGGACTGAGTGAAACCCGTGGTGATGACAAGGAGAGGGGAGTTTGGAGTGAAGAAGTGACTGGGTACCAATCTGATGCTTTCAAGGACTCACCAGTCATAACTCCAAGATGCCCGTTTCTGAGTGGGAATGGACAGCTCGTAGCACAACATCCTCTATGCAAAAACAGGGATGTGCTTTGCCAGAGCACTGCAGTTTTAATGAAACTGTACTGAATTTTACTGTCTCGTTTATCACTATGAAGAATTACAAAGTTCTCCCATAATCTCTCATCTCTACTACTCTGGGTATAGTGCTTTCATAAAAAGCTTTGTAATATCCCAAATCACACCCTTCCTTAGATCTCTTATCAGTGGAAGAAGAACTGCTGAGGACAGCCTGGGGGAAGCAAACGGAGACCCCACAAGACCCTGTGACCCTCATGGCAGTGGGGGTGATGAGCCACCACGTACAACATGAGCTTGCTGGATATGGGGGTTTCTTACCTGCTGGGCTGTGATTGCAAAAGCCGGGTCAGGGATGCAACAGCTACAGATATACCAGTAAAATAGGCCAGACTTTGTTCTTGTGATGCATAAAATCATTAGACACAGTGAACAGGAATTTCCTTTTGTAATAGTCCAGATTTATAAATATGCCAGCTATGCAGAAAAACACATTTCTTATTCGAAGACTTGGAGAAAATAAAAAAAGTAGATACATTAATTCAGTAGAAATATTATGGATTTCATTCTTTTTTTTTCTGCTCTATTTGCAGCACAGATCTATGAATCAGATTTACAGCAGCCTAGCACATCAATAAATAACTCAGGCAACAGAAATCACGTCTAAGTCATATGGGGACAGTCACAACTGAAAAGACAGCTAAAAAATCAGTGCTCACAAGTGTCTGTGCTCCTCCCCGTGACCCTGGGAGCTGGTCCCCTGAGCTCCCCACTGCAAACAGGGCTGGAGGAAGGGAGCAGTGCTCTGCCTTTGCTGTTGAGGGGGGATAAGGTGCATGTGGCAGGTTTAACCTTACTCTTACTGAGACTGTCCTCAGAGCTCAGGCTGGAAAATGTGAGCAACCATCCACCAGGCAGATGCGTCATCGGCCATTGTGTTCTAGCCAAGAGGCTGGGAGCAGGCACGGGGCTCTGGGCTGGTTTGTGCCTGTGCCAGTGCCATGTGCGTGAGGAGCGGGCATCACCCACCACCCGTCCCCTCTCCTGGCAGCGATGGCTAGCATGTCGACCTTCACTGGTCAGCTGCCTGCCAACACAAGATGGTTTGGCCCCTCTTTCCCCCACCCACCGCAGTTAGATGTTCCAGCAGCATCCACAGCTCTTTGGACAGGACCTACAGGCCATCCGCTCATTTCCTTAGTGCACAAAAAGAGAAGAAATGCAGCCTGGGGAGCTCAAACAAGAAGGTTATTTACCTCCGGCTCACTATCAGCCTAGTGACGTCAAAGCCGAACACTCCGAAAATTTTCGAGTTGTGCATAGGCTGACCTCTGGATGTAGCACCCTCCTCAGTCTGCCAAGCAGGCTTTGCTGCTTGCTGCAGGCAGTGATGAGCTGAAATGCTACCGTTTTCAGCACATATGTACAATCTTCTCACAATGCTCAAGTGCTAAACTTGGAAAGATTCAGGAGAAGAGATGGGTGTTAAGTGGATCATGCACTTGCTGCAAAGTTATGTGTCCAGGGTTAATTTTTGTGTCCCATCATAGGCTGCAATTTGCATGTGCAGTTGTATGAGTATCCGTACAAGCTCCAGTGGATGAGATGTGTGAGCATTTAGATTCTCTTGAGAGAAAAATGCAGTGAGCACCCAGACATGGATCTGCTTGATTTTGACACCATACACCACGGGGGAGGAAGGGAGGTAGAAGTTAGCCATCAAGGTGCGAATGTGAGAGGCAACATGGCAACCAAACCATTGGATGACTGATGAGGGAACCACAGGTGTGTGGAAGACCAGGATGATGCAGATGTGGGAGAGGCAGGTCCCAAATACCTTCAGTCTGTCCTCCTTCAACACCAAGCTCAAGACGGTCCTCAAGGTCCTGAGGTGGGAAAGCCCGATGAACAACAGCTTCAATTCCAGAATGAAGAGAACCACAATGATGTTACTGACCATGGTGTTGGCACAGGCCAGTTCCACCACCACCGCCATGTGTTTGCAGTAGCAGTGGGAAATGATGTGGGAGCAGCAGTACAGCAGGAGACAGAGGAGAAATGGCAGAGGCAACTTGAGCCTGGCTGCCCTGGTTAGAGCCAGCAGCCCATTTTTGATTACCAGGGAGATGATCAGGATGGAGTTGTAGCTCAGGGGGTTGCAGATGGCAACATACTTGTTGAAAGCCATGGCCAGCAGCTCCACTGACTCCATGATTGAGAAAATGCGAAGAAAAACATCTGCACAAGGCAGGCACTGAAGGTGATCTCCTGGGCATTGAACCAGAAGACGCTCAGCATTTTGGCCACAGTGGTCAGGGAGACCACCAAGCCAATGACAGCCAGCATGGAGAGGAAACAAAACATGGACTTGTGGAGAGATGGCTCTGTCTTCATCATGTACTGTTGGGTGCTGGGACTGTTGGGACTGTTGGGAACATGGATGCTGTTCCCGAAGAGGGTTATGGTGAACACTGCTGAATGGGATGGAAATCTAGGGGTGCATATCTTCCTGTCCAGGGATGCCAGTCAAGAAAACCATGGATGGAGTCGTGCTGTTGTAAGCAGAGAGTTTGACATTGAGAGGTATTCTTTGCAAACTACACCTAAAAGTGTCTCTTTTCAATAAAACATAATAGAAAGAATCATTAAACTTTGCAAAACATACCCAGATTGTGCCACTTTCACTGCAACTCCTTATAATGTGTAAAGTCGATTTTTTATTTTGCTTGTTACTATATCATGGCAGGGTCAGTTTGTGGGGTTTGTCAAAAAGAGTGTGAAGTGATAACAAGTCAAGAGCATGATCACCATTGTTCAGATATGAAATTCTCCGGTGCTTATTTGATTCAAGACATGTCTCCTTCCCTGGAGCAGGCAGAGGAGGCAGCAGGAGGGCTCCCAGTGCCATGAGGCTGGCGCAGCCCTGGCAGCCTCCTCCCAGGCTGTCTCTGATTCTCCCGGACCCCCTGAGGGCTGTTCTGGGGGGCTCTGCCAGCTGTGCAGAGAGGCACAGACACAGCTGGAGAGCGGATCCCAGGTGAGGAAGACTTCTGGTTTGACCCAGCACAGGCGCTCCTATGAGTTCTCAGATTAAACTAACTAAAAATCATGCATCAGCAGAATTCAGGCCGGGTTTCCATCCCTCAGCAGATCAGGACTTACATCAGGGCTTGGTTCAGACCCTCCCTTTCCTCCCGCCTCGAACAACTCCTACAGCAGACTCCCTGGGATGACTCACCAGATTCCTGACCAAGCTGTTAGTAAGCAACAGCTCCTCTTCTCCGAGGACCTCTGGCTCTCCAGCCCACTCAGCAGACTTCAGAAGCTGCCCTGCAGCTGGGGAGTTTGTAGCCAAGTTGTATCCTGGGAGGTTTCAGAAACCAGTGGGCAATCTTGTGTCATTCTCCCTCTCTCATTTTGAGCTTCAGAAGACCAGGTTTAACTTTTGCGTCTCAGAGCTGGAGGAAACCCTCTCTGCAGAAGAAGGAAGGCAGGGAATGGTTTACCTTCTACCTAAGCTGTTGGCCAGCGTCCCAGCAGACTTTCTCTGTCTCTTTTTACAAAACTCAAGCAATTAATTACTGCCGCCATCTCTGTGAGGCCCATCCAACCACCCCAAGTGCCTGGTATTCCCTGAAATTTCTTCTCTAGCTCTACCAGAGGTCTCATCCTGCTGGGTGGGCTTCCCCCACCTTCTGCTCTCAGTCACAGCACTGCGAGTGATGTGCAGAGACCCCAGGTAGGGTAAAGGATGCAGTAATCACAAAGTGGTGTTCAGAGGGCAAGGTGCTTCACTGGTTCACCTCTGCGTTATCAAGCGCAAGCCTCCATTCAGGTCTTCTTGTTCCTTTTTGCACTGTGATGATGACGAGAGGCCTCAGAGCAGAAAAGCCACCCCATTTCAGGCACACAGATGCGATACTTTTGCTTGCAAAGAATGGGAACCATCCACTGGATTATGCAATGGGACTGCCTCCGGAGCACCAGGCTGCCTGGCAGGTCCACATCTGGCTCACATGCTGAGGGAGTCCTGGTGTGAGACTGCAGTTGGGCAGGGTTTTCTGAAGAGGTCCTTTTGAACACGGATGCTTGGTGCCCACCCCAGGTGCTCCCCATCTGTTCTGGCCTCTCCCCATCTCTGCTGTGAGATGTCCCTCATCCCTTGACGGCCAAGTCAGACTTTGGAGTGGGAGAGAAGCTATCACTTGGCTGCGGGTACCCTGAGACAGGACCCTGTTTGTGGTAGGGCAGGACCCCAGAGATGGCTTCCCACCGCACCAATGTCGCCATTCCCTCTGATGTTGCAAGAGCTGCTGAAATGATTCTGTGAAATCACACATCTAGGCAGCCCTGCGTGCCACATTAGAAGCAGGCTGAAAATAAGTTGAATGCCCGAAGCCACCTTTGAACTGTATGTTGAGAAACATGGGTGCAGGGAAAGCCCAGCTGGTGGAAATACACATCTGAAAGCAAAACATGTCTCCACAGGTGCGTGGTCAGGAACAGCACATGGAAGAAGCAGGGACCAAAAAACAGACCGAGGAAGCAAGGAGTTTCTATGAGGAGCAAAACAGTCTCGACCTGGGGATTTTCACCTAATTTAATTTATGACCAATTAACATAAACTTTTGATAATTAATTCACACAATGTGGAAAAAAAAGAAAAAAATAATTTAAAAAACATTTAGGGAAACACCATTCCTCCCTCTGCCCCTGATTTTTCATCACTCCAACATCTCTTCTCCCCTGTCCTAATCTCAGCTCCCTGTGTTGTCCCCATGCGTTGTACTCCAGCCCTCCCAGCCCCTTTGGTGGGGTGACAATGGAGCAGGAGGTCTGGATCAGTGCATGGTGGTTTCCTTCTGCTGGTCCTTGGTCCTTATTCACTCTCCTCTGCACCAGCTGTGGATCACCCATGGCCCCTCAGGGCTCTCCCTGCCCCTGCGTGGGTCACCTCCTTCCAAGAATGTCTCCAGCCATGCCGTCTATTTGTCTGCAGCCAAAATGCCAGCAGAAGCGACAAGGGTCCTTAAACTGGGCTTCTCCTTCTCTCCTTGTCTTCCAGTCTCTGCAGATTTCTACTAGTTTGGTTGCTTTCTTTTGAAGGACCAGTAGCCCAAGGGGCCAGCACACCCATAAGCTCTTTATGTCATGTTTGTAGTCGCCAGACTGAAACAGCTGAAAAACTGACATTGATCCCAGATGCGGGGATTATCTGAACGGCTTCCTGCCCTCCTTCCCCAGCACTTCTCTCCCTAAATACCATACCGATGGCCTGTGGTTCATGCATGACCTCCACCCTCAGAGACTCCAAGGACATGGAATACCTAAATTAGGTCCAAAGCATCAACACTCATTTACAAAAACATTCACTGAAGTTCATGGAAGCTTCAGGATCCTTGGATGAAAGGTGACTTTAAAACACAGCCCTAAGAATGCAGGCCGCTCTCTTGTGCCCCAGAAGGATTGCTGTAACACTGGATCCAAATCCAAAGCCAGTTTTACACTGACAGGATGAAGCCCGAAGGACACATGCACTGTTGCGTGTGTACCAGGAGAAGACCTAGTCATGCCCAGAGGGATATTTGCCCACCCAGAGGGATATTTTCCCACCCAGAGATAAAACCTTCCCCCTTTGTGGACCAAAGATCTGGTTGGCACTGCTTAATGCTGAGACAGACATAACTCACGCAGTGGGAAACAGGAGTGAACTTGTTTAAAAACCGTTGCTATTCCTGGCTGTTCCCAGGCAGCAGCTTCTCCTCCATGATGATTAGTCTCTCTGAAGTCCCAGCCGTGAGTGATTAGGGTGATCAGGTTCCTCAAGGCGTATAAATATTTCCATGCAGGTCCTTTTGGCAGGTTGAGGAGTTGCTTGGTTTTGTGTGTGAGAGAAGCAGTAGTTGAAGGTGATGCAGGTACAGCCAGGGTTGCATCCAAATCATCCGGGTGAGCTGGGTAGATGTTTTGGGTTTGTTTTTTTTTTTATTTGATCTGGTATTATGCCAGTATTTTTAAGCATAGTGCCAAGGTCTGAGCCAAGTTCAAATCTTAGCCAAAATGAAGTGAATATAAACCAGTCTACCCAGAAAAGCTTCTGTGCAGATATGACAAGTGGACTTTGCCTCTTATTGCGTTAATGAGCTACTTCATTACTGCCAGCTATCCCACATTAAGTGAATACTGTGGTAGAGAACTGCAAGTCATAGACCTGCAACCTCATGCTTCCTTGCATAAGTTAATTACAACAGTGCTAATTACTTGGCTGCAAGCTGCTCCTTTGTTAAATCAACTTCAAACCAGCTGTAGAGACATAGGTGTAACGTCTGCTAACCTGGCCATCTGGGAAGATCTGCAATTACCTGGACATAGCTCTACTCCTATCCTTTTTGCTTGTCGAAACCTGAAGAGGATGGCAAACACCGTGAGGAAGGTAATGATTTGTTCTTTATGGAAAGGACAGAAGCCACAAGCTCCAGTGAGATACAGGCTTGGTGCTAGGAAAATGCTCTGAAATGGGCAATTTGGGGAAAGTGTCTGCAATGGGAGATCAGGTTGTACATGTATCTATCAGAGATTACTTTTGATTTTATACTGGGGAAGGGGTATGGACTGGATCACTGCTCTAGCTCTCTTAAAACCCCAAATTCAAGGGATCTTTGTTTCGGGCTGTATGTAGATCAGGAGTGCTGGGCAGCCATTAGCACAGTCAGATCAGCGTGTGGTTGCAAAAGAAGTTGACTAAATGTTTTTCACAGGCTCAGACTGCATAGCTGGTAGATTTACAACGTCCGAGAATGATACAAAATGTTAAGCGCGTCAAATCTGGTAAATTTAACTATTATTGCTTAGCAGCAGAGAGGCAGAGCTGACAAAAATGAGTGAGGAAAGAGCTAAAATCTCAGCTTCAAGTACCAGGATCTATTCGCTCCTCACAAAGTCGGGGAAGCTTTGCCGGTATGCTAACGATCAAAGATTTCAACTCCTTTTGCACTTTGTTCAATACTGAGCATCTTGTCCTCTGAGGGTATTTTAATCTGTTTCACTGATTAGAAATAAATTACAATAAGTTTGTAACAAATCTAATGGGGTACGACAAGCTAGGTCAAGGTGCCTCGTAATGTCCTCCATTTCTAGAAAACCTTCCGGATTTTGACTACTGCAATGAGCAAAACTAGCTTCTTTACAAGTTACTAAACTACTTAATTGCACAAAGTAAAACTCTATCAGCTCTTCATGCCAAGGAAACGTGAAGAAAATGCTCAGAAATTTGTCAACAGACCTGACAGCGCTGCTCCGCGTGAGCAGCAACAAGTTTGAAAGTGCTGCTCCCATCTCAAAAATAGCCAAAATAACAGCAACATCTTCCTAGCATGGCATTTCCATGTAGGCTGCTGCTGCAGTCGTTCTTGGGGGTTGGTGGTAGAAGCGAGAGGTCCACGCAGGGCTGGGCTGGAGTGGGTGAGATGCAGGAGCTGCTCCTCCAGGTGCGATGCTCTGTGCAGTGCTGGGACCTGGCACTCAGTGTCTGTCCCCCTCTGTGTGTTCGGGGTCCGGAGGCACCTACGCATGAAATGTAGAGGACGGCAGGTGTAACGTGGATGAAGCCAAAGTGCAGTGGGGACCCTTTGCATGACCCAAATGGGCTGGTCGGAGAGACTGAGCTAAAGAGGTTTCTTCCTTGGCATTTCACGTGTTTATGAGCACCCAAGAAATCAGACCCTGCTGAGGGAACAGAACTGGCACGGCCCTGCGAACAGACATGAAAAGGATCCAGGAAAAACTGAGTCTGATGCTTGCTGAATAACATTAACAAGCTTGATAGCTTTATTACCCAAGAAGAAGTACAGGTAACGCTGCCCAGAACAGTACATGGGATTTGTAGATCAATTACCTCTGACAGAGAGGAGGGAGGGAGTATCTGCTTTTTTTTTCCAGGCACAGGATTACAGGATCCCAGATGTTTGCCCTTTCCAGATAAATAATTCTGGCACAAGACACATTTCCTGCTGGACTGGCTTGTGCCAGCTGTGGCTCTGCCTCCCTGAATTTATAGCCGAGGTAGCTGACTACACTGCAAACAAGGTCCTCTTTGCAATAAACTATTATAAATAATGTTGTCTTGGCAGCCTTTTCACAATATTGGCTTTGCAGCATTTGGCCTTACATTACAAATAGCAGTCAGTGAGTAGAAACAGACTGAAATGCCTGTTGGTTTGTGTCATGTGGAGGACTCGGCGCGGTTTGAGGAGAGATGAAACTATTTAGAGGTCAAGGAAGTCAAATGTGTGGAAAGCCAAGGAGATGAAGTCTTGCCCTTTGGTATGTTGGGGAAAACAGAGGGTACGAGTGCCTGAGAAACATGCATCTAATTCCCATATTGCCAGTGGGCTAATTTAACCCTTTTGTGCCTTTTTTTCCCCCAGTAAAACAGAGACAACTCACAGCACTTCTTTCTTTTGGCAAGGGCTTGAGGGTAAGGAGGTACGTGCTCCGTGGGAGGGTCAGTGCTGTAAGGGACCAGCACTGCAGCCTCAGGATGGTTTTGGCCATGACACTGGATTTCCTTCCTAATGCAGGAGTCAGGGACCCTGCAGGTGGGATGCCCGTTCAGAGAGGGGCTCCGGCAAGATGGTTTGTGTTTGGGGTCCAGCAGGGACAGCTCCACAGCTGACAGCGCTGGCCTGGAGCAGGGCACGCAGCTGGGGGATGCACGAGGTCAGTGTTCTGCTTTCCTGGGCATCATTTCTCACAGCAAAAACGCTCTGGGCAACAAACGTCAATGTTGCAAATATACATTTGCTGCAGTTTCCCAAGGTGAGAATCAGATGGGGCACACCAGCCCGGGAGAGGTTGTTTTACACCTGCAGAGGTGTGTGGGTGACCAGAGTCCCACTGAGCTGCATCCTCAAAGTATTCTGGATCTTTTCCCTTCTCCCATCTCAGATTTTTGTACTGATGGCAACTTCTAGTTTGTAACTCCCACATTATGGAGTGGAGGGGTGGGGACAACAGCCAAAGGCCAGCCCAGGGTGGGAGGAGAGGTAAGGTAACTCCCATATGTTTGGACTAAGACCGTGTGTATTTGTGTCTTGCCAATGATGGGACTGAGTGTACCTGGATAAGAGGCAGAAGGACCTGATCACAGGTCTGTGTGCCTGAGAAGTGGCTGGAGTCAATAGCAGTGCTTGTTACAACTCTTTCTCCTCCCCATCTATGCCAGCTGTTCCTGTGGCTTCCCTTCCAGCCCTGCAGCAGTGCCTCATGTCCTACACGAATCACTCCAGTCCTTTGTCCTTCGTCCTGACAGGCATCCCTGGGCTGGAGGATGCTCGGTTCTGGATTGCCTTCCCAGTCTGCACCATGTACTTCATGGCAGTGTTGGGGAATATCACTTTCCTCCTAGTGATTAGGATGGACCCAAGCCTGCGCTTGCCCATGTTTTACTTCCTCTCCATGCTGGCTGCCATTGTTCTCGTGCTCACCACTTCCACCATGCCCAAACTCCTGAGCATCTTCTGGTTCCACTCCCATGAGATCGACTTTGAGGGTTGTGTGGCCCAGATGTTCTTCATCCATGGCGTCTACACAGTGGAGTCGGGGATCCTGCTCATCATGGCCTTCGACCGATACTTGGCCATCTGCAAGCCCCTGCACTACTCCGCCATCCTGACTGGCCCCACCGTTGCCAAGCTGGGTTTGGCTGCTGCGGTGCATGCCATGGCTATCATCACCCCTCTGATGTACATGGTGACCAGCCTGTCCTACTGCGGCACCCGCGTCATGCACCATTCCTACTGCTAGCACATGTCAGTGGTGAAGCTGGCCTGTAGGGACACCTAGCCCAACAGCATCTATAGGATCATGACTGCCACCATCACGGTGGGCTTAGACTCCATCCTCATAGCTGTCTCCTACGTGCTGATCCTGAGGGAGGTCATAGGCCTCTCCTCCAGAGAGACTTGCCTGAAGGCCTACAGCACCTGTGGCTCCCACACTGGTGTCATCCTGCTATTCTACATGCCTGGGCTCTTCTCCTTCTACACTCAGCGCTGGGGACAGAGGATCCCTGCACATCTTCACATCCTGATGAATGACCTCTACCTGCTGGTCCCTCCCATGCTCAACCCACTCATCTACAGGATGAGGACCAAGCCGATCCAGGAGTGGGTGCTGAGCCTGTTCTGTCAGAAAGGGATCCAGCCCAGGTCCTGACTCCAGCCCATTGCTAATGCCAGGGGGAAGGAATAGGGTTTGGACCAGAGAACAATGGCAGCATGTTTGGTGAGCAAATAAAAAGCTTTAAAAGCTGTCTACTGGAAAAGTGGGATCATCTCTTCATGATCTTGCATGAACCCTGAAAGCTGGAGGCACCATGGAAAATTTGACTGGTGAAACATTATTTTTAGAAAGTGAATCTTGCATTCTTTTTCAGAGTGGAAAAATAAATTGTGTTTAATTGTATTTGTATCTGTGGTCACCCTCAGATCTGTATCCCCTCATGACTCTCCTCTTCATCTCAGCTCTTGATAAAAGACTGCTACCACTTTTGAAATGCAATTCTGTTCATGGATTCGTCCTCCCTACGTACCTTTTCCATCCAATCTGTAACTCTCCATTTATTCGCTTACTAATTTTTAGCAGCTGTCTGATCTTGGTGCCTGGCTATGAGGGGACAGTGTGGGCTGTCTGTATGCACATTTACACCTGCACACTCATCCAGATGTTGGCCTAAATAGGTTTTGTTTTCCTCCCAATCCTGTCTTGAAACCTTACCAAAGTATTTGCAGCAATCATAAAAACCCTGCTCACTTGAGAACAGGGTCTACAGGTCACACTGAAACACTGCAGTGTCACACAAGGATTTGTTCCTTTCTTATTAGACACCCAGTCATGAAACGTTCTACAAAAATTTTTTCCAATATTTTAATGAGACTTCCTAACTTTCTGTGTTGTGGTGTCTCTTCCCTAAACATATAGGCACCTGTAATGGGATTTTGAGGAGTTCCAGTTTTCCGTAAGTTTTCACTTGCCTCTGAACTCCTGTGAGATCCTGCTCCTGGGGTTTGGGCACTTTAGCAAACTGGCTCTTCTCTTTGGAAACCATGTAATTCTGCACGTGTTGCGCTGCATGGGGGTAACACATCGGTCCTTCCCCTGAACTATCGCTCGGGTGCAGCGTTGTGTTTAGGGAGAGCAGGAGTTGGTTGCAATGGGGTGCACAGAGGAGTTGGAGAGTTCAATGGCACAAGTCTCCTTCACTTTCTGCAGATGTCCTTATGCAAAGGACAAGCTGTAAACTAAAAAAAAAAAAGCCTGCGGGGCTGTTGTAGGATGGTCACCTCTGAGCACTGGAGGCGATGAGTGGGAGTGTGGATTAAAGTAGGGGAGCAGAGAACAGGGACTAAGCTCCTCTGGTTCTCCTCAGCAAACCTGTACCTGATTTTAACTATGATGAAAACTCATCTCCTAACCCCACATACTGACCTACCATCCCAGCTCTCCTTGTGCATTCACCCAATGGAAATCAGGGCATAGGAGTTCCCTGAGTCTGGTCTCCAAAGGAAGCCTGATGTCCTGCATGGATCCTGCCCTGAGCTAGAGAGGAAAGGAGAGCATTCAAAGAGCCGTGGTGACCACCAACCCAAATTGGTGGGTATAAATTCAATTCTTTTGGTGTCTACTGACACTGCTGCTTTTGGGTGCCCTCTGGATTACACAGTCGTATCCCCCACCACCTCCTTCGGCAACAGTACGGTGTACACAATACCCAACAATTACAAAACAGCACAGATCCTCCTGCCTGACTCGAAGATCAGACTCTTCCAACCTGGATCTTGTAGTCATGGTCCAAGTTGGAGCTGGAAATCACCAGTGCTCAGTGCACTGCCCGGAGCCTGCCAGGCAGCAGATTTATTCCCCAGTTACAGTGTGTGCTTCCGCTGCCGTTGTCTGATGCTGCCTGGGTAGGACGCGGTGCTCCCAGTATCACCCAACCTTCCCCTTCCCTGGGGACACCCAGTCAGGCTTGGTGCGGCTCTTCTCATCCCCTTCAGGGAAGCACCCCACTGCTTTCAGCAGCCACGCAGTGCCATCCCTCTTTGGTCAAGGGGGTTTCAACAGCAAACCCTGGCTTTGCAGAAGAAGTAGACTTAGGCAAAATGAGTCTCAATTAGGTCAAAGTGGCCAGAATTGGTCTGCCACGTGACTTCTATCTAGCTGTGCTCTTTCTGCTGTTGCCTTAGAGGATGCAAAGCACAAGTGCAGGACGGGACATCCCTCCCCTGGCTTGCGGCTTCTGAGAGCATGGAGACAGCCAGGAGCTCCATCTCATGGTCACGCAGACCATGGAAGGAGACCCAGACCTCATTCACATCTGGAAAGATTCAGCGTCTGGAAAAGAGGGAGCTTGCAATGCCAAGCTCGTGGACCTGTGTTTGGAAGGCTGAAGGGTCAATGGATGAGGAAGAGTTCAGGCTACTGCAAGGGTTATAAGCACTATAGGGGGTTGGCAACAACATCTTCTCAATTAAACAAACTGAATTAGGAGGGTAGTCAGTAAATGAGCAAGTCATCTGCGCACGGACTGTGTATTGACTCATTTCTTGAGCCATGAGACAGACACACCAGGGATTCCTCTCAGCAAACTTATAAATGCTTCCACCGCTGAAAGGTGCTGTGTCAGAGAAGGAGACGACATACCTGGTGGGAGAAGGGCTGGGCAGTGTCACTCCGGCAGGGGCTGGGTGAGTTGGGTCACCGGTTGGCTTCTCTGACAAATCTGCAGCAGCAAGCCAGGTAGGCCATCCATGGGTGCACGGATTTTAAATAGAAGCAGCACAAGAGAATTTGCTGCTGCAGTCTTTTCTTTATAAACTTAAAAAATATATCTATTAAAAATGAGGGGAAAAAAAGGAAAAAAAAAAGAAAGAAAATAGTCTGAAAAAGGCCTCATGACCCTCTCTGGTCCCATGCTTCTTGACCACATTCTCTACACAAAAAAAAAAAAAGCACCATGAGTTTTGAAAAAAAAAATCTTAGGCAACCTTGGCTTCCTGCAACAGAAAATTCTCAGACCAGCTTGCACATTGCCATCTCAGGGAGTTTCCTTTACAACTGAATAAATTTAAGGGTAGGCTTTATCCCCAGGCGCATAGCTTTTATTCGCCTCCATTCTGTTTGCTTGTTTTCAGGAATGGGAATGTGTGGGCAGGGGGAGTGGGGAGGGAATGTGTGTGTTTGGTTTTTGAAGGTGTTTCTGCAGTCACTCCATGGACTGCCTTCAGAAGTCTTACAGAACAGATATGAACAAAACCTGATCCCATCAGGCAGCCTTGTCAATACAAGGTGGCTGTACCAGGGCCACCCCTAACAGATAGTTGTCCTGCTTGGTCTTCTGCAAAAATGGAGCGTCAGTCTCCATGGGCACTGCAGCTCTATTTTCATCAGTGCATTGCTATCTTCACCATCAGAGAAATTTTCTTTAAGCCTAGACTGAATTTCTCCTACTCTTGCTGGGATTTAGACCCCTGACTTGGCCTTTCCAAGGACATGTAGGACAATTATTCCCTTCCACTTCACTGTAGCCTTTAACATGCTTCAAGGCTCTTCTCAAGATCATTCCCCAGCTGAGCCAGTCCCCTCAGCTCTCCAGCTAAGCTTCATCCTTATTTCTGAACTCCCTCTACTTTGCCATTATTTTCCATAAAGTGCCTGCCACAGTGCACTTCAGTCTGCTGACCTCCAGGTCAGTCCTTCACCCCTGCCGTTCATGGTCATCCTACCTGAGGGTGTTCCACTGAACAAGCAATTCTGAAAGTATGATTTGCTGAGAAACTTCACTTTGATTTGCTAACATGTTTTATAAATGACAGGAAAGAAAGCAAAGAGTTTTTCCTGGGAAGATCTACCCTTGATAATGTGATGCTTTCTGGACATGTCATACTCTGCAAGGTTCTGCTGGGAAATAGCAATTAATCTGGCTGAGAGAGGGGCTGCATCCCTGGGAAAGAGAAGCCCCAATGCTTCTCCTTCCTGAGGTGAGGGTGATGTGGGCAACTGGACCTCCAAAGCGTGGGAGTATTGAAGCCACACGTAAAGTGGAGCTCTTTTAAGAGTGGTCTTGGGCAAACTGTTGTGCATCACCCAAGACCCCTTTGTGAGACCTTGACTGTGTGGCTCTAACCAGGCACGGCCAAGAAAGATGCTTTAAAGGAAGGTGTAAAGAGGAAAACTGCGTGGGCGACTAGGAGCAGCGCTCTGATCTTGTGCAAGGGGACAAAGGAGCAGAGGCTCTTTTGCTTAGCAAACAAACACAGCCTGAGCTGGGTTGTGTGGCTTTATAGATACACTGGGCTGCGAATGCCAGGGAGGGAAAAGCATAATCAGATTTAATTTCAGAGGTGATAGAAACTGGAGAGGAACACACTGACAGAGGAAAGCAGAGGTAATTTCCCAGCTGTTGGAGCAGGGTGGCCAGTTGGAGCTGTTTTCCAGCGGATCCATGAAAGCAAAATACACTAGGATGCTGACTATCTGTTCTCCTGGGCAAGATAAGCTGTCACACCTAAAGCAACGGGCACTCAGCTCTGTGATCCAGAAAGTCCTTTTCAGCTTCATCATTCTAGATACAGAGCAAGACAAATGGGAGATGAAGATGGGAAATCAAATAGTCAGTGTTGATGGAGGGGTTAAAAAAATTCTCCTCCAGAACTTCCACCAACTGAGGTTTACTCACTTCCACGTCTCATGGTGGCATGTGGAGGAAGAACAAGGATTCGACTAACTCTTCTCTGCCTGTTTTGATGTGGGAACTATGGGTCCTCAAATGACACTAGCAAATGTTAGGTTCATGAGAAAGGGAAGGGGTTATTTCACAAAAGGTGCCGATAGTTTGTGAAACTCCTTGCTAAAAGACTGTGTGGGTGCTAAGATTTTGCACAGAAGAGGCTAGATGGGTTTCTGAGGTGGGGTTAGTTAAAATGGAAAAACCACATCCAGTCCAGGATGTCCCTGAGCTTCAAATTGTTGGTAGCTGGGAAAGCAGTAGCAGAAGTGTCATGGCACATTTTCTTTCTCATATTCTTCCCTAGGGGTCTGCTTTTGATGCTGGACATAGGATCGGAGGTTGGATGGACCTTTGATGTGGCCCAGGGTATGGCTGTCCTTGTGTGTCTGGGCTCTCCTCACTCAGGCTCCCGCAGTGACCACCATGCCCCTCTCATGTCCCACCAACATCTCGCTGTCCGAGCTGCACCTGACAGGCATCCCAGGGCTGCAGCACCTGCACCACTGGATCTCCATCCCCTTCTGCATCATGTACCTCATCACACTGGCTGGGAACAGCACCCTCCTGTGCTTGATAAAGGCTGATCCCAGCCTGCACCTGCCCATGTTCCTCTTCCTGTCCATGCTGGCTGTCATTGACCTGGTGATGTCCACCTCCATCACCCCCAAAATGCTGAGCATCTTCTGGTTTCACTCCACGGCCATCAGTCTGGATGCTTGTCTTACCCAGATGTACTTTGTTCACGCTTTCTCCGTGATGGAGTCAGGGTTGCTGGTGGCGATGGCCTTTGACCGCTACGTGGCCATTTGCAATCCACTGCGGTACTTGTCCATCCTCACCAGCCCCGTTGTGGCTGCCATTGGCTTGGCTACCTTACTCAGGGCTGTGGTTTTCATGAGCCCCCTCACCTTCCAGATCCACCGCCTGCCCCTCTGCAGCCCGGCAGTCGTGAACCACTCGTACTGCGAGCACATGGCCGTGCTCAAACTGGCCTGCGGGGACACTGCCTTCAGCAACACCTACAGCCTCTCCGTCTCCACCTACGTGGGCAGCTTCGACTCGCTGCTCATCGCCCTCTCGTACCTGCTCATCCTCCGAGCTGTGCTCAGTCTCTCCTCCCCACAAGCCCGCAAAAAAGCCTTTAGCACCTGCGGCTCCCACCTCTGTGTCATGGCCCTCTTCTACATCCCTGGGCTGCTCTCCATGTACATGGAAAGCTACCACCAGGAGCTGCCACCCCACGTCCAGGTCCTGTTGGCTAATATCTACCTCCTCATCCCACCAGCATTCAATCCCCTGATCTACGGCATCAGGACAAAGCAGATTCGTGATGGAGCACGCAGGGCCATCTCCCAGAGGAGACCCATGGCATGAGGGGTCAGGCCTGGCCTTCAAGGCACAGGGCTGGGAGTCAAGTCCATTCCCTAGAATGGCCAAAAGCTGTGCTGGATCTTGGTGTGGCTCTCAGTGTACTTTCAAAGCTGCAGGTGCCCCAGGAAATGTTGGCACCCACTGAACTCAGGTCAGCACCAAGGGCTTCAGCTGGTTGTTCTCCTGCCTGTCCCTAGCACAAGGCAGTGATATTGGCACAGGACCTCTGGGTCCTCCAATTCCCTCAGATCTCCCCATATAAATGAGGATTGCAGCCACCACCTGACCTTGTTCTGGCAAAATGCCCTAGTGCAGCTGAACCACAGGAAATAGCTGCTTCCTTAACGTATCACTTTATGCACAGCGGAGCTGTGCCAAGAGAGGTAAGGGACACGGGGTCACAGGACTGTGGAATAACTCAGGCTGCAAGGGACCTCAGGAGGTCTCTAGTGCAACCTCCTGCTCAAAGCAGAGTCACCTACGAGATTGCTGAGAACGTCCCCTCCCTCTCGGTGGAGGTCTGTCAGCCCTGGGGAGCAGGTACCCACACACAGTCATCACCGCCCCAAGTGCAAAAACACAGCACACACTTTATCTGTCTCTCACCACACTCGATCGCCTGAACACCTCTCTGGCTCTCCCCTCCCTCTGTCCCCCACCCCTACAGCAGGGCTACACCAGAGCATCCATTCAGTAGCATCCAGTTGCCATCTCCTTGATGACTTCTTCATGCTGTAACAGGTGAAGTCGCCCCAGTGGAAGTGCAGTCTGTCCCTCTGCACAGGAGAAGTGCGGTGGAGGCCAGCACAGACAGCTGAGGTGCCCGCTGGTCTCTGGGCATTGCTGTACCTCTGCCCTGTGCAAGGGCATTGCTCCACCAGCCTTCTCCATGCACCGTGGAACTGGTTTTACCTGGGACAGAGTTGATTTTCTTCATTTTACAGGGCTATATTTTGGACTTGTGATGAAAGCAGTGTTGATGGTGACACACCAATGTTTTAGCCACTGCTGAGCTGGGCTTGCACAACATCAGGACCTTTTCTGCTCCTCATTCTTCCCCACCAGTGAGTAGCCTTAGGGTGCACAAGGAGCTGGGAGGGGACACAGCCAGGACAACTGACTCTGACTGACTGAAGGGATGTCCCAGACCACATGGCATCACGCTTAGCAATAAAAAATGGGAGGGAGGTTTTCCATTGCTCAGGGACTCGTTGGAAATTGGTTGGCTGGTGCAAAGCAATTACATTTTTTTGCATCGTTTCTTTTTCTGGGTTTTATTTTCCTTTGTTGTTGTTGTTGTGTTTTGTTTGGGGTTTTTTCCTTTTTAATTATTAAACTATCTTTATCACAATTCATGAGTTTTCACAGTTTTATTCTTCTGATTCTCTCCCCCATCCCACTGTGGAGGGGATGGGGATGAGCAAGTGGCTGTGTGGGGCTGAGCTGCCCACAGGGGCTAAAGCAGGACAGACGTGGATGCCATCCTCCTGCAGGGACAAGGCTGTTGGGTTGTGTAATTAAAGGTTCACCTCCATAAACCCTAAGGATCAGAGGAATGTGGCAGGCAAGGGAACCTCAAAATCCCCCTCAGAGGCAGCAGAGCCCCCAGCTCAGCTGCTCCCCAGGAGGATGTTCAGCCCATGGCCAGGTGTGAGACCTCCAAGTTGGTCAATGGCAGTGGGTCTCCCTCCTTACAAACCGACATGGGGTACTGCCTACAGGGTGGGGGGACAACCAGAGCACTTTGGGACTTTGCAGCTCTCATGATGGGACGTTTTGGGGAGGAACCAAATGCTGTGAATGGGAGGGATCAGGGTGGATTGAGGGCAAACAGTTGTTGGGAAACAGAGGGATAAGGGGATGAAAGGGTCCGGTCACATGTAAATAGGCTATTGGTAAATAGGCTACTTCTGTCTTCTCATTAAACTCCATTTCTAACAACATCCCTGGGTGAGGGTCCCCTAACCTGTGTGAGCACCGAGGGCTGAGCACCAGCTACTGGAGTGGAGACCATGGACCACGAGTCCAGGGTGCCAGCAGCTGGAGAGACTGGGCTGCTCTCTTGTGGGGTGGGTACGTACATCAGCGTGCAATCACACACAGAATCACAGAATGACAGGGGCTGGAAGGGACCTCTGGAGATCAACCAGCAAACATCAAGCAGGACCAGACAAGAGTAAGCTGAGGTTTGGGAGCCAGGTATCAGTGAGGCTGTAGGTCTGGGCTGGATGCTGGAGACCCCAGAGGTTTTGAGCTGCGGCTGGAGGCGCCAGGGAAGTCTGAGCTACACTACTGCAGAGACCATGGGGTTGGCTACTGGTGATGCCATAGGACTCAGCCAGCTCCTGGAGAGGGCTGTTTGCCTGTGTGTATGTGCATGAGGCAACTGGGGAGGCCAGGGACCCAGGGCCAGCTACTGGGTAGACTGAGGGTCTAAGCACAGCTGCCAGAGGGACCCATGTTGTACATATGTGCATACAATTTCCTCTAAAAGCATTCATCCTAATCAGCCAGAGAGGAGAACAGGATCAGGCCATTGATGCTGTTTGTGTTTGTGTGTGTGCTTTCAGTCTGTGTTGACCTGTGTGGCTGACTGGTCTCCACTTGCAAACAACCTGGGGCAGGGTCTGTGTTTGCACCTTCTGGTCCAGATCAGCAGCCAGGAATCTCCTGGGTGCAAAAGCAATAGACACACTCACATGTATGACATGACAGGCTCCAAAGTGTGTGAGAAGCATGGGGTACCTTCCCTTGGGAAGAAAGGCTTGCTTTGGGCGTATTGAAACTTCCTGATCTGACATTGAGACATAGCAACCAGAGAAGTGAACTTCAAGAAAAACAGTCTAAGTCTAAGAGTTTTTCTGGAAAGCATGCTCCCTACCTGCAGTCTAACACAGTATCCCTGCCTGGGCACATGACCTGACAGCTGAAGACATTCCCTCTGCTTGACAGGACACAGTGCCATTTTGTGTGTCTGGAAAGGAGAAACTGCAAGGCATCGTTGCCATCCAACATGTAGAGATCCCTGCAGGATGGAGGGGCATTTCTGGCTGGCTGGGTTTGTTCAGGTGTGGAGAAGACATGGGTCCCAGGAGGGAGGAGAGGCCAAGAAAATAGTGTGCGTAAGACCATGGCAGTAGAGATAACATTGAGTCCACATGGAGCTGAGTGACGGATGGTAGAAATGCCTTGTCCTGAACAGGCTCTGAGCTGTAGCCCCTATGGGCTGCTTTGAGGTAGAAGCTCTGACAGACTGAAGCATCCCAAATGTCAGAGCTGATGCACTCATCCTACATCAGGTCATAGAATCATAGAATCACAGAATGGTTTGGGTTGGAAGGGACCTTAAAGGCCATCTCCTTCCACCCCCTGCCCTGCACAGGGACACCTCCCACCAGCCCAGCTTGCTCCAAGCCCCATCCAACCTGGCCTTGAACCCCTCCAGGGATGGGGCAGCCACAGCTTCTCTGGGCAACCTGCGCCAGGGGCTCACCCCCCTCACAGCCAAGAATTTCTGCCTGAGATCCCCCCTCTTGCAGTGGAAACCCCTTCCCCCTCATCCCATGGCTCCCCTCCCTCATCCAGAGTCCCTTCCCATCTCTCCTGTAGGCCCTTTTCAGGTACTGGAGGGCCGTTATGGCCGTTATGGGGTCAGGCAGATCCAGACACACTCCCAGGCTCTCCAGGGCAGCCGGACAGTCGGAGTAGAGTTCATGGGATAAGACATCTCACATGGGAACAGAGGATGCCTTGGAGGCTGCATCTCCATCTCACACCCTGAGTGTACACTCATATTCCTCTGGGAAAGTGCTGGGTTGGAAATAGGACACGGGCTGTGAAGAAAGTGCTCTTAGGGCAGGGAACACATCTGCAGAACAAAAACCCCCTTTCTTACAAAATCTCTAGGAGTGACGTTCCCTGCACATCACAAATGACCATGTCTTCATCTCCTCCCTCATCTCACACATTCAGCCCCTGAGCTGAACAAATCCTGCGTTGTTCACCGAAATTTTAGGGTGGCAGGAAGCATTGAGGGTGGAAACAGAAGAGACAGGACAAGACAGAAGAGGGTCTCAGTGGGACAGAGCTGGGATGGAAGCTCTCCGGCACAGTCCCACCTCTCCTCTCAGTGCTGTGCTTGTATGGCCCCGACAGAGCCCAGTCACCGCAGTAAAATGACCTGCCTGACTTGTCCTATCAAATATGAGGAAAAACTTCTTTACGGTGATGGTGAGAGAGCACTGGAACAGGCTGCCGAGGGAGGTTGTGGAGTCCCCTTCTCTGGAGACTTTCAAGACCCGTCTGGATGCAGTCCTGAGTAATGTGCTCTAGGCAATCCTGCTTTAGCAGGGGAGTTGGATTAGATGATCTCTAGAGGTCCCTTCCAACTCTGGAAAAAAAAAAAATTCCGTGATGTCGTATCAGGTGGGATAACTTTGTACGGATGACAGGAAAATAAAGGACAAGCTCCACTTCAGAATGGCATTCCTCTTGCACTATGCTTCTGCTCACACACAGGTTCTCGTCTGCACTTGTCCCAGAATCTTTTTTTGGAAAATAAGCTGAAAAATTAGGGAAAATTAGGGATTTATTCCCTAATGAGCTGGTGTGCTGTTAATGATCATTAAAGGCAGGCCTTACACCTGCTGGAGGCTTGCCATCGTGTGTGGTTTCCTTAAGCATGACCAGTAGGCATCATTCCTCAGCTGTGTGCTGTGTGATCAGCCAAGGCTCGGGACCTGCTGCGAGATCACAGAAGTTGGAAGGGAGTGCTCAAATTGATATTTTCCACGAAGATCCATGCCTGACACAGTAGTCAGTGGTTTTCCAGGTGTTTTCATCTATGCAAAGACAGCACGAATTTCATTCCTGTTGAATGCACATGGTGAACAGAAGAAATGAGAGGACGGGGAAGACTCGTTGTCTCAGATGACCACATGAAACCCTGCTCGGTGATAAGAGCTATTTGGGACTGGGATCATCAGCAAATACCAGAGTCTTATTTCACTTCCTTCTTTCCAGGTGACACAGAGAAGCAAGCAACCACCTTTGAGTTTTGAGATGGTCCCAATGCCATGAACATCCCTGTGATAACTTAAAGCAACATTTCAGGGCTCTGGATATATTTGTGTAAATGGTGAAAAACCTTCTAATCCAAATGCGGAAATTTCTTCAATGTTGTCTCTAGTCCCTGCTGGACCATCAGGGCTAGCAAGAGGAAACTGTCACACATTGTAGGTGCCCAAGCCACAGAGGGTCTCCTCTCTGGGCATCTCTTGCACAAAAGGCTGACCTCACTGAGCACAGACCAGCTTTTGCAGGTTTCTGGGCGATGATGGAAACCCAACATCTTTGAAACTGAGCTCCTCAAAGCATTCTGCCCATCTGACAGTTCACACCAGCTGGGTGAGGAAACTAAAGTTGGGGAGGTGCACAATGGTGTTTAGGGGCCCATACCTTGTAGTGGTGGAAATAAACACTGAATCTGCTTGGGAATACTTATCAGTCCTGTGTTTGCTTGTTGTCATGACCACAAGTCCATGAATAACTAGATCTACCGTGTTTTGAAGACCTGAAGGACACATGCCATTGGTCAGAGTGTCTCAGAGCTGAGTGCCTGGCGAACTCTTGCTACCAGTAGACCAGTTACATCCCAGACTTTTCTGAGCCCTCTCTGAGCCAGTCAACAATATCCAACCAGGAAACAGGCTCCGTCTGGGGGTTGCAGCACCCAACCATGCTGAGATTTCCCCAGGTGCAAGAGCCCTTCTGTTCTGGAAGCTGAGATCCAGCCAGGAACAACCCAGACAGGTCAGGTCCCCCAGCAATGACAGGTTTTATCTGGAAGCTGCAGGCACAAGGAGCTGCTCTGAGGCTCTACAGCTTAGCATCATCAAGTGGAAAGCCCAGCTCTGACCTGGGATAAGGAGATACTCAGCAGGCATTATTTTGAACTGGTACTGGAGGCTCACTGGGAAATGTGCAGTTCCTGTGACATGATGATATATGTGAACAACAACTATCCAAAGCACCAACACCAACAGCTCATACCCCTATAGCTCACTTTTTTTCAATATTAAGAGGTTCAGCAGGTTCAGAGGCTCAGCCACCCACAAGAGTTCCTGCTCCTCAGAAACAGAGGATGCTCCAGTGACAGCCCTCTGCAGGGATGCTGCTCCTGGGGCTGGAGCCTTCCGAGACTCAGTAATATCTACAGTACAAAGAGTCAATGGTTTGGAACAAAAGCAGCAGGCTGGTGAGCATTTGCCCAGGGTGTGCCCATTGCACAAGGGCAATGTGTCCTTGTGGCCAAGAAGGGCAATGGTCTCCTGGGGTGCATTGAAAATAGTGTGGCCAGCAGGTGGAGGGAGGTCATCCTCCCCCTCTGCTCTGCCCTGGGGAGGCCACAGCTGGAGCACTGGGTCCAGTTCTGGGCTCCCCGGTTCCAGAAGGAGAGGGAGCTGCTGGAGAGAGTCCAGTGGAGGCTCCAGAGATGCGGAGGGGCTGGAGCATCTCTGTGCTGAGGAAAGGCTGAGAGCCCTGGGGCTGTTCCGCCTGGAGAAGAGCAGACTGAGAGGGGATCTCATCAATGCTCAGCAAGAGCTAAAGGGCGGGGGGCAAGAGGATGGGGCCAGACTCTTCTCAGTGGTGCCCGGGGACGGGACAAGGGGCAACAGGCACAAACTGGAACACGGGAAATTCCATCTGAACATGAGGAAGAACATCTTTACTTTGAGGGTGGCAGAGCCCTGGCACAGGCTGCCCAGAGAGGGTGGTGGAGTCTCCATCTCTCGAGACATTCCAAACCCGTCTGGAGACGTTCCTGTGCAACCTGCTCTGGGTGACCCTGCTCTGGCAAGGGGTTGGACTAGATGATCTCCAGAGGTCGCTTCCCACCCCCACCAAACCCCCACCAGATTCTGTGATCCTGTGTTTTGCCAGGGTTATGTGACAGCTCCCATTAGGATGTTTAAGATATGGGAGTCATGAAATAGAGAGAGAATTCAGTAGAGGTGAACGGCTGTGTCTCAGAGCTGCTCATGGTCCTCTGCTTGTGGGGGCGGGAGTTTCATCCAGAGAGAGGAGCCACGACCCCACTTGGGCCTGAAGGTGAAGGAGGAGCAGAGGATTGAAGTTGGGGGACTGTCTCCATTAACACAAGGACTCAGAAGAAAAGCCTACAGGGAGTGCATGTTTCCTCCGAGAGCAAGGGAGTGGGACAACTCTCATCCTTCTCAGACATGTTCAGGCCAGAGGTCCACATGGTCACCGTCATCTCCCTTACAGTCATGGCAATGAAAGAGGCAGGTGAAGCATAATTCCTCTGACCTATTTCAGATATCAGCTTTAGGCTGGGATGAATACTGCCCTAAAATCGCTGCTTCTCTCCCTGGATATGAAGGCGATCTGGGGAACTAGCTCCAGTCATAGACTGACACCTTGTCTACAACTGCCACCTGTGTTTGTTCAGATGAATCCCGCCCAAAAGGTTCTGTTTAGTCCTCACTTCTACATCAATTTAAAAATTAAACTCAGTGAAATGCATTCAGTTTCAAAACTGTTTGAATGTGTCATTCCCCACATCAAAAATATTTTCTCCTCTCTTTATGACGTTTATCCGACTTTCTGCTGCACTCTTCCCTGACATCTTGAAAAAAAACACAGTTGATAATGTTTCTGCTATCCTGAATTTGCATTTTTTGCTATGCTGAATTTGCACATTTCAGCTTTATGCTGCCTGGGGCTTGGGGAGGGGGTCTGGTGGGGACAAGGACAGCTCATGCCACGGCGGGGCCCTTTGTGCTGAGAGACGGGAGAGGCTTCCAAGTACTGGTTCAGCAGAGCCAGAAACGAAGCTGCGCTTGCATTGCCCCAGGAGAAAGAAAAAGTTCTTTCATTCTGCTGGAAACAACTATTCCTGTCCGGCGTGGTCATCTCCTAGCATGTGCCATTTGTAAAAGAAATTAGATGAGAGAGAATTGACTTGGGACTAAGGCTGTTAATATCCATCCCCTCGCTGGGGTTGTTACAGAAGACACCTGGAGAGGACTCGGGCCCTTGGGAACCTCCATCCAGGAGACTGCCATCGGCATTGCCTGGGGTGTTTTATGCACAGCCCCACAGCCCTGCCCTCACACACAGGAGACGTTTCTTTCTCATCGTGAGCGTCCCTGAGGGTGGCAGCTGTCTGCGAGCAGAGAGCGAGGTGGGTGGCTGTACGGCGGGTCCGGCATGTGTCAGCGCACAGCCAGAGGCTCCCGGTGCCCAAGGATGGGAGGCTGATGGGACTTCAGCATCTCAGGTTGCCCAGAGAAGCTGTGGCTGCCCCATCCCTGGAAGTGTTAAAGACCAGGCTGGACGGGGCTTGGAGCAACCTGGTCTGGTGGGAGGTGTCCCTGCCCAGGGCAGGGATTTGGACTAGATGGTCTTTAAGGTCCCTTCCAACCCAACCCATTCCATGATTCTACAATTCTATGATCTGGCCTGTGTGCACACATAATGTCAGGCAGTTAGGAAAAAAGGGCTATTGCTGTAAAATTTTCTTTTAAAAGTATTTTTTTTCCAAATTTTAAAGTTTCTTATCAAATGAAACTGCAGACCCAAGGCTGCAGAATTCTGATTTTTTAAGTATTTTTATGCTAAAAATAGGACTTCTATGGTTCTATGATTCTATGACTTGTGTTTAAAAAAGTAAACAAATAAATACCAAAACTTTTAACCAAAACCAGAAACTGCTTGCTGCAAAAGAGTGTCCTTGTTTCTGTTTTTATAAATTAATCAATAATCAGCTAAATACACATTTTTTTCTGTGAAACAAACTAAATTTCCAAGCAGAGATAGTGTTCTTAATCCCTTGCATACAACAGCAGGTATCTGAATAGAAAGCCATGGGCAGGCAGCCGGGGCAGGCGGCACTCACCTTTGTGCCCCCTCCTGAAATAACCTTGTTTCAGGAGAGATGGGAAGGGACTCTGGGTGAGGGAGAGGAGCCATGGGACGAGGGGGAAGGGTTTTCCACTGCAAGAGGGGAGATTGAGCTGAGATCTGAGGCAGAAATTCTTGGCTGTGAGGGGGGTGAGCCCCTGGCGCAGGTTGCCCAGAGAAGCTGTGGCTGCCCCATCCCTGGAGGGGTTCAAGGCCAGGTTGGATGGGGCTTGGAGCAAGCTGTTCTGGTGGGAGGTGTCCCTGCCCAGGGCAGGGGGTGGCACTAGGTGGGCTTTAAGGTCCCTTCCCACCCAAACCATTCTATAATTCCACAATTCTATGATCGCCACAGGAAAGTAAGTTTGACACGTGCTACACTGCAGTGGGCAATGCCCCACTGCCACCGAGGTGTCTGTGGCAAGAAGGAAAGGGGTGCAAGGGGTGGGGAGAGCTCAGTCTGGAAGATGTGGCCAAGCAGGCATAAAACGCGACAGGAGAGCACAGGGCCCATTCCTTCAACTAAAGGGTTCTGCATCCAGCACTAGTTAACCGTGAGGAGTAAGGAGGAATTAAACTACAGGGAAAAAAATGCTGGTGGTGCCTAGGAACCAGTGTCAGGGATCTAAATGCATTTCAGCCTGCAGCACTTATTTTTTATTGAAGTTCCGTTTCCCCAAAGCTGAGCGAATTTAGAGGCAGAGGGAATTTAGACAAGGAAACCGCAGAGAAAGTTAGGAGATGTTTTGAACAAGTTCAGCTAATGGCCAAGCCTGCTCCCCTGCCTGCAGAAAAGGAGAGCTGTGGGAAGCAAATGGAGCACTGAAAGCCACAGCCAAAGCCCCGTGGAGAAAGTGAGAAATGGGGACCTGGTCAGGGTCTGGTGGGAATTAGAAGCTGTTCAGTGGAGACATCAGATGAAAGGAGACAAAGGCATCTGCCCCTCTGCATGGAGAAGAGAGGTCCATGCCTACCTGAAAGAAAGGCAATCAGAGACTATTATTTAATCTCTGATTAAAATTAGAGATAAATCTGATAAAATCGTTATTTTTTAATGTAATTTAATTGATTGGTAGCTGAGGAGGATGTTAACTAACTTCTGCTAGGAACAAAAACCAAATACAGCAGCAGGTCTGGGTAATTTGCATGAGGGAAAAAGCATGTCTGAG
This sequence comes from Fratercula arctica, assembly GCA_947846985.1. Lineage (NCBI taxonomy): Eukaryota > Metazoa > Chordata > Aves > Charadriiformes > Alcidae > Fratercula > Fratercula arctica. The sequence continues at coordinate 566,243 of CANTUZ010000001.1, forward strand.
TTGGCCAAGGAGGTCTTTGGCCTGTTCTGCCAAAATTCTATAAGTCCTGGCATGCCGCGGTGACCGCAGATGCTTCCTCGGGCCATTGCTTTAGCGAGAAAGTGCGATGATGTGATTAGCTGCAGATTGCTTAGCCTGACGTCAATGCCCAGCAGAGCACCCAAGAAGTTAACAGGAGATTTGGTCAATAGAGAATTAAAGGATTGTAATCAAATTAAATTATGGTAATCAGCGTGGCTTTGCAGGAAACGGCTCTTGTCAAACAAACCTGATTTCATTTTCTGATGAGATAGCAAGTTTAGTTAATCAATGTGTGTTTGAGTACGGTACACAGAGTTATCTAAAAGAAATGTGCCTCCACCGCACTGATTTCAGATGAGGAGCTGACACAGCACGAGATCCACGAAGCATCAGCAAAGCAGATGAAGAACTGGATGATTAAGAGACCTCAAAATGAAGCTGTCGGAACCATCGTCACAAAAAGCTTGTGTTTCTGAAGGGATGCCACAGTGGCTGGCTCTAGGCTAGAAGTTATTCTGTACGACTTTCATCAGTTGTCCCAAAATCAGCACCAATTGTGTCTCAAATAATGCTGGGGAAAGGCAAGTCAGGCAGAGCAGTCCAGAGAGACTGGCAGACTTGGTCGTTCAAAGGAACTGCCTGCAATAAGGTAAATACCAGGGAAGGAGAGTCGGGCAGGTTTTCAGAGTGGAGCACTGTATCCTGGAGAACAGAGGCTCTGGAAAGCAGCTGACAGCACACTGAGAGAGTAATGCCCAAAGGGCTAGCGCCATTTGGGATGCATAAGAGGGAAATGGAAAATGTTATATTTTTTTCAAAAAAGGTCTTAAAATCTTGGAGATGTGAAAAAAAACCCCAAACCTCTCAAGAAGACAGAGAGTGGGCCAGGTGAGTGGAGATGATGAACTTGCAGTGCTCTAGGTGTTGAGTTTATCAAGAATAACTCCTTGGTCATGGGCAGCACATGCCTTCATGCAATGAAGGTGCTCTGCTGTAAAGGGCCCTCTGGCCAAGCACAGGCAGGTGGGGGAGGACGCTGTGGCCGGAACGAGTAGACAGACGATGTCAAATGGGAAGAAAAACACGTGCTTATAACCATGAGGATGATTAGCACTTGAGGCAAAAATCAAGGGATAGAGGTTCTCCAACTCTGGACACCCACAAGCCTGCACTAGTGTGATTTCTCCTGGGAAAGCATGCTCTAGCAAATCCCATGTTATTGGGCTCCAGGGAGGAAAAAAATGGGTGTGACTCCACTGTTTCTGACAGGACAGCGTTCTGCATTAGGTTGGCCTTCAGGCTCATTGATGCATGAGTGTGGAGGAAGGTACCATGTTAATTGTACCCTCCTTGACCACGGCTAGCAGCTAGAGGCTGTCAATGATGCTGTGTCCCCTGAGTATCGGGTGACAGCTTGGAACACCATTTTTCTGGCTGCAGTTTCTCTCAGCCCAGTTTCACCGTGGACATGTTGTCTGGGTGCAACTTCTGCATGACTCAAAGTGACAACAGGCTGGGACTCGTGTGACCTGGACCCATACAGTCAGTCCTCTCTCTGAGTGGGGCATGGGGAGGGAAGACTTGCTTGCAAGTCTTCGCAGCAAGTCCTTAAGCCCTGCCATTGCACTGCTCATGAAGGCTGGGCAAGGGCCAAAGAGCCTGGGGTCATTATGGCCCACTTCTGCCCACTGATAGTGGCAATAGTGGTTGGAAGCCACAACAGGACAGAACACGATGGTGCCAGCCTTTAGACAGACACACATATGGCAAAAGCTAGAGATAAATCAGAGGGACTGGAATGAGAAGCAGAAGGGAAGGTGGCCCCACATGAGCCAGGACTCTCCAGTGAGGTGTCCTCTGGAAAGCCCTGACCACAGCATCAGTTTAAATGCCTATCTGTAGATAACATGTTCTGAAAGTTTTTCCCCAAATAAATACAACAAAATTGTGTCATGCTTGAGAACTGCAGTGTGCACAGTTTTATGATCAAACTGATGGCAGCAAAATCCCAACCTTTCTGTCACTGTTACAGGGAACTAAAGCCAGGAACAAAGCTGTGGCTTGGCCCACCTGTGCCATGTCAACCACCAACCATTCCAACACCAACTCTTTGCCTTTCCTCCTGATGGGCATCCCTGGCCTGGAAGCTTTCCACATGTGGATTTCCATCCCGTTCTGCTTTACATACATCATGACCTTGCTGGGAAATAGCATGGTCTGAGAAGGATGAAGCAGGCCTCAAAACCAATCTCTCTTGAATCCCACCAGAACACACCCAGCATTTTGGGAACTACAGCAGTTGAGAAGGTGAGGTCGATGGCAGCCAACATGGAAATGTAATAGTACAGTGGCTCATGGAGGTTTTTGTCCATCGATGAGCCTGAAGGCCAACCTAATGCAGAACGCTGTCCTGTCAGAAACAGTGGAGTCACACCCATTTTTTTCCTCCCTGGAGCCCAATAACATGGGATTTGCTAGAGCATGCTTTCCCAGGAGAAATCACACTAGTGCAGGCCTGTGGGTGTCCAGAGTTGGAGAACCTCCATCCCTTGATTTTTGCCTCAAGTGCTAATCATCCTCATGGTTATAACCACGTGTTTTTCTTCCCACAGCTTCTCACAGTGAGAAGCTGTGAGGCTGGACAAAAACCTCCATGAGCCTCTGTACTATTTCATTTCCATGTTGGCTGCCATCGACCTCACCTTCTCAACTGCTGTAGTTCCCAAAATGCTGGGTGTGTTCTGGTGGGATTCAAGAGAGATTGGTTTTGAGGCCTGCTTCATCCAGATGTTCTTCATCCACACGTTCACTGCAGTGGAGTCAGGAGTGCTCCTGTCAATGTCCTTTGACTGGTATATAGCCATCTGCAACCCCCTGAGATACAACACCATCCTAACAAGCTCAAGGATCATCCAGATAGGACTGCTGTCTCTGGCCAGGGGAGCTGGTGTCATGACACCTTTAATGTACCTCCTCACCAGCTTACCCTACTGCAAAACCAGAGTCATCCCTCATTCCTACTGTGAGCACATGGCTGTGGTGGAGCTGGCCTGCACCAACCCGTCTGTCAGCGATCTCTACAGCCTCATTGTAGCAACATTATTGGTGGGGGCAGACTCTGTCTTTATCACCTTCTCCTATGGTATGATCCTCAGGTCTGTGATGAGGCTGCCATCCCAAGAGGCTCATCTCAAGGCCCTCAGGACCTGTGGGTCCCATGTTTCTATCATCCTGCTGTTTTACATAGGAGGCCTACTCTCCATGTGCCTGCAGATGTTCTCTTTTGGCTTGGCACCTCATGTCCAAGTCCTGGTGGCTGATTTCTATTTGACGGTCCCTCTGATGCTTAACCCCATCATTTACAGCATAAAGGTGAAGCAGATCCAAGAAGGGATCTTCAGACTGCTGCAGCAGTTGGCAGGACGCAGTATCTCACAAGCTGATAAAGACAGGTCAGATGCTGAGAGAGGGAGGCACCACCAGAAAAGAATTTATCCCATCCTAGAATAGGTGTGAAGTTAAGTGCAGTGAATTATCCCCTAGAAATGTCCATCTCTCTCCAGTGACTAGAAATGAAACCTAGACCAGGTGCTTAACTCTGACATGCCAATAGCTTATTCACATAAAACCAATGGGCCAGTCCTGACAGGTGCTGGACAACTGTCCCTTTGGCCAATGTACTCCTGTTTTCCAAGATATAATTTGGAAACGTTACATCGTGCTAGCCCTCTGATATCACTAGCAGCGTTTCAGCCCCTGTGGCACACGGCTGAAGTGCCCCACAGACTGAAGTGTATCGGCCAGAGAGGACAGATCAGCCCACCAAGCACCAGCGAGGTGATACAGTGCCTCAGGTCCCCTGTAGAGGGGAGAAGAGGCTGCCCCGACCCCTTCCTTGCTCACAAGGAATGGGAATGGCTCCCCCTGCATCTCCTCCACTCATCCATGCAAGACATATCTGCTCTCCACTACTAATCAGAAGTCAGACCAGTGCATCTGAGAAACCTTGTGGCTGCCAGACTCTCCAGGGATAAGAGTCTGCTTTAATCATAAATCATAGAATGGTTAGAGTTGAAGACCATCCAGTTCCAACTCCCCTGCCACGGGCAGGGACCCGTTCCAGGTTTCTCAAAGCCCTGTCCAACCTGGCCTTGAACACCTTCAGGGATGGGGTAACCACAATTCCTCTGGGTGACCTGGCAACCTCATCTCCATCCCCATCTCCATGCTCATCCCCATCCCCATCCCCATCCTCATCTCAATCCAAATCTACAAAGGCTATCTAATCAAAGGCTAGAGTAGGACATTCACTGTGGCAGTCTCAGCCATCACCTCCCATGCCTCTTTGTACATCTCTGCTGTAAACGCTGACCAGGACCACATGCACATCGATGCAAAGGTGACGTGGTAAGATGAAGTGTCTCAGGGCCTCCTACAGGTGTTTGCAAATCCAGCAAAGCCAATGCAAGTAACCATGAGCCGACCCAAGCACCAGCGCTGCAGGAATCAGCTGGAAAGGAGCAACCCAGGATGGGGATGGTGCTCTGTGTAGAAGTAATTGCTGCTGCGTACCCTGACCTCAGGAAATCACTCAGAAATCTAAAGCAAAGGCTGTTTGCTATTCCTGACATAACGTATGGTTACAGGTGCCAGGAATGTTCACAGATCACTCTAGGAGGAAGAGTTACTTCATAATTCTGCAGAGAGGGAATGCAGATTTATCACCTCCTTTGGAGAGAGGGTTGTCTACTCAAGAAATAAGGAAAAGAAAATGTTTCCTGTAAAATCTGATGCATCCATCCGTCTTTGCTTCGTTCCTTCCTTCCTCCCTCTATAGATCATCCAAATCTCCCTCAAAACTGACATAAACCATCAGAGTCCCCCTGATACGCATCAGCTGGCAAACTTGCATATTAATCTTGGCTATGAATATTTAGGTTAGACATATTTAAAAAAAAAAAAAATCTACCAGGAAGGTGTTCAGGACTTGAACAGGTTACTTGGAAAGGAGGCAATCCACCACCGGAGAACCTTAGACAAGGGTCTTGCTGATCCTGCTGCGGGGCAGGAGAAAGGGCTGGGCGACCTCCCCAGTCACTGGGCTTTGACAGGATTAGACAAACCTGCAGGGAGTCGATGTTTAGTGTGAGACTGAAACTGGGAGTATTTGGCTGCCCAGAAAAGGACAGAGCGCAGGGTGGTCCCAGCTTGTATGAAGAAGCTTCCATGTGTTTCCTTACAAACTCTGGCTCTGTTTCTCATCGCTTCCTCAGTCAAAAGGCAAAGGCAGTGTTTGTCACCGCTCAGGACCAGCACCGCTGTCGGTGATGATGTCATACAAGGTGCTCCCTGCCATCAGTGCCTTAAGAGATGATTCTGCCTTCATTGAACACTGCCTGAGCTGAGCACACGACTCTGGACGGGGACACTCTGAGAGAGCAAAGGACTGGAAATTACGTGTGATCTTTTCTGTCCCTGCTTCCTGCTCCCTGCATCAAGATCTCTGCATCTACAGCATGGGTTTTCCACAAACAAAAATTTAAAAATCTCAAAACCTGAGTTCCAACAGAAACCACCTCCCACCCGCAGAAATGCTCAAGCGGTGTGAGCGATGGCAAACCCCACCCCCGTGCCCAGCCATGCCCCATTGACAGCACCCATCTGAGCCACCCAAATATCTAAATGGAAAAAAAATCTCATGATAAAATCATAGAATCATTTAGGTTGGAAAAGACATTTAAGATCACTGAGTCCAACCGTAAACCAAACACTGCCAAGTCCTCCACTACCCCATGTCCCTCAGCACCACGTCTGCCCGGCTTTTAAATCCCTCCAGGGATGGCAACTCCACCACTGCCCTGGGCAGCCTCTTCCAATGCTTGACAGCCCTTTCTGTGTAAAAATTTTTCCTAATATCCAACCAAAACCTCCCCTGGCACAACTTGAGGCCATTTCCTCTCATCCTAACCATACTATGAGCTTGATCCAGAGTCACTGGCATGGGGCACCACTGGAAAGAACCTGGTTCCAGCCTCTTTGCACCCTGCCCTCAGGGCATTTATATACATGAATAAGATCCTCCTGAGTTGTCTCTGCCCCAGGCTGAGCAGTCCCAGCTCTCTCAGCCTTTCCTCATAGCAGAGATGCTACAGCCCCTGCAGCACCTTCATGGCCCTTGGCTGGACACTCTCCAGTATGCCCATGTCTCTCATACTGGAGAGCCCAGCACTGGACCCAGCACTCCAGGTGTAGCCTCCCCAGTGCTGAGCAGAGGGGAAGGATCATCTCCCTCAACCTGCTGGCAACCCTCCTCCCAATACAGCCCAAGACATCCTTGGCCACCTTTGCTCTTCATCAACTTGGTGTCCACCAGGAACCCCAGGTCCTCCTCTGCCCAGCTGCTCTCCAACCAGGTGGCCCCAGCCAGTGCTTGTTCCTCACCAGCAGCACTTGTTGAACTTCATGAGACTCCTGTTGGCCCATTTCTCCAGCCCACCCAGGTCCCTCTGGACACCACCATAACCATCAGGTCAACCAGCCACTCCTCTGTGTACTTTGTAAGTACAAGCACGGAAAGGTTGGTCCTGGCTGCGCAGATGTCCTACCAGTAGTGGTGAGGATGTGCCTCCCAGTAGCCATGATTTCACTGAGAAAAACCCCACCGACTTGGCTTTGAGCAGGACTGGACTTTGTGAGGTGAGGGATCTGCCCACTGCAGCCATAAAATCAGCGATGAAACAGCGCTGGTGGTGCAAGCCCCAACTAGTCAGGGGGTCCTGGCTGTTGGCGAGTTTGGGGGACAGCATTCGCCCCAGCAATGTGAGAAGGTGGCCAAGGAGAAGGTGCCCCTTTGCTAACGAAGCAGAAGCTTTGGTCTGCCCTCAGCACAAGGGGTGGGTTTGTCCACCACTGATGACAGGAGCCCCAAGGAAAGAGGCACTTTCCCTTGTTTACCTGCAAAGTAGCCACCAGCAGCAACTGATAGATGCAGCCAAGTAATTAGCCTCAGGACACTTCCAGCTATTAGCCATAGCTCGCTCGCTTATTTTTAATCTCTCCTTCGGGTGCAGTGTCCAAAGCAAACAACAGCTTAACCCTGTGAGTGCTGGGCTGTAGGTGCCCTCGGCAGGGCTGTTTGGAGGTGGGCAGAGGGGGACACAGAGCCCCGCGCTGCCCCCAGACCCCTGCAGAGGCCGGTGGCTTTGGGCCTTTGTTTGTGGAGGTGTCTGCAGGGTGGCATGAAAGAGCTGGACGAGCATGGACGTGGCCAAGAACACTCTTGATGCAACCAAATTAAAAGCCCACCCCACGCCTCCCCCTCCGGCATCACCAGCCCATCAGGAGGAAAAGCTTTTGTGCGTCCGGTAACATCTGCCACAGCAGCCTTAAAGCAACGAGCTTTGCATGAGCTTGAGCCTTTCATTTGTAGCTTTTTTTATTTTGGGTTTGTTTTTTTTTTTTTGTCCTCATCATAATAATTATAAATATAATACTACATGCTTGTTTGATGAGGTGATACATAGATAAAAGAAAAAAAAAGCCACATTATTCACTAGAGATGTAGGACTTCCATTTAACCAGGTCTTGGTACTCTTGCAAAAATCTGGTTTGATTAGGGGGATCTATTTTATAATTTAATTTTTTTTTTAATTCCTTTTTGTTGGTGGGACATACAGCCCCTTGCGAGTCCAGCACTGGTTCAAGGGACCCAAGGCTGAGCAGAGACCCCAGATCCACCATTCTTCTCCTGCCTGCGCCATCCCTTCCCACCACAGCCCATGCCCAGGCTGCTCTCTGAATGAATGCATGTTTTAAAACCAGCTAAATTGATGCTCTTCAGCAGCACTTCCTTATACAGCTGCAGTGCACAACCTGTCCTGGGAGCTGCAGCACAAAGGGCTCCCTTTTGGAAACACCACCCAAACTCCTGCTCCTGCCGCTGGGTGCTGGAGGTGCCCTGGAACAGCTTTTCTCATTCGACCGTGGCATTTTCAGCCCCTAAAAGTGTCCCGGGGCTGGGTTTTAGGGAGCTGGGTGGGGGGTGGCTCTGATTTTTACAGGCCTCCAAAAAGTTTGGATTCAGCTGCTGGTTTTCGTAGCCGGCAGCTGCCCCATGGACCCAGGGGACCTGCACGATATCTGCAGCCATCCTGTGTGTGGGGACTGGAATAAACCTCCCCAGCACTGGGAGGGGGATTGGGGGTCCCCACGGAACCTCCCAGGAGGGTCTCTGCCTGGCCATAGCAGGCACGGGGGGACAGCGAGGCACAGGTGCCCCAACCCGCCTCCCTCTGCAGAGGGGACAGAACCCAAGGGGACAGAGGGTTCCCAGCGCCACCAGTGCCCCTGGGCAGAGATGGGGGGGGGCATTGGAAAGGAGTTAACTGGGGGGGAGGAGGGTCTGGAAAGAGGGACAGGGGTCCTGCGAGCAGGTTTGTCCCTGCAGTGCAATGACCGAGGGGACGCAGGCACAGTCACCCCCCCTCCCCGGTGCCACCAGCCCTGGCTCCAGCAAAGAAACCGGTGCAAAACCCCCAGCGAAGTGTCATCGGTTGCAAACCTGCTAATTGGCCCCGTGGCAATAAGCCAGAGGGGGCCGGGGGCCACGCCAGCCCGGCCACCAGTGATCAATCCTCCTGTGACCCCATGCGGTAATTACCATCCAGCTCGTTAGCACTAATTGGACTACTCCCAGGAAGGGAGCCTGATGGAAAAAAAATGAACGAAGTTCAATTGCTTTTAACTTTGACTTGTTGGAAAGCCCAGGAAAGAAAGTAAGTCAGAGGGCCTGAGACACTTGGAGGGACATTCCCGTTTCATGTCACCCAGCCCGAAACCTCTGCCCGTGGCAAGGGGACGGTGCAGGACAGTATGTGCCCTACTGTGGGCAGGATCGTGCCCAGTCCCCAGGGTATGCTCAGATCACCACTAATGCAGCCATGATCTGTCACAAACCCCCTGCCCGGCCCCACTGTGGGGGGTGCTGCGGGGGGCTCCTGCACCCGCAATGGCTCTTCCCCAACCCAGCAGCCTGGTTCCATGTGGGGTGCCAGGGACCATGCCATGCTCCAGCCTCCACTTCCCTAGGCCACCTCTGACCCAGCGCGTAATGACAGGGGTGCCCCGACATTTGTCCCCTGTTTTGGGGGTGCTTGTGACCTACAGCCATGCCGGTGACTCAGGGCAGTGCTGGGGGGGGTGCACAGAAGCCCCCACCTCAGGCCATGCAGCATGGCCAGGCGTGTGACAGGGCTTGGGGGGGGACAGCCTCGGTGGCTCTCCTGCTGCACGGGGCTTCAGGGGCGTCTCCAGTGCTGCCCTGAAAGCAGCTCCCCAGCAAACCCAGCAGCTTGTTCCTCCCGAAACCAGACTCCCCGCCACGACAGCACTGCCCTGGGGATGGATCCTGCTGGGCATCCTCGTGGGGCGTCAACCACCCTGCACCAGGCACCCTACACCCTGATCCCCCGGGATCTGCTGCCCTGGAGATCCTTCAGGAGCACAGTCACAGAATCACAGAATGGTCCAGGTTGGAAGGGACCTTTCAGATCATCGAGTCCAACCATCAACCCAACACTGACAAACCCACCACTACCCCATGTCCCTCAGCACCACGTCTGCCCGGCTTTTAAATCCCTCCAGGGATGACGACTCCACCACTGCCCTGGGCAGCCTGGTCCAATGCTTGGCAACCCTTTCAGGGAAGACATTTTTCCTCATATCCATCCTAAACCTCCCCTGGCACAACTTGAAGCCATTTCTTCCTGTCCCGTGGCCTGTTCCTTGGGAGAAGAGACTGATCCCCCTGGCTACACCCTCCTTTCAGGCAGTTGTAGAGAGCGAGAAGGTCTCCCCTCAGCCTCCTTTTCTCCAGGCTGAACACCCCCAGCTCCCTCAGCCGATCCTCACAAGGCTTGTGCTCCAGGCCCCTCACCAGTTCCGTTGCCCTTCTCCAGACACAGTCCAGCACCTCAAGGTCTTTCCTGTAGTGAGTCAGGAGAAGAGAACCTGCCAAACTGGGATGGGATGGGATGGGATGGGATGGGATGGGATGGGATGGGATGGGATGGGATGGGATGAGGAGGTCTCACAGCCACCCTGTCCCCAGCGCTGAGCAGCCAGCTGCCGTTGCATGGGCTCCAGTGTCACCAGGTCTTGACTGAGCTGGTTCAAGGTGAGGTCCCAGCAGAAAGCAAGCTGTGGAGCAGGCCAGGGTGGGCTTCTTCAGGGACATGGAGGCGGCAGCAGGAGTTGAGCGTGTTGGTGACAGGTCCCTTGGCCACTGCTCCCTCCTGCTCCCATCCCAGATGGTGGATTGGTACAAGCCCCAGCAGGTCCAGGCAGCTAAGAGGTGGCCAACAGGACAGGACTGGTGTAGCAGTGGCCAGGGAATGAGTCTGGATTGCAAAACATCCCCTTCTCCTGCATCACCCTGTGCAGGCACAACCCCAGAGCCAAATACCCTGGAATGGGGTGTCCTGGGTACCCCCAGAGCATTTTATCCTGGGGGGAGCAGAGGGGCGAGACGGGAGGGTGGTCTGAGCCTGCGAACGGCCACGGTGGGGCTGCAGGGAGCTGCTGGGCTGAGCCCCCACCGCAGCACACACAGGGCGGTTTGAGGTGACCTTCCCCAAACTGCCCCATTGTGCTGCACCCACCAGAGCCACACAAGCCCAGGAGGTGATGCCTGTCCAGGAGGGGGGATTTGCTGGTGAACCCGTTTGGCAATGGGCAGTATAAGGGATGGTGCGCATCCTCTGGACCACAGCTGGCCCCTGGCCCACAGAATCCTGCACATACAACTCATGGCTGCTGGGGTGACACTGGCCCTGGGATGTGTTGGAGCCACCTGTGCTGCTGGGATGGTTCCCTGAAGGCCCTTCCACGCTCGGATAGTGGAGCCCATGGAGGGACAATGTCACAGCCCCCACACACACTGTGTCAGACCCTCTTGCAGAGGGGCAGGGGTCCCACCCTGGACACTGAGTCCCTCCTCAGCCCCACAGTGGGGCTGGGCAGAGCCGAGATCCTGGAGCAGATTTCCTCCCTGCACTGCGATTTCATAGAATCATAGAATCACAGAATGGCTTGGGTCAGAAAAGACCTTAAAGGCCACCCAGTGCCACCCCCCTGCCCTGGGCAGGGACACCTCCCACCACACCAGGTTGCTCCAAGCCCCGTCCAACCTGGCCTTGAACCCCTCCAGGGATGGGGCAGCCACAGCTTCTCTGGGCAACCTGCGCCAGGGGCTCACCCCCCTCACAGCCAAGAATTTCTGCCTCAGATCTCAGCTCAGTCTCCCCTCTTGCAGTGGAAAACCCTTCCCCCTCGTCCCATGGCTCCCCTCCCTCATCCAGAGTCCCTCCCCAGCTTTCCTGGAGCCCCTTGAGGGACTGGAAGGGACTGGAAGGTCTCAGCGGAGCCTTCTCTTCTCCAGGCTGACCCCCCCCAACCCTCTCAGCCTGCCCTCACAGCAGAGGGGCTCCAGCCCTCCCAGCATCTGATCGTTTGCACCACTGGAAGGTGAGTGGGGAGGATGGTGGTGGTTGCACTGCTGGAGGACGAGCCGGGAGGATGCAGCAGCAGCAGCTCACGCCCTGTCCTGGGGCTGCAGAGGCAGCGAGAGGAGCCCAAACCCACCAGCTCTGACCCGGTGGCTCAGCGAGGGCCACGGCTGCCCTTTCAGGTGCAGAGGGTGATGCCCTGCGCGTCTCCAGCACCTCCCTGGTGAGACGTGGCCCTGCCAAGCTGCCAGCACCTCTGCGAGGGTGGCGACGGCTCTGCTGACCAGGGACCACACACCCGGGGGGGCGGCTCTTCCCCGCTGCTGCTGCCGCCGCCGCCGCTCGCACTGCCAGGCGACCTGGGAGGGGACCAAAATAAACGAATGCGTCTGCAAACCTCTTCCCTCTGCTCTGGGTGAGCAGCAAGCAGGCGGCCCTGGGGACACCGCTGTGGCACCGGGCACGGCTCCCAGCGTGGAACGCGGGAGGCACCTCCTGGCCAAAAGGCAGCACTGCCACCTCCCTGCACTGCCCCCCTCTGCACTGCCACCTCCTGCCACCTCCCTGCACTGCCACCCCTTACACTGCCACCTCTCTGCACGGCCATCTCCTCCACTGCCACCTCGTGCCACCTCCCTGCACTGCCACCCCCTGCACTGCCACCTTCCTGCAGTGCCACCTCCCTGCACTGCCACCCTCTGCACTGCCACCTCCCTGCACTGCCACCCCTTACAGTGCCACCCCCTGCACTGCCACCCCTTACACTGCCACCCCCTGCACTGCCACCTCCTGCCATCTCCCTGCACTGTCATCTCTTGCACTGCCACCTCCCTGCACGGCCATCTCCTCCACTGCCACCTCCTGCCACCTCCCTGCACTGCCACCCTCTGCACTGCCACCTCCCTGCACTGCCACCCCTTACAGTGCCACCCCCTGCACTGCCACCCCTTACACTGCCACCCCTTGCACTGCCACCTCCTGCCACCTCCCTGCACTGCCATCCATTGCACTGCCACCTCCCTGCACTGCCACCCCCTGCACTGCCACCTCCTGCCACCTCCCTGCACTGCCACCCTCTGCACTGCCACCTCCCTGCACTGCCACTTCCTGCCACCTCCCTACACTGCAACCCCCTGCACGGTCACCCCCTGCACGGCCACCTCCCTGCACTGCCTCCCTGCACTGCCACCCCTTACACTGCCACCCCCTGCACTGCCACCTCCTCCCACCTCCCTGCACTGCCCTCCCCTGCACTGCCACCTCCTGCCACCTCCCTGCACTGCAACGCCCTGCACTGCCACCTCCCTGCACTGCCACCCCCTGCACTGGCACTTTCTGCCACGTCCCTGCACTGCCCCCCTCTGCACTGACACCCCCTGCACTGCCACCTCCCTGCACTGCCACCCCCTGCACTGGCACTTTCTGCCACGTCCCTGCACTGCCCCCCTCTGCACTGACACCCCCTGCACTGCCACCTCCCTGCACTGCCACCCCCTGCACTGCCACCACCTCCCTGCCACCCCCTGCACTGGCACCACCCCCTGTCCCTGCCACCTCCCCAGTGCCGGGGCTGCCCACACTGTGCATGTCCAGTGCCACTCCCCACCCTGGCCGGCTGGACAGGCAGGATGGCTGTGCCACCTTCCCCGGGCACATGCAGCCCCCTCTCTGGTTTGGGACAGCAGCTGCAAACCGGGATCCTGTTTGCCCAGGAGCTTTTAAACACTCCAACGATCATTTTGGCTTGGTCCCTCTGGCCCAGGTCCAGGTGCGGGTGCAAGGGCTGCAGCCGGAGGTGAAGGCTGGGTGCCATGGCCAGGGACAGAGGGGCAGGCAGTGGCAGAGGACAGCACCAGCCTGCCCTTGTCCCTGCAGCACCCCATGGCCTGACAGGGCAGCCTGGGAGAGGCCCAGCAAGGGATGGGGCTCCGTGCCCACCAGGCTGGAGGGGAACGGCAGAGAGCAGAGCCCCGACAGCCCCACAGCCGTCCCTGTCCAGTGCCACCGCTGTCCCCGGCATCCTCTGCCCCTCTTTCCCAGGAGAAGGGATGACTGCCCCATTGCAGCCTCTTCTACTCCACTCCCACCCGTGTCCAAGACTCTCCCCCACCCCATTTCTTACCTGTCCTTCCTCTCCCTCAGCCTGCAAAGCACTGCGGGCTGAGGCCACCGCTGGGACAGTCCTCCTCTTCCTGGACCACAGCCCAGCAAGGCCAGGGGACACAGTGCCCCCAGCCCCTGCCCACAGAGAGGTCCCTCCTGGTGCAAAGCAGCATCAGCCTCGGCTGAAAGCATAAAACACCGGTGCATCCACCTGGTTCTCCCTGAGACCATCGCAGCCTGGGCAGAGCAGAGCCCCAGGAGCCGCCGTGTCACCGGTGCTTGGGCAGCACCATGAGCATCCATCAGGCACCAGCACGGGGGGCTTCAGATGGGCTTTGCGACTAGGAATTGTCTACAGACAGCTCTGACACTGGTCTAACACCACCTTTCCTGAGCTGTCCTCCAACCCAAGTCCATGTATTAAACTCTCTTGGCCTTCAGAACAGGAGGGTTGTGTCTAACCTGCCCGTGGCAACAGCCCCTGGCCCCTGGTACTGCAGCGGGGACCTACCGGGGGGATGCTCATCGCATGCAAATCTCCAACAGCCTGTAGGGCAGGACAATCCATCCCAGCACCATTCCTGGTGCTGTTTGTCAGATTCTGCTCCCAGGTTTTGATGGGTCTGGCCAGGATCAGCCCAAGGATGCCCTGCCTGTGACTGGGGCATTAGGTGCTCCCACCATCCAGTGACAGTCGCATTGCAAGGGACCCCATCACCACGGGCAAACCCTGAATAAGGTGCTTCATGTTGTCCTTGTCCTACCTGCCCTATTGCCGAGGCTCTGATTGATTCTGTGTGCCGCAGCGCGCAGGGTTACATGCAAACAGTGCGAGAGGTGATGCAAAGCAAGAGGCTGCAGGAACAGCCTCAGCTTCCATGGAAACCCAGAGCCAGCTCACAGGACTGAGATTTCAAGTGCCAAATCAAGACCCATTCCCGAAAGGTGACAGAGTGGCCCACGTCAGGCGGCGGGAGCAAGGAAACCTGCGCAGCATCGCCCGGTCCCGCTCAGAGGTGCTGGTGGGAGCGGGGTGTCCAGCCCCAGCAAAAGGGCAAAGACAAAGGTTGTGGAGGAACGTCACGAGGATTGTGGAGGTAACGGGGTAGAAGAACACCTGAGCCAGGCACCCAGACTGGGAGACGCTGTCAAAGTCCAACAAGAAGCTGAACTGCAGTTTTGGAGGGTGCTCCCAACACGCAGAGGAGGAAGAGCAGAGAGCAACAGATCCGTGGGCCGAGGGGTCCCTCCTCCACCTGACCATCCCCAGGGGGTGGTGGACCTGGTGGTCCTGGTGGACTTGGGTCCTCCAGGAGGATGCAGCAAGAGGGAACAACCACTGTTGGCTCTTTCATTTTGATGCCTCCTCTCGGGAGGCTGTGACACCACAGCTCTCAGACCTGGAAAACGAAGCGAATGGACAAATTTACACAATTGGGATTTGTGAAAGTGCTTTCTGTATGGATTTCATGTAACATGCTTGGCCTTTCCCTGTGCACCCTCCTGTCCCCTCTCCTGCCAGCCTGTTCCCATGAATCCTGCCGGGATTTCACCCATTTGAGGCTGCTCCTCTCCACCGCGCTGGCAGGAGAGGGGGGCGGCAGCAGCAGGATCACGAAGGCGTTGCTTTCCCTGGGACAGAGTCAGAGCCACAGCCACGGGGTTGATCCCGCCCGGCTGTGGCGGTCTGGAGCTGCACACCCTGGGGCCGACGAGGCGAGGGATGGGACGCGTGACGGAGGAGCATCGTGTCAGTTGCCCGCTTGTCCCATCCCACCGGCCGGGATGCTGACGGAGCTCTGCAGAGCTGGTCCGTGGCCAGGATCCCTTCACCTCGGCCATCACACGGATGGAGGGGGCAGTATTCACTACTCTCTTGAAACCCTCAGCGGAGAGCTAACAGTTATGGCTGCCTCGGAGGGAGCCGGAGCAGAAATGGCTGATGTCTTGTTCTTCCCGCAGGCTCAGGGGGAGCAGGGTGAGGACGGGCAGGGTCCCTGCCTGGGGAGGGTGTACCGGCGCAGGGAACCCCGGTGACCGCTCCTCCGGGGCCAGGAGGGGTCCCGAGTCCCAAGCCTTGCTTGCGAGACTGCCGGCATGCATCCCAACAACCCAGATGGAGCAACCCCGGGGGGCACTGGGACAGTCCCTCGTCCCCAGCACTCAGCCAGCGGCACTGACATTGTACCTGATGGGCTTTAGCCTGCTCCTTACAAACTTTGCAGGTGTTTTGAGGAGATCCCAACTCTTCAGCCTCTGTCTCTCCTTGCTGTATGTGAAAAGCTTTTCCTGCTCCCTCTGCAACAGCTTAACTGTGCGACCACCAGTTCTGTGCCTTACCTCAGTCTTCTCTGTACCAAATGTCACCAGATCCTTCAGCCTTTCCTTCTGGCCACCTTTCCTGATGACTTTTGTCCCTCTCCCAGCTCACACCGCTCCGTGGGGATCCCGCGATGCTGGTCTTCTCCTGAGATCCCACCTGGACGCTGCCCGCGCTGCCGCTGCAGATCCAGCGTGCAGGGCGGGCAGCTGGGTGAGGACACGTCCCCGCGCCGTGCGGCATCTGAACAGGCGCCTTTCCCAAATTTTGGAGTTTGTTTAACACAACGCACTCACCAGGTGCCCACACCTATTGGCAGCGATGACCTTCTGGTCTTTGCCATGATGCCACTCGCTTGCCAGGGAGGGAAACCCAGTGAACTGGGACTGGTGAAACACCAGCGTGTCCCAGCGTCCAGATTTTGGGCCAGACCCCTCTCACCCAATTCAAGTACAAAGAGAAGTCGGACGGTCGGTTCAAAACCATCACCTGCGTTGGGTGATGAGACACTTTGTCCCCAAAGGATCTGAAGGAGCTCCTTAGTCTGCTGTGATGCTGGGGCAATGGCGGCTTCTCTTCAAACACGGCGCTCCACCAAACACCTCCCTTCCCTCTGCAGCATTACCAACAATTTTACCACATCCATCAATTAGTGAAAGTCTTTGCTTTGCTTTATAATAATTTAAAAATATTTTCGCAACGTATTTGGTTTGGTTTGTGGGGCTTTTTTTTCCTCAGCCTTCACCCCGCAGTCAGGAATCTTTCCTACAGACTTTGGCTTTTTTTTTTTTTTCTAATTTTATTAATGTCATAATTAGCATTCATGCTGACTGCTCCTGAACTATCCTCTAGTGTGTGTGGGGGGGTGCGCTTATAAATCCCCTGCCAAACCAGGATTTGATTTTTGCCCAAGTGCTGCTCCTCTGGGATTCATCCAGTAAGGGATGGCTGGCTGGAAAAGGAGAATAACTAGACTCGAGTGGAAATGGGGGTAAAACACATCAAGGGAAGGGTTGTGTCAGACCCTCTGATGCTGAGACCTCCTGGCCATAGGACTAGGCCAGTCTGGACCCTGGTAAAGCAGCAGATGCCCCCAGGACAGATCAGGAGAAGATGGTGACCAGACAAGGACTTGGCAGGACCAGGAGAGACAATACCAAGGAAGGTCTGCCAAGGGACGTCCCAGCCCCAGGGAGCTCAGGAGTGGCATCCCGGGGCTCGCCTGATGTTGTCAGTATGGAGCTTCTCACAGACTGCAGGGGCTGATCACAGAATGGTGGGGGTGGGAAGGGACCTCTGGAGACCATTCAGTCCAGCCCCCTGCCAGAGCAGGGTCACCCAGAGCAGGTGGCACAGGAACGTGTCCAGGCAGGTTTGGAATGTCTCCAGAGACGGAGACCCCACCATCCTCTCTGGGCAGCCTGTGCCAGGGCTCTGCCACCCTCACAGGAAAGAAGATTTTCCTCATGTTTGCACAGAATTTCCCATGTTCCAGTTTGTGCCCGTTGCCCCTTGTCCTGTCCCTGGGCACCACTGAGAAGAGTCTGGCCCCATCCTCTTGCCCCCCGCCCTTTAGCTCTTGCTGAGCATTGATGAGATCCCCTCTCAGTCTGCTCTTCTCCAGGCGGAACAGCCCCAGGGCTCTCAGCCTTTCCTCAGCACAGAGATGCTCCAGCCCCTCCGCATCTCCGGAGCCTCCGCTGGACTCTCTCGAGCAGTTCCCTGTCCTGGAACTGGGGAGCCCAGAACTGGAGCCAGTGCTCCAGCTGTGGCCTCCCCAGGGCAGAGCAGAGGGGGAGGATGACCTCCCTCCACCTGCTGGCCACGGTCTTCTTGATGCCCCCCAGGATGCCATTGCCCTTCTTGGCCACAAGGGCACATTGCTGGCTCATGGTCATCCTATTGCCCACCAAGACTCCCAGGTCTCTCTGTGCAGAGCTGCTCTACCTGCAGTAGGTCAGCCCGAACCTGGACTGGCGCGGGGGGTTATCCCTCCCCAGGTGCAGGACCCTACACTTGCCCTTGTTGAATTTCATTAGGGTCCTAACTCACAGTCTTCAGATTATGAGACTGATGAGACCTGCTAACAGCCCGAGGCTGGGAGGCTTCACCCAGAGAGGACAGGGATTTATCACAGGGGAACCGGAGGAGGGAAATTTCCAGACCTCATACCGACATCCAGATCACCAACAAGAACTGTAAGAGAAGCGGAGGAAGAAGCAATTGCTGGAAGTCCTTGCCTTGAGGCCTCCCAATTAATAATGCTGCCTTAAGCATGGCAAGTGACTCATGAGCCTCTGCAGCCTCCAGTGCCCCCCCGCGTCCCTCAGAGCCAGGTTTGTAGCTGTTGCTGCACTGTCAGAAACCGCGGAGAAATCCACCTGTGGTGGAGCCCACGCACTTTGCTGGGGGAATGTACATTCCTGCAGGAAAAACGAGCCCATTTCCTTGCCAGAAACCTGCCTCTGGTGAAACCGAGCTGACGGACACGAACTCTGTCTTTAGCCTCTGGCTGTGCATTGGCAGAGACCCCAATTATAACTGCTCCCTCCCTGTTTATGGAGGGCACCCTGGGGCTCCAGGATGTGGCTGTGTCCAAGCGGAGGTTCCAGGCTTGCAGGGATCTGGGAGGCCCTGAGGGAGATGGGTTTGGGTCTAAGTCCTAAATCCTGGAGCCACCCCTCTCATGGCCCATCATTTCTCCTCTTCCCTTGCCTCCTCCCTGCTGTACATATTCGTCATCTCCTCCTCCATATGTTTTCTCCTCCTTCACCTTTTCTGCATATTTTTGACAGGGATGGCTTTTTGTCCCAGCACCCATGGTGGTGTGGGGTTGTGGCCCATGAAGGTATCCCTCAAACAGCTCCCAGTCTGCACCATCACCTCCCATTTCAGACAGACGTGCCCGTGCCCGTGTCGGACCCCCCCAGCCCTGGGACACCTGCCCCCTCCTCTCCCAAGGGAACTCACCACGACGTTCCTCTCCCACCGGGTGTTTTGGTGGCTGCACACTGTAGATGAGTCAGTTTGTTGACATTCACAACTCTCAGCATATGTTTAAAATGAGCCTTTCTGGGTCAAAGCTGCAGGGAAGTTGCAGGGAGACTTGAAGCACGTTTCCCCGCCTGAGTCATGTCTTAAAAACTGGGCTCCCCTGGGATGCGCGGCACCCACAGAGACCCCCAAGCACCGTCTCAGGAACTGCGATGAACAGCTTTGCCAGGGGTGAAACCGCTGGTTCCCTGTCATGGTGTGGGAATGCCTCAGTGCTGCCGTGTCTCAGTCCTGGCAAGTGCCTTTCCATGCAAGAAAGTGGCCACCAAGTGACCCTGCACTATGGGACAGCCCTGAGGAGAAACTGCCTCCTCCGTTGGGCACGAGCATGGGCAAAGAGCAAGAAATTGAGCCCTTTGCTGGGAGATGGCGCCGGCAGAGCTCGGCTGGCTCTGGCCGAAGGAGAGTGGGAGAGGGCTGGAGTGATCACAGAATCACAGACTGGACGGGGTGGGAAGGGACCTCTGGAGACCACCCGGTCCAACCCCCTGCCAGAGCAGGGTCACCCAGAGCAGGTGGCACAGGAACGCGTCCAGGTGGGTTTGGAATGTCTCCAGAGCAGGAGACTCCACCACCTCTCTGGGCAGCCTGTGCCAGGGCTCTGCCACCCTCACAGGAAAGAAGTTCCTCCTCATGTTTAGGTGGAACTTCCTATGGTCAAGTTTGTGCCTGTGATGTAAAACCAAGGTTGCTGTCAAGCCCAGGACAGCGAGCTAGAACCCAAGCCAAGTGCTAGGCTGAAGGAGGGCTGGGGCTCGCGGTCCGAGCAATGGGATGCAGAAGGAGAAAACAACCAAACTGGTCTCCAGGAGGCATTTGGAGTGCTGCATTCAGGGGCTATACACCACAGTGCTGGTGACAGCAGGGGTCCGTGGTGGTCCATGACCTTCCCTTAGCTCCCACGCTGACGTCCCGCAGGGACCCCGGGGTGGAGAGGGTCCTGTCGCTTCTCAGAAAGACTTTGGCCAGTTCTGGGGCAGGACTGGATCTCAGCTCACAGTAAGAAAGCAGAGATTTATATTTTTATCAAGGGAATGGCAGAGTGGAAGAGATTTGCTAATATAAGCACCCCGAAGCTGGGGTGCTTCTGTCAACCGTGCATCAATTTAATCTCTGTCTCCCCGCTCTGAAACGGCCTGTGTTGATAACTGGGCTCAGTGATTCTGTGCCAACACTCAGACAGACTTTCACCCTTCCAGAGCAAACAGACACACATCTCGTAGCAAAGGCTCCCCGCTCCAGCCCCCCCCCAGCTCCCCCCCTGCACCAGCAGCATCCCCTCCCATCCACCAGCCCTGGTGGAGGGGTGTTCGCAGGGATGGAGGCAGGGAGAGACGGAGGGAAAAGGGTGCATGCTCCACGCCGTGTGCTCCCTGGGCAACACACGTGTGTGTATTGTACACTGGTGACTCCTGAGGGCCGCGGGACATGGAGGACCGGCTGGCTCAGGACCCCGGTCTCAGCTCTCAGCCTGGCAGATAATCCCCTCCATAAAATAATGAAGATTCCCAAAGCATCCTAGCTCTGGCAAGGCCAAAAAATACACTGGGAATGTTTCCTTTTGCACTATTGTAGCCATGGGCTCGCATCCTTACCCTGAACAAGAGATGTGCCCGAGTCACGGCATCAGAAGGCAAAGCATCGGGAGCTGAGCACAGAGAAAACCTTAAGGGACAGAAACCAGGGGTTTCTCTTCAATCCTAGACCGTGGCAGTGGGAAGGAAGATCAAATAGAATTCACCAAGCACCATCCACCAGTGCATGGGCGGAAAAAAAAAAAAAGAGGGGTTTGTAGCTTGCACCCAGTCTGAATGTCTAACGCTGCCTCCGGACCAGCACATGTGGAAGGAGGAGCGCTGCCTGGATCCCCTCCGGGAAGACCCATCCCTTTCGGAGCCCACCGACCACCACCAGCATGGAGGACTACGCTCCCACGTGCCTGGCTTGTCTTCAGTGCTGCCCACATCTGAGCGGCATCATTTCACCTGCCCAGTGCTGCTGCCCAAAACAAACCAAAGGGGCTCAGGGCCACTGCATCAAAGGACGTCGACATTCCGATCTTCTCCAGAATCGCACTGACTTCCCTCCACACCGATACGGATCAGCCGAATGGTATCGGGCACTCTTCTGTGGCCCCACGGTCAATTGGCACGGATGTGCTATGCCCCCACGCTAAAAATCTGCCAGACTCAGAAACAAGGTGGCCGCACCGAAACTGCCCCTGAAAACCCCCCAAACACGCCCAGAAATTGTCTGGGGTAGTCATCCCTTGCCTAAACCATACCAAGTGTCCACACCAGCAATTTAACAGCATGGACAGTCAAGCTGTAATGTCCAGGACCTGGCCCTGCTTTATTTTTCTGGTACTTACGCAGCTTTTCAGCCCCTGCTGCCCCCAGCTACTCAACGAGAGCGGAGAGAGCACGGAAAATTGGGCTGAGGGTGCTTCAGTGCACGCTGAAACCTGCTCTTCGCCTCGCAGGGAAGTCACCCGCTTGGTTTCCTCCTGAGAAAGGTGCTCTGAGCGTCACCCAGGTGGGAGAGGCGGATGGTTTAGTGGCAGGGGTGAGATGGAGGGGACCTGGCTCAGCCTTTGGCGGGGTTCGTGACTTCAAGCACGTCACCGCATTCCTCCATCCTGTTTCTCTCTTCCCAGTCTTGCTCGACAGTGGGCAAACTTGCTGGCAGGGCAGCGCTGGACCCAGTTCAGTGAATCCTGGAGCGTGCAGGTGCCTCTTTAATAAAAATAATCATACCTTTGGCTCATTTTTCAAGCCTTTTAACTGCCTTCCACTTACTAAAGGAACTAAATGAAGAGAAAACAGGCAGCGGAGGAGGTTAGTGCTGCCTTTGCAGTGAGGGCGCAGCCTCTCACCAGCCTTCAGGCCTTCTCTCTTTCTCACCACTTGTAGTTCAGAGTTTCCATGGGCCTGCCCAGCGTAAAAAGCGTTTCATCGTAGTGAGAAGAGACCTGCATCCGCAGCAACCGAAACTGCTTTCTCCTTTCAGGCCGAGGGAGTCAGAGCCCTTCCAGCAGGGGGGAATCAGACGGGGTCATCCAGCACATCCCAGTGTGTGTATATATATATATATATATATACACACACACACACACATATACATGTCCCACTATATATATATATTCTGGAGTCATCCAGAACACCTCCCAGTATTCCTCCTGGTAAGATTCCCTGGTGTCCACCAGCCCGGATTGCTCCTCCTCATCCCTGCTTTCTGCCTGTACCTGATGGCCACAGCAAACTCCATCCACACCTACACCATGGAAGTCCTCCGTGCTCCCATTTGCTCACTGATGGCTCTGCTCCTGACGGTCAGGCTCTGCAGCTCCAGCACATTTGCGCCCAAGATGCTGCTGGGTTTCCTCTTTCACCTCAGCCACATCTTTCTGGGGGGCTGCGGGGCTCAGATCTTCTTCCCATACTTCTTCATCACATCGGATTGCAACACTCTCCTTCTCACGGCCACAGGTCCATGGCCATTTGCAACCCACCACACTACGCAGAAATAATGACCAGAAAATACCCATCCCGGTTATCCATGGCTGCAGTGGTGAGGAACATCACTTCTGCCAGCCCCAGGGCGATCCTGGCATCCAAGGTCCATTTGTGCCACTCTAACATCATCAAGCACTTTGTGAGCACATGGTCCTGGTGAACCTGTCCCATGGGAACATCTCCAGGAACAAGATGGAAGGACTGGCCATGACAGCCATCGCAATCGTCTTTGATTTAGGCTTCCTCCTGGCATCCTACTGCAGGATGCATCCTACTTCTGGGAAAGTGCAGCATGAAGCTTGCCACACGTGCTGCTCACCTCACGGTCATCCTGGTGACTTACTTTTCCAGCCTCTGCTCCTCGATATTCTATCACATGGGGAATCTGTCTCCGAGGACACACACAACCTGATCGGCGTGACACGCCGTGCGGCATCAACCCTGTCGTTTATGGTGTGAGGACCAGAAAGACCCGGGAGCGCCTCCTAAAACTCCTGGAAAAAGAGGTTTGATGTCAATCCCCTTTAAGGCAGCAGCCACAAGCAAGCGGAGGTAACACCTCTCTGTGCTGACACACAACATCCTGCGCATCCCCATGGAAATGGAGCTCTGAGCAGCCTCTGTCAGGCAGGAGAAGAAAGTTTGGTGACAGGTGACAAGAGTTAATCACCAGGGCAGGTCTAAGGAAAAGGAAAGCATTAAGAAGAGTCTGTATGTGCCAAAACCAGCAATTTCCAGCTTCTCTGGACCAGCCGCGCACTGTCAAGCCTCAGAACTTCCCCTCCACACTCCTACGAGCAGCCAACGGTCATTGCTACCTGTAGCAAACCAGTTTAAGATGCTGGATTCAGGGCTGGCAAACCACAGGGTCCCTTCACAGACCATGGGGACAAGAGGACAGGGTCTGGAATAAGCTCCCTGCAATCAGCCTGAGAGATGTGACACAGCACCTGGGAACCGCAGCCTTCGGATGCTGCGCGTCTTGCGGCTTTTCTCTGTCCCAACGCTCAGCACTAGTTAACAAGCCCATGCCGCGATTAAACTAACCTGCCTTTTCCCAATTATCCCTACTGGAGATCTGGGCGGCTGGCCGCGGCACGTGAGAGGTCTGCAAAACCCAAAGGGTCTCTTGGCTGACACATCACGGGACAGCGAGTTACAGTCCCAGACAATCCAGTGCTTCGGGATACGGTTCAGCGGTTGTCCCTGCCGGGTCCCCACCTCGCTCCAGCAGTCCTGGCCCTGCAGGGCAAGGGATGCCGCAGTCAGCGGCAGGATCTGGCCATGGACACACTGAGCTTTCTCTTTGAATTGTAAAAACCTTTGAATTCCTGGTGTGCCTTGTGGGGTTTTTTTAAATTTAAAAAAAAAAAAAGCTTTGGTATTTTAATCTAAAAAAATTTAAAAAAAAAAAAAAAATCAATCTCAATCCGCAGCCCAACAGCTATTCAATGCGAAAGGCGAGAAGATAAAGCTGCTGCCAGACCCAGCCATCTCAGCGCTATTTCTCTGCAAAGCCGCCCCTCACTTCGCGGTCACCGTGTCTCGGCGCAGCACTTTGGCTGTGGAGGCAAACGTCCCCTGGTCCCTGCGGGGCGCTGGGCTGCTGGGCCAGGGCACAGGGGGCTGCAAAGCCAGGCAGGGACCCTCCAACACCAGACGCACCCTCTGGACCTCCTGTGCTCCAGGAACCTTGGGCTCTGCTCTTTCTCTCTTTCTTTGCGCCTATGCCCAGCGGTTACCCATGCGACTGGGGTGGGATGTGGTGGATGGAGCCTGTGCTCCCCCACGGGTGTTCCAGCTCCACTTCCCTCTGCCCTGGGGCTCGGATACATGCCCCAAATACTGCCTGATTCTTGCTCCCAGCACTTGGTTCTCATCCCGTTGCCTGGCACAGATGCTGCTCACTTGCTCATCCGATGCTCATCCTGGTTTCCTCCATGCTGCACTGGATGGGGACGGGGCAATCTGCAAGCCACCAGACCACACGGACATCACGTCCACACAGCCCCCAGCTTGTCTAACCTTGGTAGTTTTGACCCGCGGCTGGTTCCACAGCCTCCAAACTCCCCCTGCCACTCCAGTGCCATCCAGCTTCGTGCCGGTGAGCACACAGCCCCGGCACGCCCGGCCCGTGGCAGCACATCCCAGAAGAGCACCGTGGCATAGTGCTGGGGGCTTTCTGCATCACACTGGAGGTCACCTGCATCTCCGCCCTGGATCCTGGCTCCAGCAGCCTGGCCAGCAAAGCTCCTCACACCTGTAGCCCCCAGCAGCTGGCAGTTCTCACTACATACGGACTCCCAGAATGGTTTGGGTGGGAAGGGACCTTTAAAGGACATCCAGTCCCTGAAGGACCCCTGACATCTTCAACTAGACCAGGTTTCTCAAAGCCCCATCCAACCTGGCCTTGAATGTTTGCAGGGATGGGGCATCTCCCACCTTTCTGGGCAACCTGGGCCAGCGTCTCACCACCCTCAGCACAGAAGAAAATCCTTCTCATACCTCCTTCCTTTCCTTCTCCATCATGTACTGCACCGGCCGGGCAGTCTCACAGGACACACACCAAGGGCCATCTATCCCTTCCACCCACCCTCAACCCTATCTTTTACAGGGCATAGACCAAGGAGATCAGGCAGCGTGTCCCGAGATCTCTGTGGAGACAGCAAGGAGCCCATGGACTCCTTGAAACCCAGGCTCTGCTCACCGCTGCCAAGGGAGGCTCAGCTTAGGCTTCAGGAAGAACTTCCCAGCAGTGAGCGAGCCTTGGAGTCCTGCACTTGGGGAACCAGGGCCACCAGAGGGTTTCAGATCAGGTCAGACTGGCACCCGTCTGACACTGCTTGTCATAAGATGATCCTGTCTTGGGCAGCGGATGGACAAGCTGGTCTCTCCAGGTTCTTTCCAGTCCTATTTTGTGCAAGTCCCAGATCCAGAACTGGAAAGTCTCACCCATCCCCTGTGCTGTCCTTCCACTGGGCACAGCTTTGGGTGAGGACCCAGTCAGCTCCCAGCCAGCTCACACTGCTGGACCCGGGCTTTGGGATGCACTGGAGGCTGGGGTGAAATCTTTAACGTCTCTCAGATGTCAAAGCAATTCACATCCCTTTTACGTCTATTATTGCATTCACACGGCAGCCAGAGTTTGTCGAGATACTCACAAAGAGCCGAGGAACAACCCAAAGGGTGGACACTGCGCCCCCGGCTGCTGTTTCTCCCCCTTCCCCCCAGCCATCCCAGTCTTGTAACAGCTATTACAAACTCTCCAGCATTTTATTTCTTCCAGGCATCTAAAGCGGGGCTGAAATTAATGAGAAGGTAGATGTCTGAACACCTGCGTGGCATTGCTGTGCTGCGGGGATGAGGCTTATACGGGAAGCAACAGGGAACAGGAGCTGACTGAGCTGCAAAATGAATATTAAACAGAAATAGCCACACAGCAATATTTTACGCTTGTTACTGAGTTTGACTTTAATGCTGGCAGAAAAAAAAATCCAGACAATGCAAGAACTCCAGGGAATTAGCAACGTCCCCCAGTATAAATGCCTCATTTTTTATGGAGCACAAATGAGTTCTGGGCAGCCGGGGGAGGCTGTGAGTACCTCTCTGTATTTGCCATCTGATTATTCCTCAACAGCGCCTGCAAAAAGTTCGGAAGACACTTTCTACAGCAAGAAAGCGATATATTAAAAATTGTAATTTTTAAAACAGGAAAACAGATAGGAAAGAGCTGGGGGGGGGGGCGCGGGGGGAAGACAAGCTCCTTGTTTTCCTGCTGCATTGCGGCTGCAGAGTTAAGAATCTCAGTTACGCTTTACTGCCATAAATTAAGAAGCATCAGCTCAAACACACACAGAGGCAAAAAGAAAAGGGAGAAAAGTCGGAGCTCTTACAGCTCCATGTGGCTCAGGGTGGGATCTCCTACAGCCTTCCCCAGCTGAGCCCAAACCAACCTGAGCAACGGAGTCAAACCTGGGGCCAGGAACCAGCCGAGGAGGGCTGTACCCGCCCCAGCGACGGGAGAGGGTGTCAGGGGACCTCCACCGTGGGACAGAGCCCAAACTCCAGCACGTGAAATGCACCCAAAATCAGCAGAAAGTGCCCCACTTCATGGGGAAAACCAGAGTGTGGTTTCCAGAGCCGGAATTCCCTGGGTAAGCAGCAGGGTGGTGAGAAGGGAGCTGGGCTTGGAGCAGACGGTAACCCCCATGAGCCAGCAATACAGTACCAGTACCAGAAAAAAAAAAATGTTTAATTGCAAAGTTTGATAGCAGCAGCGTCGCACACAAATCACAGGTGTAATTATTCAGCTCTGCTTGATACTGAGGTGATCTCAGCCAAGTGCCGCACCGCCGTCTCACAGACAGAAATGGAAAGAATCCATATGAACCAGCTCAATACGGAAATAATGACACAAAAAAAAAGAGAGACTGGGTTTGCTGTCTTGAATAAACAGGGAGCTGGAAGGGGTAAACACACCGCTGTTGTGAGGAGGTAAAAGCCTGTTCTAAAGAGCGCGGATTTGCTTCTCTCCGTGACGAGGAGCTTAGTGTGCAGCATCGATAATTCAGCCGGGAATTAGGGGAGCTCTGAGTGACAGTAATGAACCGCTGGAAGCAAGGAAGTCACGGAGCATCCCTCACCAGAGGCTCTGAGGAGCAGGTTAAATGAGCAGCTCTCAGAAATCACCTGGGTCCTGGCTCGCAGCACACATTCCTGCAGCCCCACCGTGCTGTGACAGCGAGCAGCGCCCTGCCACGGCTCGGCACACACCGCTGGCCATGGGCACGCACCAGCTGTCACCGAGCAGCGCGAGCGGCTTCTGCACACCCAGCTGCGCTCGGCTCTTCTGCATAACACACCACACCGCAAAATCCCATCCAGGAGATGGGAATCAAAACGCCGTGGGACAATCATAGAATCATAGAATTGTCCAGGTTGAAAGGGACCTGTCAGATCGAGTCCAACCATCAACCCAACACTCACAAACCCACCACTAACCCATGTCCCTCAGCACCATGTCTGCCCGGCTTTTAAATCCCTCCAGGGATGGCGACTCCACCACTGCCCTGGGCAGCCTCTTCCAATGCTTCACAACCCTTTCAGGGAAGACATTTTTCCTAATCACACACAGAATCACAGCATGGCCGGGGTGGGAAGGGACCTCTGGAGACCATCCAGTCCAACCCCCTGCCAGAGCAGGGTCACCCAGAGCAGGTGGCACAGGAATGCCTCCAGGCGGGTTTGGAATGTCTCCAGAGATGGAGACTCCACCGCCTCTCTGGGCAGTCTGTGCCAGGGCTCTGCCACCCTCACAGGAAAGAAGTTCCTCCTCACGTTGAGATGGAACTTCCTATGGTCAAGTTTGTGCTCGTACACAGTGAGAGACACTGCGTTGGGAGCAGCAGAGATGAACAAAGATGCTCAATGCTACAGGCTTTAGGGAGAAACACTCGAGAAAGTCTCTCCAGCCGCTGTGCTGAAGAAGTCAGGGTTCAAAATACAAATGCTGGAGTCTTTCTGCAGGAGGCAGCTGGAGAGAACACAGAAACATCTCGGAGGAGGAATGGGGGTGGTGAGGGCAGCAGCCTGCTGGGACCCTGATGCACAACCACAGGCAGGGCCACGGCTGCAGCCTCACAATTGGCTTCAGCCAGTCCAGAGTGTCACTGTCACGGAAACAAGGTCCATTTCTCAGCTGCTCCCACGCACCACCTCCCATCTGTTGTCACGAGCAGATGCAAGGCAGCACAGCCCACAGCAATAAAAGCAATTCCTTTGCGGACTGAGAAGCAGCACAGCTGGATGACGGCTCCAGCAACACAGGGACTGCAGCGTGAACGGTGGCTGGACGGCCCTCTTAAATCAGCAAACATCACCCTCCTGAACTGAAACAGATTAAGTCCCAGCAACAGAGCTGCTGGGGAAGTTTCTGACCAAGGAAGTTCTGCACAGGCCTGGACTTTGCTAAATCAAGGGCACATGGGCAGCCACCCCAGACAAGCACTGATCCTGTCTGTGCTTGCAGGACGGGCTCAGCACCCACAGCCAGAGCCACCTGCACCCCCAGCGCATCAGAGGTGCTGCCGCTGTGAGCAGGCAGCTGGACACACAGACATTATCATGGAGGTGGCAGGTCTTGGAGCTACACTCAGCCAGATGTGATGAAGTTGAAGCCTACCCCTCCCATGAGCGTGTCCCACACGGCTGGGGACAGCATAACTCCCACCTGAGGCGGGGCCGGGCCGCTGCTGCAGCCTTCATGGAGATCAGATTCCCACCAGCCTGAGGAAGAACATGTCCAGCTTCAGTGTCACTGTCTGGGATTGGGCCGGGAGCAGGGAGAGCTGCTTGTGTGCTCAAGGGCTATTAGACAAAAAGTGAGCCAGAAGCAGAGCCCACGCTACCTCTTCTAGGCAGTTGCTGTCCTCACTGTCCTCAGGCTGACTTTTGGTTTGACTCACAGGAATTTTAACCTTTTGGTTGCAGTGTCCCGTTATCAGCAAGAGGCACACTCCTCTGCCAGGCTGCCTCTGTGTGGACACGGACAGGCCCTCCACAGGAGCGCTCTGGGCCAAGGCAGGCATTGATCCTTGGCTCATGGCCCCAGGGAAACGCGTAGGTGGTCTCATCACCTCCACTTCAGCTTTAGCAGGACAAAAGGGCAGCGAGCACTGGCTGGCTGGAGAGGACGCTGGCTATGGAGTACACGACGCTGAAGGGAAGGGCCTCAGGCTGTCTCTTTGCTCAGGGTCTAACTATCAGGCAGCCCACACTCAGCATGGTACCACCATGAACCCCTTTGCTTCCCCCGTTCTCACCCTGCTCCAGGAATCACACACAGGCAAGCTGCCACCAGTCTGCGTCTCCAGCATTTAAATCCCCCCCCACCTTTTTTTTTTTTTTTTTTCCGTCTCTGTAGCTCAGAGTTATTTCCTAGAGAGCAGCAGCACTTTGCTGCCAAGCGGGGAGATGTTCAAGGGGGAAACAGTCTGTTCAGTGTTGCTTTAGCCCAGCCACAGCAGAGGTAACAGAAACCTATTTCAGAAAAGGAACTGAGCAAAACTGACCCCACTCAAGCAATGACCGCCCGCTTCCCTGGCTAGCGATAGCTGTTGGGGGATTAAGGGAATAGCAACAGGAAAATCTGGCTGGTCTTTAAGGAAATACCAGTGTTTGTCAGAACAGCGCAGGCAGCAGGAGGCAGCGCAAAGGCCAGGCAAGCAGTAGCCAGGGCAGTGGTTAAGGACGAGAGAGGTGGTGGCTCCCGAGGCCTCCCCCACCCCCAAAAAGGAGCATCAGCATTCAACGCAACCCTCGTCCCCACTCCAGCGCCTCTAATCGCCTCTCTTCTCTGTCTAGCAGGAAGCACAAGCCCTCTTCACTCTTCCCCCAGGGGATGAGATCAGGCAGGAGTGCCAATTTCCACAGCACTCACGTTCAGGAGTGCCTCAGAGAGGCAGCAGCAAAACCACAAGAACAAGGAGAGTCTAGACTGCAGGGTCCCCCGGGAGCTACTCCTCTTTACAGAGGGATACATTAAGGGTGCGTTACCCAGTTACACCCAACCCCAAAAGCTCTTTTGTGATGCTTGAGAAGCAGCAGCTTGTTTGATCGAGTGACAGCTCACTGCTGGCCTGGCCGCAGAAGACACACTGCACAGCCCTGCCCTTGGCTGCAGCAGATCCCACTGGTCCCCCAGCAGCCGCAACCTGCTCTGCACTCTCCTGTCCAGACTGCAAAGGGTCAGCGCCAGACAGGCGGCAGCAGCAGCAGAGGGGAATGGACCCCATCCATCCCACTGCAGCTCTCCAGCAAACAAGCGAGGATAGATCGGCACAAGCATCTTCACAGCTTCACTAAACCCATCCATCACGGTCCAACCAGCAGCTCCTCAGCAGATCTCTACCTCTAGCCCATACTTTCCACACGCCTGTCGACAGCCTAACACATGGCTTTTCAATTCTCACTAAACTCGCTCTGCCCCATCCAACCGGTAAGGTTGACATGTTCTGCAAGAGCGATTCTGCTTTCCCATCAGCCCTGCTTCAGCCCTTGCAACTTCTGAACCATCCCAAACTCACTGAGAAGAGGATTTTTGTAGTCAAAATGAATCTTTTTGGTGAAATCTCCTGAGAGGCACAGCTGCCAGGGGTGGGGACAAGACACAACTGTCTTCCCTTGGAAGCAGAGAAAGCCACTTCCCAAGGCATTTGCAGTGGTGCCTTAAAGGAGAAACCAGAAGTAGAAGAAACAGGACAAGTGCTGGACTAAAAAACCAAGATGCAAGAGTTCAGGCCGTGCCCCTAGCACAGTCCCAGATTCTCCCGGTGAACTCAGCATTCCTCCTTTGCACAGTACTGAAACACAGACCTGGCCTTACTTCAGCCCCTTCCTCCTCTTTACCTTCAAAACAACACACAGGAACAGGCACCCTACCGAGTTAAGCCCAGGTGCCCCAGAAATACAGGGTTCTGCTTATGTGCCTTATTTTACACAAGAGCCTTCAGACAGTTCTCCAGGAGGAAGCATGTGCAGGAGATGCAGGGCTCACAAACCAGGTCTCAGCCTCCAGCTGCTACAATTCACTTTTAATCAAAAAAAAGTGTTCCCAAGACACCACTTGCTCATTCCTTTGACATTCCACATTTTATTGCATTTGGCTGGATTAAAGGGTTAGTTGT
This sequence comes from Fratercula arctica, assembly GCA_947846985.1. Taxonomy (NCBI): domain Eukaryota; kingdom Metazoa; phylum Chordata; class Aves; order Charadriiformes; family Alcidae; genus Fratercula; species Fratercula arctica. The sequence continues at coordinate 597,444 of CANTUZ010000001.1, forward strand.
ATGGTACATTAATTCAATAAATATTTAAGAACTGGATGATGAAGCCCCATCGCATTAAAGCAGGGAGTTAAGCACATGGATAAGTAAAAATGTATGATTTTTCAAATAACTAGCTGGGGTGGATAAATGCAACTCTTGAAAAAAAAAAAAAAAAGATAGTGTGTGCACTTCAGAAGGGCTTTCTGGCCAAGGACAGCACGGAAGTCCATTACCAGGAAACTGACTGATAAATTAGAGTGGGTTTTTAATAAAGAATAAAATGCACTGCAGCAGTTCTGCCATTTCCTGGTCAGAACTGAAAAGGAACATTTACCAAGAGCAATGCTCTGCCCTCTCAGGCCGGACGGAGAAGATGAACTCTCCGGGTAGCAACACACCTACCGCCAGCCTCCACCTTTAAAAAGCTTTTTGGAAAGGGAAGAGGAGGGGACAAGGAGAGGAAGCAATGGTGGGAGAAGGGTCTCACCTGCAGATGTGCACACACTCCAGCTTTCTAAGCTTGACAGAAACTGCTCCTTTGCCATGACAGACAACACAGCAAGCACAACATCCCCTAGCCTAGGGATGTTTTCCTGCTGTCTTATCACAGCAAAGGAGAAGATAGCAGTCAGATCTGCTTCTTTCCCTGAAGACACGAGTAACAGTCTTTAGTAAATGAAAAGAATTGCCTGAAGTCCCCTGGACAGATCTTTAAGGTAAGTGGCATTAGCACTTTCCCTGTCTGTTCAGGAGAAGTCCTGCCTGTGGGGTTCAACGTAGGACCATGCAAGAGCACTTGAGTTTTGGGGAAGCCCAGCTACTAAAGCAATATACAAACTTCTTATGCACCCTATCCATACCTGTGCACCAACCCCCAATGGGGTGAGGAAGCTACAACACACTACTGTGATCACCCCTCCTGCCACAGTTCCAGCAAGCCTCTACATCCTGAAGTAATACTACTTATAACTTCATATATAGTTATAGCAGGACACCAGCAAGGTGGAATGGCTTTGCCGGCACTGCAGAGCAGGTCCGTTAGGAGCCACACATCATACACTCATCTCGGTTCTCCAGGGAGCACACCATGGCTGCTTTATTCCTCTCCTTCTCTTCCTCTTCCTTGGAGGCCTTCTCCCGCTCTCTGAGTTTCTCTTTGTTCAGGGTGAACTGGATGGGGTTCGCAGCTGGTTTTGTCCGTAGATAGTACATGCCAGTCTTCAGACCCTGCAGAGCGAAAGCATGAGTCGAAGAGCTAGAATCAGCTAGAGGTCGGGCAAGCGATACAGCCAGACTCTGAAGTGCCGACCTCCCTTAGCCCATATCCCTGTACCAGCCTCACAGCCATGGCTTAGTAGTAGTCAGGATTAACGGGAGCAACGCTGCGAGCATCTGCAGCTTTATTGCTCACGAGAGATATTGCACTACTAACACCAGATTCTTGGAAGGGAACAGCCATTGACCCTTCTAAGAATCAGCGAGACCAACTTTTCATGACAGAACTTATCAGCCCCCATTTGCTGCCTGTTCTGAACCCCACCCCTCCCAGATACCTGCTTCCACCCGTAGAAGTGCATGCTGGTGAGTTTGCCGTAGTTGGGTTCCGCAATGTGGATGTTGAGAGACTGGCTCTGATCAATGAAAGCGCCTCTGTCTGCTGCCATCTTGAGGACAGTTTTCTGGGAGATCTCCCACACTGTCTTATAGAGCTGTTTCAAGTCATCAGGAATCTCAGGTATATTCTAAAAGGAACAGGAAGAGTTTGCCAATGCGGTGTAAGCAGTGTCTGCCCATATGTTTATATTCATAAAAATCAAAATTTTCACCAATTGCTGAGACTTCAGGAATCCTAACTTTAACTGAGGCTTTTTGCAGCTGAACTCTGTCACTGAATCCAAGGATTCTGTATCTGAAAGGACCTTACTTGCTGAAACAGGACAGCTTCTAGGTTATTTGAGAGAAAAAGCTGTTTGCAAACAGACCATTACTGTTGTGTCCTAAATAGCTGGGAGGTCTTACAAAAAGCAATCCAGCAGCTAGTGCCCCTCCAAACTTCCTGGCAAGTGGGATGCACTTCGTTAGCATGCATGACTGCAAGCACAGCAGTCACAGCAGCAATTCAAACTCCACAGCATAAATGATTCATCCCACACAGACTCTTCTACATGTACCTCCTGGATCTGGATGTCATATATACTCAGTTCCTGTCTCAAGCCTACTCCTTACTATGAAATTACCCCTTTATAATCTTTACGATAACGGGAATCCAAACATTTGCAGAACCTGCATAAAGTAGGGCAGCCAGACTTGGTATTTGTTCTAGCAATAATTACCAGTTCATTTCCATTGGGCTTCTCTACGACATGGGCAGGCTCCAGCAGGAAAAAACTACCACCGAGATCAGACACATCCCCTCGTATTTTCTAATGGAAATGCTGCCCGTTACAGCTTTTCCTCCCCAGCCTGGCTGAGTCACCCATACACGGCAGACCTGAAAAGCACTGTGTGGCAAGACAGCCCCCAGCCAGCACTTCCCAGACAAACGGGAATCCCTGCACCGTTCCCCCTGGTTTCTCAC